>JAMJFZ010002869.1:225000-825000 GCA_026225945.1 Cricetomys ansorgei
GACTACAACAAGTTAGAACCCAGCCTAAGCTACATATCGAGTACCAGGCCATTCAGTACTGCATGGCAAGTACTTGCCATCATTTGCCCGACTTGTGTGAGGGCCTGAGTTCAATCCCCATTACTTCAAAACCAAACAGATAAACAACAGCCACAAGAGTTATTGGTACAAACTGACAAATTGTTCTCTTTCATACATTTTGATATCTGAGGATTCAGTATGCACCAGGCATGTGGCAGGTGCCATGATAAAACCCCAAGACCAAAAGCATATTGTGGAGAAAGGGGGTGTATTTCAGACGCAGAGCATTCAGGAATGGTCCCTGCTGTTCTGCCAGTATAGTCTGCTCGAGAGACACATGCTAACCATATGCTACTGTGTGTGTGTGTGTGTGTGTGTGTGTGTGTACATGTATGTATGGGAGAAAGGAGAGGAACAGACAATGAGATCACAGAGCAGAGGTCCCAGGCTGGGGATGTAGCTCACAGTCAAGTGCTTTGCCTAGCATAGCGAGGCCCAGGGGTCAGTTCCTGGCCAGAAAACAACAAAACAGTAGCAGAAATCAGAGGTCCCGACCTTGTACAGTGGCTGAGAAAACTCTCCTGATGTGAGTTGCCATTGTGTCTGAGATGTCAGTAAGGATTAAGAAATGTCTGTGGAAATATTAGAAGCATGAGTGGCATTCCAGGCTAATAATAATTCACAAATGGAAATTTTAAGAATAACTACTTATAGTTCCACATATTTAATTTGCCATCCAAATATATAATACCAAAAAAAAAAAAAAAAAAAAACCAAACACCAAAAAAAAAAGAAAGTAAAAAAGGCATGCAGATAAGAGTTCTAAGCGGTCCTTTGAGGACACAATTTGGCAATATTCTTTCAAAAAATCACAGAGGAGATTGGGAACATAGTTCAGTCAGTAAATTGCTCTAAAGAATCGGGTAGCCAGGGAAGGAAGGGCTGCTTACTGACTTGTTCCTTATGGCTTGCTCAGCCTGCTTTCTGATGTCATCCAGGACCCCCAGAGAGATGCCACGCACACACGCGCACACACACACACGCGCACACACACACAGCCCAGTGGGCTGAGCCCACCCAAATCAACCATTGATCATAAACTTCAGACTTGCCTACAGGCAGATCTTACGGGGATGTTTTTTCTCAATTGAGAGTCTCTCTTCCCAAATGACGAGCTGGTGTCAAGCTGACATTAACTAGGACAGCCTCTGGCCTCTTCACTCTCTCTCTCTCTCTCTCTCTCACACACACACACACACACACACACACCTGCCTACACCAGCTGTTGGCAACCTATGGGTTTCTACCACTTTGGGGGCCGAACGACCCTTTCACAGGGGTCACTGAAGGCCATCAGCAGGTCAGATATTTACATTGCAATTCATAAAAGTAGGAAAATGGCAGTTACAGAAGTAGCAATGAAAATAATTTTATGGTTGGAGATAATCGCAATATGAGGAGAGTCACAGCATTAGGAAGGTTGAGAACCACTGGGCTCCACACTCACATCGTACTAAAAGCTTAAGGATTTATGTTATTTGAAGGGAAAACAAGTATACACAGAAATTACAGCAGATGGCCACATTCGAAAGCGCACCTTTCAGTTGTGGGTATTTCAAGTGTCTGTTTAAGCCTGGTGCTTGATCAGAAACACAGCTGTGTCCCCTAAACCCTTAAATCAGTGACGCGTCCCCTGGCCATAGGGTGCCCCGTGTGATAGGCAGCCACTCAATCCACGTTCTGTGGCAGAATCTGCTCTCATCTGCTGTGCTGGAGTCACAACTGAAGCCACTCACGAAAATCTGAAATCAAACCTTTTCTCTGATGGAGTTGTCATTTACTTTTTTTTGAGTTTTCACTGTGTAACCCTGGCTGGCCTAGAACTTTAATATAGAGTAGGCTGGCCTCTGCTTCACAGAGATCTGCCTGCCTCTGCTTCCCATGTACCTGGCATTAAAGGCGTGTGCCACCATGCCTTGCCATTTCTTACTTCCTATACAAACTTGAAAAGGTTCCTCCGGGCCATTTTATGAAACAGGGCATGTTGGCAAGTTACAAAATCAGGCCACTGTAGCTTTTAGAACGCTGAAAAAACTATCAGTCGGAGTTAGCACCACTTTACTGGAGCCACTCTTCCTTCGGACTGATTCCTGGTGTAGACGGTACAGCATCTTCCTTCAGATGTCAGCTGAAGAGCAGGGAGGGAGACCCGGAAAACGTGCCATTCGTAAGGGGCCCTAGACACAGTTAAAGCCTAAGACTCAGCGGCGTTTGGCCTGTTTCTTTCTACTCTTTGTATTGAAAAGAATTTTCTTAAGTGCTACAAATTCGTTGGGTGTGAAAAGTACTACATTTTAAGAATGAGCTGCAGCTGACGATGTAGCTCTGTGGTGGTCTTTGCCTAGCTGGTGTGGGGCCCTAGGCTGGGTCTCTGCACATGCATGCATGAATGAATGACTGTGGGTGGGTAGGTGGGTGGGTGGGTGGATGGATGATAGAGGGCGTTATCTGCTAATCTCTGCCAATCATCAGCAAGCAATTCATTTGCTTAGAAAATCAAAAATAACCCCAACAGAAGTTGTCATTTTATGATGGCTGCCTTGTTAGCAGCGCACGCAGGCATTTTGGGTCTTAATCCAGAAGCGTGTATAAGATTTGCTTTTCTGACATTACACACACCCTGTGCCCTCTAAAGAACGGTAAAGGGCCTGGGTGACTTTCCAACAGAATGACTTTATTAAACTCCTGAGGGAGTTTAATAACCTGAGGGAGTGAACTTGCAGAGAGCAGACTGTCCCCCTGAGAGAAAGGTGATGGTAGGCAGCCGGGCAGGGCTGTGGTAGCGGCTGTTTCTCATTCCGAAGGTCCCTCCCCTTCCCAGGCTCCCCTCCCCCAGAGCCTAATCAAAGGATTAGCCTACAGGTTTGGAAACAGCAGCAGCTGGAGTTGAAGGCGTTTTCTCTCCTCTCCTTGTGTTTAAATGCAGGAAGTAGAGAAGTCCCTGGCTAACTGGACGCACAACTTGAAAGAACTTCAAGCTATGAAGGCCGACTTGAGCCAGCACATCCTGGCGGAAGACGTGACGGTTCTGAAGGAGCAGATTGAGCTTTTGCACAGACAATGGGAGGACCTCTGCCTGAGAGTAAGTCAGTCAGCTTCGGGCAGGGCTGCGGGGTTGATTGAAGGGTCCCGACTGCATTGGAGCAGGGGCCCTTTGGCACTGGGAGCCCCGGTTCCTTTAGGAGGCTGCAACTGGTTTTAATACATTTGACCTCTTTGTTTCAACTGAGCTCACTGTGCAACTTTGCACATTTCTACTGAGGTTTTTTGTTTGTTTGTTTCAACTGGGATATTCACAAGGGTCACGCTTGTGCTGATTCTACTCCGTGGCTTGAGTGGATAAGTGCTAATCAGAGCATATGAGGAGAGAGCTCTTTGACCCCCTCTGTGTATCACTCCTGGGCCAAATACCAGAGCCTGATGCCCACAGGCACGGGAAGAGTTATCCGAGAACGCACTTCCCCTGCAATCAGATGTTTAGTCCAAGGAGCTGGTCTCTTTAAACTCTGAAGTGATTGGCCTGAGGACCTCAGCAGATCCCTTCTACTGAATAAGAAGGGACTTGAGTTTAGAGTATTACCCAGTTCAAGTCTGTGATGGGATCAAGGTGGAATTAGAGGGTTCAGTTAATCTCAAGGATTCTTGTAAGGATGCATAGTTCTCAGGAAAAGTTAATTCCTTAATCTCATTTTTTTGTGTGAATGAATTTTGACATTTTTAAATACCTGTAATCTAAAGACACTTTTAAATACATCGTGAAGTAAAAACACTGTATCAAAAACAGTGTACTTTTAGTGACAGTTAAATTGTTCTAACTTGTGTTTTATGTAAAAGAAAATACTCGTAAGCTGTGAAAAGTCTAAGAGTTAAGGAAGATTCAATTGTTACGGTTGTTACTGTTGTGCGCTCAATTCTGGCACAACCAGGAGTTTTTAAAAGCTAAAAAAAAAAAAAAAAAAAAAAAGATGCCCAGTGGCATGGGGGTGGGTTTGGGAGGGGAATGGGAGTAAAATGCTTGTTTTTCTAGAGATAGACTTTGGGCCTTTTAAACACATTTGGCTGGGCAGGACACAGAAGCATTTGGTATCTTGACCCCACTCTGGGAAGAGCAGAGGGTCTTTTGTAAGTGGGGAGATAAATCTGAGGGGAGTGAGGCCACCTTTTCCCTTTCTGTAAGGGCACTCTTAGCTACCCCATTTAAACTCTTTAAGGTCTCAAAGATTTTTAAAAACCGAGAATGCGTGTACATTTAGGAAGACTGGCTTGTATTCTCTAGAAGTAAATTTAAATAATAAATTGTAGCCCTCTAAGGAGGGAGGGAAGCCCCTTGGCTGGTGTTAGCGTAGTAGAACCTGGGTGCTAGCTCCTGGGTGCTAGCTAGAGAGAGGGTCAGCCCACTCGCTCCAGACCAATTTTTGGTGACGGTGTCCTGGTTGCCGGACAAAAGCTACAGGATGAAATGGCAAAGTAGATGAAGTGATTGTTTTGGGTTTTGCTTATTTTTTGGTTTGTTTAAATACGCAATTATGTTTGCAACTTTTAAGTGTTCTGGTCCATTTGCATTGCTATTGTGTGTTTTTAATACTGTGATCTGGATGATATTTTTTAAAGTAAGCAAGCAGAACACTGGCCTTGTAGGTCTAAAGACTTGATGAGTTTTGAGAGAGAAAAGGTCCGGGTCACAAAGTTACAAGTTAGCTTGGAGGAAAGTGATCCGTAAAGGTATCCGGTTGAAAGAACAAGGAAAACTAAGTTGATCGAGGTCTGTATTTACCTACCTTTTCTCGTTTCTGATTTTTAGTCTTCTGATAGTGGCAAAAAAATGAGCACAAACGCTGCCATTTGCTCTTTTGGTAGTTTTTGTGGCAGTTTACCAAGGGTGGAAAAACTCCTGTTAAAGCTGAAACACGTTTTAGAGACTCTGACAAAAGTAGATGACATTCGTGCGTGTGTGCGTGTGCTTGTGTGTGCGCGTGCTCGTGCTTGTGTGTGCGTGTGTGTATGTGTGTGTGCGTGTGCGTGTGTGTGTGTGTGTGCGTGTGTGTGTATGTGTGTGTGCGCATGCGTGTGTGTGCATGTGTGTGTCTCGGGGTGCTCATTTTGGGGGGAGCCGAGGGATCTTCCTTCCCCGTGCTCCTCAGCCGCCAAATGCATTTCACGCCTAGGTGGCTCTCCGGAAGCAGGAGATTGAAGACAGACTCAATTCGTGGATCGTGTTCAATGAAAAAAATAAGGACCTGTGCGCCTGGCTGGTACAGATGGAGAACAAGGTCTTACAGACGGCGGATATTAGCATAGAAGAAATGATCGAGAAGTTGCAGAAGGTGAGCCGGGCAGGGCGCGCAGGCGCGTGCACCGAGGAGGGCCTCGGGCTTCCGGAGCTGGAAGAGCTGCCATGTCACTGGCGTCGCCAGTGGCAGGGACTGTAGTCTAGGGACTACTTTTGATCTCTCTGACAGAAGAGGTGGGCGGGATGGGAAGGGCGAGCCCGTGGCAGTTGGATTGGTGCTACGGAGGGCTGTTTCCCCTCAGCTGGGAGCCTAGGCAGGATGGTTTCTCCAGTTATTGTGAAGTAGAACCCCAGTCAAAGAGGAGGCCGGTGGCAACGAGGCTCTTGACAGAACTGGTCATTTGAGCACCACTGTGCAGTCACCCAAAACATCTCCCCGTCGCCCTGGAATTACTCTGATCTCTGGCTGACTCGGTTAAAGCCTTTTAGCCTCAGCTCCGGAGTAGTTCAGATGAAAAGACATTTGTGAGGAAACCCCGAGGGGTGGGCTGGTTAAGAAAGAACCTGCTGGGACTGGGATACGGCCCAGATGGTAGAGCTCCTGCCTTGCATGCGTGAAGCCCTGAGTTCGATCCTCAGCACTGCAAGGATAAAGAAAAAGAAAGTACCTACAGTCAGGTATGGGGGCACATGCCTATGCCAGCGCTCAGGAGGCCGAGACAGGAAGATCAGGAGCTGCAGGCCTGGGCTACACAGTGAGAGATAGTAACCACTGCCTTAAACATTTCACAGTTGCCTAGCTGCCGTAGCCATTCCTTGAACTGTGTTGACAGGTATGATAATTTTTTTCCAGCTTTTGTTTGTTTGTTTTTGTTTTTCAAGACTGTGTTTCTCTGTGTAGCCCTGGCTGTCCTGAAACTCATTCTGTGAACACAGAGATCCGCCTGCCTGCCTCCTGAGTGCTGGGATTAAAGAAGATTTTTTTTTTCAATAGTGTAGCCAGCGTGATAGTATAGGCCTATAGTCCCATCACCTGGGACGCTGAGGCATGAGTATTGCCTGGAGTTCAGTATCAGCCTAGACTACAGTATGAGACCCTGTAGACCCTGTCTGATAAAATAAAAACAAACCAACAAAAGTGTGTTAAGAGAGAACTGTGCCCTGGACTGGGGTGATGACTCTGGCCTTGTGCTTTGGTGCCTGTCAGGACTGCATGGAAGAAATCAGCCTGTTCAGTGAAAACAAGCTGCAGCTGAAGCAGATGGGGGACCAGCTGATCAAGGCCAGCAGCAAGGCCAAGGCCGCCGAGGTCCAGGACAAGCTCGGCAAAATCAGTGACCGCTGGCAACATCTTTTTGACGTCATTGGATCAAGGTAAGAAATGGCCTAAAATAATGTGTGTTTACTCCTAGAGATTTCCTCACAGAGCCGGTAAACTGAGTCCAGTCTTCCTGTGTGGTAACCTGGCTGGTTTATAAATGTACAGATTTACAGTTTGGGGGAGATGAGTAGAAATTCTGATTTGAGCAATAAATGGAAATGATATTTAGGTAAAATCTGACATGAGTTAGGTGTGTGTGTTTTGTTTGTAATGCTAAGGATTAGACTTAGCCTCACACACATGCTCGACAAACCACTGGGTTAACTATTTTGATTACTGTTCCTGCTACTGTTATTGTTGAGAGTGGGGTCTGGCTATGTTCCCCAGGCTGGCCTCAAACCAGTCTTCCCTCCTCAGCCTCCCAGGTAGCCAGGGCTGTAAGCACTTACCACCTTGTCCAGCTAGATTTGTTTTAAACAAGAGTTGGAAACTTAATTTGAAAAGAGATGCTAAAGGGGAGGTTTCACTTAGGAACCATCACTCTGTGTGTGCCCCATGACGTTCTGCCTGCCTGTCCCTGCCTCACGCTGTGCGGTAACAGCTAGGGGCCCTTGACTGCCTCCATAGCAGGGGCCCAGTGCACACTCCAAGTAGGGGTCCTTTATGACCATTCCAGGTCCTTCTTCGGCACTTGGTCCACTGGAGAATACAACTTTGAGTACTGGTGAGCATCTTTTCCTCAGGTGTGACCACAAATCAAAGCTCTGCGCTCCAGTGCAATGTTATCCAAAAGAGAGCTGGTCATAGTTTCTCCCAACAACGGGCAAGGGTGATTGCCCGAAGTTGCTAGATGGCTTCTGTTTCCAAGTCCTCTCTATAAAGACAGCACCCCCCCCACCACACTGTACCCCCAGCCCACATGTGTTTTTTTTTTCTATTGCAACCTGGTATTCAAAGACGTCTCTTTTGGGACCACTCGAGCAGCGCGGCCCGCCACCGCCCCGGCACGTGTTTTGCAGGAGTGTGCTCAGGCGTGAACACGCATGTGGTTTAGAATTTGGAGGAACGCCTGGAGAGTGTGTTAAGGTTTGGAGAGTGGTAAGAATAGGCCACTGTTAATGGTGTGGCCTATCTCCTACCTCACTGGTCGCTGGAAACCATAGTGGACCTGATGGAGGGCCGTAGCAGTCAGGAAGTAAGACGGTTACAGGAAGTGAGTCGGTTACAGGAATGGGAGGGTACCCTTGGAGACAAGGAAAGCACCGACATCCCAGGCAAAGGCTTAGAACTCCTGATGGCCACCGAAGGTACTGGGAGAGACCCTTGTTATGAGCAAACAGGTATATGGTGTGGAGCAGGAGAGAAGCCATCCAGGAAGGGATAGGATGCCCCATTGGCTCACGTGTAAGAAAGGACACTGGGAGAGAGCAGAGCCACAGAGCTGGCCTCCCAAGTAAAGTCTGAGGCTATCCTGGTCTCTTCATGGTGAGACAGTTCCTAAAGATCCAGGGGAACTAGCTGGAGGAAGAGGCCGGGCTGAATTCTCTCCACAGAAGCAGAAGCATGCAGGAACGTGGGGCAGTGGCAAGGCTTAAGCTCCAGCCTTCCCCTGCTCTCCCATTCATTCGCTGTAGAAAGCGGAGTATGGGATCGAACTTCTCTAAGCCTGGATCCAAACCTTCCACATGCGCCCGGAGCACATCCGGAGCCGCTCTGCCCTGTTGAGATACCTGACACGCGGCGCTCATCTGACATAGGACCAGAGAGGCGTGCGGAAGTCCGTCTGCGTTCAAAGCGGAAGCAGGTCCCCTTGGTGGTATCTAGTAAAGAGAGGCCCTTCCTCCATGAAGCTGGGGATTTGATTAAAGTATTCGCATGGCCGGACAGGCAAGACGGCTCGCTGGGTAAAAAGCACTTGTCGTGCAAGCCTGATGATCTGAGTTCGATCCCCAGAAGCCCAGCAGAGGTGGAAGGAGACGACGGACTCCACTGATTTGTCCGCCGACTTCCACGCGTGTGCCTGTCCTCACACACTCACACACACACACTCTAATAGTGAACTAAGTGTTAAATAGCTATCCCCGGGGCTGAGAACACGATCCTCTCCATCGGGTAAATTGTGGCTTTGCTTTTATCTTTCCGTTCCAAGTCAGCTCGGGTACCGGGCACTAATCGGGGGTGTGATGACGTCGCACCCGCTCACGGACCGTTGAGGACATAAGACCTAGCTTATGCTTCCCAGTGGGGGAGGAGCGTGCGTTCTCGAGTTACTGCCATAGAGCTGAGCAGGCTGTTGGCTTCTCGGTCTCACCGGCTCCCATCTCTGGCCATTTCCTCGGTGGAAAAAGAGATAAAACAGCGGCTAAACGTTCATCAGTCTTTTGGTCGTGGCAGTTGGCAACAGCAGTGACTATGCTGACTGCCAGCTGAGTTCTTAGTAATACGCTGTCCGTGCAGGACTCCACTTGATCCTTTTTAGTACTCTTCCTTATTGGGGAGGAGTACAGATGGATGTCATATCACGTGTTTGAGGGTCTGAGGACAACCTGTGTGCACCTCCTTCCACTGTGTGGATCCCAGGAATAGAATTCAAAGTCATTTAGGCTTGGCAAGAACCACCGCTACCTGCTGAGCCATCATCTCTCCAGCCCTCACTTAATTTTCAATGTAATTCTGAAAGGTTGGTTACATCGTCCCATTTTACTGATGAGGAAACTGAGGGCTTGAAGTTAAGCAACTTGCCCATACTAGTCGAGCCAGCTCACAGTGATAGCCGGATCTCAACTCAGGCAGTTGTCACCTTCCTGCCACCTTAGACCTGCCTAGTTGGAAACACACAGTGAACAGAACCCCGTGAGATCATCACCATTGGCCTAGGTTAACGTTGCAGGTTTGACGCGGTGTTCAGAACTCTGAAACCCACTAAACCAGGTTTCAGTCACCTGTAGAAAAGAAAAGACCAAAAGAAATCTTATTACTTAGGGTTTATTCTTAACAATTTTCAAAATGATCAGTACAACATGACAACAGGCTTCTTAAGGATACATTACCTTTGATCCTTTCAGACAAGTGGCCTCTCTGGGGAGATGAGCAGAGCAGGCTCTTCACATCTGCTGTCACATCTTCACATTTGGCTTTTGAAACAATAGTGCAAGGTCAGCCTGAGCCTTCGTTTACAGAGAGGAAAACTGCAGCTCAGAGAAGGGAAATGACGTCACTGTGAACTTGTACTTAGTCTGTCTGTCTCACGGCAGGAAGCACACCCGGCTCCCATGAGACACTGGCTTCCCGAGACACTGTATTAAAATTTTTCTGAAATAGGTCAGGTACTTCAGCATGCGTCATCATCTGCCTCGGCGTTCCGCATCTGTAGCTGCTCCGTCCACAGGTCTGGGTCGGGCCAAGACCTTCGTTTCTGACGTGTGCTCAGGTGTGGCGCCCGGTTTGAGAAACACATGCGCAGTGGAGCGAAGTAAATCAG
Source organism: Cricetomys ansorgei (assembly GCA_026225945.1). Lineage (NCBI taxonomy): Eukaryota > Metazoa > Chordata > Mammalia > Rodentia > Nesomyidae > Cricetomys > Cricetomys ansorgei. Next base: position 235,114 of record JAMJFZ010002869.1, read on the forward strand.
AAATCCTGCGCATAAGTCTCCAGCCTCAGTCTCCATGCTGTGAGCAACCACGCACGAGCAAGCCCTCCTTCCCGCCCCCCTCGCAGGGGACCTTCGAGGACTGGGGTCCAGATGAGAGAGTGGCAGAGCAGTCAAGGGTCTATCCACACATGTCGGCTCCCACAACATCTGGTGTGGCTGTCTGATAACCACAACGGGAAGAGGGGGCTTAGCCTCGAACCACTGTCTTACCCACTTATAAAGTGTAACATCCTTAAAGCAAAGAAGGGTACATCTCCTGAAATAACTGACAAGGGCTGGGGAGCCCAAGACACCTTCACATAAGATGAATAGGCCCTGGGCTATAATTGTCTAGACTCCGGTCACACTCGGCGACAAGGCATTTTAGTTACGTACTTCTTGGCTCACTTGACAGATTAAATGAAGGATACACTTCGTTAACCACGGTCACTAGCTCCTCCTCCTTGCGTTTCCTAGACGGTGTGTATAGAAAGGGACTTGGCAAAACCTAAGTACAGGAGCGGCAGCCGAGTTCTTAGAAGATATTTTTCAGAGCCATCAATCCATACGGCCTTCCAAAAGGGAGTGGGGTTACCTCAAAGCCAGCTGGGTACAGAGCATAGTGAGATAGACAGAAACGAACCTGTTCAGCCTACAGGGACCATGGCTCCAATAGGGCCTAGCTAGTTAGATTTCATTGAGGCTAAATCAGAGGAGGATTTGGCGCCCTCTGTCCTGTGAAGCAGATGACCACAGGTCACCCTGTGTCTTTGTTAGCCACTCTGGGTCTTTATATATATATGCTTGACTGCCTATCTTGGCGGAAGATAAACAGTGAGGGTGGGTACTAACATAGGCGTCGGGTCTCTTTACTCAGTAGCTCTCCACCTTAATTTTGGAGGCAGAGTCTCTCACTGAGCCCCAGATTGGTGGGTGGCCAGACAGCTGGCCAGTGAGATCTTGCAATGCACCTGTCTTCTTGCCTCCCATACACCCCATCCTGAGCTAGGGCTGCGAGTATGCATACCACCATGCTCGGCTTTTGTATAGTGCTGGGGATCCGAACACCGGTCCTCGTGCTGGTGTGACACACACTTTGCCAGCCGAGCCATCTCCTCAGCCTCACGGAGGGACCGCTTTTTAAAGACGTATGCCTAGCAGTGTGGGTGAATGATCTGATGAGAATTTTTAGCACCTAGAAGAGCACTCTTGGGAGATTTACACTGGAAGTCCTCCTCGTGTGAGGATGGTTTCCATTTTGTTTATCTACAATTTCTAAGGGAAACATTGTTTCTATTCTCTTGAATGCCTCCTCAGTACATGAATGGGCTTAGCCTCCTTATGCTGGGACAGGAAGGAGAGACTTCAACTCAGACAGTGGCATGCAAACAGAAGACCTATCTTTTGATGTTGAATTGCTCTCTTGCTTTCAGAAGTATCAAGTCCGTGGAAAGACACTGAAAGAAATTAAACATAATCTCACATCTCCCCTGCCTTTGTGAAAAGCCCATCTAATTTATATTAATAGCAAGTAAGATGTTGTTACTTAAATCCAGCAGTTATAATCCTGGCAACCATGGGTTGTGATTGTTTTTCATCCCATGTGGAATGGGCTAATGCTTTCCATGGCTCGCTTTCTATCTGTATTTTCTCAAGGTCACTGAGAGAAAGGCCAAACAATGCTTCCAGTCAGGAAGCTGCCTTCTCCAGCCACCACAGGTGCCTGGAAGCATTTGGTGGGCGGAGAGAAGGACCTCAACACTTCTGTTTTCTTTCCCATGGGCCCAACCATTCCACCTCTGCAGCAGAGGAGCCATCAGCAGATAGGAAGCAACTGGCCTGATGTGCGACATTGGGCGTGACTAAGAAATGAGCCTCAGGGTTTCCTAGGAGGCCACAGGCTCAGCCCAGCATGTGGGAATGAGCAAAACAGGTGCCACAGTTTGGGAGAAATGTTGTCAAGCTGGCACACCTTGCTCCACTGCTTAGAGAAGGCTTGCTTCGTCTCCATTGAGTAATGGCGAAACGGTGGATTGTGGGTACACAGGAGATCAAGTCTCAAAATAGGGAAAGATGCAAGACTGACACACTTCCATAGGAGAAAGAAGGAAAGCACAGGAAGGAGACGTTTAAATCTCTCCTTCTATCTCGAGGTCCATTTGTTCCATTTGCACTGCAAGGCGGAGTGCCTGCGCAACAGTCAGTGGAACAAAGTAAATGAACCCTGGCCTCCTGGGCCAGGACGGCAGATCCCAGGCAGGAGGAGGAAGGCACCCCCGCATGGCTCAGGCTTCGGGTTTCTCTGCTGCTTGTAAACGTGACACAGAGAAATTAAAAACCAGAAATTTCTTTTCCCCCCATGTTCCCAATCTAAATGTTTCCTCCCTTGCTTTATAGCACTTCATAAATAACACGGTGCCGAGATAAGGCTGGGACTTTCTCCCTTCAGCCTTGCAATCCTGTAGCGGCAGAACAAAGGCTGTGTGTGTGAGAGGGGAGAGCTGGAGAGAGATGTTTTCTTTATTGCAAGAGGGGAAACAGATTAAACATTTCAGAGCACAGAGAAGGTGTCTTCCTTCCCCGCCGGCATCGCCCCGTGCCCAGGAGCCTGCCGGTGGTGGCGGTTGCAGCCGATGAGGAGCCTCCGGAGGGCCTGGTTGGAAGATGCTGAGCCAGTGAATGAGGAGGGCAGGCTGGGCAGGGGGAGGGGCCGCCTGGCCAGGAGGTGGAGGTGCAGCCGGGAACTTGGAGCGTCCGCTGAAACCTAAGGAATGGTTTTTTCTCATAAACAGTAAGTGCCATTTCAGCTGACAGCTGCACCCGTGACCCAGATGGCCGCTGCCGTTTCTGTGTCTTGCTGTCTGGCTCGCTCGTTTCGGTTACAATAGAAATCACCGATGAGATGGTGGCTGTGGAGTGCCTGCGCTCAGCCATCGGGGGATGGGTTCTCTCCCGGCGTCAGCATGCTTGTGGTGTCTGCAGTCTGCCTCTGATGAGCCAGGCAGAGATGCGATTATGCTGTGCAGAAAATAGAAAACTTCCAGCATCAAAAATGCTTCAAAGAAGCAGTTGGCTCCGAACTGTATTGTCCTGTCTGTGCTCTCAAATCAGGGCTTTGAAAGGTTGGAGGAATTAATGATTTTACTTTGAAGATATTCAGCGTTTTAAAAAGATAAAACGGTGCAGGCTTGGTACAATGTGTACAGCAACTGACAGCAACTACCCAGAATTTGAGTATTTATTTCGATCTAGATTCAGATTCTTTTGATCATTTTGGTTCTCCTTCCTAATTTTCGTCATGCTGTCCACACTGACAGGCATCTTTTAACTTACACTGACCTGAGCTTTTCTAATCTAACTGTACGCTGCTTACCATGAGAACAGGGCTGAAAGGTATATCATTCCGTGTGCATGAACATGAATTATCCCAGATAAGTATGCATTTGCTATTCAAAGCCTCTTGCATAACAAAGCAAGACTTCTGCTTGCTGTATGCACTGATTACCAACTCAGCTTCATTTTGACCATTCTGGAAGGAGAGCTGTGTTCTTCAGTTCTGAACCATCTCTAGTTAAGATGAAAGAAAAACTTTATTCACCTTGAGCATGCCCTGTATCTTTACCCATAATTCCTGTAGTAAAACTCTTCTCTTCTACAAGCTACTCTTAAGACATGGTTCTAATTTTGTTTGGTTTCATAGAAAAAAATGTCTCTTGGTTTGGATGGCTTCTCCTTTGCACCTCAACAATATTCTGTTGATCATCAGTCCTAGGACTCTGCTTAGGAAACCCTGCTTCTTTCCTTCTGGGTGTATGTCATATGTTCAGAGGGAACACGTGAGAAATGTTCCCTGGATGGACATGGACAACCGCAGAAGTGGGAGCCGCATAAACTGCCTAGGTGGTTGGTGTTATGCCACATCACGCCAACAGTCTGGTCTCTGAATAGATTTCCTTGCTTCTTGATACTCACTGGGGTCTGAGTGGTCCACCAGCCTAATGTAGCGGTTAGCCAAAGGGCACATGCCTCTGACCCAGGGAAGGTGACAGCTGACTTGCCCTATCTGCAGGAACAGAACTATATAACGTCCAACATTTATCTGTTGGTTCTTGGAATATATTGTCGGGTGATTGCCTAAGAAGCATTCTGATCCCTATGCATTGAGGGTATCAGAACTCCAGACAGAGGTTAAAGCACAGAACAGGTTAGATCAGCGGTTCTCAGCCAGTGGGCCATGACCCCTTTGGGGGTTGAACAACCCTTTCACAGAAGACACCTAAGACCATCTGCATATCAGATACTTATTACGATTCATAACATTAGCAACTAAAATAATGTGATGGTTGGGGGTCAGCACAACATGAGGAGCTGTATTAAAGGGCCGCAGCGTTGGGAAGGCTGAGAACCCCTGGTCTAGACTCTGACTGGGTGCAGCTCTCTCGGCCTTCCCTTCCTCCGCTTGGCCTCAAGTGTACGTGTTATTAATGAGTTACGTGCCACTCACAGCAGAGCAGTGAGTTACTTTGTGGGTAAAGTGCTGATGTCCTCTGCTCTTTAAAACATGGCATTGCCATTGTTTTGATGGGAAAGACAAACTGGCAACCGTCACTTCCTCATCCAGCGGGTGGTTTCTGAGTACTTCTGATACTATCTAAGCGGCAGGAGCATCGGCTATGTGGGACCTCTGACCCATCTTCTAGTTATCATTTGAATCTTCACAGTGTGCCCAGGACCCAGAACAAAACAAACGGTTAAACAAATACTGAGAGAAAACCATGGAAAGGAAACGTGGGCAGTAGTATATTTGTGACTTTGAGCCTCTTCCCATGCACTGGCTACAAGGTACGAGACAGCGGCACATGGATTGACTCCTCTGCCAAGGTACCTTGGATCTGAATCATTCCCTGACAGCAGCAAAACCCACCTTCCATCCCCAATCTATGCACATCTGTGTGCCCAAGATAGAACCCCGCCCCTGCTATTTAACGGCCCACATGACTGGAGCGGACTATTTAACGGATGTGCCTTCTCTGCCTCCACAGTTCGGTAGGGATGGGGATGGGGACAGTACGTGTCTGTCAGCATTGCTGGGAGAATTAAACGAGTTGCTAGCATGTGAGGCACAGCAAGCCTGGCATATTTAGCAGGTCACATAGATGTTCCATTTCGGGACTAAGGCCTGTTTGTGAGTTACAAAGCATGCCCAGTGTAGACACTTTAAATGAATGGGTTACACGTGAAGAGTCTAGTACAGCTAGGTATCCATTTACCCCAAACACTCCAGAAAAGAGATACTTTGGGGTTTGGTTTGTTTGTTTCTACCTTGGAATATTTGCATCTATATTTATAGTGTGATCTCTTGGGACCTCATTGGTTTTTCTCATACACGTGACCTTACGGTAACTTTGCGTGCTGTCAGCGCACCTGCCTTTTGACTGTTGCCGTCACATAAAGGTCTGATGTGGAAGTTTTCACTCACGATGTCACCCAGCACTCAGAAAGTTTTGGGCTCTTGAGCAGTAGGGATGTTCAATCTGTATTTTATTTCCATTCCCACTGGTCTGCCTTAAGCACTCCATTTTGAATGCCACAGTCCTAGGAAAGCCAGCGAGTCGTTCCTCTCCATCCCCAGGAGCTGTAACATCCCTAACCTCCGGTTGACGAAAGCAAACATGGCCTCTGCTGTCTCATCCCTGTGTTGGCTCCCTTCCTATAGGAGGTGGTCTCCCCGTGCCTCTTTTTTGTTGAAGTGAGAAAGAGGCTGTGATTCTCATGATGGCAGGCGTTAGGTGCTGGGTGGAAGCCTAGTGAGCTGCCGTCCTGGGAAGACAGGGAGGGCAGGTAGGAGGTCACTGAGTCTGACCCACTGGTCTCCACCCACAGGAAGTCCTCACAGCCAGGCCTCTTCCCCAGCCAGAGGTTTTTCGGGGGTCAGCTGCTCACAGCTGTGTGGACAGCTTCTGGTCCTTGCAGTCCGGGTGGTAAGGTAGAGGAGTGAAGGGTACAGTGCTAACATGGGGTCGAAGGCAGTATCTAGGTTACAGCTGTATCCAGGCCTGGCCCGGATTCCGTTACTTCCTTTTCAATAAATCATCTCGTGGCTTTGAAGGAGATTGTCTGCTGCAAGAATGCACTTTGGAAAATGGACCTCCTTGAAGCTGATCGTGCCCATGATTCCTGGGCACTTATGTCCTCGTCAGAGACTGTCCCAAATGCCCCTCGTGCTCATCTCCCACCTTCCCGCCAACCCAGGAAGGTGCTACTATCAGCCCCACTTTACAGGAAGATCACTGAAGACAGAACTCAAACCGAAGCCCCCCCACACCGCATGGCCTGCCTTCAAGCCTTCCCACCGGATGGAGCTACTGAGAATAAAACACTCAGGAGAGAATGTTGCCAAACGGTGTTAGAGCATCATGTGACCTGGTCAGCACGAGAAGAGTTACACTGCTGAACATTTACTCTATTCCGTCCCACATCACCCGCAAGCTGTTTAATTTTGTAAATAATAAATAAGGAATCTTGGAGTCCCGTTCAAGTATCCTGCCGGGAGTGTAGTCCTTGTCGATGGTAGATGGGAGTTGAGTGGGACTTTAACCATGGTCCTCCTGGCTTGGTCCTGTGCTCTGGCCTTGTCCTTATAGCTGAGGCTTGAGAGACCTCAGGGGCTTACAAAGCAGAGGGGCTGAGGTGAAAGATTCTCTAAAATCTTTCAAGTCACCGCCAAACAGAGCTAGAAGGCAGTCCCCAGGGTTGTCTTGGTTGATTATAAGATATAAACACACTGACTCTTTGGTCCACTTAATGGTCCACTTAAACCGTAGCCAGGAGGTAGGGACTGTAGCTCAGTTGGTGGAGTGCTTACCTAGCAGGCACTACGCCCTGGATTCCATCCCCGGCACTCTATGAACCAGTGTGGTCCTGTATGGATATAATCCCAACACTGCAGAGGTGGAGGCAAGAAGAGTCAGAAGTTCAAGCTCATCCTTAGCAACATAGAAAGATGGAGCCAGCCTGAGCTACGACAGAGGCTACCTGAAAATAAAACAGCCTCTGGGGAAGTGACTGTGCATGTTTATTCTTTTAACGGATATTTGTTGACAGCCCCGCCCACAGCCCCACAGCCACATGGGAGCTACCGCCTAGCTACCTCCCTCCTCTGAAGAGTGGGGAGTGTCTTGTTCAGGTGCTCCAGGAACATGGGGGCAGGTTGCGGGCGGCTACGGAAGACGTTTTCCCCAAGAGCAACGACTTCTGGTGAGAGGCCAGGAGGCTGCTCAGATTGCTTGAGATGTGAAACAGATTATGAGATTAAACTGGTTTGTCAGGGTAGAGAGCGGACTGCTTAAAGTACGAATCAGACTTGTCTTCAGAAATGGAACCAAAGGTGGGTAGCAGGGCACCGAGGCCAGAAGGAAGTTGTTCAGCTAAGTTGATGGTGGCTCGGCAGACAGTGTGTTTCCTGTGTGTGTGTGTGGCGGGGGAGGGGGATTTGCCCTCTTGGTTTCTGTTTCTACTGCTGTCAGCTGGGGATACAGTTCTGACAGCATATTCCAACATGAGGACTGGTAAGTAGGGACTTTTGAGCTGTAATCATTACCTCAGATCTCTGGGATTAACCCAGATCCCCCAGATCAACAGTGTAAGCGCTCACTCATTCTACTTTAGGACTTTCATGAAAGTGGCTGATGGAAGCCTTTCCTTTCGGTCTGTGTGTGAAGAGAAATGGCTGGTGAGGCTAGGTGGCGCACACCTGTAATCCCAGCATCCAAGAGGCAGAGGCAGGAGGATCAGAGAGTTTCAGGCTAGTGTGGGCTACTTACTGAGACCCTGTCTCAGGACAGCCAAGATGGATTTTTTGCCTTCAATAGTCCTTTCCCTTGTAAGTGTTAACACAAAGTGCCACGCTACACGTGTTCTGCATGTAGCACAAGCTACACGCGTTCTCTCAAACCTGTTGCATGCCGAGTCAGACTGGAAGGGAACGGGGGCTGTTTGTCAGGGTGATGGCAAGCAGTCCCTTTCTGACTCAGGTGCCCCCGTAACAAGCCTACCAGGACTCAGTGGAACACCAACCCTCACATTGAAGTGGTAGGGTTATCATGTGTTCTGACCTTGTTTACAGGAAATAAGGGGTATCATGAGCCAAGTAAATACCAAGCGAACCGGAGATGAGACATCCTCTGCCATCCAGGGAGGGCCACTGGCTGCTGTTTTCTCCAGCATACCGGTGACAGACACTGGAATGAAGTATCCGGAATAGGTGTTTTAGAGGGAGGAAAATGGCGTCCTCCCTCCAGTCTGGAGCCCCGGAATCCTGGTCAGAGTATTAGGGGGAGTCCGTGTGTATTTGACAGGATTTTGGGATAGATTTCGTCCCTACGAAAAGTCACTGGGACCAACAGTGTTTGTCGATCGCCTGCTCTGTGAACTTGCATGCCTGCAGATATTTGAGTTGTTCCTGCTGTGAAATCAGAGCAGTAAGGATGCCCTCCTGCTCACCAGCATCCGCACTGGCCCATGGCTGCCCACCACTAACGGCTGGTTCTCTCTTCCATTGCATTTAGGGTGAAGAAGCTGAAGGAGACATTTGCTTTCATTCAGCAGTTAGACAAGAACATGAGCAACCTTCGAACCTGGTTGGCGAGGATCGAGTCTGAGCTCTCCAAGCCTGTTGTTTACGATGTCTGCGATGACCAGGAGATCCAGAAGAGGCTGGCTGAGCAGCAGGTGAGTGACAGGAAGGAGTGCTGGGACCGGTGGGACCATGGGAGGCCAGGACGCCCTCACCTGCCACGTCTCCCAGCATGCCTCTCGCATCTGTTCCTCCAGAGGAGGTTGGTCACCTGCCAGTGTCTGTCTTACGTGATGCACCCATCTCTTCGCATAGCTCTTAGTAAATAGTTCAAATAATGCGGAAGACACAGACCTTGATTTTGATAGCTTTGAAAAGCAATGAATTGGGGGGTGCAGTTTCTTTTTTGAGTTGAGATAGTGTCTTGCTATATATCCCAGACTGACTGAAATCCCCAGCCTTCTGCCTTACCATACCGACACCAACTTCTTAGACCTGAGAAGAGAGACCCTCAGCTGAGAAACCGCCTCCACAAGTAGTCTCTGGGGCTTCCCCTCCCACTCCCCAGCATCTAGCTATAGCCCTGGCTGGCCTGGAACTTACTATGTAGATCAAGGTAACCTCAAATTCAGAGCCCCACCTGCCTCTGCCTCCTGAGTACTGGGATTGAGGGCATACACCATCACACCGGGCCCTGAGACATTTTCTCAGTTGCTAATTGATGTAGGAGGGTCCAGCCCCACTTAGGCAGGTGGGTCTGGAGGATATAAGGAAGGTAGCCAAGCAGGCTAGGAAAAGGAGATAGCAAGCAGCACTCCTCCATGGTCTCTGCCTTGAGCTCCTGCTCTGGCTTCTCTCAGGCAGGGACTACCTGTATGCCGTACAGACCTTATCCTCCCAAGTGGCTTTTGGTCAGTTCTTTGTCACAGCCACAGAGAAAGAAACGAGGATACCCACCAACTCCTATAATGACAGCCATGCACGGTCATCCTCAGATACAGATGCACGCACACCAGCCCCAACCCCACTCTCCTGGGATTCAACCCAGTGCCTTTCAGGCTAGGCGAGTGCCCAGTGGAGACCAGAAGGGAACACCCCAGTTGTGTATGTGTGACGAGGTCTCCTGTCACCCAGATCGTCCTCAAACTAGCTCTGTAGCTGAGGGTGACCTCGAACTTCTGATCCTCCTAGGTACTTCTACTTCCTGTGTGCTAGGATTTATAGTTGTGTGCCATCGTGCCTGTCTCAGAAGACATCATCTGGAGTCAGGTCTATCTTTTATGTTTAAAAGTGACTTTTTTTTTTCTACCTTAAATAGAATATTTGACCTTTCCAACTTTTTTAAAAAATAAAGATGCACCTGAAACCACTGTTTACATATTTTTATTATTTTAACTATGTGCATGTGTGTGGTTATATGCTCATGAACATAGGTGCACATGGAGACCAGAGGCATTGAATCCCTTGGAGCTGGAGTTACAGACAGTTGTGAGCTTCTTGACATGCTGCTAGAAACCAAACTTGGGACCTCGATGCAAGAGCAGTGTGCACGCTTAACGGCTGAGCATCTTTCCAGGCCCCACTCCATATTTTTTATTTTTTAAAAAACAGAGTCTCACTATATATATAGGCCTCAGTGACCTAGAACCAGCTCTGTAGACCAGGCTGGCCTTGAACTCACAGAGATCTACCTGCCTCTGCCTCCCGAATGCTGGGATCAAAGGTGTGCACCACCACCACCACCCAGGGACTTCTCTGTCTTTTTTAAATGCTATTATTAGGAATGGAGAAGTGGCTCAGCAGTTAAGAGTGTGTGCTGCTCTTGCAGAGGACCTGAGTTCTATTCCCAGCGTTCACATCTGGCAGCTCACAACCACCTGTAACTCCAGGGCCAGGGAATCCAACGCCATCTTCTAGCCTCTGTGGGCATGGGCACATACTCACATACAGACCACGTACACACATGTAAATTAAAAGAATAAAAAGTAAAGTGGAATTGCAGTTGCCATTTAAATAATACCTATTCTCTGGCTTTCTAATTAGTATGAGTTAGTAATGTGGCAGATTTGAAATGCTGGCTTGCTCTCTCCTCCTCCTCCTCTTCCTCTTTGTCTTCCTCCTCTACCCCACCCTCCTTTTTTTAAAGCCAAGTCTCACTGTATAACCCTACGTGGACCGGAACTTCCTCTGAAGACCTCTCACAGAGGTCTGGCTCCTTCTGCCTCCCTGGTGCTGGGGTTAAAGATGGGCATTATTGAGATTATCCACATTCTGTCTTTGCTTTGGTGCATTGATCATAGTCTCGAGCATCAGGTGATTGCACCAGATATTACAGAGATCCGAATGTGCATCTCAGTGAAGTCATGGCTCTGGAAACATTCGGCTTTATCTGCCAGTGTGACCATGTAGCATGAATTTCCTTCAACAGCCAATAGACAAGGCCTTGTAAATAACTGTCCACCGGAAGGTGGGCGTGTTCAGGTGAATGCGGGTGCTGGCAATATCTTTGCTCTTAAAGAACGGTTGGCTGAATTTGGCCGGGGCTGAAAACTGTCTTGATACTTCATAAACCCAAAGTGGGACAGAACACTAAATGCTATGGAATTTATTCCCTAAGCTGTAAGGTCTGAAGCTGCCGTTCTCTCAACCGCCTCTGTTCCCATGCTGAAGTGGCATGTGATTTCAGTCTGGTTGGTCTGAAGGCTTCCTCTTGGTAGAGTTCAAGATCACCATACATGGATTTTTTTTTTTTTCTTTCCATTTTGATCACCAAGAAAAGTGATGGAGTTGGTATAGGGACTAAATATGAAGAAGCTAATATATTGATTTCCTGTTGTTGCAATGAACTTCCACAAACTCAGCAGCTTAAACTCATTGTCTTGTCATTCTGACAGGGCGTTGAAGAGGCTGCCTTCTCTTTGGAGGCTCAAGGGGGAAATCTGTTTCTGTTTCTATGGACCATTCGTCATGGGCGTGCTCTTTCCCTAACTCTCCCACTTTTAAGTGGGTACTACATTGCCCTCACCCAGATAATCAGGCGACTGTTGGTATTCTAAGGCTGCGTGACTGGCTAATTTAATTCTTCTTTACCATGTGTCCTAGTCTCTATTCGATTACTGTGAAGAGACGCCATGACCAAGGGAACTCTTATAAAAGAAAGCATTTAACTGGGGCCTTGCTTAAAGTTTCAGAGGCTTACTTAGCCCATTATCATTATGGCAGAGAACATGGCAGCAGGGAGGTGTGGTGCTGGATATAGAGCTGAGAGCTTCATCTTGATCCATAGGCAGGGGGGGGAGGAATATGCACCTGGCCCTGGCATAGGCTTTTAAAACCTCAAAGCCCACCCCAGTGACAGACTTCCTCCAACAAGGCCATATCTTCTAATCCTTCTGATCCTTTTGTCTTAGAGTTTTATTGCTGTGAAGAGACACCATGACCACAGCAACTCTTATAAAGGAAAACATTTAATTGGGGCTGGCTTACGAGTCAGAGGTTTAATCCACTATCATCATGGTGGGAAGCATGTCATCATGCAGGCAGACATGGTGCAGGGGAGGTAGCTGAGAGTTCTGCATCTGGATCTGCAGGCAGCAGGAAGAGAGAGAGATTGGGCCTGGCTGGAGCATTTGAAACCTCAAAGCCCACCCTCAGTGACACACTTCCTCCAGCAAGGCCACACCTCCTAATAGAGCCACTCCCTATGAGCCTACAGGGGCCATTCTCATTCAGATCACCATACCACGTAACCTAATGTAGCTACAGGTTCTGGGATTCAGATCTGGACACTCTTGAGGGCAGAATAGTCTATTCCATCTACTGCAGATGCACCAAGGCAATTGTTAGTGGTTTTGCTGAATGTTGTCACATCTGTTACACGAAGTCCAGACTTTCTGAAACACTGGAGACAGAATACTACGCCAAGGAAGTATGGATAGGCCATTTCTCAAAACTTTGCTAATGTTTTCAACCCCAAATAATTACTATAAATTGTTTGACTGCTTCCAAAAATGAGACCTAAAGTGTTGCTGCCTTCTCAAAAGTTGTTAGGATCCTGGCTGTTCCTCAGTCCTCTTATAATGCCCTTGGGGAGCTGGCAGAGGAAAGGCCAGGCCCTCTGAGTCCTTTGGTATTCTCCTTCCGATGTATGGCGCCAGGGTTATACTATTATTCCTTCAAAATGCAAATGCAGTGCAGACCCTGGGCGGGGGGGGGGGGGGGCACTCTTCAGTCATGGACCGCTTTCAGGGAGTCCCCAGCATCTCTCTCCTGGTTTTGTTTTTTTGGCTTCTTGGTTCCCTGTGGGGTGTTCATGATGGCTGGGAGGATGGTTTTTACCTTTTATGCTGTGGTTACCAGTAGCCTCTCTCCTCCTACAGACCTGGTTAGCTCACTCCAAATTCCTAAAGCATCACCACCCCTGGCTCAACTTGCTGCCTGGCTTGTGTGTCCCTCAACCTCTCCTTAGGGATACCCTGCAGCTGCCACAGGGGTCCTGCCTGTGAGTCTCCCCTCCATCCCACTTTCCGGCTCTCTTTATCCCCGTTCTCTCTGCCCATGTTTTCGTCTTCAGTTTCGTTTTTCCCTCATCTCTTCTTGATGCCTGCTTCTTCATCCTTAGCTCTTTCTCAAATTCAGAGCCCTGATCAGTGCAGAGATGTCACGACGGACCAAAGTCCCTTTTCCAGAATTGATGGGGGAAAGGTATTCATGTTGGTTTATGCTGTTTTCTCAGAGTTTGAACAGTTTTTGTAGTGTAATTCTTCTTCAAACTTGTGCCCTAGTAGGCATTAGTAACAGGGTTGTTGTTGTTGCAAAATGTCATTGGTCCAGCACTTACATGGATTGCATTTTAAGACCGTCTACTTCCTTTTAAACTGTACAAGGTAACTAGTTCATACTGTGTCATCACTCAGCTATTCTGATGGAGGTTATTGTTTAAAATCTTGGGCCTTTTAAAAAACCCAAATGAGGGTGGTCTTTTATAATTATCTCAGAGCTCATTTCTTCCTACCACCTGTTCTGCATATCCCATTTTCTTTAGCCATTTTATTCAGCACAAGCTGGATGAATAGTGTAAGATGAGAGATGGATGGCTCAGTGGGAAGAGCATCGGCTGCTCTTCCAGAGAGCCCAGGTTCGATTTCCAGCACCCACATGGCAGCTTGTGACCATCTCTAACTCCAGTTCGGGGGATTCAGCTCCCTCTTCTGGCCACTGTAGGCATCAGGTACACACAAGGTTTACAAATATATATGGGACATGTAGGCAAAATACCAATTTACATAAATTTTTGAAAATGAGATATTAAAGTTAATAATTTTAAATCGTCGAAATGACTCGTAAAGTACATTGTATTCAAGTTTACCTCTCTGCACATTTCCAAACCATCCTAGCCAACTAGAACCAGGTGGCATCCCAGGCATTTTTCCATTAAAAGTGTCCCTGTGCTCATTTAGTACTGCTCTTTGGAGTGCTGATTTATTGCTTTAGTACCTAAAAAGAGCATACACCAACGCCTGTAAGTTTCTCAAAAGCCTGAGACCATTCTGTAAACCAGTAAGAATTCCTAAGGCTGGAATTCCACTTGAATTAGCAGTCTCTGGAAAGCCAACCCTGCTACTGACCCTGAAAAGACTCCTGCCCTGTAGTACTTCAGGCCTTTCCCCTGACTACAGAACGTAAGAATTCCACCTGCACATCTCCGTGCATATAAACACGTAGTGTCTTCACTCTGGACCTGAGCCCAGGGCCTGCTTGGTGGAGAACTGAGATGAGAGATGCTAGCATTTTTTAAATTTTCTCATTGCTACCTAAACACAGAATGCCCAAGCTTACGTTTATCAGAAGAGATGTAAGAAAATACTTGGTCCATCCAGTAGTCATATAGCGGTAATATTCAAGTGACCTAGAACGACCCTTAACTGCCTTTCTGTGGACGGTGGCCACTGTTAACAAAAGAACACTCCTGTGGCCTGACTTACAGCCTGAGTGTAATCAGCGGTGCCTCATGTGAAATATAAATTCTCAGAAACAGACATATTAATGAGACAAAGCAGAATTGAACTTTGCCTTTGCTACTTCATGGGGTAATTTAGATACCAGGACTGACGGGGCAGTCTCAGACCCCTTGTCACAGAATCGGGATGATAGGGAAGACTTCTCAACTCTCTCTTGACGCCCAGTCCACCCACCCACAGTATACAGGGTAGCCTCTCGATGATGGGAAAATCGTGCTTATTTTTAAAGAAATATTCCAGACCAGGCATGTTGGCACATGCCTGCCATCTTAGCACTTGGCAGAGGCGGGGTGAGGGTGGACATAGAAGAATCAGACGTTCAAGGATCTTAGGCTATATAAAAAAAAAAAAAGTGGGGAGAGCAGAAATTGATGATCCGTATTTTCTCTGTGGTCGTGAACTGTCCCTTTGTTTGTTTGTTTTGTTGTCATTTTTTTCTTCCAGACAGGGGTTTCTCTGTTGTAACTCTGGCTGTCCTGGAACTCACTCTGTAGACCAGGCTAGCCTTGAACTCACATCCACCCGCCTGCCTCTGCCTCCCGAGTGCTGAGATTGAAGGCGTGCACTGTCGCCTCCCGGCTGAACTGTCTCTTTAAGTGCATTCTTTTTATCTAATCAAGGAAGTACCATGACTATGGTAATCATGGGACAAGACTCCAGAGGCCTCCCTCCCCCAAGCCGCAGCCTCAGCTGAACCCCATGGGTTTGAAGCCTCACCCTTTTCTCTGGGGTCCATGAAGTCTTCTTTCACATGGGCTCATGAGGAGGCCATCCGCTCCTGTACCTGTGGCTGCCAGGGGTGTGTAGGGTCAATGTAAAAGTCTTTATAGATCTGAGAGTTGTGTGACCCATCAAAGGTCAAAAGTCTGCTGCTTCGAGTCTCTGCCAAACAAACTGTTTTCCAAAAATGGCCTTCCCCAAATCAAGTCTTTACTGGGGACCTCTGGAGCTGGATGGTTTGGATTTAACCACGTATGTATACCCAAAGCTGCCAGGAAATAGCATCTGGGAGCCAACAGTACCGTCCGTCAGCTTGTGCTGGGCACCCCTACCCTCCCCAGCCGTGCTAACACTAGTGCCAACAGTTGCCAGTGTGTAGGTAGGCCATGTTTCTATCGCTCAGGGCCGCATGAAGACAACAGGCTCAAGTCCATTTGAATCCCAGGATACTTGTGTTCCCCTGGCTTAGGAGTGAGGAGGGCAGGGTGGGCAGGGACCCTCTGACGCCAACCCCGCTCCACGTCTACCACCTCAAGTGCTTTTGTGCTATCTTGTGACTGTAGGATCTGCAGCGAGATATCGAGCAGCACAGTGCGGGAGTAGAGTCCGTCTTCAATATCTGCGATGTCCTGTTGCATGACTCTGACGCCTGTGCCAACGAAACCGAGTGTGACTCAATCCAGCAGACTACCAGGAGCCTGGACAGGCGCTGGAGGAACATTTGTGCCATGTCAATGGAGCGGCGCATGAAGTAAGCCAGCTAGCTGGTCTCGAACATGGTAACCTCGGCCAGCCTTTCACACCCCGGGCCACAGTAGCTATGCTCTGTTCAAGTCACTTAGAAATACACCAAGAAGTAGCTCAGTCGGTACAGTATTTGCCCAGCATGGACGAGCCCTGAGTTCAATCCCCAGCACAGCATAAAACCAGGAAATGGTGGTGCGTGCCTATGATCCCAGCCCTTAGAAGGTGGCTGCAGAAGGATGGAGAGTTCAGGGCCAGCCTGGGCTACAAGAGACCCTAGTCCTTTAAGAAGCTGAAAATTGGCAGAGAGGCCCTAGTAAGGTGAGCAAGGAAATCACTGGGGAGGCGAGGGGGCAAGGTATGGGGAGCCCAGGAAATAGGATTTCTGAGGTGCGTGGGTCCTCCAGAAGAATCAAGTTTAGACCAAGAGCAGCACCCTTTATTTCCCGAAAAGGACTGGTGGGTCGTCTCCCTAAACAGTTCCAGTAAAAGATGGGGAGTGGGCCTGACCCAGGGTCCCTCGGGAATCCAAAACGGGTAGCTTGGCACAGCGGACATGGGCGTTTGTTCTCATCGCCGCTGTTCTCCACTCCTCCCGTCAGAATTGAGGAGACCTGGCGGCTGTGGCAGAAGTTTTTAGACGACTACTCCCGCTTCGAGGACTGGCTCAAGTCGGCTGAGAGGACAGCGGCCTGCCCCAATTCCTCCGAGGTGCTGTATACGAATGCCAAAGAGGAGCTGAAGAGGTTTGAGGTGAGCCTCTCCCATCCAACACTGTCCCCGTACCCCCACCCCCGCCCGCCACCAGCTACTAGGACATCTTTGTTGGAAGCGCCCACTTACACCAGCACCGGGGACGTGGCGCTCTGCGGCTCTCGTTGCCTGGGCCTCAGCCACGCGGACCGAGCCCCCTGGGGTTGGCAAAGCGGGGTCCCCGGCCTCTGCCTGTCTGGCGCCGACCTCCGCTTTGTGTGTGCCACAGGCCTTTCAGCGGCAGATTCACGAACGGCTGACACAACTGGAGCTCATCAACAAACAGTACCGGCGTCTGGCCCGGGAGAACCGCACCGACACGGCCAGCAAACTGAAGCAGATGGTGCACGAGGGCAACCAGCGCTGGGATAACCTGCAGAGGCGGGTCACGGCCATCCTGCGGAGACTCAGGGTAACCTCCCCGCGGGGCTGCTGTGGGTAGATGTTCAGGGAGGAGGGATACGGGATACGCCGTGGCAGGCTGGCAGCTCTGCCGCAGGTAGATTTCACTGAAAGCCTGGGTTACCTTAACGTTCTTCCCACACAGAGGAGTCCGTGGCTGCCAGTGTTCATTTTTACAGAGGGATTTGCACGGGGCTTCTCAGGCAGAGCCTGCCTGTGTGATGCGTTACCAAAATACACCTCTCTTTACAACTTCTGTAACCAGGCGGTGTAGACGTTGGCACAAGGACCGCCAACAGAGTCTGGGGCACCACTTTCCTGGGTCAGCAAAAGCACGCATGCACCTCCGCAAGACCCTTGCTTTACCAGCCCCGCACCGGAAATATGTCCAAAACAGTGTACATACCTCCTCTGTTGTGTGGGGTGTTGGGACGGTGACCATTTGAGGGTTAGAGCACACTGATTAACTTCAGAGCAGTCTAGGAACCCGAGCTCCCCCCCAAACCCGCTTAGAAGGACATTGGCAAGGCTGTTAAATAAGACAGTTCCTTTGCATTAATCTATTTCCTGCTGGTATGACTGCTACTAAGTCTAAACCCTCGTTTGTCCCTAAAAGCAACATCTGCATGGAAATAGATGCCTGTCTCTTATGAAGTAACCTGGGAGAGGTCTCTTGCACTGGACAGAATGAGTCTATTTTTGCATGTTCAGAATTACAGGAGAAAAACGGGGCAGTCAGACCTAAGTTCCCTCCATGTGTCTCCTTTTTTTTCTTTTTCTTTTTGTGTTAAAAGTCAGAGCCTCACCATAGTCCACATTGGCCTAGAACTCATAATTCCCCTGCCTCAGCCTCCTGGCTGCTAGGATTACAAACACGTCCCACCATTTCTGGCTTGATGAGCACCTTCCTATCCTGAAGCTGCTCAGTCTTCTTCCCTGGGAAAGCTGCTGCAAACCAATAGGAAAAGCTCCTGGGCAACCTCCACCCACCCGCTCCAAGAATCCCTCTGTGGGTGGGGAGATTCCCTGACTGAGACTAGAAAACCCAGAATTTCAAATTCACGGAAGGACCTAAGAGGATATGTTGCACATTACCAAGCCCTCTTGCATTTCAGAGTGTTGGATGAGGGGGTTGGTGGCACATGCCAAGACCAGACCCCAGGCTCCCGATGCAGCGTATTGGGAGGCTTCTGGGGTACCCCAGAGACAGGGTTTGGTCTGAGAGCTCTGAGCAGCACCCTTTCCTTTGGGCCAAACGTGACTGTGCCGTGCAAGCGTGGGTTTTCCTCTTCCTTTCACAGTACTTCACCAACCAGAGGGAAGAATTTGAGGGCACCAGGGAGAGCATTCTGGTGTGGCTCACAGAGATGGACCTGCAGCTGACCAACGTGGAGCACTTCTCAGAGAGCGACGCCGATGACAAGATGCGCCAACTGAACGTAAGCCCTGCTTCGCTTCCTCCGAGTCTAAGGAAAAGGTGCCTCTGAGGAAGAGAGCTGGCCACGTGCAAATTTTAGCTGGTGCTCAGAGAACGTTCCCGAATTCTCCCAGCAACAGGCTACGTTCCACCTGAGCACTTAAAATTGCTTACAAGCAGGGACGCTGGGCTTTTAGTCGAGGACTCACTCCGAGGAGAAAGCTCACTTTAGGTTCCGGATTGAACTAAGTTAAGTTTGCCATTTCTCACGTATTTGAGTGCGTTACTGGGCAGGCTAGGTATCGCTGGTGGGACCAAGGACAGGCCCTCTGCCCTCCCGCTGTTTATAGTCCGGAAGTTGCATTTTGTTTTTTGAGACAGGATCTTAACTGTGTAGTTCTGGGCAGCCTCGAACTCACGGCAGCCGTCCTGCCTAAGCCTCCCTTGGCAATGAGATTATAGGCATGTGCCACCTTGTTTCAGCCTCATGCTACAGCTTTCCCTCACAGTCATGCTCTCCTTGCTTAGAAAACATCATCAAATGAAAGCTCAATGCCCCTGAATACAACAGGCACTAATTACCGTTATTTTGTCCACCGAGCCAGACACCCATCAGTGGCTTATTTGGAGAACTAGTCTGCTCCCACCAAGTGTCAAAAAGACAGATTCTCTCCCCCGTACCCATAAGATGAGTATCCATCTGATTCAATTTGGGGATTTTTTTTTTTTCCTCCTGAGACAGGGTTTCTCTATTGTAACTCTGGCTGTCCTGGAACTATCCAGACCAGGCTGGCCTCGAACTCACAGAGATCCATCTGCCTCTGCCTCCCAACTGCTAGGATTAAAAGTGTGTGCCGCCACCACTCAGCTAGAATTTTTTTTTTTTAATTGGGGAAAAAAAAAAAGTATAGAGCTGTTTTAGAGCGTCGATTTCTTAAAGGTACAAAACGGAAAGGGAAAAGGGACGGATGACGTCTAAGGTTCTCTCCCTGTAATCCCATCATATGAAACAGACGCCAGACACACAAGGATAGAGTCCTCAGAGTCCCTCCTCATCTCCCAAACAGGGCTTCCAGCAGGAAATCACGCTAAACACCAACAAGATAGACCAGCTCATCGTGTTCGGGGAGCAGCTCATTCAGAAGAGCGAGCCTCTGGATGCCGTGCTGATCGAGGACGAGCTGGAGGAGCTGCACCGTTACTGTCAGGAGGTGTTCGGCAGGGTGTCCCGTTTCCACCGGCGACTGACCTCCCACGCCCCGGTAAGGGTAACCCACGGCCCACGGCTCCCACGTGCCCAGCAAGCACACTGGACTGGATATTTGAAGAGACAGGAAGGTTGTTACCTTGTACTGCAGCCATGATTTACTTCTTACTGGTTAAAAAGAAGGGCTTCATTTAAGGTAGTGGTCCCGGGTGTGGAAGCAGCTCCTTCTGCTAACGTGCTAGCGATGAGTCTTGTTTGCCCCAACTCAGCCATCTTTGTATGAATCCAATGGCTGTGGAGTTGTGTTTTGTGCGTATTTGTGTGAGTTTGTGCACATGAGTGCAGGTACCCTTGCTTCTCCTAAGACCTGGTCTAAACCTCTTCCAGGCAGCTCAGCTGGTTTTGCTCTTTCCAGCAGCTGCTCTGGTCTCAAGAACCTTGTTTGCAGCTCAGCTTGTCTGAGTCTTCTTTGCAGCTCAGCTTACTTCATTCTGAGAGTGACTTCTCAGCATTTATAGCTTACTCTGGCAGGGAGGGGCCAAATGAATCTGGTCAGTTTCAGGGACTTCCTGAAGCTATTTTGAGTGGTGTACCTTCCTGTTTAAAAAAACTCTCCTGCAGGATAGAACTCTTCTATCTCAGAGGAACCTGTTACACAACACCCTGGAGGCCAGAATAAGGTGTTAAATCCCTTGATGCTGGGATTACAGGCAATTGTGAGCTGTCTGATATGGCTGCTAGAAACTGAGCTCAGGTCCGCTCCAAGAGCAGTATATACTGTTAACCACTGGGCCATCTCTTCAGCCCCAGGGGAATCCCCCCCCCCATCTTCATTTCTCTTTTCTTTCTTTTATTTCCTTAAGTGTTTGACAGTTTTAACTGTTTGTGGAGAAAGTGAATACTTGAATTTTGAACTGTGTGGCCAATGACAAAGCCTAAGAGGGCATTTCTTTAGAGCTGTGTCGCACCAGCCTCTAGGCCCCCTGCTGGAAAAGCGGGTCGGATCTCAGCAGCACATAAAGAATGTGCTCCAGTGCAGTGGTTCTCGACCTTCCTAATGCTGCTACTTTAATGCAGTTCCTCATGTTGTAGAGACCCCCACCCATAAGATTACTGCCATTGCTACTTCATAACTGTAATTTTGCTACGGTTATGAATTATAATGTAGGTATCTGATATGCAGATGGTCTGAGGTGACCCCTGTGAAAGGGCTGTTTGACCCCTCAAGGGGTCACGATCCGAAGGTTGAGAACCACTATGTGTTAACAGGTGTAGGGCAATGTGTCGTCATACCTCTGAAGGTGAAATACCTCACACCTGCCTTATAACGCATAGCAGCGTCTGTGCTTTTCAGAGCTGTTAATAATGTTTTTAATGATTGAGAAACTAATTTTTAAAAAATGGTACCAAGTACAACAGTAACAAGAACCAAAATGCCGGGGAGGGTAGTCTTTTTATTTCCCTTTCTATCTTTACTCTTATTTGATTAGAGCTAAAGTTACTTAGCCGTTGGGAAGGATGGTGGCTGGGAGTTCATGCTCCTCTCTCCTGCCCTCATAATCCTCAGTACAGAGCTTTCCTGATCAGTGTCAATGGCCCCGAGAACTCATGAAAACTGCCTAGTTTGGATTACGTGCATTAGCTGCTTGGGAACGCAGTTTGCCTTTTCCTCTCCTGCCTGGAAACTTTCGCTGCCTCTGCCTCTCCAGTGCTTTGTTCTCACCTTTAAAGTATAAAGTGTACCAGCGTACCAGCTTGTCAAAGCAACCTTGATGTTTCCCCGAACTCAGGGCAAAAGGAAGTTCACATGGAGTTAAGGCCCTTGTTCAGCGTTTCCATCTTACTGAGCCAGGACATTTACTTCTTGGCCACTGTGACTGGCTAGGTGGTTTCTTTTGTGTGCACTCCAACTGTCAAACTTAATGTAGTTGTTTTTCCGTCGGTGTAGCTCAGAAAGTCTCCAAGAAGTCCTCATTTTTAAATAGATTTTCTTATAGTCATTTTCTTTATATAATAAATATATGTGATATATATATATATTCTATATAATACAAACTTTCTGTATAATATAAGCTGAATAGAGACACTACTATGAAATTGGGAAATCAAGGGAAATGAGGGCTGGGACGATGGCAGTTGGTAAAGAGCTTGCTGTATTAAGCATAAGGACCTGAGTTTGGATCCCTCGCACCCACATAAAAGCTGGGCCCAGCCTGTCACCTAGTGCTGTAAGGGACAAAGCCATGGGGATCGGGTTGCTTCTGGCCCTCTAGTCTAGCTGAATCAGTCAGCTTCCGGGTTCAGCTGGAGAAACAGTGCAACTGAGGAAGACACCTGTATTAGTTAACTTGTTTTCTTGCAGCCACAAAATACCCAACAAGAACAGCTCCAGGAAGTAAGGTTTATTGTAGCTCATAGGGGTACAGTTCAGCCACGGCAGAGACATGATGGTGGCAGGAACTTGAAGCGGCCGGTCACATTGTATCCAGTCAGGAAGCAGGAAGTGACAAACGCTGGTACTCAGCCCACCGTCTCCTTTTTATTCAGTCTGCGACCCCATCCCATGGAAGGGCGTCAAAACACATTTAGGGTAGGTCTTCCCGCTTCAGTTACCCTAATCTATAAAATCCCAGAGATGTGTTTCCATGGTGGTTCTAAATGTCATCAAGTTGACAATCAAGGTTAACTATCGCCATACCTAATGTCAACCCACAGCCTCTATGCACACACATACACGCACCTGCACACAGATGTTCATCATGCATACGTATATCTGCACTCAGGCGAACACACACGCATGCATGCATACACAAAGAACAAACTGGAGCATGTGAGTCTTGAAGACGTGTCTCTGTTGACACTTTGATGATGATGACAACACTTTGGCCATTGAGTCTTCCTCTCCTAGATAAACTTGTTTAGCTTAGATGCTCAGTTTTATTTTTTATTTACTTATTTTGCTTTAAAAAAAAAACTACAGTTCTTTAAAATACAGGTTCCAGGCCCCACTGTAGATTGTTCAAAGTTGAATAGCCATGCATAAGACCTGAGAGCTTTTTTAAAATGGTGTATGTGTGCGCGCGAACGCACATTTGTGCGAGAGGCGTTGTGCAAACATAGCATGAAGCGCGTGTGGAGGTCAGAGGACAACCACAGTTGTTAAGCCTACCTTTCGACTTGGTATTCCAGACCAGCTGGACAATGACCATCCAGGAACTCTGCCTCCAGTTGGAGCACTGGAGCACTCAGAATACCATGCCCTGTTTTCACTTGGATTCTGAGGATTCGAACTCAGGCCCTCACACACATGGTGGCAATCACTCCCCTCCCCACCACCACCAGAGCCCTCCACCCCCCAGTCTGCCCTGAATTCCTTCTAAAGTGCATTAGAAATGTTAATGCTGGCTGCTCTCAGAACTGCCAGACAGGGACTCCTGAAGCTCTTTGCAACTGGGGTAGCCTTTAAACTAGTTCATCCTAAAACCCTGGTACTCCCATCTAGGGCTTAGAAGATGAAAAGGAGGCCTCTGAGAATGAAACCGACATGGAAGACCCAAGAGAGATCCAGGCTGACTCTTGGTGTAAGAGAGAGAGCGAGGAGCCCGCATCTCCCCAGTCACTGTGTCACCTTGTGCCCCCTGCTCTGGGACACGAACGGTCCGGCTGTGAGACCCCCGTCAGTGTGGACTCTATCCCTCTGGAGTGGGATCACACAGGTGATGTGGGGGGATCTTCCTCTCATGAAGACGAAGAGGAGGGCCCGTTCTACAGCGCACTGTCAGGTAAAGGCAGCTTCCCAGAACCGGCGAACTTGACCCACTTGGCTATGTTCCTAGCACAGTAGCAATGCAGCGAGTTCTCCGGGATCCAGAGTCCAGCTTTGTGGCGGTGCAGGCTTGCTACTTCCTGGCTCTCGTGCTGCCCGCCTTTTGCCTCACCTGAGAGTTAGCTCGCTCCTAGTATAGGCAGAATGAAACCGTCCACTGATGATTCTAGCTAATGGGAGACTCATCGGTCGACTTTTCTGTGGAGTTCATCGAAGCTTATTAGTAGGTTGAGTGCGACCCTTCTTGCCGCACGCTCCCCTAACCCACCACTGCGAGGATCAGGAACTGACAGGGGGGAACATACTTGCAATAAAAAAAGACGGGAGCAGCTAGCCTCCTGTTCCCAGCTGGCAGCGTCTCTGCTGTCACAGACACCTCCCTTGAGGACAATGACATTATTCTTTTTCAGATGTAGAAATCCCCGAAAATCCTGAGGCATATCTTAAAATGACCACAAAATCTTTGAGAGCATCTTCTGGTAGGCCCCTGCCCGTGCATGTGTCTCAACGCGGCCGCATCCCGTGGCGCACACCGCATTCCTAAACCTCGCTCCCGTGTCATGTCTGACCTGCGCCTTCTGTGCACACCATGCGCCTTGGTCCTCGTGTCATGGTGTATTTACACTGCTGTACTCACCCATACCTGCGTGATCCTTTACAAGGCCCTCCCCTCATACCAGAGTGGTCTCGACGCCCCCGCCCCCACTCCCCTACCCCCCCTACTTCTGGGCCGGCAGAAGGAATTTTTGTCATGGTGCCTGTTAATTTACCTCCATCTAACTTGAGTCCCTCCGGCACGGGCCAAGCTTGGTTTGGTTTCAGACTATTTCCTTGCTTCTGGTGATTTCCTGAGATGGGTGGCTGGGGGTAGAAACGACCATGGCCTTTGCCACAGCAGAAGAAACCTCCTCTCCTACCGTCCACCCTGTCACTATCTTCAGTGGTAGGGGAGAGCTGCCAGCGGCTGTTTGGTCCCTAAGTCCATCTTCACAGTCCTCGCCCTCACCCCCGCAGCAAATCATGTTCGTTGTGCTCTGCTATGGTCCCATCTCGTGGAGGTGCGATGTCGCTCAGGTGCATGCTTCATTTCATTTCCTCCCAAGACATACTGACACTTTGCAAACATGCATGCTTTGCAAGGAAAGCTGCAGAACTCATTCTGATGTTATAACCCGATGCCATGTCACCTGTGACCATGTTTATGTCACCAAGTAGGAATCCCCTGGCTGGAGGGTAGACCCTGACCAGTGTGACAACCGTTTCAGGCAAATCCATTTCGGAGGGCCACGCGTGGCATGTTCCTGACAGCCCTTCCCATCCCAAGCATCACTACAAGCAAATGGAAGGCGACAGGACCGTAGGGCCGGTCCCCTCAGATTCCAGCACGCCTTATAAACCAGCCTATGTAAGTCTGGACCCCTTGGGAGTGTAGTCCGGGCGCATGAGCTGATTCCCAGTCTCATTTCCAACTGTTTTGCTCATAGTGACGTGATCTTTTCTGAGGGGACTTCAGGAAGGGGGTGTCGCTCCATGGTATAGCTTGTCCTAGCAAGTCCCCAGTTCAATTCCCAGCACCACCAAAAGAGCAAAGCCCTCTGCTGCGGTACCCACACTTTAGAACCCAGAAGTCTGTAAGCCTTCCTCACCTGGTAGGATGAATGTGTGTACAGAGTGGCGGTCCTTATTAATGCAAACTTGGGGTGCTCCTGTGAGACAGCATATGGTTAAAGGTTGACCACAGATCATTGTTAGTCCAGAGCGTTAACAAGGGAGTCGAGGTCACAATGTTACTGTGTTTTTTAGTGCCACAAGCATCTTTCAGAAAAGCCAACAGCCCTGGGAGGACCAGTGGGTTTAGCCAAAGTGCCCTCTGTGTCAGGGGTAAGTGTTACCACATAATTGGAGACAGTTCTGCCTTTAACAGGGCAAATCTGATACGGACTCTCTTGTGCCCAACGTCTCCATCTGTGCTGCAGCCCCCACCCAGCCCTGGAGCCCTCTCCCTACCCTCTGGTTCGGCTCCTTCCTGCCACTGGGCTTGTATTTCTCACCTGGTCAATTTCAACAGCTCAGCTTTTCTACTGGGTGTGAAACCACACATGTTAGCAGCAATCGGAAGTTCCATTTTCCCCATTCCACACAATCCAAAGAAAGCACTGCTTTCTTAAAAAGGGATCCATTTATTTTCAGAACGGCCTGCCATAATAGGCCAATCAGCTCTGTGGGAGCAGAAGAGTCCCTGTATACACTGAAGGATAAATGCCTGATAATGAATGACCCAGAGAGGCGGAGGATCCTGTGTTTCCCATTCGAAGTGATGAGAATGTCAACCACCTCAACAGGGTGTTGTGGAGGGGGTCAGGGAGATTATGTAAAGCGCCACCTCATAAGATCACCTTTGACTTTCCCAGAGTTTACGTAGAGACCCTCAGGAAGGATTCGGATTAACACAGGGCGTTTTGCTTCCCTCACCGATGTGCCATCTGTTTCCTGGGCTGTTGCTGAGGCTTGCTTTCCGCCCTCAGTTCTTGCCACGTGCAGTGATGCATCTGTCACTCACCTTTTGGTGGGAAGGGTTCCCCCGTCTTTGAACGGTTCATGTGAACCCAGGTGTTCTTTACCTCTCTTTTCGGTTTTACAGATATAACCTAAAAATTGGCTCTTTCCAGGTAAAGCTTCTATTACATCAAGACACGGATGATGGCAAAGAAGGCCAGAGAGGCTCAGAGGACAGCCCCCAGCAGGAAGATGAGCAGCTGGCCACGCTAACGGGACAGCAGTCAGGTATCAGCCACGGGCAGCCCTTAGGAGAGGCAGAGCTTGGTATCTGGGCCTAACGAGGTGTTTATGTCAGTGTACCCCTTGATAGAATGGAGATCGAGCAATGACACACTTCACCGAGAACTTTTTTCTCGTGGTGCCGGGGTTAGGCTTGGTAAGCAAGCATCCTACAACGATTTGTCCCTGGCCCTTTGGAAGCTTCTTTTCACAATGACAAAAGGATCCTCATGAGATGAACTTTGTGGTTTTGTTTTTTTGAGACAAGGTTTCTCTGTGTAGCCCTGGTTGTCTTGAAACTCACTCTGTAGATCAGACTGTCCTCAAACTCAGAGATCGCCTGTCTGCCTCCTGAGTGCTGGGATTAAAGTCCTGCGCCAGGACACCCAGCTACGAAATGTATTAATGACTTCCCATGTACGGAAAAACAAGATGGCAGTGACCTCATTGGCTCATGAGGCTAGTCCAGTAGCTAAATGTAAGGTAGATCTGATCACCTGAAGTACTGAGCTGAAGGCCAGTTTACCTCACCCTCAGTCCCTACCTCCTTCCAGCCTTTGATGGAGGGGATGGACCTTGAATCAGAACGTGGAGAGTTAAGAAAAGAGAACTCCCCCCCCTGCAAGGACCACTCACATTACTGCTTGCTTTAATTGGCGGCTTTGGATTCCAGGTGCCTTTGACAGATGGGAGGTGATTCAAGAGCAAGAGCTTCATAGCAAGCGCAGAATGAAGCAGAGTGTGCAGCAGCTGAATTCTGACATCGGCAACATCAAGGCTTGGCTAGAAAAAACTGAAGCAGAGCTAGGAGCTCTGAGGCTGGCAGAGCCTCCCTCCAGTATCCAGGAAATGGCACTCAGGGTGAAGAGACTGCAAGTGAGTCGGAGCTGTGTGTGGATGGGAGAGCAGCAGGCACAGAGACAAATAGGTCAGACCTGGGCGTGGTGTAGCTCGAGGCATGCGGGTAGGCTGTGTAGAGGTCAGTCACTTCCCTAAGGGCCGAGACGCAGCTTCTCTTGTCACACAGGGGTGTATCTCCAGATACTCCCCAAGCCCAGAAGAGCACTGAGGAGACATGGCTCAGATCTTCAGGGCTGGAAAGATCTGAATTTTTAGATTCTGACTGGGAAGGGCTCAGAGAGAGGACTAGCCCACTGGCTGAGGAATCATGTGACTTGGCTACCCTGGATCCAGTTAGAATTTGTTACTCATGTGATCAGCTTGGGCCTCAGGAATATCAGCCCAGGGCGGAGCATTTTGGGGGTGCTTTAAACAGGTATGGTCCCAAAACCCAGAATGTGAGTCTTAGGAGTGTCCAGTTTGCTTTCCCATTGCATCTACAGGTGTTACTCTTCCTCCCAGAGAAGGGACAGGAGCAAAAGAGCTACATAGTCTGCATCTGGAAAACTTTTAGTCTTACCCTGACCTGCTCCCAAGCCAGCAAAAGAGAGGGAACTATTGGGGGGGGGGGGAATAGTGGGGTCTCTTCAGGCCTCTGGTCAAGCCTCTCAGTGAAGAGGCAGGCCTCTGCTCTCAGACCCTGCCAGCCCAGCTCACTAACCTTGTAAGGCAGTTCCCTCAGCTGATGCTTCTCAGCCACTCACAGGCGGGCGAGCTCTCGTCCTGGTGGCTGCTGCTTGGAGGAGAGTGGAGAAGGCCTGTCCCTTACAGGTATTCAGAATGAGCCCCTCGTCTCTGTTGCCAGAAGTCCTAACCCACTCTGTTCCCTCGGCGGTAGGAGATATTAAAAGCCTTTGAGACCTACAAGGTCTTAATGGTCTCCGTCAACGTGAGTCACAAGGAATCTCTGCCAAGCGACAGCCCCGAATCTACAGCACTCCAAAAGAGGCTCCACCAGCTGAGCCTGAGCTGGGACACGGTCCAGGGCATGACGGACAACTGGAGAGGCGACTTACGACAGTCACTCATGCAGTGCCAGGTACGTTGACTCAGCCCAAGGCCCAGTCTCCAGCACAGCCACAGATATTTTTACCATCTTCAAGCTAACTTAGGTTAAGAGGAAACCTCCCCTCCCCCCCCCCCCCCCCAGTGCCATTAAAATGACCCTGTGCTTGTACAAGATTTCCAGGTCTGTTGCCCAGGCTCACAGTTCCCGGGAGTAAGGGTCATAGCAAGCATGCCACCAGGTTGGGGATACTGCCTCTCTCTGTCCTTTAGTCAGAGATACAAATCCCTGGAGCTGCTGGACCTCAGGTTCCCCTCTGAGACCTGGGGCTCATTTTTAGGACTAAGCAATGTGGTGTATATAATGCTGATCCACTACCCACCACCAGTTAAGTGTCGAGTGTGCATTAATTAGCTCTGTCTGTAGGAACATGAGTCCACCACAGCCTGTTATCCAGAAAGCGAGTTCAATAGCCTGAGCTGTTCACATTAGAATCAGCATCTTCTTGGATCAGTTTGCACCTGATGCTTCCGAGGGCATCAGCCAAGAATGCTTTCTCTTTCCCTGGGTGAGCCCCTGGCCTGTCCCTAAAATCTGTCCCTTCTATTACTGGCTAAGAGGAGAAGGGCAGGTGACTGCTGGATAGGAAAGCAAGCTCCTTCCTAGGCACCCTCAGCCCCTGCACGGACAGTGTAGTGACGAGTGTTGTTTCTGAAGGCGTTTCACCAACTGAGTCAAGACTTGCTCCTGTGGCTGGCGGGGGCCGAGAGCCGAAGGCAGAAGGCGCGTGTCAGCAGCCCAGATGCAGAGCGCCAGGTTCTCCTGGAGAGTCAGAAGGAGCTGATGGTAAGTTTCTCCCGCAGGACCACTGATCTACTTGCGTAGGGCAGAGTCCTTGGCACCACCGTGCTGTTGGTGACTGTGACTCGTGGGTTCATACAGAGAGATGAAGAGCAAGACACCTAAAACTCATGCCATTAAGGCATTTTTTTCCCCCATTGTTAACTACCCCAAATCTGGGTCTGTGGAGGAGTCTGAGTACATTAGGTTAAAATATACATATTTTGTCTATCAACCTATAGAAAACCTCCCATATACCTTGAATCCTCTCTTGATTACTTGATCCTGAGTATAATCAGGTGTATTATGTAAATGTTCCATAAATTGCTATTATACCCCAGTAAGGGAATAACAGGAAAGCATCTGTGTGTTCAGAACAGCAATTCTGGAGTGTTTTTTGATCCATGGCTGATTATGGGGTGTAGGACCCTAGGGTGCGGAGGGCTGACTACTGTTTATTCGGGGGAAACAGGAGTTGTCTATATTCATAATAGAAATGTCCTGTTTTCTGGAGGTAAGTTGTGTCTTTATGTACTTCTTCCCTTAATAAGCCAAGGTGAGACCTTTACATTCTCACTTGTACTCAAAAGGACTTGTGTTTATCTTTAAGCCTATTATGTAGTTTGATTTTCAGTATTTTATACTTAAAATTGCTGGGCATGGCTTTTTTTATATTAAAATTCTGTTCCCTACAGTAACAGTGCCCAAAGCAGGTCTCTGCCCGGGTGGAAATGTCCCGTCCCTGCGCCTCAAGTGGGCACTAAGGGCTTGGAATGTGATTGGAACCAGTTTTCTCCTAACTCGAACGGATGTAGTTGTATAGCAAGAAAACAGCCCTTAACGATTCCAGGTGATCAGCCTGGTCCGTCCTCCGCAGATCTAAGCAGTGTGCTTGCTCTAATAGCTCTTGCCTTGCTGACTTCAGCTTCCCAGGCCTAGCGTCTAAGGACCTAGTCTTTCCATACCACTCCCTCATCACCTCTTTCCTCTAGAGTGATCAGGAATTAAAAACAGGAGTTGGGGGTGCAGCCTATGCAGCTGCTTTCTGAAAAGTGTGCTAAGGCAAGGATTGAGGCTGGTACCAATGAGCCATAGAAAGTTCTGGAGTTGCACTGTACCTAGCATTCATCCCAGAACACAGAAAGCTATATGCCACAGTCCCCGTGGACGACCGTGCTCACCATTTTGCTTTCAGAAACTGGAAAAGGAGTTGGTAGACCGTCAGCCTCAAGTCAGCTCCTTGCAGGAGATTTCCTCCAGCCTTCTCGTTAAGGATCATGGAGAAGACTACATTGAGGCTGAAGAGAAGGTCCATGTAATCGAAAAGAAGCTCAAACAGTTGCTCGAGCAAGTGGCTCAAGATCTGATGGCCTTGCAGGGAAGCCTGGTGAGTCCGCTTGTGGCTCTTCTGTGTCAGGACACCACAAGTTGAGGCGGGCGGGTTCCAGCCCCTTTTCTAGGTGTGCAGATTTATAAAATAAGGTGCATAAGCCCACATATGTGTCCTGTCATTTGAAAAAGAGGCAGCCAGGCATGGTGGCGCAAGCCTTTAATCCCAGCACTCAGGAGACAGAGGCAGTCAGATCTCTGTGAGTTTGAGACCAACTTGTTCTAGGAAAGCCAGGGCTGCTCTACAGAGAAACCCTGTCTTAGAGGAAAAAGAAAAACGACAACAATGGTACCTGTTGCCAGGCGGTGGTGATGCATGCCTTTCATCCCAGGAGGCAGGCGGGTCTCTGAGTTGCACGGCAGCCAGAGTTACAACAGAGAAATCCGGTCTCGAAAACCAAAAAAAAAACAGCAACTGTACCTATCAGTAGGCTTATACAAGATGGGTTCCACCATCATTCCTACCTTTGTGATGAATACAAGCCTTCACTTTCTCTCATGATACGGTTTTAAGTCCTCCTCGCTGTCTTGGTCTCTTTCCTGATTATGCTCTAGTCTGTTGACTCTCTGTTCTCTTGAAAACGTGATGTAACGCAAATGGACCCCCAGCCTCTGGCTCCCCCAGCTGGGGCAGGACACATGGGTTTCCAGTGCTCTGCCTATATGGCCTTTTGTCTGAAAAAGTCTGTTTCCATGGGAGGAGACAGTAATGAGAAGGATTTAAGCTGGGATAGGAACAAACCGTTCTGGACTTCATGAAGCACTGTGCTTTTGAGACTACCTAGAACTTTGTTTTGCCCTAAACTGAACAACTGGGTGTGGCTTTCAGAATCCAGACCCCTCTCTGGCCAGCTTTGATGAAGTGGACTCAGGGGAACAGCCTCCAGCTTCTGCACCAGCTTCCTACGCAAAGGTCAGTACCCTTCCTTCTTTAGAAAACACCCAGCATGGCTCTCAAAGTCACAAAAGTGGCAGAAACTTGAGACTCCAAGGCCCCATTGGACCTTTCATGACAGCAAAAAATCTATTTCAACCTTCTGGCCAAAGGATAAACTCTTATGTGTGTGTATATACACACACACACTGCCACAGCGCCCATGTGGAGGGCAGAGTACAACTTGTTGGAGTTGACTCTCTCCTTCCATCACATGGGTCCTGAGCATTGAACCTGGGTCACCAGGCTTGGCAGAAAGCGCCTTCAGTTGCTGAGCCAACTCGCTGGCCCTTTAAAATGATTTTAAGACTTGACTCAGCTTGGCAAAGGCTCTCTTTCCTAGTGAGTTACTTTTGAGATCACAGCAGGTTGTAGAAGATGAGGGCTCCTATTGAAGGGGTTTCCTGATGTCTCCACTAAATCAGATCAGTAAACTGAAATATGAAAATCTTGATGGCTTAATAAACCAAATCGTTTCCTGTGTCATCAAATTAAATCACATGGGGTGAGTCTAGTGGTTGTCAACCCTTTCACAGAGGTCGCCCTAAGGCCATCTGCGTATCAGATATTTACATTACGATTCATAACACTAGCAACGAAGATAAGGTTGGGGTCACCACACCATGAGGAACTGTATTAAAGGGTTGCAGCATTAGGAAGATTGAGAACCACTGCTCTAGTCCCAACAGTGTAGCAGAAAGTGACCTGAGGGAGAGCACATTGCATCACGGGTTTCTTTGTTCCAGCAGTTTGGAGGAGACCCGTCTACAGAAGAGGAGGAGACAGACGGCAGGTAATGGCATTAAAGTTCCCGTAGGGACTCTACAGCCTTCTCAGTGCCACTCTCCTCCTCCCAAAGTGCATCCTAGCTGTTTACTTACTTTTCCTATCACTGTGACAAAGTACCCAGACAAAAAGCTTATTTTGGCTCACAGTTCAAGGGTGGTGGGGAAATCGCAGGAGCTTGAGGCAGCTGGTCACGGTCCGGAAGCAGCTAGAGATGGGTTCTCAGCTCGCTTTCTCCCTTTCTATTCAGTTTAGAGCCCCCCACCCCAGGGAATGGTGTTGCCCACTCTTAGAGTGGGTCTTCCCATCCTCCGCTTACCTAATCTAGATAATCCCTCACCGAGGGATTATAAGCCCAAAGGCTTATCTCCTTTATGATTCTTGTCCATTAACCATCACCCCAGCTGTCCATCCCAGGGTCCTGTATTTCCTTCCATAAACACGTAGCTATATAATGAAGGGCGAATGTGGCCTATGAACCGTCCTGATGAGTTCCCCCCCCCACTCTGTTGGCAGGATGCCCCACCTCGATGGCCCTGGCAGCCAGAAGCCAAGGCGCTCTTTCCTCTCAAGGGTGATCAGGACAGCGCTGCCCTTGCAGCTGCTGCTCCTGCTGCTGCTGCTCCTGGCCTGCCTGCTGCCTGCCTCCGAAGATGACTACAGTTGCACCCAGGCCAACAACTTCGCCCGCTCCTTCTACCCCATGCTGCGGTACACTAATGGGCCCCCTCCCACCTAGAGGATTCCGCCAGCTGCAGTGCCATGCCAACAACCCGTGAGTGACTCTTAGCCTTGCCAAGATCCAGGAACCTGCTGCAGGCACCTCCCGACTTGTGTTCACATGGACTCTGGTGGCCCGCGAAAACCCAGAAAAAAAAAAGTCCTTCAGCTGGGACAGACAACCAAGTATGTAGCAGGGCCTGGCATTCAGACAAAGCCCGTAGATGGGTTCAGAGAACTCTGGAAAGGGAGGGCCTCCCGCAGAGCCGCGCACTTTGTAAATCGCTGTTCTTGCAGCACTGCTGATAAGGCCCATGAGCAATGATGTTCAGCACATAAATGGACTATATCCAAGACGCTAGTAGGTCCCTACCTTAGTAGTAATGGTTCGGAAACTCCTGTGCACTGAACTGACTGGTTGATTCAAACACATTTTAAATGTTTAGACTCAGTTTTCCTCCAATCAGCTAGCAGTCTGATGAGCTTGAGGTAATAAACCAAAATGTCCTGTTTCAGTACCTAGGTCAACTCTTTTATATTGCTTTAAAAATTTTTTGAGAAATTTTATTGCATGGATGTGCTTATTCGTTCATATTTTTTTAACAATGCTGAATCTGTATGAATAATGTAAACTTTGAATTTTTTTTTTTTAAAAAGCAGATTTTAGCTTGAGCTTTTGACTAATGTACAGTAAATGCCAAACTACAGACTTGGTAGGGATGTTTTTCTAAGTTAATTTTTTAAGACTTTTCATGATTAAAGAGAGACTTTGGGTATGGTTGAGCTTTTTTTGGCCACCGAGGGTTGGTAAAGACGCTTGGAACTATTTGTGGTATGTACAACTCAGATGTTTCTCATTAAAAAAAAAATATTAGCCAGACCCTTGTACTGGAATCTGTTAGAAGGGTGGGTCCGTGAACCCTGGATCCCCAAATACTATCTTGGACTTGCCTGATCCCAGATCCACTTAAGTAGGCTGACTGCTCTCCCTCCCCCAGTGCCCCAATTCAGACCACCGACTTCTCTCAGCCCTTCTCCCTTTGAGACCCACCTGATCCTACCACACGCTGGGTCCAGGAGGCTCCCTGCACTTTCCTTCCCCTCCATTTGGGTCACCCAAGGCCTCTGGCTGCCAGGGATAACCTTCTCCTCTTAGCGCATCTCCCCTCCCTCCGGGACCCTTCAGCCATGACACACACCCCCACAGTCCCAGAGCACTGCCAGCTGCCCTATCCAACCCTGAGACCCAGAACCAGTCCACACTGCCAGGGGACACATGTTCTAGAACTGAAGACACCACCAGACTGTAGCAAAGAAATGGAATCAAGATTGCCAACACCGTAAACACCTCTACTCAAAGACAGAGACTCTACCAACGAAAAACATGTCACCTCCCCAAAAATGCAAAGCCCATAGTAATGGCCCCTAATAAAAATGGCATAGAACTTTCAAAAGAACAACAATAACTATTGTCAAACAACTCAGATGAACAAAATAAGGGAGCTGGTGGAAATCATGAAAATAGTTTGAATTTTTAAAGACAAATGGAAATGATGTTAGAAATGAAAAACTCAATAAACCAATTAAAACCTTAGTGGAATGCCTTAGCAACAGAACAGATAGTGTCCAAATCAGACAGATATGGATGACAAAATCGAATTGGGACACTCAGTAAAGGTCAAAAGAAATTAAAAAAAAAAAAATGGAGCATGGGAGTAGTTTGGAAGCCCATAAAGATACAACCTAATTTGGGTCATAAGAGAAGAAAAGCATAGTAAAGGCGTAGAAAATAGACATGAGGCCTAAGGACATAAATAAGACTAGAAAAATTCTTCACAACATATTATAGTTAAAATACTAAAACCCCAAGGCAGGAAGTCAAGTCACTTATAAAGGCAGTCCTATTAGAATAACAGCTGATTATTCAACAGAAGCCTTCAAGCCAGAAGGGTCTGGAAAGAGAACTGTTGTACCCTATAAAAACACCTATTAAAATCGAAGGAGAGCCATGCATAATGGCACACACCTTTAATCCCAGCACTGGGGAGGCAGAGGCAAGTGGATCTCTGTGAATTCAAGGCCAGCCTACTGTGCATAGCAAGTTCTAGGCCAGCCAAGGCCTTACAGTGAGACCCTGCCTCAAAAAAAAAATTGAAATATTACAGGCTATTGCCAAAGTTGTAGGGCAGTGGTTCTCAACCTTTCTAATGCTGAGCCCCTTTAATACAGTCCCTTCTGTTGTGGTGACCCCCCCCCCACCATAATATTAATTTTGTTGCTACTTCGTAACTAACTTTGCTACTGTTACGAATTGTAATGTAAATACTGGTATGCAGATGGTCTTAGGTGACCTCTGTGAAAGGATCCTTCAATCCCCCACAACTGGTATGCAGATGGTCTTAGGTGACCCCTGTGAAAGGATTCTTCAACCCCCCCCCCCACAAAGGGGTCCCGACCCACAGGTTGAGAACTGCTGCTCTAGCATTCAATAGGAAAACCCTATTGCTGAAGACAAAACATACCTGAGTCACAAAACTTGAAGACCTCAGGCTGGTACTCACCCGGAAGCTTCAACCCTACCGACTCGCTTTCACAGTGCTCGCAGCTGCTGTGCATGCTACCAGAGAGGAAAAGGAATTTTGGAGACAGGCTCTCAGTGTGTACACCTGGCTGGCCTAGAGCTCACTGTGTAGACCGGACTAGCCCTGAACTCAGAGATCTACCTACCTCTGTCTCCAGAGTCCCAACATTAAAGGCAAGCACGACACCTGGTCCCCAACCAGCCTTACCCAGCTGTGAGCCTGCAAGCTCTAACAATAACCAGCCTGGCAAGACATGACCTCTGATACAACGGCGGTGTGAATGTCACGGGACTAACCACCCATGCTCTGTTTGGACTTGTGGCCTGCTCTACAAGTTGAAACCCAAACCTGGCACTCTTAACAGGGCAAGGGCCTGTGTCTGGAAGATTATAGGCCCTAAAGGGATGATCTACTGATGTATTAAACTAACTCCTGATGAGTTATTGTTATACCCGCAGATGCATCCACCTGTCAGCTTCATGAGGGGCTTCTTTTTGCAGTAGATGGTGATGCACACAGAAACCCCCACAACTGATAAGGTACAGAGAATAGGAAACTGGAAGGCTCGGCCCTGTATCTGTGTCATACCTGCTCCTCTGAAGGCTCAGGGATCTTTGTAGAAGAGGGTGTGGGAAGATTGTTACAGCCATAGCCTTGGCTGAGAAGGGAACAGTGCTTTCTGGACACAGGGCAGCTGCACATGAATTCACAGCAACTGAGACAACATGTACAAGACCAGTGCTGGCTTGGGCCAGGCAAATCCCAGCATGGAGCAGGTGGGTGCTAAACCCCCCCCCTCCCCGCTTCTGTTGAAGGAACTATGATGGGAAGGTGATAGCTTCTGGGAGAGGGAGAGTCTGTTTTCTTTAAAGGTGTGGCCCTGGTGGGTGGACCACCCTCCACTGAAGATTACACATCTAAGTATTTGGGCAGCACAAACTGTATGTGATAGTTAAAAAAGACACAGGTGGGTAAGAAAGAGGAGACAGATCTGGGAGATGTGGAAGGAGGGGCAAATATTATCAAAATTCTCAAAGCACAAAAAATGAAAAAAAATTTAAAGTTTTTTTTTTTTTGTCTTAAATGCGTACTTGTGTGTGTTGTGTGGTATATGCTCATGAGTAGGGATGTCTGCAGAGACCAAAAGGCTATCAGATTTCCTGGACCTGTAGTTACAGGTAGTAGTAAGCATGTGATGTGAGCATTCAAAACCAAACTCGAGTCTGCTACAAGAGCCATGTTCTTAGCCACTAAGCCCCCACCCAAATTATTTTTTGAAAAGTTTTTGGAAGGCTTTTGCTTCTGCGTTTTATATTTCACTTGATTATCTTTGTGAAAGATTGAGACTTGGAGACCCACAAGCTGTATAGAGTGAGAATCTGCGTGCGTGCGTGCGTGCGTGCGTGCGTACCTGCCTGCCTGCGTGCCTACGTGCCTGCCTGCCTGCGTGCCTACGTGCCTGCCTGCCTGCGTGCCTCTAGTTGCGGTGATGAAACACCTCTCCTCCAAAGCAAGGAAGGAAAGTCTTATTTCTGCACACTGCACGTGGCGGCAGGAGCTCGAGGAGGCAGCTGCCCATGCCCTCACAGTCAGGAAGCAGAGAGAGATAGATGCTCATGCTGATTGATAGCTTTACCTGTTTGTTGAGTCAGGGACCCCAGCCCACGGGAGCCTGTTGCCCACAGTTAAGGTGGGTCTTTCCTCCCAGGTGTGCCCAAAGTGACCCAGAGCCCGCCAAGTTGACAATAACCACCACAATGTAAGCGGTTCAACCCCTAACCATCAGTTGCTAGAGGAAACATCTAACGATGAAAAACCACTTGGCCTGGATTTTTCCATTCCTGGTTTTCTGGAATGAACTACAGGTGGCTTACCTAGTATCCCAAATGCTTACCACTAGAAGTATTTTGAATTGAAGGCATTTTTCATTTGGGAATATTTGCATATTCATAACGAGATACCTGGGGATAGAACCTAAGTTTATATAAGAAATTCCTGTCTGTTTCACGTATATACCTAAGCCATGTGTGCTGAAGGTAATTTTATACAATATTTTTAGTAACTGTGCATAAAAGTTTCATGGTACAAAAACTTTCTGGTTGTGATGTCATTTGAACCCTCAAAATTTTGGGGATTGGGAGTTTGAGGTAAATTTAGGTTATATAGTGACACCCTATGTGGGATTTCAAAAAAAAAAAAAGTTTTGTATCTTACATGAGGGGATTTCTGAGCTGTGCACGGTGGCACATGCCTTTGGGTCTCACTTGTGAGGCAGGGGCGGATAGATCTGAGTTTGAGGTCGGCCTGGTCCACATAGTGAATTTCCAGACAGCCAGGGCTCTGTAGAGACCTCTGTCTCCAAAAGGGCTTACTGCCCAACCTGTGACAGGTGGGGCTGTCTAATGACAAAGCCCAGCACTGTGCACCCCCCTCAGGTGAGTCTCAGCGTCTCTCCATCCTTGATTGAAAGTTACTAACCCAAGCCAAGCGGTGGTGGCGCACACCTTTGATCCCAGCACTGGGGGAGGAAGAGGTGGGCAGATCTCTGTGAGTTCGAGGCCAGCCGGCTCTACAGAGTGAGTTCCAGGACAGCTAGAGTTACAACAAACACTGTCTCAAAAAACAAAACAAAAACAAAAACCTAACCCAGTTCCTCACCTGCATTAGCACACGGAGGCAGGACTGACTGGACAGAACACCTCACTGGAGGGTTAGGCCGTGAAGCCTATCAGTGTGTGTTTCAACCTGGGACCCTCCTCTCTCCAAACACTCAATCCACCTGTGCAATTACCCAGGGTTTGTCCAGGCTGTTTTTAAAAAGTCTTGTCATTTCAAATTCCCAGATTATTAAACAGATACGGAGAAAAGATAGATTACACACATGTACACACACACAAACTGTGCCTTAACAGGAGGCTGAGCGGAAAACAAATCTAAATGCCACAGTTTTTTTCCTAAGTCACCGAACGGCTTCCGGGTTCTCTGTTCCCTGTTAGCCTGAGGCACGCAGAAGTTCTAGCCCCTTCCCCATCTTGCACTGGCAAGAAGTTTCACAGGCCTTGACTGCCCTCAGGAAGGGACACTGGGGTGTGTCGGAGGGTTGGCTGCATTTTAAAGGCTGATGATACATTTTCTCAACCTAAGGACCTCTGAGAGAGTGAGTTTAGCCACACCCCACCACACACCATCCATCCCTCTGCCTCCCCAACCCCTGCTGCCTTCTTCCGTGCAGAGCTGAGTATCCCCCAGATACCTGTATGACTCACGTTTCACGCTCAGTCTTATGCAGATCGTTCACCTCTTTCCTTCCCCACTTGTAGGAGAAATCTTCAAATGACACGGCCACAAAAATAGCTTCAGTATGAATGAATGACTTCACCCTACCTCTGAAGGGTGTATTACTAGTTGACTCGGATGTCATGATTACAGAAAATCTACCCGGGACTTGTACATCTATGCACAGTGTCATTTGTGTGTAAGGTTAAATTGTTCCCGTTTAGGAGACCTAGCAGAAGGTGGAACTAGTAAGTCGTCCGAGACAGGTAGGCATAGGCGAGCATCCACACTGATGTTCCCTCTCCTAGGAGGACTGACCAGTTTTCAACAATATAAACCCCAAAAGAGAACAGAATTCATGGTAGAAAATCAGATACCGCTTAACCTAGCAACTCTAAGGTCTTACACTCAGTTCCCAAAAAAATATATTTAAAAAACCCAAATTATTAAGAACACTTTATTTATGTCACACTGAACTTAGTCTGCAACACCTCCACAGATATTAAAAGGGGCACGGTAAGGACAAAGGACTCCCGGGTGGATGGACAGTGAGTTTTTAAAGCATCACATGGCCTTTTGGGGTTCTTTTTGTCCTTTGTTTGCTTGCTTGCTTTGTTTGAGGGCTTTTTGAGATAGATTCTCACTCTGTAGCCCAGGTTGGCCTCAAACTCATGGCAAGCCTCCCAAGTGCTTGGGCTTCCATGTGGAAGGCACCACACCCAACTCAAATGCTCATTTCTGAAAAGGCTCACACATTGAAGCCTGTAATCAGCACATCGGTCTGATAGCATATAGCATCTGTCTGAAAACATGACAAACTGCAGTCAACCAACAGGCACAGAGAGCGGGACACATGACCACTGCCTGATAAAGTTATAGGACCAGGGCTCACAAGAAAACGAACAACACTGATAGCACAGTTCCTGGGAACTGTTTGGGGCTAGCAAACTTTTTTGCCCTTCACAAAGAGGAAGCCACACGTCAAGTGGTTGGCCTACAATTGAAGATGACCCTTAGGAGTTTTAAAATCATGTATACACAGACAGCGTGCAACTTATGGCTGCTACTGGATCCAAATTTCATGAAGTTTGAGATCTACAGGGGGAAACTGGCATGTAATACACTCAGCCCCATGGGGAGGCATGGGTGCCCGAGAGGTGTGGCATTTCACGCCGGTACCATTTCAAGGCATGTGCGAAGCTCTGATGCATCGGAGTTAAAAAAAAGTACCAGGAAATGATGGCAGACCCCCTGGCTTAAGAAGCCAAGATGGCAGGACAGGAATAAAGTCCTGGCCAATCTAACTCCAGCCCATCTGCTCCTCTCCGCCAAGGTTCAAGCAGACCCACTCTAAGCTGAGGTGAGATAGGAATGGACAGAGAAGTCATCCCCGGCTTCACCGACTGTTATCACAACACTCCCTAAGAGGTAGAATCTTGGAGCCAGAGAAGGCTGCCAGCATAACAGGAGGCATGAATTCCAATCCAGCCTTGGATACAAGAAGATGCACGACCTTGAGCAGGTCAGGTGACACACCCTCCCCCCCTCCCCCCCCGGAACTTTAATTTGCGCAGGAATAAAATACACACTTGAACTTTTGAGTCAGAAATTCCTAAGCCGTTTGTGACTGTTTCCAGGGGTGTTTCAGGGTGTTAGGCAAGTGGTGGTGGTGGGGGGGATGCATCTCACAGGTAGATCCCTCTTAAAACTCAGCAGCCCTGCTTGGTAAATAGATTCTGTAGTTTAAAAAAAAAATATTAGGGGTGGGGCTGGGGATGTAGCACAATGGTAGAGAGCAAAAAAATACTACTATTTTGAAATTATTTTTTTTTACAGTGCTTGGAATACTGCCCATGGCCTCGTTTTTTTGTTTTTTTTTTTTAACTAGGTGAACTGTGTAATCAGTTTCAGCACCAGACTAGAACTGCCAGATTTCAGTTCTATCATTTGTTCTGTGTGACCTTGAGTAAGTCTGGCCTTCGACCTTCCATATCCCAAAAATTAAAATAGAGTCACAGTAATGGATCTCGAAGGTTAAACGTGAAAGCTGCGTCTGGCACACGCCACAAATACCATTTTTACATAGCAGATGGTATGTTTTTGTTACTTACATAACCTTTACTGTATCCTTTAAAGGATTTTTTTTTTAGCAGCTTAAAGACATGTATCAAGTCTCATTAAACAAAACTTTGTTTCAAAATATAGCTAGAAACCGAAGGTATACCTTGACTTTGAGACGTTACCAACATATGCAAGCAGATGCGAACAGAAACCAAACCCTTCATACGCTAGGAAATGTTAGAAATGCCTCAGCCTAGCTTACATATCTCCGTACATGTGGCTGTGCTGCGAATTTACTTACTTCCTTGCAAACATTTAACGCTCTGGCGTCCCAGCTGAGTTGCAGGAGAGGTCTGTCATCCAGGTAAGGGCTGCCTGTCTGTGCAGATGCTACTTTACTGCTTTGTTCTTTAAATGGTTAAAACTCCCTGTGTTGTCTTCTGCTCTCACCTGAATTTCTCAAGGAGAAAAAAGAAAAAAAAAAAAAACCCTCTTTGGGGTTAATTTTAGAGTTAATCTCTACTCCCCGTGATGAACAGGATAAACAGAATCAGTAAAAGAAAGAGACATTTGTAAGAAATCACCGTGCAGCTCTCCTGGAATTGTCCACAAAGCCCTCTTGAGGGCGAGTTCACACCCAGGAGTCTGTGCGAATTCTCTGTCTTAAGGGAATTTCATGATGACTGTTTATATTTAAACTTGTGATTTGAGGGTTAGGCAAAGCCCACTCATCTATAGGTAAGTTTCTCGAGTGGTCACTTGCAGATTAAAACAGAAGAACCCTGCCGTACCAGTTTAAGGCAGAGCTGAGGATCACTGCTCTGGGCTGTGTCAGTTGTGGTTTCGGGGCAGGGGTAGTTCAGTAATCTGATCCATGTTCACAGTTGCCAGGTCCTAGTCGTCCTTTAAAAATAATTTAAACATTGAGACTTGTTTAAATGAGAGAACTCATAAACTGTCCCAAAGGAATACGAGCGTTTTCAAGGAAGCCACCATGAATTAAAGAGAAATGACCCATCTTTAAAATGCACGTGGAGCATTTCCCCAACACATTGAAAAATGTGTCATCCTTAGAGAACCATGTTTGGAGCAGATGGATGGAGATATTGGCACTTCAGCTGAAAGGGAGAACAGGACCCTACAGCACTCAAAAGCAACAAATGGTCTTTAGAGTACAGATCATGCCAGGCAATGGCGTTGCACGCCTTTAATCCCAGTACTCAGGAGGCAGAGGCAGGTGACTCTGAGTTCTAGGCCAGCCTGGTCTACAGAGCAAGTACTAGGACAGCTGGGGCTACACAGAGAAACCCTGTCTGGCAAAAACAACAAAGAGTACAGATCATAGCTCAACAACCGCCACCACGCACTTGTCCCAGAGAAATAAAAAACAGCCCTGTACCGAGAAGTCTCAGGCAGAGCTAACCTGTGTCCCTACCAGACCCAGGAGAGATGCAAGCCAAGAAGAAAAGACCTGGAATGTTACCTCCTCCTCCGGTTGAACCACACATAGTGAAATGAGCATATCTAGAAGCAGGCGGGAGAATTGGTGTTAAGTAATGGGCTGGGTGTGGTGGTTTGTGTCTGGAATCCCAGCAGGCTAAAGCAGAAGGATTAAGAATTCAAGGCTAACCAATGGCCACTGGACTGCACACTTATCTTAGCACACACAGGACTTGGCCCAGAAGAGTGCTTGAGCATCTGAGTTGAAAGCGATGCCTTCCTTAGGTACCCAAATTCAACCAAGAACTTCACTGTGTACTAATTAGACAATAGCTTGGAGCTCATCCTGATTGTTTTTCTTCTCTGGCAGTCTCTTTAAAAAAAAAAAAAATTACTGACCATTTTTCAAAGATGCCTTTGCCTCCCACTTCCTGCCCTCCAACCCCCGGACCTTTGTCTGCGGTAGACTGTTTTCTGCACCGATGCTCAGGCTGTAGCAATGAACTGCTAATGATTTCAAGCTGCCTCAGAACCCCAGCACCCGTGTTCCCTCCGCCTGCGCCCCAGTGTGTCGGAGACAGCTGCTGAGCTCAGCTTTAGCGAGCACACACCAATAGCGAAATTAAGACATATTCAAGTTCTCTCTTGTTAAGTGTGCTCTTCCTAATGAGTGACTCAGTACATACAGGATGTACTGACCAAAGCAGCCCTATTTTCAAAGGAAAGCGTATTTAATACCGTATCACCAGGTTCTACTTTTGAAAACAGCCAATCGGCGTGATCATTTAACTTCCTACTTCCAAAGTAGAGCTGCTACACATTTTGCGAATCTGCCATGTTCCTAAACATGTGTCTCAAATGTGTCTTAAATGTGAGTTACAATCGCCATTTCGGAAGGGCTTTCTCCTTGGGTCCTATTCATGTTCCACTCGAATAAGAGCTAATGAGTCTACTAAGTTTCTACTCCACCCAACCCACCTTGCAAATATTTTGATAAGAAAATATTTTAAGGGACATATAGGTTGGGGAAGAATTTTTTTTTTTTTTGCTATAAATAATTACCCCTAAATATTTCTGTCATTTTCAAAAAACGGTGTGTTCAAGTGCTTTGCTCATTATGTAAGCCTGAAGTTGAGAGTGAGAGAGTGAGTGAGTGTGTGTGTGTGTGTGCGTGAGATCCTTCCAGAAGACAGTCCATCGAGTGTACAACTACAGCCTGTGGCATCCCTGCCTCCCATGGGTAGCTGACGCTTCCCCCTCTGCTGTGCATGGTGAAAACTGCATTCACGAAACCTAA
Organism: Cricetomys ansorgei; assembly: GCA_026225945.1. Classification (NCBI taxonomy): domain Eukaryota; kingdom Metazoa; phylum Chordata; class Mammalia; order Rodentia; family Nesomyidae; genus Cricetomys; species Cricetomys ansorgei. The sequence continues at coordinate 278,787 of JAMJFZ010002869.1, forward strand.
AAGACGCAGTGTGCTATGACTCACACCCACAGGATAAACTCCATCCTTGCGGAAATGAGGCCGTTCACAGGGAGAGAGAGAATGCTAACATAGCTTCAAGGAAGCCCAACTCCAGAAAGAGATTCCAATCTGAATTCATGATGGTGGGCACACTCCAACAGACCAATTAAGCAAGCTCTCCAAATGTAAATCAAGAAAGTTGAACCAGCACATAGACATCGAAAGGGTCTGGGAGGAGGAGCAAGGTTCCTTAAGCTTGCACATTATCCCTCCAGTCTTTGCTAGAATAACCGAGAACCCATCAGTCTTCACAGGCCCGTGAGGCGGGAATGTGAAAGGGGTTGATTGTCAGTGTGGTTTTCCATCCTACAATCGCATGATCCAGAAGACACCATTCGAAAGTTGATTTTTACGGCCATGCAGTTAACAGTTGTGTCGCGTTCTCTCCCCTGTCTAATGCCGATCCTTCCGAGTCAGACTTCCACCAATCGAGAACCTTTAAGATGCTTTCCAAGTGGGCAGAAGAGATGGAAAGTTAGAGAAGGGCCACACCGAGAGCCATCTAAGGCTGTACATGTTGGAACTCTGCATTCAAAGGTACCCCTTGGTACAAGGAACATGATGACTCACCCGCCCTGACTCCTGGGGAAGTAGGGGGAGGGGTGCACGACCAAGGCAGGCATCAGATGAAACCCCAGCTTGAGAGCTGCTAGGGTGCACAGCCCCACCTTTGACCATCTCTGCAGACTGTCCGCCTCAGGCCTGGCCATCACCAAGACCCTCTTTGCTCTTACTGTCCTCTGCCGTGTTGCACTCAGACCCGGGGACTGAGGACTTGTACCCTCGAAGCGTGTGAGCATTCAGCATCTCCAGCAGCAGGTCGTACACTGGGACCACATTCCTGCACTTCATGCTGAGCAGATGCTCCATGCCCTTGTTACTGTGGGGAGGAAAAGGCACTGAGGATCCTTCCCTCTAGACAGCCAAGGCAATGTAGACAGAGTCCCAAAGGCTCCTGCAGGAAGCCAGCCCATCCCCCACACTCCCGGAACTTCTACCCCCATTATTCTGTAAGCCTATGCATCCAGCTCTCTCAACAGCCTCCCATTCAAGGGCAAAAGTGATTGAGCTCCGTCCCACCACCTAATCACAGTGGCCTGGCATTTGTACCCTACACTTAGTACACCCGATTCTCATTATTCATGGCAGTTTATGTTTCATAAACACTACAACATGGTGTTTGCAAATTCTGAATTATAACCCCTAGTGGAAATGCCCAAGTTGTATGTAACAAGTCTCTGGCCTGAACATTGTCCTTGCTCAATACATAGCTTGTTTACTCCGTGTGGAAGCACACCTTGTTTAATGTACAGCCAGTTCATAAACATTAAACATGTATTTCTTCCAGATTGCACATCACTGCTTCCTGTGAGACAGACCACTTCAATGCCATACCATAAGCTCACTTATAAAAAGCACACACACACACACACACAAAAATGTGGTTCTAAGTAGTGTACCTATAAGTAGGGTTCCTTCACACTGGGGGAGCTGAAGCACCCACACCTCCTTGACCAACTCAGCTGGGAATGTGCATATCAAGACACTGGAAAATTTGCCATTCTGGGCTTGACCTTGAAAGAGTCACTTGTACTGATTTGGAGATTATGAATAAGCTTCAGCAATTAGGCAGACTCACAATGCACTGATATCTGTTCTGCAAAGGGTCATGGGCTGAGTGCTCATTAAAGAAGAAATCTTTCTCCTTTCCGCCTCCATGTTAAATGCTTGAAGTGAACGCTGTCCTTCCTCATGGCTCTTTCAGCTTCCTCCTCAGGCAGGCACTCCCCTCCACCTCCAGCTCCTCTCTTCCCAACTCAGGGCAGACACTACCCACTGGACGACACTACCCACTGAACATCACTGTACTGACCACACACCACAGCACGGGCTCTTCACCAGTGCATACACCGCGCACTTCCAGACCTAGACTGGCTCTGTTCATAGCCTTGCATCCTGAACCCGTTAGGAAGTCTCTTATATCTCATCCTTGGTCTTCTGATGCCATGGAAACAACAGGACAACTTTGGGTACACCCCCAGTCCTCAGCTGAAGGGTGATTAGGAGAGCCAGGCTTGGCATCCTCACAAAAATAAGCCAGGCCTTGGCCCTGGGTGGACCAAGGCGGGTAGCAGCTCAGAGGGAGAACTGGCCATTATAGGACTCCATAAAGGAATCCTTAAACCCTAGCAACTAGATTCACGTAGGTCCCACCAGATGCCACAAAAATCCTATCAGGTGCCATGTGATACTCATTTCAACACCTACTATGCACCAAGCTTTAGTGCAGGTGCCCGCATTGATGAAGTGCCCATTCTCATTCAAAAGTTCATTTTCCCCTAAACATTCTACCACCTCCTCCGAAAACTTGCCTACATTTTCCCAGTCTCTGAGCACGTGCCCTGCCCACCTCACTGCAGCGGCCTCCCACGGGTCTGTACCTGATGTGCCTCACGTGAGAAAGGAGCATCAGGAGGTTGGCCAGGCGAACTGACTGCTGCTGGGAGGAGATGCCACTCTTCGCAATCACCCAGACCAGGGCATCCGTCAGTGAGTTCAATAGGTGTGTCAGCTTCCGGCTGCTCTCTGCCTCCTGGCTTGCCGTAGCCAAGGGATACATACCTGGACAAAGAAGGAGAGCCCCAAAGTCATTGCTCGGAGAAAAGGAAGATGAGGTCATGTGCTTAACTCTCTCTGGTTCCCCAGAGAGAGGGCAGTGTTGACCAGAGCTGCTCTAACTTGCACATGCACAGGGGCGGTGCAAGCCAACACGAATGGGAGACTTTACCTCCCGCTATGTTCCCCTGAGAGCAAAACCCTATCACTGAGCCGTAAGGAAATGCTGGCTGGATAAAGGGCAGACAAATGATCCTCCAAGGTATCCACCAGGTCAGATCTGTGGCCTTTCCAAAAAGTAGGCACGTCACGTAATTGTTATGCGTTTCACACCTGTAGCAACTGGCTACGTGGAGATGGTCAGGTGAGATTCATTCTGCTTAGCTCCAAGGCAGGCTCATCACAGTAAATAAGAACAAACTGATGGCCAATGCTATGAAACTCTGTATCCCCGTAAGTACCACGTGCCTCAGACAAACAGAGCAGGGCCCCAAGGCCACTCCTGCCCAGTCTAGAACATCTCAAGTCTATAGCTCTCTGCTGGGACAGGACACCACCAATCACGAGTCAGGTCTTACCTACCTTCCACCAGCTGACTCCAGCTCTTTGGCCCTGAACCAGTTTCCAGATCCTCCCGCTTTCTGTTCCTGGTTTAGCAAAGCTTACAGTAACACTGCTCCTTAGTTCTCCCTACCCTGCCCCGCTCTGTCCTGGGCTTCCTGCCCTTCCGTCTCTGAAATACTCACAATGGCTGCAGAAGGACCAAACAGCAGCCCAGGTAAATCTCATTCCTGCCCCAGGTAAGCCCTGGTAAATCCTCCCTCTCCTGAAACAATGACTCTTCTCCTGGGCTTTTAACTCCAACATAAGAATAGAGAACACGCATGAAATCAACACGGGCACTGCGCAAGTCACTGTGAGAATGAGGGTGGCCAGTGGTCCGTCAGCCACAGAAGTTGCTCAGCAGAATTTGTTCTCTGGCTTGACATTTTCAGCCCATTCAAAACAACTGTGTTTAACTCAGTTCAACTCAGTTACAGCATTGATTCAGGTGTGGCACTTCTCTGCAACCCTGGAGGCCCTCCACAGTGTCGGATAACACGCATTCGAACTACCCTCTTTTCACCTGAGAGACGGGGGCCAGCGGGTCAGGGTTCAGGGAGAGCCCAGATGACCATAAACTAAAGTTCTCAAAAAAAAAAAAAAAAAAAAGCCAAGCTTCTGTTGAAGATTCTGTAAGGCTGGCTGACTGATTAGAACTTCCTGATCGTTACAGATTCAGAACCAACATTATTTTGAGCCATCCCTAGTCCCCTACAAGCCATGTATAGCCCACCTGTCTCTGACCTCCTGTCATTTTGGCTGCTGGGATCAACCTTTGGAGCATATTCTCAGTAGACCACTGGCTTCCACCATCCCAAAAGCTGAGGATGACCTCAGACACCATCTGAGATCCATAGCTGGAGTTCCCTGCTGTGCTAGAACCCGCCTCGCCGCTGTGCCCGCCAGTGTACTTGGAGAATCCCCGGAGTTACCACTTTTCGTCCTGTAACTATAAAAACTTCAGAAACCACTTCCACACTGAAACATGCTGTTCTAGCAACCTGGACCTGTGCTCGGGGGCCTGGTTGCTGTATCGAGCTCAGTATAAACTAATTCTCTGTACTCTGAGGCGAGGAGAATGGTAATTGCCAACGACAAGGCGCTATCTCAAGAAACAAGGGGCTGAGCCAGACTGCGGGTGGCCATGTCTTTAATCCCACCCAGCCCGCTGGAGACAGAGGCAGGCAGATCTCTAAGACCAGCCTGGTCTCCAGAGTGAGTTCCAGGACAGCCAGGGCTACACAGAGAAACCTTGTCTGAAAACCAAGACGAAGAAGAAGAAACCACGGGCTGCCCGGGCATGGTGGCACACACTTTAACTGCAGCACGCATGTCCTTGTTTGCTTGTCACGTGCTGTGATAAAACACTGACCAGGTCCAATTTAGGGGAGTAAAGGGCTTACCTTACCTTACATTTGGGATCGAGGGAAATACGGGCAGGAACCTGGAGGCAGGAGCTGGAGCAGAAGCCAGGGAGGAGTGCCGCTTACTGGCTTGCTCAGCCTGCTTTCTTAAAATCCAACTCAGGATCACCTGCCCAGGCATGGCACCGCCCACAGTGGGCTGGGTCTTCCTACATCAGTCATAATCAAAAGAATGCTCCACAGACTTGCCAACAGGCCAGTCAATTGAGAGTCCCCCTTCCCAGTTGACTCTATTCTGTGTCAAATTGACAAAACTAACTAGTATAACTTGCAAGGAATAGGCAAGTGGATCTCTGTGGGTTCCCAGCCAGCCACACTTGGGAGCTTGGTGGTCGTGCACATGCTTGCCTAGTTCAAACAAAGTCCTAGGTCCTCACCCTACTGCCTCAGTAAATGAACAAAATGCCCACTGTTTGCAGAAGCCCTGGAGCAGCTTCCCTGGTGCCCTGCTCTCCTCCACATACTCAGACTCTCACCTCTACCTCCCCGTACCCCCCCCACTCACTCCTGGCAAGCCACCCCATTCATTTCCCTATGCAGCCAAAATGCACGTCTCCTAGAAGCTGGATCTCCTGGCTTCCTTTAATGACATCTCAGCTATTGAGGCAAAGCAACTCCCTACCGTGTGGTGTATCCATTAAGAGACCCAGGTCTCTTCTTAATCTTTTTTTTTTTTTTTTTAATTTGTTGGGGATGGAGCCTAACACACGTGTGGAAAGTCAAAAGACACTTTGCAGGAATCAGTACCTCTCCTTCCGCCCTGTGGGTCCCAGGGTTCAAACTCAGGTTGTCAGGCTTAGTGGTGATAGGAACCATTTCCTATCAGTGGCTCAGCCGTCTCACCAACCCCACCCCCATTTACACAGGGTCACATAGCCCAGCAAACTGTGGGCATTGCCAAGATGGCCTTGAGCTTCTGATCTGCCAGCCTCCATCTTCCTGGTACTGTGATATTGGCATAAGCCAGAACACCCTGTTTATGTAGTGCTGGGAACCAAACCCAGGGCTTCGTGTGTGGTAGGCAAGCACTCTGCCCACTGAACGACACCCCCAGCCCTCGCCCTTTCTCTTTCAGTTCCCGGTCCCACGCCTCACCTTGAATCCCAAGCTCCCCGCACAGGTGCTACCCAGAGCATTCTCTATGGTCTCCTTAGGGAGTCTGCCTTCTCCATCACTCCTTCTATTACGCCCACTTCTCCTTTAGACCTCACCTGGTCATGAACTTCCTTCTGGAAGCTTCTCCTGAGTCCCAGCTTACACCTGGCTTGAGTTCTTTCCTCCGTGTCTGCCTTGTTCTCCGTCATCCCTGCAGCCACCTCCCACCCTCAACAAGGCCAACACAGCACTCTGAGGGCACAGGTCCCGCCTGTCCGTCACCGTATCCCCTTCACCTATTCTGCCTGACACACAGGACACGTTGATGTCTAGAAAGAACGAGTCCAGATTCACACAGGTGCACACTGTTGCACAGTCTCAGCGGTCACATGATTATAACTGAAATATGTCTATTTAAGTATACACATAGCTGAAGGGGACCTTGATCTTTTTGATCGCTACTCTCTCCTGGGTACTGAGATTGTAGGCACACACCATCCATAACTGAGCTCCAGCCACAACCAAAATCACATTTTTAATGCCACTGTTTGACACCGTTTATCTAGAACAGATACAGCCATAGAGACAAAACAGATTGGCAGCTAACCTGAGGCGAAGGGAGGGTGGGTGTGGTGGTTAATTGTAATTTCCAACTTGATTGGATTAGGAAACCTAGGGCACAGATGAGGCACACAGCTCTGGGCAGGTCTAAGAGGGCTTCTCCCAAAGGGAATAACTGAAGAGAGAGGCTGGCCTTGAATATAGCACCATGCCATGGACTAGAGTCCACCGGCTGAGCACCAGAACTCCCTGTCTGCTTCCTGACCCGTGGATGTGCAAGCAGGAAGTGTCCTGCCGCTATGGACAGAGGCTAGCCCCAACACCACGCTTCCCCACAATCTCCTTCCCAGAGTCGCCTCTCAAAGGGTATTTGGTGGCATCTATGGGAGAAGCGCCCCAGGCAGTAGGGAGCGGAGGCTGGTGGCTAAGGAATGCTGGATTTCCTTCGGGTAGATGAAAATGTTCTAAAAATGATTATGGTAAAAACTGAACTACACAGAGTAAACATGCTAAAAAAAAATGTGTTTTATTCTTTTTAGGACAAGGTCTTGTCATGTACCATAGGCTGGCCTAGAACTTCCTATACATCCCAGCCTGGCCTCAAACTCACAGTTCTCCTTACTACCGGGATTGCATGTGTACACCACCGCACGCAGCTTAAAATATGTATCTTAAATGGGTGGATTATGGTATTCTTTTGTTAACAAATTTGTCATTAAAATAGCCTTCAGAACCAAAATTACAGTAGCATAAATGCCCACTGGCAGTGTGTGGCTCCCTTCAAAGAGCATGGTTGGTAATTAGCTGCCCTTCTTCACGAGCCAGCAGCATTACCAAGGGCAGACCCTGGGCCTCCTACAAGCTTGGGAGGCAGCACAGTGCCGCACAGAGCCTGGAGCCCATTGTGAGCAGTTGGTTTGGGATGGGGAGTCACCATGTTTAAACAAGCACCATCATGAGGAGAAGGCATACATGGAAAGTCTAAACCTCGCCTACAATCATCCAGGATACCCGCTTTACTGTACCTCTCTCTACTCAGGAAGACCAGACCCACCCTTTGGGCATCCATGTATGTGCTGACACAGCACATGGGTACACACTAACTGCTAAGTGGCATGTCTTCAACAGGGGCAAAGGACAAGGTAGAAGTCAACCAGACACATAGGAAGCAAAAAAAAGTGAACCCTCTAAAAATAGAAACACTATGAATCATTGTAAAATAAAACTAAATTACTTAAACAAGAGAGGGGAGGGGATCTAGTAAAGAGGAAAAGGGAGGGAGGGGCTCTTGGCCCAATGCCCCATGCATACCAAACTCAAGGATATGACCTCCACCCGCTAGTTCCTGGAAACAGCTGTGTGTTCCTCTCTCTAGCCCACCTGGCACTGGAAACCCAATGCCAAGATTCGAGGTACCCTACATGCTTTAAGATGAAGATCTAAGCTTTGCTCAGCCAGAGGGAAATAATTCAGAAAATCTGGAATGTTTTATTTACAAAAAATGCAAGTATACCATCATGAAAAAAATTTTTTTCTGGCTTTGAGGGGTGAAGGGAAATGTGTGTGCTGTTCTAAAGCAAAATAGAATGGCCTGGTTTTGATCTTCTAACTATTTCAATTAATAAAATGTTTTATTCTTTCAAAATCTTAAAGTTGTTCAAATGGATTTGTTGTTAATTTGTTTTGTTTGTTTGGGACAGTGTCTAGTGTGATTCAGGAGGGCCTCAAGCTTGCTATGTAGACAAGGACCTCCAACTCCTGATCCTCCTGCTCAATTCCCAAGTGCTGGGATTACAGGCAAGCACTACCATACCCAGCTCCCTGTCCCTAATTTAAGCTATTTTAAAGAAACAACAGTAATTTTCTGCAGGTTTATTCCACTCTGCCTTCTAGATTTAGACTCTTAGGGAAGGTAGGTATCATTTCAGATTCCTAGGTGACAAGGATGTCACCTAACTTGGCAGATGTTGTTAGCCCCGATGCTCACCTGATGCCTTTTCATTTATGAAATACTAACATTCTAACAGGCTGTTAAATGTATAGCTTTTATACCTGCATTTCAAGAGGATGAGCATCATACAGTAAGTCAAGCTTCTCCTACACACATTCTAAATATATAGTTAGAGTTATGTCCCCTCCAACGCCTCTCCACAGAGAGGACAATGCACCTTTCACTTCAGCCCTGCAAAGACTGGAATTTATATTGCTCTGAGCGCATGCCCGCATCCTAGGCTAAAAGCCCTGCACTTAGTTCTGCTATTCTTAGTATTTAGAAATCTCTGACGTGTGCTAGGAACTGAGTTGAAATTTAAGTAGACGATACTGCTTATCTCTAGTCTACCCTATACCCATCAGTACACATACTAATGAGTATGACCCCAAAACATACATGACCCAGAAACATGCAGTTATTTAAAACATCACTGACAAACCATGAGTTGGCCACCAACCATGCTGACACTGGCTCACTTGGTATGCATTTCACTTCCAACAAACCCTCAGTACACTGGGATTTTATTTAGTTGGCTGTTATGTTATTGGTTTGCTTCTGGTTTTAGACACTAGATTATCTTTGAAATACGAACACAGAAGACTAGCTAATAAGAAAACAATGTGTACTCAGCGGATTCTCACTTAAAGATGCTCTTTATGCCTTTTGTGTATATTTGTTTCCATAATGTTTTGGTAAAAAATTTCTCTTTTGAAAAATATCCATTACTATTTCTTTTAAGATTTATTTTTATTATCATTATTTGTGTGTGTGTGTGTGTGTGTGTGTGTGAGAGAGAGAGAGAGAGAGAGAGAGAGAGAGAGAGAGAGAGAGTATAGTGCCCTCGGAGACCAGAAGAAGGCATTAGATCCCCAGGAGGTTCAGGCAGTTGTGAGCTACCTGACCTGGGTACTGGGAATTGTACCTGGTCCACTGCAGAACACTATGTATTAACTGCTGAGCCCTCTCTCCAGCCCCACCATTAGTATTTCTTATAGCACTAAAACCTTTTAGTTTTGTATGTCTGGAAATATCTTTATCTTTGGTTTTGAAAGGATAGAAAAAATCCTACAATAACATTGTTTCTAAAGATGCTATTTCTGTCTCTTTTTTAAGATTTAAAAACATTGTGCCCGTAGGTATTCATGTGTGGGTGTGTGCACATGAGGGCAGGTACCTGTGGAAGCCAGAAGAGGGTGTCAGATTCCCCTGCAGCTGAGTCACAGGTGTCTGTGAGCAGCTCCATGTGAATCCAAAAGCAGCAAGCTCTCTCAATGTCAGAGCCAACTCTTGAGCCCCGATTTCTCTGTCTCTTGACTTGGACTTCAAAACAGAAACAAGTATCTTTACCTTTGTTCCTTTGCACATTAAAGTCACTCTGTCCCCTTCCCTGGCTGTTGATTTCATTTTTCTGCTTCGGGTATCTCTGAATAGTCCCGTTACTCCAAACACCGACACATGAGCCAGTCTGGGCAATATAGCCAGACAGAAGAAGAAAACCAGGCATGGGGCAGGCACACTGCTCAGGAAGCTGAGGCAGGAGGATCATGAGCTTGAGGACAGCTTGAACCACATAGCAAGACCTCATTCCAAAAAAAGAAAAAATGTTTTTTCTCTTTCCTGCCAGTTTTTAGCAATTTGATGATGCCCTGCCTTACCATGGCTCTCCACATTTTTTAGTGCAGGGGTTTAATTGAGCAGCTTGGAAACTGTGTTTACAGTTTTTAATAAGTCTAGAGCAGTGGTTCTCAATTTGCCTGATGCTACAACCCTTTAATACAGTTCCTCATGTTGTGGTGACCCCAACCATAAAATCATTTTCGTTACTACTTCCTATCTGTAATTTTGCTACTGTTATGAATCATGATGTGAATATTTGCTATGCAGATGGTCTTGTGACCCCCTGTGAAAGGGTCATTCGACTTCCAAAGGTGTCACGGCCCACAGGTTGAAAATAGCTGGCCTAGAACATTTTCAGCCAAGTTTCTTCAAATAGAATATTCTTCTATTTCCTCGTAGTAACCACCACAGTTGCCTTACTCAGCCGCTGTCCATTTAAAACCTGCTGTGTATGCACATCTGCCAACGTCCCTTCTTTGACAGCTTTTACATCTGGAAGTCCATCTGGTGCTGATTCCTACTTCCTGTGTCCCTCCTACCCTGGTCACACTTTCCATGTGAAATTTGGTCACTGCTCTGTGTACTGTCTCTTTCATCCATCCTATTTTGCCATCTTTCCAGCTGAGTGGCTGCTCTCCTATCAGAGACCACATTTTCTTCTCTGCACGCTTACTCATTTTCAACTGGTTACTTTGAGTACTGTGAACTTTACCTTTGGACTCTGGCTAATGTTCTTTTTGTTGTCATTGTCTTTTGTCTCCCTGGCTTGCTTGTGAGTATTCACATTGGTGTGTGGGGGATCAAAGTCATGGTCTCACGCGTGCTAGGCAAGCACCCTCCGGACTGCGCTGCGACCCCTGACCCCCGGCTTCTTCATTTGGCAACACGGAAGACTGAACCACAGGCTTTGTCCATGGGTAGGTCAGAATTCCTTCAAACGTTGAGCTTTGTGCTAGATGCAGTTAAGTGATTTCACAATATTTTGATAACGTGTGCTTTCTTTTATGTTTCATTTGGTAGCATGCAGAGCTGGGCTATCTTTAGCCCATTACTATGGCAACTACTTTCTCAGTGCTCTACCCATTGTCCAGGATATCACAAGGTGTTCAACCCACTGGTGAGAATATGAGGTGTTTCTCAGTCTGTGTGAATCAGAGATCATTTCCCTCCCTCACTTAGCGGCTTCAAAACATGGGCAGGTTAGCGGTCAGCCGAAGGCTTAAAGAGCGCCACCTGCAGACCAGATGCGCCCTGTGCAGCTTTTTTTCTCTGGAGCGTTCTCCCATACAAACCCTAGCTGCCCTGGCTCTTCAGACTGTTTCAGTTGAGGAGATGAACTAATTTCCACTAAGTTAGTCCTTGCTTTGGTTTTTGTTTTGTTTTTAGATGAATTGCAGTGAATAATCCGAGGGGCAAAAAAGGTGTTCTAGCAGACCCTTCAAAGCTAGCACAGCATTCACAGTAGAACATTACCATAAAAAAACTAAACCCCAATTTCCCCCCAGCAAGGTTAAACAGGATAAATTCACCATGACTACCAAGCAATAAAGTTTCTATAATTTTTTTTTTGAATTTGGATTTATGCTGGGCAGTGGTGGTGCATGCCTTTAATCCCAGGACTAGGGAGGCAAACGTAATCGGATATCTATGAGTTCAAGGTCAGCCTGGTCTACAGAGCTAGTTCCAGGACAGCTAGAGTTACACAGGAAAACCTTTTCTCAGGAGAAAAAAAATAAAAAGATTTACCTTAAATTTTAATGCTTTTTCTGCCAAAGGTAGCAATTACATCCCTCAGCCCTCCTCAACTCCTGTGATTCTCCTACGAGAGCAGCTTTATCAGATGCCACTGAAGGAGTCCGGAGCCTTGTCTTGACAATCTATACAGTGGCTGCTTGCCGCTCTGACGACAGTCTTGACATCTAAAAGACGCTACATAGAGCCGTGCTAAACAAAGGCTCCTAGCCAAATTGCTTTCCGAGGAGCTCTTGGTGGCACTGAAACGGTTCTAAATTCTTCCCGAAGACCCATAGTCTGACATTTGGTGGCCTCTAATGATGAGCTGGGAACTTTTCAAGCAACCCCCCTCCTTTGTTTAACAAAGAAAGCTGTGGGAGCCCACAGGTGGGCTCACCATCTACAGGCAGGTTAGAAACGCCCGGCTGGACAGCCCAGCATGGACGCTGCCTTGATCGTGATGGAAATAGCATTCTCTCGCTATTTTGTAAAAGGTAAAAGGTGAATGGTAACAAGATGGTGGGGGTGGGGGTGGGGAGGAGGTGGAGGTGAAGGGGGTGGGGAGGGGGTGGAGGGGGGGGGTGGAGGTGGAGGGGGTGGAGGTGGAGGGGGTGGAGGGAGTGGAGGTGGAGGGAGTGGAAGTGGAGGGGGTGGAGGGAGTGGAGGTGGAGGGGGTGGGGGTGGGGGGGGGTGGAGGGGGTGGGGAGGGGGTGGATGGGGAAATGCCTTGTTAGGCAGGTAAGGTCAGACAGTAACCTAACTAGGAAGCACTCAAAGGTTGTCTTCAGGGTCTTCTTAAGGGTCCTTTGGATCCTCCCTCAGCCCTCCTAACTCTTTCCCTTTGAGGCCCGACCCCCTTCCACTCCAGATCCGGCCCTGTCTAACAGCACCCTATACTCTTCCCCAGAGCAAGTCTGTGACCGTTTTCCTCCAGTCCACCCGCAGGGAGATGACAAAAATCTCGGTGCAAGCACTTGGGAACTCTTACAGCCACAGACAGGAAAATTTTTAAAAATCAGTCAAATGTCTTAAATAATATAAAACCGGGATTTATGTTTTGTACTTTTCATGATCACTTTGTCATTAGACCAATCATACACACCTTGGAGCCCAGGGTGTGTAGCTGGGAGTGGTAGCGCTCTTACCTAGCATGGGCAAAGCTCCAGGTTTGAAAATATCATCTTTAAAAGCCCTGCGTAGGCACACCTTTTCCAACTCTTCTCTCAATGCGGTATAACTGTGTACATAGCATGCATGTTTGGTCATGTATCATAAGTAACCCAGGGAGGATGTCAAGTATACGAGAGGCTGCACATGAGGTGTAGGTGGACACGACTCCATTTTACATAAGAGACAGTGGCATCCATCCATTTTGGTGTTAGAATCAACAACCAGTGGATACTGGAGAGAAGGGGAGGGAGAGAGGAGTCGGGGGAACTGTTCTCTATGCTCGAAAAGGGTACCGTAGCTATCTTGAAGAGGGGCGTTCCTGCTGATTGTTCCTATCTTCCTTGTACGGTTTTCTTCTGTCTAAATCTTGTTCCCGAATCACCAGATATTATTTACAGAAGGAAAACCAGGAAAGCCAAAACATTCACTTAGCTCAGACATTGTCTCTGAAGTCAAGTCCCTCCCCCGTCCCTGCCACACACCAAGTCTGTTTGGGCTCATTTTATCTTAAGGACACCCTTGCCTCAGTCTCTCCCTATTTCAGATATTCCTCCCCATGGAAGTGGGTGTGGCCTGGGAAGGCCATACTTCTGCACAAAGATACTCTCTCAAGTAGCCTGTCACTGGCTTCCCTTGACTGTCCATTTGTAGATCCGTGTACCAGGACAGCATCAACACCCTGATTTTCTCACACTTTGCTTTCCGTCTCTCCGGAAAGCCTAAGCTACTTGGCTGCAGCCTAGCGTTCAGCCTACTGAACCAATGAATGTGTAAACGCAGAAGCTGAGACGCTAAGGGCAGGTGATATGTGTGAAATGCCTGTGTCTGGTTTGAAGAAAGGCTAGATGGTAGATACTTGAAGACTCACTCTTTTCTTTCTCAGCAAAATGGCCTGAGCCAGTTTCCAAATCCACTGCCAGTCGCTCATCCAAGGACTAATTTATGCTCAAGTTCGCAAGAGTTAACTACAGTCTAAATCCCTGTAAGACGGAGAAGTCAGGAGGGAGACCACTCTCCTCTTTTGAAATAAAACGGAAGTTCAGTACCCTTGAACGCGGCACCAGTTTGACAGTCTTTCTCCCCAGCAAAACACAGCGCGGCCGTGCGGTTACTCACTGGAGTTGAGGAGAATCATGGCCTTCACACAGAGATACTCCTTGTGCTGGAGTTTTAACTCACGGAACCTCGACGTCGTCGCCAGGAGCATGTCGAAGATCTCCAGAATCCCTTCTACGCACTTGCCCTCATCCCTGCAAGAGTTCATTCGGGAATTGAAGGAACACGTAGCATTAGGCAGCCACCCAGAGCCGTCAGGTTTCATCCTGGACACCCTCTGAGTATACTGCGGTGTTAGTAAGATCACACTCAGCAACCGGAAGCTACCAGCACTGCTCCATATGAAGATATTAGGTTCTGCCCGAGCGCAGGCTCGATGGTAGAACACTTGCCTGGCAATCGTAAGGTTAAATCCTTAGCATCGGAAAGGGTAAAACCAAAATAACGCCCCCTCCCAACAAAAAACAGGCCCTTTCTTAAAAACTCAAACATTTTTTTCAGGCAAAAGTGTGCATGGGGCTCTAAGTTTCCTTCTACCTCATTACAGAAGGATTTCTTGAAGAGATCACCACTCCCGTGGCTTATATACAAAGCCCCGCAGTCAACCCACCTCGCTGGAATGGCGCAGGTTATTAAACGGGAGATCCCACCCTCCCTTCGGGAAGTGCTGATCAGGAGACTGTCAGAACCAAACACTTCAAGAAGAACCAGCTTTCAAATCTTCTTACATAGAGCTGAATTTAGAAACTGGTCTAAGAACCACAGCACATTTCAATGTCATTTGAAGAGAGCAGATGTGACCCGCAGAGAAATTACAGCGCAGGGTGGGTTAGTCAGGAAAGAAGACAGGCATGGGAACGGGGGAAAGGCTTTTTTTTTCTTTTTGAGATGCTGAAGTGGTTTTTTTTTGTTTCTCTTTTGGTTGTTTTTGTTTTCTCTTTGTTTTGTTGAGACAGGGTCTTACTACGTAGTCTAGGCTGGCCTTCTACCTCTGAAATGCTGACGTTAAAGATGTGTGCCACAACACCCAGCCAAAAGATTTTTTTTCTTTTTCTTCTTTTCTGGTCTGAGACAGGGTTCTCAGTTGTAACTCTGGCTGTCCCAAAACTCACTGTGTAGAGCAGGCTGGCCTTGAACTCACAGAGATATTCCTGCCTCTGCCTCCTGAGTGCTGGGATTAAAGGTGTGTACCACCACCGTCCCATCTGAAGATGGTTTTTAAGAAAGGTTTAGACAAACCTTTTAGGTGTGCCTTATAGGAATAAACTGCTACATCTACCTTTGAAATAAATTATACACGAACTGGAAAGCACTGGTTTCCATTCTCACTAGCTAGAGGTGTATTATTCCACCTCACTGCTCTCAAAAATTGTCTTTTCTCTTCAGTTGCAGAACTGGAGACCTTTGACTAGCAATTAGATGATTTTGCCACAGAATCCTCCCAGCTCCTGAAAGCCTCCAGCACACGGTGAAGGGCGCCATGGCAGCAATGGGTACCTGTGGGGTCTGCTTTTAATCTCTTACTGGACTATGAAGGGAGGTTGGAGTAACACAACAACAACACACACACATACATACATACACACACACACACACACACACACACACACTGGCTGTTCACTGTCTCCTCTCAAGCCCATACCAGGTCATTTCTGGTGAATGTGGGATTTCAGAAGAGAGCCTTTATAGAAGTCGTGTGAACTGACACCACTGGATACCACCAGGTTAGGTGCTTAGCTAGGACCGCGACACACCAGGATCCCGCGTTCCACAGCAGTCAGAGCCCCACAGATTCACCCACACACAGCTGCAAGCACGCAACTGCTCACTTTGGCAGATCAGCATGGGAACTTATGAAAACAGTCGCATCTTTCTGTAAGTGTAGAGTTATGCGGCAAAACACTAGTGCTCCCTAGAAGTCACTCGCAGGTAAAATTCGTCTCAGAGGATCAGAGTGCCAAAGTCTACACAAACCCTGCTACTTCATATACCCCATTTTCATACCTCTCCTAAACCTCCTCTTCCGCTCTGGGTTTCTGTGAGGGTGGCAGAAGCCCTGAACACAGCAAGTGGAGAGGAAATACCTGTGCCCTCACTGCCAAATCGGCACACCACCCCACCTATTGAAGGACTCGAAACTACAACTGTTGAGCTTCAAGGCATTTGATACCTTGAAAAGTTGATCTTAAAACATCACCAGAGAAGGCCTGGAGAGATGCTCAGCAGTTAAGAGCACCCGTTGCTTTTCCAGAGGACCCGGGTTCAATTCCCAGCACCCACACGGCAGCTCACAACTGTAACTCCCACTCTAAGGGGTCTGACACCCTCACACAGACATATAAGAGGGCAAAATGGCAATGTACATAAAATAAAAATAAAACTTTCAAAAACTTTTGAAAAAATTACCAAAGAAGCCAATGGTGATGGCACACACCTTTAATCCCATACTTGGGAGGCAGAGGCAGGCAGATTTCTGTGGTCTGTATACCAGGCCAAGCTGGTCTACAGAGTGACTTCCTGGACATCCAGAGTTACAACAGAGAACTCTGTCTTGCAAACGGGGGTGGGGGGATCACCAAAGAAGAAATGAATAGACACTGTTACACTGTTGTTTTTGTTTTGTTTTGTTTATTTTGCTTTGAGACAGGGTCTAATCATGTAGCTCAGGCTAGCTTCAAACTTGTGACCCTCCTTCCTCTGTCTCCCCAGGACTAGTATAGGTATGGGCCACTATGCCCAACAGTGCACTGATGGTTTCATAGTTTAATTCTTTATCCTTCTGTAAGATTCAAACTCAAGTGGAACTATGCACAGTTGTGTCACACACACACACAATCTTACCAAAAGGATAAATCAACTCAGCTGAAATCAATCCAATTTTCCAGAAGTTGTCATCCATGCCAAAGAAAAGCTCCTAAATATCAGGATTATCACCCATTTCCTCATCGAAAAACATTTCATTGAAATAAAATTAATATTTCAAAACTGAGTTGTTTAGGTATTGGGCCATCTGAAGCCCTTCAACTTTTAAGTAATCCACATGTGTACCTCACAGAAAAAGCGACAGTCTAAAGAACCGAGCCTGACTATTTCCTTCCTAGCAAGTGGGACAGGCAACCATTTCATCCCATGCAGGCTTCAAGAATTTGCCATGACATCACAGGCTATAGAAACAAAATGCACTTTCAGAAAATAAATGAGCCATGTATGGACACAAGGTACACGTAAGTGTAAGCTTAATAATGCTCCGCCTTGATGTGGGTCATGCAGAATTAAAGTGAGAAAGCACTTTACAAGCTAATGAGATCCATGTCATCCCTCTTGTAACTAGGGACTGATCCAGTTATGAGTAAGACATTAGGACAAGATTAAGAGATCAGAATTAAAGACAGAGGCGTGTGATTGGCATGTGAAAGCACAGAACAGTCAAATCGACCTATTTACACAAGCGCACTTTGAGCTAGTCCCAAATAAAGATTAATATAATCAGTAATTATATGTGGAGAAGCTTTTGACTTGATCACTTTTTCATAAAAGAGAAATACCCTGTTTGATACAATGACAAAATATCGAGCAGGTTCGTGGCCCATTTCCCACCTGATCTACAGCTGCTGGCTTCCACACCAGCCTACCTCTGTAGGCCTGGCAACTGGACAAGGGGTAAGGACCCAACTCATGGCTTAGCACATGGGCAAGACTTCATGAATATTTAACCAAAATGATAGTACTTGGCCGCAAAGGGCAAATTAAAATTTAGGAGTAAAAGCCTATGATCTTTAAGAACCTTAGGCATACCAGTGCTGAATGTGACTGCAGCCCGTGAGAACATTCATAGCCTTAGGGGTCTCGAGAGCCCTGCCAGTGCTCACAGTGGGGGTCCCAGTCCAGCCCCAAATGTCCGTAACAGTCCAATAACAGCTCTGTCATCAGTTCCTGTTGACACTGAAGACACAAAGTCTCAGCATACATTTTTAAAAATTTAAGCTCGTGTGTGTGGGGGGGGGGGGGTGCGCACATGCACAAAATACATTTGTGGAGTCAGTCCTCTCCTTCCACCATGTGGGTCTTAGGGTTGAACTCAGGTCATCAGTCTTGAAGAGAAGGCCCTCTACCCACTGAGCCATCTTGCCAGCCACGTATGAATTTTTGGTTAAATAGAGAAGCTCGGGTTCTACAACAGCTCTGCATATGAATCCATGTTTCTGGTGGATGCCAAAAGAAATACCTTGTAACAAATAGGCTGAAGGCACTGGGTTTTCCTCTCACCCTCAATACATTCAAGGTTTTTGTTTCCTTCTGATTTTTGTAGAAATCTCAATAGGAGCAAATGGGCACAGTAGAGGCCGTAGCTGTCTGCTTCACAACAAGGTCCTAAGTGTTGTACCCAGCACCAAAAGCAACCGAAAGCCAAAACAAAAAGGGCTTAGTGCTTGTCGACACGTGAACCCCCACATGAAGGACTCTGACAGGACAACCCAGTAAGTTATTTTTCAAGCACTGTGAAATGATTTATTCACTTCGCAAGAAAAATTTCCAACATTTATAACAGAATCTCTTTTCCCCTGACTAAATAAGCAATTCTTTATTCAAAAGGAATATACTTATTACATTAAAATGTAATGTATATGTGTGTGTGTGTGTGTATATATTATCTAACATATATATATATATTTTTTTTTTGAGACAGTGTCTCAGGTGGTTGAAGCTGGCCTCAAGCCCACCACGTAGCTAAGGCTGACCTTGAACCCCTGACTTCCTGCCTTTTGTTTCCAGGTGATGAGATTACAGGCATGTGCCATTATACCTCATTTAAAAATACAGTTAATTGCCAGGCGGTGGTGGCACGTGTCATTAATCCCAGCACTTGGGAGGCAGAGGCAGGCAGATCTCCATGAGTTCGAGGCCAGCCTGGTCTACAGAGTGAGTTCCAGGACAGCCAGAGTTACAACAGAGAAACCCTGCCTCAAAAACAAATATATATATATGTGTATATGTGTATGTGTGTGTGTGTGTGTGTGTGTGTGTGTGTGTGTGTGTGTGTGTGTATGAAATATACTGTATCTTAGTTTTGAAATCCAAACTTCACAAAGTTAATGTGTTAAAATAGTACTATATTTTAAATTTAATTTTGTTTTATTTTGTGATGCTGAGGATCAAATTCCAAAGCCTCATGTACTCTAGGAAAGCACTCAACCATTGAACATCGCTTCCAGTCCTAACGGTAATATTTAAGAATAGAAACAAGGAGCTGGAGAGATGGCTCAGCTGTTAAGAACACTGTTTGCTCTTCCAGAAGACCTGGGTTCAATTCTCAGCACCCACACGGCAGCTCACCACCATCTGTAACTCCATTTCCAGGGGATCTGATGCCCTCTTCTGGCCTCCACAGGTACCAGGTATATGCAGCCTGTGTTTGATCCCCAGGACCCGCATGGCAGGAGGAGAGAACCAAGGCTTTCAAGTTTGTCCTCTAGCATGTGCATGGTCCCCGACACACAAATAAATAACTGTAATTTTAAAGATAAAAAATACCAGTAGGCATTCTAAAACACTATCTTCTTACTATAAATGCATTCCTATTTCCTAGAGCCTCTTCTTCTAGATCAATGAAATACACTAACGTTATGTAGCAACCAAATAAGTATTTATAAAGACTAACGTGAATCTCCCAAAATAATTTTTAAAGTAAAACTTTGCTTTTTTGAGATGGAGGTTTGTTTATGTAGCCTAAGCGAGCCTTGAACTCACGATTCTCCTGCCTCAGCCTAAGTGCACCAAATACAGACACGCGTGAGCACACCCAGCGTTTGCTTGTATTACCTATCTAAAGGGAAGGCATTATAATCAGGCCCTGGGTTCCTTACAGTAGCACATACACATTCCTCCGGGGATTAAAGGACCTGTGCAGAGAAAAGGGAGGGTTAGATTCACTCCCGTACATGTTCTCCACTGTGACTCAGTTACTAAAACACTAGATTTGGCATCCACCTAGAAATTTAAAAAAAAAAAGTAAAAGAATTTTAACCCCACTATGCGCCAATAGGTGGAACGCCTAGCTTGTAGTAGGACTACGTTTGTGCGCGTGTGTTCGGGAAGCAGAATGAATGAACGGGAGACGGCCTGACTGGGTACTTGACTTTTTGGCTTGACTGACAACATGGCACCCTGAGTGACAGTAGGGTTGTGCTTCTGAAGTGGGAAGAAATAGACAGGGTCACAGGGCTGTGGTCTAAGACAAAAGAATGAATTAGGACGTCCGCTTGCCTTCTCTTTCCCCTCTGGTTCTCTTTCCCACTGGGGCAACGCGCTATGTGTGTGGACTTCAGAGCCGGCTCCCACGACCAGCTCTGTCAGTCACTACCCTGCAGCTCTAAGTGAGTTACTTCACTTCCCGTTTCCTTAACTGAAGAACTGGCATGATAAAGGGTGTTTGTTCCAGTGGGGCTGTTGGAAAGATTAGAGGAGGAGACACACGCTCAGTGCTTAAGACGGTACCTGGCACACCCCAGCTAACAAGTCAGCTATTTGGATGGTCACCGGAGGGTCCGGTACCTGCCCACTGCTCTGCCTCCCAGAGCCCCCCCCCCCCTCTCTTGTTCACCACCTGGGCTGGCTCCTGCTCAAGCCATTTCCCACGCTCCAGCTCTTCCCACAGGGTTTGTTCTCCACCAAAACACCTCCATTACTCAGAACAGTGTTCAGTGTCATCCATGACAACAGGCAGAATGGATGCTGATACCTTGGGGCAGCACTCTTCGTCTGCGCAACGTGCCAGTGAGGGTCTTCTGATGACCTAGAGTGGTAACAGGAGTAGGATGCAGGAGTTGGGCCAGGCACTTCAGGTTCACAGCACCGGGCATCCTCCTGCCCCGTGCACAGCGTAACGTGCTGCACGCTTAACCCTAGTACCTTCACCATGGGGATTTTTCAAACCACTCAAAGGTACACCAAAAGTTTTCCTACAGCAAAGCTTGACTGTTGTCGAATATGCCAGTTTATATCTTCCATAAACCGCTCGACTAGATCAAAGTTGAGTTCCTGCTCTGTGCCATCTTTAAAGGGAAACTAAGTGCAGCCACTCTGTGACGTCAGCATGGTCCTGTCCCTGTGTCTGTTAACTTGCATTCGGCCTCAATCGCAAGCCCTCCCGCCACATGTTCCAAAAACGCTATCAGAGATAAATGATACTATTAGCGTTGAAGCTACAGCACATGCAAACACATTTGGGAGGCTCATAAGAATTCTATCACCTGTCCAGAGTTGTAACTGGTCACTCAACATCAGGGCAACTTAAGAATATAAGGTGAGAACACAATTTTAATGCAAAACAAAATTATCTATGTGGACCGTGCACTCAGGGACCAACACCCCGCAGGATGTGGCTGTCCCCTGGCCTGTGACTGTTGATGCACCACTGATTAGAATGAAACATGGAAAATGGATCCTGGTGCCCTTACCCTCTTCTTCTTGGGCTCTTGACCCAGCGAAGGAGTGGATGGTGTTATCATCCTCTAACTGCCCTTCCAGGTGTGACAATTTAATTGCAGCACCTAAGACTTTGCTCCCACTCACTTTGCTTAGTCAAACATATCAGAGACGAAATGCAAAGTACTTTTTCTCACCTGTCCAGGACAAGGTCCGGAGCAAAGATGAGCTTGCCGGGGTGATCGATCGAGCGCCACATCAGCCCAACCATCAATACCTCCATCCAGCAACTCTCCAAGAGCCGGACTTGGTCCAACAGGCTGAGCTCCACAAAGCCTGGGGAAAGCAAGAGTCCGTCAAACACACCACCACCCCCTCGGCAACCCATTTCTATAAAGCTGGAATGGCCAAGTTCTTAAATGCTAGGAAACCCAGACAACATAGGGAAGTAATCAGTCGGCGTCTTAAAGAGGTGATTAAATGCTGTTTAAAGGAACCTCGGCTGTGCAGCTCGCAGTTTCCAACCTCAGACCACTCCAGAAAACAGACTTGGTTTAGTATTTCTAACGAGCCACTGACTCCCCAGACAGGGGCTAGAAAGGATCCGAAAGGCAGAGCTGGGGCTTGCTGACGCTGGCTGCACTGTCCTAATTCCTGGGTCCTGCTGCGGAGGTCGCAGCTTAGCTGTCGATCAGAAGGGCTACCTCTCTGACCCAACCTATGGTTTGGAGGGCTGATGGATGAGGTAGGTAGAGGATAGATGATGGGGGTGGGGGTGGAGGGGGTGCACAAGAGTAGTGCCAGCCCTGACAGAAAACGAAATAGTTTTTCTGACTGTGTGACATTTCCCAGAGTGCACTGTTCTTCACAGGCGTGCTGTCCAGGTGATTCTATCCTAAAGAGTAAAGACAACCAAGCTGTTGGTACTCTAATGGCATGAATCAGCAAGAGAAGTGGAAGGAAACACAGGATCTCTAGCGGGTGAACGCCTTTAGCCTTTAGCACAAAGCGAAGGACACAGGAACTTCTTCCATCACCTCGGAATATACACAGTAGTCAGAGGCACAGCTTTGCAGTGGAATGATTATGCTTTTTGAATATCAGCTTAGCTCTTTCCTAACTGGGGTGTGTGTGTGTGTGTGTGTGTGTGTGTGCATGCATCTGTGTGCGCGAGCCAGGGAACAAAGCCACGACCTTGAGCATGCTATGCTGGGCAAGTGTTCGACCACTAAACTACATTCTTATCCCCCTCTTCCCCAGATAGTAATGTTATCTCTTCCCAAGTCTGCTTTTCTTGTAGGAAAACTAGAAGTGATCTTGTCTCCCTCTGAGAATGGCCTACGGGTAAGATCGCTTATACATATCCTGCCAGTGTTACTACAGTTCGAAACTACGCATGCTCAGACTTTTGAATAATGGCACTGGAAATGTGCATGGCGGAGAAGAGAACGGAGCATGGATGAGAAGACAGATCAAAGCAGGAAGATGGCTCGGTCACTAAAGAGCTTGTGGGCACCTGAGTTTGAGCCTCAGTACCTTGGTAGCATGCGCCTATAATCCCAACACTGGGGAGGAAGACACGGGAAGATCTCCGGGGCTCACTGGCCAGCCAGCCTAGCCAAGTTCAGTGAGAGAGCCTATATTAAAATATAAAGTGACAAGCAATTGCAGAAGACACCAGTGTCAAGCCCTGGCCTTTAGATCTACACACGTGTGGGCATGTACACACGCATGCTCATATATGCACTACACACAGATGGACAAGTCCTTTCCAGAGCCAGTGTTTATGCTCAGTTCAGGTTCCTGATACAGTCATATGTACGACACCTGAAAAATTTTCCAAACCCTAGGCTTGAAGAAAGACTAATTGTTGTGGGGAGGGGCAAAAAAGCCAAATAGCTTTCCATAGTAAGTATCTCTTCTCCCTTCTTCCTGTGAGATCCTGCCAACGGTGTTTGGAAAATATTTGAAATAAAACCAGGGAAAAGTGCACCAGTGTTTTTCTTCTCTGGGAAAACAGCAGACAAAATGAAATAATTCTGGCAAACACGGAGACACTAGACAAAATAAAACAAAGCCAGAAACCAGAAGATCTTCAGAAAGCTCAGAAGAAATGGGGCCCGGCCAAGAAATGGCCACAAGAGACCCTGGCACATGGGGCCACAGCTCCCACAGCTCTCAATCCATCTGCTCAACCATGCCAAATCTTCACAGCTATTGCTCCCGCTGCCACCAGGCCATGGGAAGCTTGGCCTGGCTTAGAATTCAGAGAGACAGACTTCATTTCTTAGATGCTTCTAAAAGGACTGGATGGCCCACCCTGTGAGACCCTCATCTCAAAACAGAACAAGATGTAGGGCTGGCGCGATGTCTCAGCCAGTAAAAGTTGCATGCAAGCCGGATGACGTGGGTTTGACTCCTGAAAGTTATCCTCTGACCTGCGCACACACACCATGCTGCATGGGGTGCACACATACTCCTGATAATAATAATAGCAGTAATAAACAAATACTCATAATAATATCAAACATACACGTGCATTTAATAAACTTAACCTATTCAACACAATAACTCAGCCTAGCATACCTTAAGCTTGCTTAGGATACTTTCGTCAATCTACAGTTTGGTAAAACCAGTTAGTACAAGGCCTGTTTTACAATAAGGCCACCTTGGATCTTACGCTGAAGGAGAAAACCAGAACAAGCAAAAGTGTATACTTTTAATCATCATACCTGAAGAACTGAGCTGAACCATCATAAGTCAGCAATTATGGACAAATGAGTCTAGGGAAATGTTCGCTTTATAAGATGAAAAAGTGTGTATTCTACATGACCCCATTTTGATAGCACAAAGATTTACTGGACCATTGAGTCACAATACTTCAACTGCTGATTTGCCCTTTACCTTCACACTTTGAGACTGGCTCTATCCTGTCCTGAACTGACTATGCCCTTCCTTATAAGCTGAGAAGTCAACAGCCAAGAAACTGGCCAATGTGGAATCCACATATCTACCTTTTAACCAGGCCCCAAGACCCTAGACTGTCCAAATGACCCCAAGTCCAGTTTCAAAGGCTGGCCAGGTCCCTTCCCAGATTCTATCCCAGACTACACCTAGACATGAGAAGTAAGCAACAGGCATTGTCTGCGGGAGCTGTGGACATGACCCCTGATACAGTGTGTGTAAGATGGATCCAGGAGTCATAAATGAAGACTCAGACATAGAAGGCTACATACGATGCTTCCTGAACTACTCTATCTGATATCAAACTCGGGAGTCTGGGAATTCTAAGCAGAATCTAACCTTCCAAGACATGTTGATGTTATGTATATCAAGGTAGCAAGAAAAACCGTTATTGCTGTAAGTTACATCTTTTGCTGAGCATTTAAGAGTATGTACTGCCCTTGCAGAGGACCTAAGTTCGATTCCCAGCACCTAGGCTGAGCTCAGTTCCTAGCATCCACACTGGATAGCTAGCTCACTATTGCCTCTAACTCCAGCTTCAGGGGTCTGTCACCTCTGGCTTCCTCGGGCACGTCATGTTCACTTGACTGATGTGCACGTATACACAAAGGGAGAGCTGAATTATAAAAAAATAATCTTATAAATAAAAGGTTATAAAACAAAGTGACAAACAACTATTGTCAAACAACAAATCATTTCCAGCCACATATGAGGGACAGGCCTTGTTACAAATAAATAGAATGAAGTCAAAATGTGGAGAGTCCTACCAGGGATTTTCTTGGCCCAGCCAATCATGTGCACCAGTTCCTTGTCAGCCAGCTTAGTGAGGGACATCATCATGGAGGCCTCGGTGAAGGGCATGCTGGGACGGCTCACTAGCACATTGGGAGGCTCTGCCTCCAGGAGGGTGAGCACCAGCTGCTCTGGGCTCAGGGTGCTCAACAGTAGCTCCTTCACCCGGGGTACATGCCCACTGTTTCTCTTGGCTTTGCTCAGGCAGTGCAGCTGCTCGCCGGAGCTTCTCTGTCTTCGTACTATACGGTACCCACACCTTTCTCTCCTGGATCCTAGAGAGGAAAGCAGATGACAGTCCAGTGGTTTCTCTGCCCAAGATTCCAGCTCACTGAATGACCAGTGAAAGGTGAACTGACGAGGGGCTGAGGATGTAGGTGAGTAGGGTAAGTGCTTGACTCGCATGTGTAAGGCCCTGAGTTCGACCCCCAGCCCCAGCCCTGTAAGAAGCAGCTTCGCTGACAGCTTGATATCATTCCATTCTCTATCTGGGAGTCTGTGGGCCACGGACACAGATAACTACTGTCTGGGTGTATTAGCAACAGAACGTGTTTGGGAACAACTTCTGCTCTGTTTCAAGGTTATCGCTGAATCTGTGTGCTGATAGACCCCAGGTTCAAAGCTATGAAATTAGGAATCTTCCTCTAGTAGAAAATGGAAAATAAG
The DNA here is from genome assembly GCA_026225945.1 of Cricetomys ansorgei. Classification (NCBI taxonomy): domain Eukaryota; kingdom Metazoa; phylum Chordata; class Mammalia; order Rodentia; family Nesomyidae; genus Cricetomys; species Cricetomys ansorgei. The sequence continues at coordinate 304,563 of JAMJFZ010002869.1, forward strand.
CAAAAGTGGGGCCTTTAACATGGATAGTTCCAGTTAGCAAATGATACATGCTAACATTATTTTAAAAACCTTTTATATACACGTATTTTTTTCTTTTTATATACTTAATACACAAACAAATATATTTCAAGTAAATTAACTGAAACAGCCTAGAAAACACAAAAGAAAATTAATTTTGGCATGAATTCTTTCAGTAGTTTTTTTCTTTTATGCTTTTATATTTTGTAAACAAAATTAGGATCATAGTATAAACACTATTTCATAAACTGTTCTTTATCTTGCGGAAAATATGTCATTTGGGCTGGGGAGATAACTCAGTGAATAAGAGCACCATCCATGCAAGCTTCATGATCTGAATGCAACATTCAGAATTCAAGTAAAAGAAGCATTCCTTGTATGCCAGACAGAGTGGCGCACCACTTTGATTGCAGCACTCAGGAGGCAGAGGCAGGTGGATCTCTAAGGTTGAGGCCAGCCTGGTCTACAGAGTGAGTTTCAGGACAGTCAGGGCTACAGAGTGAGAGCCTATCTCAGGGAGGGGAAGAAAGGAGGCATACATGCAGCACACGTGTGTAATCCCAGCACTCCTACAGCCAAGATAGAAGACAGAGACAAGGGAACTGCCCAGGAGCCCAAAGGCCAGTTAGCCCAGAGAATGCAGTGCCCAAAAAGAGCAAGCGAGACATGTCCTCAACAACGTAGAAAGAAAACTGACTCCCAGAAGTTGTCTGATCTCCAAGGATATGCTGTATTGCACACATTAATAGAGTTCACAACTGTGAAGCATCCCGTTCTATTAATATAGTATCTTTTTATTTTAATTTGATCCTGTTCTGGGCATGGTGAACAAGCCTGGAACTCAGACAGAGCCTGGGGCATTGCCACAAATTCTAGGCCAACCTCACATACATAGTAAGTTCCAGGCCAGCTTAACTATGGAGCGAAGGAGACCATGCCTCAAAAAACAAAAACTGAAAAGTCCCATGCTGATGTAAGGCTATTTTATTATGTTTTATTAACTATTTGGTTTTTCAAGACAGGGTTTCTCTTTGACCCTAGCTGTCCTGGAACTCACTCTGTAGACCAGGCTGGCCTCGAACTCACAGAGATCTGCCTGCCTCTGCTTCCCAAGAGCTGGGATTAAAGCCATCACCACCTGGCTTCAATTACTTCTTTATAATAAATTCAAGGAAGTGAACTTGTTGAAACAAGGCATATGTACATTAAGACATTTATATCTATTAATAGATTACTCTCTAAAATATTTAAAAACTCATAATCTAAACAATAAGGACTACCTATTATTCTCATAATACTACCGAGCATTAATATCACTTTTAATCGTTGTCAATCTTAGGATCGATCAGTCTTTTTATTTTGCATTTTTTAAATTATTAGTAATGTACACAATGTTTGCCTTTTGTATTTTTTTTACTTGTACACTGGCTAATTATTTTTCTCCCTTTCTCTTTCAAAATTCGCAAAATTTACAAAGCATACAGCACTGTCGCACACAGCCTCTGGCTTGTTTTGTGCGTTTAAACTTTGCTCGTGGTGTCTTCTGCCATGGAAAGCTTTAATAAGCGGTCAGTTTGTTTTGCGTCAAGATTGTAAAAGCATTCTCCTTTATTTTCATAAGCATTTGTATGGTTAAGATCTGTCTGGAATGTTTGTATTGCATTAATATTTCATGTTTTATTCCCCAAATAGATCAACAGTTGTCCCTATAGTTATCCCAATTTTAAATGCCTGTCAGTAATATTTATTTATACAGGTGAATTATTCTTGATTCTCGATTCAGTTTTATGATCTGTATTTCTTTGCCTGTGCTAGTACCAAAACATTCTTGTTATTGTAGGCATATGGATAAGAACGTATTGGATTTATTTTTTTTTAAATGATGCGGGGGGAGGGGGTGCAGGGAGCTAGGAGTGGTAGTGCAATCCTCTAATCCCACTACGCAGGGGGTGGGCATGGGAGGACCAGGAGTTCAAGGGCAGATTTGGATACATCATGAGTTCAAGGCCAGCCTGGACTATATGAGACTGTTAAAAATAAATAAAAGTAGAGAAAATCAATTTTATGCTTTGAGACAAGGTCTTACTCTGTATCCCAGGCTGGCCTCAAACTCCTAGAAATGTGCCTCAGGCGACCTAGACCAGATAGGTGAGTTCCAGTTCCAGTGAGAAACTCTGTCCCAAAAAGTAAGCTGGAGAATAATGGAGGGAGGTACCTCTGGCCTTCTCACACATGCATTCATGCCTACATACACACGTGAGCACATACAAACATGTATACCCAACATAAAACTTAAAAATTAAAATAATTTGCCTTAGGTAGAAAAAACTAGGGAATAGCCATCAACCCAATCAGGAGTCTGACCCAAAGCTGACCTGTAATGACAGTTTGATTCTGCCTATTAGCACTTGTGTGGCCATCTATACAGAAGGCCAATAAAGACCAGCACACTAATGATGCTGAGCTATTGTCCCAGCACGGGGATACAAACCAAATACATGGCTATTCAGCTTGTGTGCCTGGATATCTGCATCACAGTGTGTCTTTATAATGAAACCATGTCCCCCCGAAGACACCACAAGTCAGGTGGGTGTCCTCGCACCATTTAAACAACCGTCTGAATTCTTCAGCCTAAAGTACAGGGTCAGAAATACAGGAGAAAAAGTTAACACAAGATGGGACTGGAGAAGAGGTGGCTCAGTAGTTAAAAACTCTCTGGCTGCTCTTCCAGAGGACCTGGGTTCAATTCCCAGCATCCACATGACAGCTCACGACTGGCTATAACTCTAGTTTCAGGGGATATGACATCCTTACACAGACATGCATACAAGCAAAACACCAAATGTACATAAAAAAAATCAAAAACATGGATCAAAAGGTTCAGGAGATCTTGAATGCGTGTAGAATTCCTGGTCCTTCAAGACTGAAGAGAAGACCCAGCTGTCCACCCGAGGCTAGAGAGATCATGGATCTTAGCGGAAAGCCTGCTACCGCCACTTTACTAGACCAGAACTCTTAACTGCATTCTAAATATCTACCATCATACCCCCAGATAAGTGTAGTCCACACCACTCAAAGAAGCTTCATCTTGCCATAGACAGAGGCCATTACAGAAATCCACAACTGATAAAGAGCAGAGGACAGGAGACTGTGGGGAGCTCCGCCCCATTCGGTACATCGACAGCACGAATCCCGCACCTAAGGCTTGGGGAACATGGTGGAAGAGGGGGCAGAAAGGAAATTTGCTTCGAGACTGTCTCCTAGAAATGATAGAGAAAGCACCCCTCTGATGCCTCAACAATACAGTTGAGTAAAGGCCTGAGCAAGTTCAACACTGATAGAGGGGCTAACGCGGAAGGTGGATGGCTCACCGGGCCCCGCCTACAGACAGAGAACCACAGGCAAGGCAGGAATGCTGAGACTGGGAGAAAGCCTTTCCCAGGGAAGAGCACACCAACTAGGTGGTCGACTCTGAGGTCAGATACGTACAAGTAACACTAAATGACTGAGCAGCGTGCGTGCGTGCGTGCGTGTGTGCGTGTGCGTGTGTGTGATAACAGCAAAGAAAGAAAGGCCATGATCTCTATAGGGTGTAACTGGAGTACAAAGAGACCAGAGGGACAAAAGAGGAAAGGGGACGATGCGATTTTTAATTTAAATGCTTACGCATGCACAGTTTAAAAAAATTAAAGATGGTAGAAGACAAAAGTAAACAGGATTTAAAGCAGAAACCAACCAGGAAGAGAGGAATAGGAGCCGGAGCGATGGCTCAGTGGTTAAGAGTACTCGCTATTCTTCCAGAGGACTCAGGTTCAGTTCCCAGCACCCACATGGTGACTCACAACCGTCTGTAACTCCAGCTCCAGGGGATCTAATGACTTCCTCTGACCCCCATGGGCACTGCAGGAACGTGGTGCACAGACATGCATTCAGGCAAAACACTCATAGGTAAAACAAAACAACAAGAAATAAGTCTTTAAAAAAAGAGAGAGAAATAGTTAAGACACTTCTCCATGCTTTGGATACACGGTGCCATTGGAAGGCATGGTCTACAGTGGGGGGCACTGCTGGAAGGTAACTGGGCTGCGAAGACTCTGGCTTCTTGATGGGATTCATAATACAATGGCAACGCTGGGCGGCGAGGGAGGTAAGGTCTAGTGAGAGGACTTATTTGTGCTTATCTGAAATGCAGACCTTGTCACCCCTTCCTTGCTTTCGGGCCAAATAAACAGCTTCCCCCCCACACCCTTCCCACATGAGACTTCTGCCTTCCCAGCGGTCCTAGCAAGCTGACCACCGACAGAAATTTCTAAGACCATCAGCCAAAATGAAGCTTCTTCCTTTCATCTGTTCCCTTCAAGGTATTTGTCACAGCAAGGGGAAGAAGTATGAGAAATGTGAATCTTCCTTCTGGCCGTGGACACAAGGATACCCATCTGCATGGATAACGCCCCATTGCCGCTGGAATTCTCACAGAGAATCACCCAGTTGTGTTTTGTTTTGATTTGTTTCGGGGTCTCACTATGCCATCCAGGCTGGACGCAGACACACAGTAATCCCGCCTTAGCCTCCCAAGGGCGGAGATTACAGGTGCGAGCCACCATGCCTGGCCTGTGTGAAGGATTCTTTACTTCCCTGTACTGAGCCTGGGAAGGCACACTGTGTTGGAGTCGTAACTCATAAGCACTATCCCATGAGGAGAGCCACGGGAAGCTGAGACGGAGCACCAGACGCCGTGCCAGGATTCCCACTTGGCTGCTTAGGCTCCTCTCAAAACCCAAACAAGCTGATAGCTCTGTTTCAGAGATAAGAAACCCAAGGGCTAGAGCTGATGCTAAATAGTGAGATCCAGCTCTTCGACCAGGAGTGCTGTCTTGAAGCTCAGAGCTAGCTGGCCAATGCAAGCAGGGCAGTAATGTGCTCTGAAGACTAAGCTGGAAACTATTTTCTAAATCTACATTCATCTTAAAATTCTGATTAACCTAAAACAGAAAACATCTACTAGTAAATATCTTATCAAAGGGCCAAGGCCTTCTCTTGAAACATCTCTGACAGTTGGTCCACTCTGTTTTCTACACACGCTATCTTGGAATTTCCAGGGTCAGTGTCTAAAACAGAGCTCACCAGGGCCTGGAGAGATGGCTCAGCAGCTAAGAGCGCTTGCTGATCTTGCAGAGGCCCCGAGTTCGTTTTCCCGCACTCACCCTGGGTAGCTCACAAGCATCTGTGACCGCGGAGAACCAGTCACACTTATACCCAGGCCACATATATACCACAAAATAAAAATAAATAACTCCCCTTCCGAACAACAAACAGACAGACAAAACACCAGAGGAACAATTAAGATACTTCCAGGGCAATTTGAATTCTGAATCTTCTTAGGTTTATGATTCACCCTCAATCTCACCCATCCCTAACTCAATAATTATTGTCCTGTACCGTTTCGTTCAAAGCTTCGAACCCTACTTTCCTGGAAAGAGCTGTCTTTTCCTATTCATATTGCATGTTTACATAAATCCTAGCTATATAATGTAACAAGGATTACAAGCAGGTTTGGGAAGAAGCCCACCAGTTTCTAATATGGAAATAGCTGGAGTGCTTGAGACAGAAATATTCAAGTCTTTCAGAGAGTAACCAACACACACTGGGAGGTCACAGACATTAGTGTGTTAGTCAGCTTTCTGCTACTATAGCAAGTATGCAGGATACAACCAGCTTATGAAGATAAAAGGTTTATACTAGCTCTCAGTTTTAGAAGTTTATGGCAGACATGTTCCTTATAAGTATCTGATGAGAGTATCTGATGACAGTGGCAGAGAGCCAGTGGTGAGGAAAACAACCAGCCAACCCTGCTCACCTCATGGCAAAGATGCAAAATAGAGAAGGAGAAAAATAGGGCCCCAAAATCCCCTTGAAGGGCACACCCTCGGGGATAAAGACATCTGACTCAGCCCACTTCTCGAAGGCTCTACCACACCCTAAGAGAGGCAGGCAGGGGAATACGTCTTTAGTAACACAGGAACCTTTGGAGAGTGCTTACGGTCACACGCACAGCAAGCCAGATGTCCCACACAGAAGAGTGGAGACCACTATTGACTCTAGCAAGCCAGAGAAACACGATCTGCTCAGGAGAAGTCCCGTTCTACTTCTAAATTTGGTGGCCACTCTAGTCCACTGTGCACAGAAAAAGAAAGAGTAGAGAATATTCAGGAAGCAGAGCTACTGGGGCTGAGAGCCATGGTTAAGAGCACTGGCTGCCATCCAGAGTACCTAAGCTCAGTTCCAAGCACCCGCATTGGTTTGCTTACAACTGCCCGTTACTCCAACTCCGGGGATCTGATGCCTCCTCAGGCTTCTATGTGCATATATCACACACAGACATAATTTTAGAAAAAATTAAGCAGATCTACTGCAAGACAGAGAGAAAATAGAGAACTTTTTTAAAAAAAAATTCAAACAGAGAAAAGTTATAAGTAATTACAGGCACAACAGTGGCTATCAGAAAATAAATACAGGCAGCGCTGATGTGATATACATAAGAGAATGTATGCTGAGAAGTGAGGGCTGAAGAGATGGCCCGTGGTTAGGAGCATGGACTGCTCTCACGGAGGCCCTCGGTTTGGTTTCCAGTACCCACACTGCACAGCCCACCACCAACGGTAACTCCAGCTCCAGAACACCCAACGCCTCCAGACTCTGCAAATACTGAACTCACATACACCTACCTACCCACACACTGACACATACTTTACAAAAAAAAAATTTAAAAGAAAAATCTAAGAAGAAGGAGGAGGAAGAGGAGGAAGAAGGGAGGAAGGGAGGAAGGGAAAAAGGGAGAAAAAGACAGGAAGGAAGGAAGGAAGGAAGGAAGGAAGGAAGGAAGGAAGGAAGGAAGGAAGGAAGGAAGCCACCCAGTGAAGACCAGGATGATGGCGTGTTGGTTAGCTGTTTCATGTATGTGTACATAAAATATGTGTACATGTGTGTATAAATTTTCATCTCTAGGTTGACTATAAGCTACTTGTGTACAACTGTACATACAGTTATAGACAAGCCCTGAGCTCTATGTACTTTTCATAATTCTATCATGTTTCTGAAATATATTTATATGTATGTATGTATGTATATTCCCCACTTCTGGAAAGCTGGTGGAGAGACAGGAATGCATTTTTCCCATAGTCATCCAAGTAATCCCCAAGACATTCTGCTTTCTTGTCACAAGCTTTAACTGTGGACATTTATGCGAGGATGTGGCCCTTGGCTGGAGGGGACCTCCAGCCCATCTGAGCATCTCAGTGGCTAGAAGTCCCCCCGTCTACATAGAGGCCTCTTCTTTGCTCCACCACTGAGCTATCGGACTCTCTCCTCTAACGCACCAAAATCTTTGTCCTGTGCTTGCTCACATTTTCCCAACTCTGTCTGCAGCTGCAAGGAATAACCAGTGCATGTTGATGGATACAGAGATGCTTATAAATACAAACATACTTAAAGATAATTCCCATGCCCGAGTCCCCTCTCAGCCAGGCCTCGTGTCTCCAGGTCCTCGGCTTTCACGAGCACCTAGTACGATAAAAGGGACTCAAATACTCACCGCACTTGACCATCCCCACTTCGTAACACTTGCGAAGTCGGCAGGCCTGGCAGCTTTTACGCCGGTTCTTGTCTATGGTACACTGGTTCGTGGCCGGACAGATATAATCATTATGTCCTACAGCAAGAAAAAGGGTGATTAATGCAACGTTTTGTTTTTCAAACCGATAACACCACGTAGCTGAGAGAAAGGGGACAGATACAGGTAAAGGCACTAAAGTCAGCCCCAGGAAAGAGGATATTTGGGTACTTTTTGGTACTCGCGATTAAACCCAGGGCCTCGTGCATGCTAGGCAAGCATGCTACCACTGAGCATATGCCCAGCCTTGGTGCCTCCATCCTTTGTTAAGGGTTTATTTAATTTTTTACACTGATTTATTTATTTAGCAAGAGAGGCTATAGATCAAAAGTTTTAAAAGAGTCAGTTCTCCTTTCCCCATATGGGTCCTGGGGTCCAACTCAGGTCATCAAACTTGGAGGCAAGTGTCTTTATAGACTAAGCCATGTCACGGCCCCTAAAGGTTTATTTTTATTTGTATTTGTGTGTGTGTGTGTGTGCGCGCACACGTGTATAGGATATATGTGCAGATGGCCCATGGAGGCCAGAGAGGGCACTGGATTCCCTGGCCCTGGAGTTACAAGTAGCTGTGGGCTGCCTGGCATGGGTGTTGGGAAGTGAGCTAGGGTGCTCTGGAAGAGCAGCTTGCACCCTAGCCGAGTCCTTTGTCTTAATTGCATTACACTAATAACTAAAGTAGCCAGCACTTCTCATGGAATGTTTGTGACAACTAACTTTGCAGTATCAGAAACGGGAAAAGCTTGAGAGAGCAAAAGGTTAGCAAAGGACTTATTGGAGAAGAGGCTATTTATAGAAGGAAAAAAAAGGAGAGGGGGAGGGGGAGGGGGGAGGAGGAGGAAGAAGGAAAATAAAAAGTGCAATCACAGTGCAGAAGGATGCGTGCATTTGTGGTCAAACAGCAAGGGAGGTAAAAGCTAGGAGCATCGCAGGTCTGGAGGGAGGAGCGCTATGGCTGCAGAGCCCCTTCACCACGGGCTGGGAGGCTGACTCACCTCAACTCTGCCTATGCGAGGATTTCCTTTCCCACTCTTTATATGATTCACAGAATTCTACATATATACTAGCACATGGTAAAAAGATAATTTAAAAACCAACTCCAAGTTTGTAACATATATATATATATATATATGTATGTATATATATGTGTGTGTATATATATATGTGTGTATATATATATATATATATATGTAGCTTTCAAAGCAAGTGAAATATGTCTTTCAGGCTTTTTCTAGACTTTTTTTTTTTGCATTACACTCAAACTATAGTTATTTTTTTTATTGCAAAAGATAACTTCTCTCAGCTGGAGAGATGGCTTAACAGTTAAGATCACTAACTGCTCTTCCAAAGGACCCAGGTTCAATTCCCAGCACCTACATGGAGGCCTACTATAACCTTCTATAACTTTGGCTCCGGGGAATTCAATACCCTCTTCTGGTCTCTGAGGGAACCAGGTACAGACATACAGTGCAGGCAAAACGCTCATGAACATAGAATAAAAATATATTTTTTTAAATCCCTTTTTAAAAGATAGCTTCTTGGGGGCTGGGGTGATGGCTCAGTGAGGAAAATCTTTTCTGAACAAACATGAAGACCTAAGATGTGATTCCCAGGTCCCAAAGAACGCCAACTGTGGCAGCAGCATGTGCCTGAAACCCCCATTTGTTGGGTCATGACTGAGAGAGCTGGACCTGAACACTGGCTGGCCAGTCTAGCTAATCAGTGAGCCCTGGATTCACTGAAGAAACTGTCTCAAAAATTAAGGTGGACAACAATAGAAGATGACACCCAGTGTTGACCTCTGACTTACACACACACACACACACACACACACACACACACACACACACACGATAGCATCTCTAACATGCATGGCCTCATATATACATGTATACAGGGAGAAATGGGAACACAGATGCATGTATGTCTATGTATGCATATATATGGACATATACACACATCTATTCCCTAACTCCTTCCCCTGAGAGGACCTGGTGCAGGGACTTCCCAGAGCAGTGAGATCTTTCATTGCTATCATTTTCCAGTAATGAGAAGCAGGATTCCATGAAAGAAAAAGCTTATTTCAGAACTAGAGCAGGTAACGTGCACGACAAGACTGAACATTTTGTGCCAGCAAGGAAAGCGATGCTCAGAGAATTACAGGAACACGTTGAAAAGGAGTCAGCTTAAGGATTCCTACTGGCCAGATCTGAGATAATCTGAGCCTCAAAAAAATAAAAAACCATAGTAACCCAACACAGGAAATAAGAACCCGTAAGTCAGACTGATACAAATTAATTCATTGACTTCATGAAGGATATGATATTTACTTAGGCCCAGAAGGTTTCCCAACAAAAACATTCATTACAAAGGGGGTTGGGAAGAATAATAATTTTGCAGAATGGATGCCTGGCAGCCAGCACCTTCATCAAATAATCAAAATGAACCCACTAGTAATAGAACAAATTGAAATCATGCACCACATGAAAGGAACTAATGAGGTCACAGCAGCGTCTCTGGGCTGATCCTGCCAGTAACACAAGCAGAGTCTAACCACAGAAGATCAGACAAAAGCCAGAGGGAGGGACGTTCTGCAAGATGGCAGCTTCAGTCTTCCAAAGTATCACGATGATGGAAGTGAACCCAAGGTCTGAAGGGCAGACTAAAGACCTAACACCTAAATGCACAGCCAGTCCCTGCTCTCCACCCTTACGCTAGGGAGGGTGTTAGCAAAACTCCAAGTCTGGCGGTAACGCGTGGGTGTTAGCTTCCCAGATTCGACAGCAGCATGGTAGCTACGTAAGAAATACATGTTAAGGTACCCAGGTTGATGAAATATGTAACCTTCCCCAAACAGTTCCGGGTGAAATGCCTTTATATTAGCACATATATATACTTTAAGTTTGAGCCTCATTAAAAAAGCATTTTGGCATCGGATGCGGTAGAGCATCTGAAGGTTACCATTGGCTTTCTTAAAACATGTAACTGATCATTCACTCAATTACTAGAGCTCAAAGCCTTCCTCGTTCATCTGAGTTGCTGAATCAGTACCCGGTTGTAGGACTAGAGTCCCATATTTCTTGCTGTTTATTGTTTGCACATAGCCCTCGGCTCCTACAGGCATCTGCAGTTCATCGCCCAGTTCACGGAGTGCTATCTGCTTTCTTCCAGGCCAGGAAGAATGCATCTGTGATTTCAAATTTCCCTCTAATCTGTGTGACGGAGTCTTTAAAAAAAAATATTGCCATGTGGTGGCGCGCAGACCTTTAATCCCAACACTCAGGAGGCAGAGGCAGGCGGATCTCTGTGAGTTCGAGGCCAGTCTGGTCCACAGAGTGAGTTCCAGGACAGCAGAGAAACCCTGTCTCAAAAAACAAAATAAAACAAACAAAAAGACATAGTTACAAGCCAGGCATGGTGATGCACCCCTTAAATCCCAGCACTCAGAGGCAGGTGGATCTCTGTGAATTCAAAGCCACAATCCAGCCTGGTCCGAAGAGTGAATTCCAGGCCAACCAGGATTACATAATGAGATTCTGTCTCAAAATATATCTATGTATAGATACAGATATTAAAAGCTTGTGTGTGTGTGTGAACGCCTACAAATATGTATGTGCACTACACGTGTGCTGCTGCCCACAGAGGGCAGAAGATGGTGTCAGATCCCCCGGAGATGGAGTCATAGAAAATCGTGAGCCGCCATGTTGGTGCTAGGACTTGAACCCGGGTCCTCTGGAAGAGCAGCCAGTGCTCTCATATATAAACGTAGCAAGAATCAAAGGAAAAGGCCATGAATTTGAATGAGAGGAAGGTGCTCATGGGAGAGGTTGAAGGGAGGAAAGGGAAGGGGGAAATATGTAATTATAATCTCAAAAATAGTATATATAAGATATTTTTATCTTTAAAGGATCAGAAGCCTCAATAATATGACCATGCTTAATAAAAACCTAGAAAATCTTGCGCAAGAAGAAGAAGAAGAAGAAGAAGAAGAAGAAGAAGAAGAAGAAGAAGAAGAAGAAGAAGAAGAAGAAGAAGAAGAAAAAGAAACACCTTAAATTGTACCAAGTATCAAGTAAGTTAAAGAAGCGGGGTCGGGTGATTTGTTTGTTTGTTTGGTTTTGGGTCCCACGAAATTACCAGAGCTGGTCATGATGGCGCATGCCTGTAATCTTAGCACTTGAGAGTTGGAGGCAGGAGGATCAGGAGTTCAAGGTCATCCTAAGTTTTATAGCAAGTTTGAGGCCAACCTGAGCTGTGAGACCCAAAACAAAAAACAAGAAATGCAACTGTCAGAGCACACGCTACTCCACACTAACGAGAACGAGGGACAGTTCAAGACAAAATCAGACGCAAAGTAAGTAGTTGACTCTTTTTACTTAAGATATAAAACTTCATGGGGAAAAAATGCAAAACAGCTTATCTTCCTCTTTGTGACATTATCCAGTCTAACTACTCGGCAGTCAGCTCCGTGGCTTACCACGAAGGTATCACAGGACCCGTGAGATCTGAGTTGAACTCAGAGAGAGGAGGAGGAGGGAGGGAGAGAACAGGGCACACGCTCGTGAACACACACTCAGAGGCTACACACGTTCAGAAAAAGGAACACAACTTATGAGATGTAAAACGAAGTCAAGCCGTGGGGAGCCCACGTATAATTCTATACTAAGACGGCAGAAGCAGGAAGACTGAGTTTATTTTTGTTGGTTTTTAGAAACAGGGTCTCTCTCTATAGACCTGGCTGTTCTGGAGTTCACTATGTAGACCAGGCTAGCCTCAAACACGCAGGGATCTGTTTGCCTCTGCCTCCCAAGTGCCAGGAGTCGAGGCGCGCATGACCACTGATTGTAAGTTGAAAGCCAGCCTGAGCTACATGATTAGCTTTAGGGTAGCTTGCTGGAGCTACCATAGAAAGACACAAAACAAAACAAAAAAGCCATACGTAAAATGTTTCCTGATATGAAGACATCGACGATGATTCTCCCTGCGTCTGCAGACTGCTGCACGCAGAAGCACTTGACATACAAGCCTCATAAGCTCCATAAGTATGCTGTAGTATGCAGGAACCGTAACTCACCCCCCCACACACACGCACACACGAATGCACACATGCCTGTCAGCATGTCCAAACACAATAAATTTATCTTTTTAAATTTTTTTAAATTTATGTTTTATGTGCATGGGTGTTTTGTGTGCATGTATGTCTGTGTGAGAGTGTCAGATCCCCTGGAACTGGAGTTACAGACATCTGTGAGCTGCCGTGTGGGTACTGGGAATTGAACCCAGGTCCTCTAGGAGAGCAGCCAGTGCTCTTAATCACTGAGCCATCTCTCCAGCCCCATAAATATAAAAAAATGGCTTAGTGGGTAAAGGCACCAGCCAGCAAGCCTGGTGACCTGAGTTCCACCCCCTAGATCTACATGGTAGAAGGAGAAAACCAATTCCTGCATGTTTCCCTCTGATTTCCACAAGCTTGCTATGGTGGTCATGTGTACATGCACACACACACATAAAACAAATTAACAAGAAAAGGCTCCTTCAGGCAGAGGCGGGTGAATCTCTGTAAGTTTGAGACAACCTAGCTACTCAAACTCAAGGACAGGCAGGGCTACATAGTGAGACCCTATCTAAAAGATAGGAAGGAAGGGAGGGAGGGAGGGAGGGAAAAAGAAAGGAGAGATTCCTTCCAAGAGAGTTCATAGCTATAACAAATCTCTACTTTTCTTAATTTTTAAGAATGAGAAGCCATAAGTCAGGCAGTGGTGGCACACACCTTTAGTCCCCAGCACTTGGGAGGCAGAGGCAAGTGGATATCTGAGTTCAAGACTAGCCTGCCTGGTCTACAGAGTGAGTTTCAGGACAGCCAGGACTACACAGAGAAACCCCGTCTCAAAAATTTAAAAGGAGAGATAGAGATAGAGAGATAGAAAGAGAGAGAGAGAGAGAGAGAATATATTCTGAATTGTCACAGAAGGATAGATATAGTGATTTTATCAAAAAAAAATCATATAAAACTGGAAAACGCCCACATGAAAAGCTAAACAAACTGAAGTGTGCCTACACATTGAGACACGATATACGGAACAGCTCAGCGTTACCCTATAGCTGCATTCCAGTTCAGGAAAGAAGATAAGCACAAAGGGCTATATATGTTAAAAAATAAAAAGTTTCATGTAGCCCAAGCTGGACTTGATCTTACTCTACAACTGAGTATAGCCTTGGACTTCTGATTCTTCCTTGCCTCTACCTCCCCAAAACTGGGATTACAGTCTTGATATACCATGCCCGGTTATGCAGTAATGGGAATTGAACCTAGGCCTTCATGTATGCTGGACAAACAGTCTACCAACTGAGCTATATCCCCAGCCTGGTTGTATACTCCACTATGACTCTGCTATATGACCCAATAGAGATGACAAATTCACAGGGAGAAAACAGACCAGCTGTGCCGAGAGCCTAGGGAACGAATGTGAACCTGGAGGGAATTTTCAAGTTGATAACATTCACATCTTTATTATGGTGCTGGCTACATAACGCGTTTTCAAAGCATAGAAACCTGGATAATTTAAACAGGGAAGTATTATGGTATGTAAGCTATATTTCAAACTAAAATCCTACAGTGATTTTCCCCCTTGAACCAGGCTGCACGCTACAGCTCAGGCTAGCCTTGAACTCTCTTTGAGGCTGAGCTGTATCCACAGTCCAGCTCCCACATTTTAAATCAGTGAAAAAAAAAAAAAAAGGTTTTAATCAATAAAATGTATGGAAAAATATATTTCGGAGATAAATACATTTGATTCTTGTCATTCAATAAGCCAAAATGTTTCTTTTTCAATTAAATAATAACATGTAAAACCCAATCATTACAAAATAAGCACAAGTTTATAACTTTCCAATGTCAAAAGGCCTAAAGTTTAAAAATTATATTTAAGACTATCAAAGTAAGATTTGACCTTTACTGATTAGATATTTCTGCATATCAAATGTAGAGTCAACTTGGGAGATGGAAGCTGCAAGAGTTTAAAGCGAGCTAGTGAGTTCAAGGTCAAGTTAAACAGCTTTGCAAAGCCCTATCTTAAAAAACAAAACAAAAAACTCACAGCTAACTTGATAGTCTCAATGCTATCAAGAGTTTTGTAAAAGCCAGGCGGTGGTAGCATACACCTTTAATTCCAGCATTTGGAAGGCACAGACAGGCAGATCTGAGTTTGAAGCCAGCCTGCAGCCTGGTCTACAGAGTTCCAGGACAGCCAAGGCTAAACAGAGAAACCCTGTCTCAAAAACAAAACAAAACAAAACCAAACCCTCAGGGAACTGGAGATGTGGCCTAGGAGAGAAACAGCAGCGTTTGGTGTCTGATGGCAACTCACTATGTGAAGAGAACAGAAAGGCCAGTACTGACGGGATGCCCAGCACCACACAGCCCACAGGGCGCTAGGACACGGCAAGCAGCTTACCAACCAAGTTGGCAAGGAAAGTTTAAAACTATGAAAATGAAAGAAGGTTAAATGTTAAAAACTACACTGTGAGTTGAGGGCATAGCACAGTGAGTAGAGAGCTTGCCTCACATGCATGAATACGCCCTGGGTTCAATCTCCAGCACTGGGCTTAGTAGGGGATATCTATAGTCCCCAGCACTGTGGAGGGAGGAGGATCACATGTTCAAGATCTTCCTTGGCTAAATAATGGGTTCAAGGTCAACCTGGGCTACATGGGACCTTGTCTCAAAAAAAAAAAAAAAAAAGTTAAAGTTAAATGCAATCAGCTGCTAGTATAACATCTTGGTCTGTCTGAGGCCATTTTAGGGAACATTTTAAGCAGCGATTTTCAATTATTGCAAACTACTTATGCCAAAAATATAAAGTCTTGTAAAAGGATCCTTTGGGTGTTAAACAATTAACTTTCCATTTTGCATATTTAAAATCGGGCACCCTGGCTGATGCAACAGGAAATAACAAGAGGAAATACTGTCAACAACTGGCAGCTATAACCTCAAGGTCAACAGATATTTCAAGCAGCCCTGCGTTTCCTACACAGCGAAAGAGAACAGTCTATTTTTTTAAAGGGTGTAGCTACTCATAAAAAGTCGAATGTTCCTTAAGAGGCAATTCTGGAGCCTCAGCCAACTACAGGATTCAAGGGCCTAGAGAGATGCCTCCGTCAGTCAAGAGCAAGCTGAGTTCAGGTCCCCAGTACCCCTGTGCCAAGGTGCAGGGTGCTGGGCATCTGTCACCCCAGTGCTGAGGAGGCAGAAATGAGAGGAGCCCTGGAGCTTGATGCCAGCCGGCACTCTAAGCAAATCAGTGAGTTCTAACTTCAGAGAGAGACCCTGACTCAAAAAGGGAGGTGGGGCCAGCAAGACGGCTCAGTAAAAGTTCTTGCCTTGCAAACCTGCACACTGAGTTTGCTTCTGATCTCTATACTCAGCCCGTGACATTCACACCCATTCACACCCATACACAAGCACATACATACACAGGTACAGACATACAACAGTAATAAACACTTTTTAAAACATCTATTATGTAGATGGGTGGTTTCCTACATATACCCTGTGTACCACATGTGTGCAATGCCTGCAGAGGTCACAAGAGGGCATCAGATCCCCTGAGATTAAAGTTACACATGGTTGTGAACTGCCACTGGGTGCTAGGAATTGAACCTGGGCCCTCTAGAAAAGCAGCCAGTGCTCTTAATCACTCTGCCTTTCTAGCCCCTAATCAATAAATTTTGTTAGTGTGAGCCCAGCTTGAGCTATGTTGTTTTGCAATAATTAAAAATTGGGGCTTAGTTCCTTAAAATGGCCTCAGCTAGGCCAGATGTTATACTAGCAACTTTAGAGGCTGTTTGCATTTAACTTTTAACAGGTTTTTCTTCCCAAGCAATATCTTTACAAGGTTGTAAATAAATATCTCCTCTCCTTTTCTAAACACTCCCCTACCCCAGTGAGATAATGTAGGGGCAAACTGACTCCTATAATCTTGAGCTTCTATTGTAGAAATATGGAATTAAAGGACCCACACATCTCCATTCAACCCACGCCCAAACACACACATGTTCGCCTGAGCTGCTCCAGTTCATGAAGTGTACCAGCCAGGCCAACACAGGGACATTTATGTCAGTCACCTCTACAAAACCGATTGTAAGCCAAAGTACGAAAACTAAAGAAGTGCTTTATCGTAGTCTTGTACCTTGAATGCTCCTTTTAAAAAAGGCCTTACATCCTTCACACGACCAGACGCCATAGTGATACCCAGATGCATAATCGCTGCAGACTGCGCAGAAGTGAGCATCCCTCTTTGAACTTGGACTCGTAACAGGGCTGGCACAACTGCTCCCACTAAGCTTCCTTTTCAGTGTATCTCTGGGGGAGCAGAGAAAAACAGCCATTATAAAAGGATCAAAGAGAGAGAGGAAGGGCTTTCCAGGAAAAAAAAAAAATTGCATGAACTTTGCCAAATGTAATCTCAGCTTTCCAGGGCTAGGGGTAAACATGTTCCAGGAAACCTGACATCAGATCACAAAGAACCGCAGTGAGGATGATGACTGACATCTGTGTGCTTAGGTAGGTGGTGAGCACAAGTCCTCTGCAGGCTGTGAAGGAGGCAGCTCAGGGCTGGGCTGGGATCAGCAGCTCTAAGGAGAAGAGGCCAGCCGAGGACCAGGGGCAGCAGCAAAACTCCTGTCTAAGTATTGGCTTTATCAGGACATGTTTCTTTGGGGAGGGAGATAGCAGAGGTATTACTAATTTAGAAATGATGGAAACTTTCCCTATGACAAATTTGTCCAAATATTAGGACTTTGATGAGAATCTGAGCAGTAAAAAAGTTCATTCTTTAAACGAGATCAAAGCAAAAAGCATTAACCTTAAGATGTAACTCACAGATTTTATATTTGTTTGTCTTGCCAATAATAAAAAGATTAAGAAGAAAAATTAAGTTACTGTGCGATGTTTTCTCAAAGGTTGTTTTGGTTTGGTTTGGGGCTCAGAGATGCTGGGTATTGGGGTGCTGGGGGTTGACCCAGAGCCTCGTGTATGTTAAACAGGCCCCCTAGCACTGAGATGGACGATCGAGCCCCAGTATCCTCTAAGTTTTATAACAATATTTGAAAGGAACGCTTTTTGTTTTTATTCTGTTTTTTGAGACAAGGTCTCTCTGTGTAGCCCTGGCTGCTGGAACTCACTCTATAGACTAGGCTGATCCCAACTCAGAGATCCACCTGCCTCTGCCTCCCAAGTGCTAGGATCAAAGGTGTGCACCACCATGCTCTGCAAGTAATTCACGTAGTAGTCAGTGTGCCCTATCTTAGAACTCTCTTCTAGAAACTCACTTCTTCGTACCACTTAGGAAAATGGCACCCTCCCCTCCACAGCCATTGTTAACACTGAAAATCTTACAAACTAGATTGCAATAATCTGTGCTGCCAGGCATTTAGAGTTCGGTTTGTTTTAACTTCAGAAGATTCTGATAGATTCCTACAGTTAGTTTCCCATTTTCCTGACAAAGGTCTGCCTCCGCTCATCTTAAAGCTCATGCCCATGATCTTTCCTGGCTTCGGATGGCTCCTTCATGGAAGTTGTAGCGTTACCATGGCTAGCTTCATCCTGGAGTCAATTGGTCATCAACAGTAAATAACCTATGTTTTACAGTAAGACTCTAATCTGACTGTAGGTCATTACAGTGAACTCTCTCCACAAAACCCACCAGTAAGCACAACTTTTAAATGAGAACTAGAACACCAGAATAGGACAGAGCAACACACCTAAGAATGTAGGTAACAAAAAAGACCTTGTTAGCACGTGTCTTTCTTACTAAACTGTAAAGCGAGGATCATGCCACCATCCACGATTTAGATGAAGACAGGGCTTTACCTGCTTACGGGTAAGGTGTGTTCTAGCGATCGGGCTTCGCACCACGGACTCTTCTGAGGTTCTGCATACAGAAGCGATGACTGGCAATGGGTCGCTAAAGGAGAGAGGTGCCCAGAAGTTGGCCATAGCAGATTTGGGCTTGCGGTCTGGCGAACAGGCACACCTTCCATGCTATTGGTGCTGCTGGGGACACTGTAATTCACCACAGCAGGACTATAGAAAGTCATAGCTGAGTACTCGTGGCGGCTCTCTACATAGGAGGGAGGGATGTAGAGGGGACCATGCTCCAGGGGCAGGATGGACTGGCTACAGTTGTAGGAAGCGGGGGAATTAAGGCTTGACGGTGAGTTTTTGATATCCATGTCTTGAGCAGGAAGCAGCTGAGAAAAATCCTTGTGAGAAGAGGCACAGATGGATATTATGTTCTCAAAGACTCATGGGCAGGTGTAATGCCTGCAAGGAAGAGCAAACAATGTTTCTAAGTTAGTGCAAGCTGCAAGAGTAACTAATAAGAAGTATTCATTTTAGCTAGGGGCAGAGGTGCTCACCTACAGCCCCAGCACTCAGGGAGGCTGAGGCAGGAAGGTCTCTAGTTTCAGGCCTGCTTGAGCTACAAAGTGAGACACAGGAAAGAAAGGGAGGGAGGGAGGGAGGGAGGGAGGGAGGGAGAGAAGGAGGAAGGAAGGAATGAATGAACGAATGAACGGAGGGAGAAAAGGAAGGGAAAGAGGAAGGCAAAGAGAGAGAGAGAAAGAGAGAAAGAAAAAAGGAAGGAATGAAGAAAGGTAGGAAAGAAGGAAGAGAGAGAAGAAGGAAGGAAAAAGGGAAGGAATAAATAAAAAATAAATTATAATAAATAAAAAAGAAAAACAAATAGAAAAAATAAAAGCTGGGAATAGAGCATATTTGGTAGCGTACTTGCCTTGCACATAGGAAGCTTTGACTTTGATCCCCAGTACTGCATAAACCAAGGATAGTGGAAAACCTTTGTAAACCCAGTATTCGGGAGGCGGAGGCAGGAGGATCAGAAGTCATCCTCTTGTTAGGAGTTCAAGACCAGTATGGGATATGTGAGATACATCTTTAAAAAAAGAAAAAAGAATGAACAGACAACAAAATGGATCAGTGGGTAAAAGTATTTGCTGCTCAAGTCTGATGACATGAGTTCAAGCCCACGGTGGGGAGTTGTCCTGTGGAGGCACACGCACCACAGCTCCCATGTACTCACACACTTTGTCTCTCTTTGTGTCTGTCTCTGTCTTTCTCACATATACATGCAGAATTTTTTTAATTCAAGTATTCATTTTATCTTAACAATGCTCACACACACACACACATACACACACACACACACACATATACATACACACACACACATATACACACACACACACACCCATGCCCACCCATCCACCCACACATGTACCCACACACACACACACACACACACACACATATACACACATACCCATGCCCACCCATACACACACACACACACACACACACACACACACACACACACACACACAGAGTACAGGACTACAAATATATTCTGGAAGATACATATGGAAACATTACCTACAGAGGGGTGGAAATGTAAAGTGTAGCTCTCTCATTGTCTATTTCACTGACTGGTTTTCGAGATAGGTTCTTATGTATCTCAAGCAGTCCTCAAACTACTTATGTAACCAAAGATGACCTTGATTTTCCAACCCTCCCGCGTGCTGGGATTATATGCATTCACAACCGCACTGAGTCTGTGCAGTGCAGGGATCGAACCCAGGATCCTATGCACGCTAGGCAAGCACTCTGCCAACAAGCCACGCCCCTCCCTCCCCTCAGCCGCTTCATTACTTTATTGTTACTTATGTCGACTACAAGAATTTTTAAAAATACGGTTATTTTGTTTTGTATGGATGGACACACTCATGCTTGTATGTTTGCCTGTGTATGTCATATGTATGTCTGTGCAGTACATGTGTCCACAGATGTGCCAGGATATCCCTGAACTGCAGCTGCAGATGGCTGTGACCCACCATTACGGATGCTTGGAATCTGGATCAAACACAGGTCGTCTGGAGAAGAGGCCAGGGCTTCTTAACCGCCGAGCATCTCTCTGGGCCTCGACTGCAACAGCTTCTAACCACAGTTTATCACAAAATTCTCTTTACATTTAAGAACACGGGAATACATAAAAGTGTTTTCCCTAGAACTATGTAAGGCTAACTGTAAGCTGTTAACTGAAAAATATGCCTACATCAGTGAGAGAGAGACTATTATAGTTTTAACACATTCAAATATGCTGTAAATTTATAACAAAGATGAGAAATTTATCACATAAATATTCTGACCATGGTACCTTCGTCAGTCTATTGCCTCTAAGCTTTAAAAGCAGCCTTCAATATAGGATTTATACAAAAAATAACAGAATTCCTCTAAGACCAAACTGAGCTCAAGGCTAAACTCAGTAGAGGGCTCTAGAGAGACGTCATGGGACGAAGAGGCTTGGGACAACCTCTGGCCCTGGCAGAGGCAGGCAGTATGCATGCGAGACTCCAGGGTGGAGCTTGACCCAAGTCAAAGGTCCAGAATGAAGTCCCTCAGCAACTTTACAGTCTGTGTGACAATGACATTTTCATCAGCGCCTCTCTGGACTGTGGTTGGACATGTTGAACATGCAGAGTCATCCATTGCACAAGACTCATCACCCTGAAGACTCATCACCAGGCTCTGAAGGTCTTCCGCCCTTGAGGGAGCCTAGATTCCCACTTTGTGTTTACAATCTGGTTGCTGGCAGCCAACCACTGACATGCATTTTAGAGGGGGACTTGTTGCTTGATCAGCAACTCAAGATCCTCAAACCTGTTGACATGACTGTGAGTTCCTGGCCAAACCTCACCTTGCCCAGCAAGTTCTAAAGCCATTCAGAGTTGTCCTTCTTTGGGTATTCCCTCTCAGCGCTAAGGGGCCAAAAGAATCCATACAGTTTATACTTATATTATCTTATAGTTAGTATTTCTTTGCATTAAACTCCCCTGTTGAAGGTGTCATCTAATTGTACGTCCTGATTTGACCCGGACTGCTATACCAATACTACAGACAATCCAAAGATTCAAAGGTAGGGGAAATTTGGTGGGTAATGAAGAGGTCCTCTGGAAGAGCAGCAAGTACTCTTAAGCACTGAACAGTCTCTGAAGCTCCGGTGCTGTCTTAACCCCCAACCCCCCGTGTTTGTATCTTCAGTATTTCAGCTCCATGATCATACTTCACTGCACCATTTGTCAGTCTCATCTGAACATGTCTGATGCCACCAGATCCATAATAAAACACACATAATAAAAACACACTTCATGTACAACAGGTTTTAAACAGTACACTAACAACGGAGAGCAAAACACGTAAGCTTTTGACACGCCTAGCATTTGTATTTATACATAAAACTTACAGGTAATGATTAAAATTTCAATTTCTCGAACATTAAAAAAGTATCTGAAAAAAGCATAAAAAGCAAAAATGGCAAGTCCAATTTAACAAATAAAGATTATGTCCAAAAATGAGCATGGTCATACGGCATGTATTTCCTTTCTTAAGACTGGAGGGATGGCTCAGTGCTTAAGAGCACTGGCTGCTTTTCCAGAGGACCTGGGTTCGATTCCCAGCGCCCATATGGGAGCTCACACCTGTTTGTAACTCCAGTTCCAGGGGGTCTGATATGCTCACACCAATGCACATAAAATAGAAATATTGCTTTAAAAGATTTGTGTGTGTGTGTGTGTGTGTGTGTGTGTGTATGCACGCGCATGTGCAGGTACACGCACCTGTGTATACCACAGACAGGGTGTGTGTGCCTCCTCTATCACCGCCTGCCTATTCCTTCTCTCTCTGAACCTAGGTTTCAAGTTTTTCCTCTACTAGGCTGTAACCCAAAAACCCTGGACAAAAATATAATTAAACGGTTTGATAAAATTTTAGCATTGTGATCAAACCAGGTTTTACTGAATCTGTAGGGTCTTAACTTTTCATTTCTAAAAGGAATGTAGTTATCACTTCTGCATCTGAAGTTCAGCAGACTCCACATAGAACCATCAGAAACCTCCGCCGTATGTTCCTCTCATCTGGCCTCTGATTTAAGATTCATTTACTCTTTTCTGTGTATGAACGCTGTGCCTGTGTACGTCTGTGCGATGAGTGTATATCTGATACCCAATGAAATCAAAAGTTGTCCTGGAGTTGGAGTCACAGATGTTTCTGAGCCACCATGTAGGTGCTGGGAATTGAGTCCTGGTCTTCTGAAAAAGCAGCAGTGCTTTTAACCTTTGAGCTATTTCTCCAGCCCCCTTCATTAGGCCTTCTAAGAAGCATGAAGTAGCAGGGTGGGGGGTTGAGTGGTAGGGGTGAGGGGTGGAGTGGCACATGCCTTTAATCCCAGCACTTGGGAGATAGGCAGATCTCTGAGTTTGAGGCCAGCCTGGTCTACAGGGTGAGTTCTAGGACAGCCAGAGTTGCAGCAGAGAGACCCTGTCACGAAAAAAGCAAAACGAAAACAAAAAGAAGCATGAATTAACTGGGTTGAGGAGATCACTCAGTAAAGTCCTTGCTCTGCAAGTGAGAAGACCCAGGATCCCAGAATTCATTTAAGAAGCCAGCACAATGGTCCATAGCAGGCCAATGAGAGAACCTGTCTCACAGAAAAACAAGACGAGGACTGAGAGAGGGCTCCGTGGGTAAAAGCACTTGCTTCCCAAGTTGATGGACTTTAATCACCATCACTCACATGAGAAAGAGAAAAACTGCTTCCCCCAGACATATGCGGTTACGGCATGCACATACCATAGACATCATTCTCACATAATGATGATGATAATAATAGTAATAATAATAATAACAACGTTAAATTGGGCTGAACAGATGGCTCAGCATTTGAGAGTACTTGCTACTCTTCCAGAAGACCCACGTTCGGTTCCCAGCAAGCACATCAAGTGGCTCACTACTGCCTACAATTCCAGCATCAGGGGATCTGACACCTTCTTCTGGCCTCCACCAGTGCCACACACGTACACACATATACACATTCATATACATAAATAGATTATTTAATAATTTAAATCTTAAAAAATTTAAAGATGGACAGTGCCGAAGAGCAGCACCTGAGGTTGTCCTCTGGCTTGCGCACGCACGCTTGTGTACATGTGTACCCACACACGTATGTACACAAAAACAAAGACCAGTCACATGGAAAGACATGAACTTGAGAAACAGTTTCCATTATGTAGTGAACACAAAATTTAAAAACAGCAGAGAATCGATCCCATTGTCTCTTCACCTACAGCTGAAATGTACACCCTTGGGCCAACGCCTCAAATGACCCATGGAAAGGCAAGTGCCAAGCTCATTCCGGTCAATAATCAGCTGTTGTAATGGCATTGCCTAGAAAACAGAGATCTCATACGTTAGCATATCACCAACCAACTTCGATAGATTTTCTACGCAGTCCCAGTACGTTCAGTACTGTTGAGGACCACTGCTGAATGGGTGGTCTTTAGAACTAGGGTTACCCTTTGGCTGAGTATCTTTCGATACATGCAGATTCATACCACACCTACTTGTCAGTGGTATCTTGGATACTTAGTACTGTGATTACCAATGAAAGAGCTTTTCTTCCTAAATCACAACCTCAGAAGAGCTTTTGTATGTGCCAGGTTATGTATGGCGTGACAAGGAACTAGCTGGGAAAACATATTTTGGATCTCAAACTAAAAACCCCCAAATATTGACGGTGTTTTTTATAGAGAAGGAAAAAGGTTGGCCCTGGAAAGAACACGACATTCCAGAAAGAGTAGACAGACCTACAGCTAGCTGCAGGATAGAAGTCGCGGTCCCCACCCGCCTATACTCGGGTGTATGCTGGCCCAATGGACAGAACACAACACTCCACTCCGCCTAAAAACGAGATCTTAGACAAATCACATAAACACCTGGAACTTTCACATCTTCTTCAGCAGCAGTGAGGAAATGCTACAAATTCTCCTTTTCACAGTGCTCTGAGGAGGGAAGGGAATAGTGTGTGTGAAAACATTCTGTGAGGTATCATTACGTGGGGAAGAGGGTGAAGCCAGCCGGCTGACATGCCACTGGGCGCACCTCTCTTGTTGGTCAGGATTCCCAGACAATTTGAGATAAAATGATTCATGATCATGAAAGACTTCTGCTTCTGAATTTTACTTTTTTAACATGTGTTTGACAGAAGACTATCACCACAAGCAGTCCAAATAGCTGGGCTGCTGGGAGTCCGTCTGCTCCGTATGTCTAAACAAAACGCTATGTCCTCTGGATACTATATCCCAGGCCTGCAGATGTGGACAACTTTGACAGGTGACCTCAATTCTTCCTCCAGCTGTCCATCACACTGCCCTAAGCATCCCATTCAAACACTCCACATCTGTATGCCCCACAGAAGTAAAAAGCTCACCCCGACAAACACCAGAAACAATTTCACAGACATGAAAAATACGGATAAATATATTCCTCTTCTTCCATTTTCTTTTCTTTTTTAAGACCATGTCTCATGTAGCCCAGGCTGGTCTAAAAATTGCTATGTAGTCAAAGTTGTCCTTAAACTCTCTGATCTTATGCTTCCATATTCTGAGCTCTGGGATTATAGGCAAGCACTACCACCCCTGATTCATGTGATACTGTAGACAGAGGCCAGTCTCCACGCATGCTAGGCAAGCTCTCTACAAACTGAGCTGTAGCTCTTTAGAGATATCCCAGCCCAGCCCTTTAGATATATCTCTTAAGCATCAAGCATTCTTGATGTGTGTTTCTGTTAAGCAGTTACTCCCTTTACCTGTGTCTTTTCCAAAGCAAATTACTAAGGCCCTCAATCAATTTAATGTTAGGAACAAAGAAAGCTTACTCTAAAACAACCATAAAACTGATTACCTAGATAACTGTCTTTCATGCACCTCTTTGAAACTGCGTATTTTCCAAAATTTAAAAAAAAAAAAAAAAAAGCGAATCCCTCTCTATCACAATTCTTAGAGTGGTATTTCTTTTTAAAAGCCTAAACTTAACTGTATGTAAATAATACTGCAATATGCATAATTTTCCAAATGTCTATAATGATGTACTAAACACTGAATTATGATATTCAGTTTAAGGGCTTTGCATATCATCAACAAAAACTTACCAGCAAATGATCGGCATTTATTCCTCAGACTTTTATATAACCACTTTCTAATACATTCCATAAAATGACTATAAACATCAACTAAAATTATCATGAAATATATTTTAAACTACTGCCTGTTGGATACACATTTAGTAAGAACTACAGTGTTTTATTCTTTAAAAGGAACGCAGTGGTCATTAAAATTATATATTTGATGAGTTGAACTCACTATTAAGTTTTACCTTCTTATATTATAATAAATTCTGAGAACCATCACTTCTGCCTAGACCCATTTGGGCTCCTCAGAACCTTGAAATTGTCCTGCACGTGCTTTTTGTTCATTTCAAATACTTACATAGCTTGAACGAGACTGAAAAAGTTATTTTTAAAACTGCCTTTGAAATAAGAATTTGGAATTCATTAGAAAACTATTAAACATAACATGCAACACTAAAGTTTCTGCTTCCACACTTATTGATAAACTCTAACCTTTTGCTTTGGATAGAAATATCTGCAGCAGACACGAGCTTTCTTTCCCTGGAAAGAAAATGAGTCAAAGTATCTCTCATATTCTTCTCATTGTCACCAAATATCCACTTTCTACAAAAACTCTCGGTACCGATCTTTCCTTTCACTTTTAAAATAACATTTACACACACACACACACAGAGGAAATATCCACGGTGTGCTGGATCACTACAGCAAAAATGAAATTTCAAGTGCGATGCTCATAAAAACAATTGAAGTAGGTCAAGACAAAAATCTTTCCTCCAAAGTGCCCTGTGCCGCAGCAAACACAGATCTGTCTTCTGAAATGTAAGTAAAATTGTCAAGCTTTACTTCCTGGATAAAACTCCACTCAAATTCAAAGTTGTTGTACACACACACACACACACAAATATTCACTTGACCTAATTTTCTACGTCCACTATGAAACAGTCACCACAGGTAAAGCGATGAAGCAACAGATGCCTCTCCAGCAAACAGATCAGATTCAACGTGTCTCAACCTATTCAGGAAAGAAGTTGAAGTCTATTTCTGATCCGACTAAGGATTGCCAGTCGACTCGTTTTCAAGCCATGATCACCTTCCTGAGAAAGGCACATTTCCCTGGTCCGCAATACTTAAGGACAAAGTGGCACCCTTCCATTCGTTGCCAAGAATCCACGGAGGAAAACCACAGGCACTTCCTTCTTTTAAAAAGACATTTATCCTCACTCAACCAACCCAATAGTCAATAAAATTTCTGTTACCAGTAGTGTCCAAGACAGTTGCATCCCCCTGCCCTTTCATTGTTCTAAATATTGCTGGCTTCTAGTTGCAGGATTTCACACCAAGTCAATTAAACCACCCTCTGAGCAAAGGGGCACTTACTTACCTGCCGGGTAAACATTCTCTTTTTTGCATCCTCTAAAGGCAGACAGGTGCTTTCCTCCGTCCCTGCGCAGGACACGGCCACTGGCTGTCGCTCAGCCCTGCGGCGGCTGCTAGACTCTCCCGATGCCAGGGGATACCAGCTGCAGCACACGCTGCTCTCTCCCGGCCAGACTCCCCTCCTCCTCCTTCTTCTCCTCCTCCTCTACTCCCAGGAAGTTTCAAGAGATGGTTCTAGAAGCCTCGGAGGAGGCAGGGGCCTGGAAGTCCGTTTCAAAAGAGCCAGCAGCTGGAGAGGCTGCAAACATTACCCGCGACTAAAGACGTTAGTGCGTCTTCCTTTTAAAGACTGTGAAGTGGGTGTAGGAGGTTGGCTAAGCAGCCCACGTGACCACGAACCTGGAGCCGGAGATCTCAGGGGATCCGGAGCCGTGCCTCCAAGATCCACTGATGTCGACTTCCAGCCACCTCACAGTCACCCACTAGGGACACCCCCACCGCCACTACCAAGAGACTAACAATGGAGGCCGGAGATGGAGCCTGGAGATGCGCATTTCTGACCTGGTACCCAGGGATTCTGCAATTGGTAGTGCGGGTCCAGGGACCACACTTCATCCTATCTCCAGACTTTGACCCACAAGGGTGTCATTAAGTGCTTAAAGTCTGGCAACTATCCTTGGGAAGCATGGGCCAGGCCCTGGGTTCAGGTCGTATCACCGAACTAGGCAGTAATAACGGAACAGTGAAGCCAGATTTCTTGCAGAGAGCGTTAGCTTGAGTCCGCGCCAGAAGGCAAGGCCACGGGCTGGAGGCGGAGGCGTGGACGCTCATCTATCAGAGTCTGTCGATGAGGGTGGGGAGAGAGGTCGAGGGAAAAAAGCACTGGGTTAGGTCCAAGATCCCGGAGCCTTCTGGAATTCACCTGGAGAAAATCCGCCTGCGCTTTTGCGGGGCGCCCCTTTTCCGTGGCGGAGAGAGTCTCTGGCGCCCCCTGATGGCAGCCCTGATTCTCCCAGCTCTACCTCGTTAGCCTTCCCACCCACCTGAAGCCAACTTGGTTCACATGTGTACCTAATTAGTCATCAGACTATCCACGTACCCCACGAGGACATGTTCCAGGGAAGTTTTAAAGATCTACCTTTTCTTTTAAATTCTGTGCACGCGGTATGTGCACATGCGTGCAGATGCTGGCAGAGAATATAGGTGTGGGATTCCCTGGAGCTGGAATTACAAGAGGGTGCGAGCTGAGCTTGGTGCTGGGAACAGAATTCTCCTCTATGCAAGAAGCATAGAAGCCTGCTATCTTAACAGTTGAGCTGGCCCTCCAGACCCTGGACGTGGTTCTTGATGGGTGGCAATCTAAAAGGAAAACCGATGGGGGCCTTGGGGGTGTGGGGGACTTGTACAATGCCAACCTCAACTGTTTGGGTGTAACGAAAATGCCTTCAGAGACTCTCCCGAGCCCTGGGTTATGAGTGAGTCCCACAGACGCCACCTACTTTACCAGCTATGAGCAAAGGCTACCAAAAGTCTCACCGTATTCAGTCCACGCAGTTTTCATTTAAGCTGAAAGTCAGACATCTCGCAAACTCTTGGTCAGCTCTTGGTCCCGCAGGCACCTGCTTTCTCTCCAGTTGTAAGGTGGAATGTCCCATCCTTGAGGGTTAGAAAAGAGTGGACAGGAGAGCGGCTAGCTGCTGAGGTCACGTGCCTACATGAAAAAGACAGTCTGTGCTTCTCTGTGCCCTTCGCGTGTGTCTTTCTAGGAACCCGGTGTTCCTTCCTCCATCTGCCTTAGGTAGAAAGTTGAAGTGGAGACTTTAAACAAATCGGTTCACTTAGTGGTACTTGCTAATGAGATTCATCTGGAGGGAGGCCAGGACAGCTCAACCAATAAACGGGCTAGCCAAACAAGTCTGGCAAACCTGAATTCAATCCTCAGAACCCAAGAAAAGTGGAAGGATTTGCAGAGGATATGGGCTCAGTTCCCAGCACCCACATGGTGGCTCACAATTGTCTGTCACTTCAGTTCCCAGGGATCCAGCGCCCTCTTCTGACCTACACTGATACTAGGCACATATATGCATATACGCATGCCGGCAAAACACACGTACACATAAAAATAAGTAACTAACATGAAAAGCTAAAAGGAGAGGAGAGCCGACTCACAGAAGTTATCTGCTGACTGCCACACAAACTGTGTGGCACATGCACACCCACGTTCACTCACGCATTATGTGCACATACAGTGATACATTTTTAATTTAAAAAATCATCTGGAATGGAACGTCAGTGAAGGAATCTCAATCAGGAGCCAAGAGGCAGGTAAAGGTGGTGTGAGGGGAAACAGCTGAATCTATTGAGTACCTATAGCAAGCCAGGCTGGCATCTCATTTAATCCTTATGCTGGTTCTGAGAGGCAGGCAATACTGGCTCCACTTCCCAGACGAGGGATGGAGGCTCACAGAGGTTACACCCATGATGTGAAACTACAAGATTAGAAGGGACCCAGCAGCAATGGTGTTTTAATTTTTTCTACACAGCGACCGCTCACTGGACATTTAACTGCACACTGCTTCCGTGTGTGTGTGTGTGTGTGTGTGTGTGTGTGTGTGTGTGAAAGAGAGAGAGAGAGAGAGAGAGAGAGAGAGATTGCCATTGCTGTGATAAACACCTCCATAACCAAAAGCAATTTGGGGAGGAAACAGTCAGGGCAGGAACTCGGATGCAGGAGCTGACGCAGACAAAGGCCACAGAGGGCTGCTGTTTACAGACTTGCACCTCCTAGCTTGCTCAGCCTGGTTTCTTATACAACCCAAGACCACCTGCCCAGGTCTGGTACCACCCACATTGGGCTGGGCCCTCCCACATCAACCATTAACCAAGAAAATAGCCCACAGGCTTGCCTAAAGGCCAATCTTATGGAGGCATTTTCCCAATTCAAGTTACCTCTTTTCAGATGACTCCAGCTTGTGTCAAGTTGACAAAAAACTAACCAACTCATGTATATGCGTAATCTCTTTATTTTATACACAATGAGAATACAAGATACAGTCTTCCTTTTCCTTCCTGCCTTCCTTTTTTTTTTTTTTTTTAAGTTTTTGAGAGTCTTGCTTCGTAGCCCAGGCTAAGCTTGAACTCACCATGTAACCCAAGTTGCCTCCAAATTCAAAACTGTGACCTTCTTGCCATGCCTGCCTATAGAGCAAACTCTATCATTAATTATTCCAATTTTATGAATGTGAAAATGAATATTCATGATTATTTAGTGGCCTTCCTAAGATCACACAGCTTATGAGTGGCAAAGAAGGATTTGAACCTAGGACAGACCCTGAAGCCCTGTGTCCATTTAAACCACATCTACAGTGGATCAGAAATAAAGCCGATTTGCATATCTGGTCTGTGCAGAACACTGACTACAGACCAAGCCCTCCTCAGCATCTCTTGCCACCTGTGAGACCAGTGTCTGCTCAGTCCCAGAAGCGGAGCCCTGGGCTTGCTGTCATACCTCCTTCAGAAGGCGCCCTGCTCATGGGGGCAGCATGTTCTCTCTTTAAAGACCCTCGAACACCCACAGTGTGCTGCTTATTATACAAGGCATATCATTGGCAGGACATCTGAAGCAAGGAGAATGAATGGAAGTGCGGAAATTGCCTTTCTGACTCACCCTGTCCGTCAGGAAAGATAATGGTATTCAGATGGGTGCTTTGTCTGCTTGAATGTACAGTAAGAAGGGAGATTATCCCCAGCTGACCTGTACCATGACCAATACCAAGAAGGGATTCTTGAGACAGTGAATACCAATGTAGACCAAAAAGCATCCTGCAACCTAGTGGTAAGAATGGTGCCTTTTGGCTAGGCAGTAATGATACACACATCTTTAATCCCAGCACTTGGGAGGCAGAGGCAGGCAGATCTCTATGAGTTTGAGGCCAGCCCGGTCTACAGAGTGAGTTCTAGGACAGCCAGGGCTACACAGAGAAACTCTGTCTCAGGGAAAAGAGAAAAAAAAAAAAGAAGAAGAAGAAGAAGAGAAAAAGAATGGTGCTTTTGCTTAGCAAGGGTCCAGCCTCGACTCTATCTCATCCACAAGCTGCCTAGCAAAGAGAACACATGGTGTGACTAGGAAAGATCTACCTCTCCCCTAAAATACTCTGTAACAGCGACTGAACTCCTCACTAGTAAATCTTCTTCAGGAATAAAGCACTGGATTATTAAAATTCAGTCGTGCTACATAAGAGCAACATCAACTCAATAGTTTACTTTTGCCGCTGTTTCTGGTGCTGAGGATGGAGCCTGGGGTTTTGAAGATGCTGTAATGGAGCACCTGCTCCATTACTGAGCTATACTCCCATTACACACACACACACACACACACACACACACACACACACATCCTTTAATGAACTTACTTGTTTTCTGTAACTAGATTAGCTTGGACAGACTTCCACAACTAGGTTAACTTAGAGGGTGATGTGTATAACACCGGAAAAGCTAAGGCTCCTGTTTGTATACTTTTGCAATAAGGAGGTACAAAAGCAGACTCCTCACTTTCTCATCCTGCTTCTGCTCTGATGATGCCTCTCCTACCCCACAGCTTAGAGCTGAGAGCTTGGAGAAAGGAAAGACAGCACTGGCTCCATCCACCCTGCCTCTACCAACACCAGCCCTGTGGAATGTGCATCACGCCTCCCTGCAGTGCACAGCTCTCCTTTGACACTGACTGCGGGGCTCACCTTGTGCCTCTAGCACCCTGCATCATCCCACGGCTCCCACTTTGTCCATTCAGGCATTTGGCTTCAATTTGGAAGATCAGACAAAACGGACAGGGAGAGTGTTTCTGTAAGAAATTACCAAGAAGCAAAACAAACAAAAGACTCTGTTCAAAGCAGAAGAGAAAAACGTCGATGCAAAGAAACTGAAGCTGATGGGGATCACTGGATTGTTTTCTACTGAGTGAAGCTGGAGGGTTTGGGTCCTAGGGTGCTTTTATCTGCTCTAACGCATGATAGGGTCAGAGCCATTCCACATTCTGTGGCTGTAACTTGGGCGGTTCGAGAGGATCTGAAGAGGCAGAACCCACACTTGTCGAGTTAAATCACCTAAAAGCATTAAAAAACCTTCATTGGTGATTGGGTGGCGGGAATGGCATTGCCCGATGTAGCATGCCAGGGGTCATCTTGACTATTCAGAAATCAGACTTCGTGCGCTGCTGAAGGAGGAAAGAGAGGTAATAAGCTGGTGTTATAAGGGACTTACCAAAAGACTCGTTGAGAAAATATTAAGCTATACAAAAGTAAGATTTAGTAAAAGTGCTGCCTCTGCTGGCAGTTTAGAGGAAACGACCCTGGCTGACAGGGCTAATTAAGCCCTGAGCCTCTTAGCAGGAAGAGCACAGTTCTCCCAGAGAGGAGGACTGACCCTGGTAATTCCCAGCTGCCTGGGAAAGGCAACCCTTGTCTGTCTTGGGATAACTACGGCAATAGTTTTATATTCTAAATCTCCCCATTTGTCCAAACAGTCAAACCTTGGAACGCCTGTCTCTGTAAAACATGTTTAATTGCTCAAAGTTTAATGTTGGGCTGAGAAACTATATGTGCTGAAAGGGGCTTTCTGATCCTGGCAGTTCCCCTCTGTGCATTAGTCAGAACCAGTGTGTGCCATTATTAAAGAGAGTTTTCAAGGCTGGAGAGATGGTTCAGCGGTTAAGAGCACTGGCTGCTCTTCCAGAGGACCCGGGTTCAATTCTCAGTGTCCACATGGCAGCTCATAACTGTCTGTAAATCCAGTTCCAGGGGGATCCAACACCCTCACACAGACATACATGCGGGCAAAACACCAATGCACACAAAATAAAAATAAATTATTTTATTTATTTTTATTTATTTATTTATTCTTCATTAACATCTTGGAGTAGCCCCACTGGGAAGGCACTGACTGGTATAACAATGTGCCTTAACAGGTGGGAGCTGAGTTTCAGTAAAGCTCTTGTTTTTGTGCTAATAAAAAAATAAACATAAGGTTTGCTGACCATCTTTCCAGCCCAGGCATCCGACAGACAGCAACTTTGCAGAGTTTAGTTCACCTGCTTCCCTGATCCTCCTACACTCTAAGAGCATGTCCCTTCTTCAGATAGAGAAACCGAGGTTCAGAGAGCCGAGATGCCCCTACGTGTGTGTGGCTAAACAAATGTTCCACCTCAAGGTTGTCTGTAGATCTGCCAACCTTCGACCTTTGTGCTAGTTGTATACTTTTTCTTATTTGTGATAACACTGAAGCGAGATTGTCCTGTAGAACTGGGCAGTGCTTCATGAAGTTTTGTCAAGTTCTATGAGCATATGTATGTAACTTACTCTTGCTGACTAATGCCAGGTACCAAAGGACATACGCAGCAATGGGAACTCAACTTGATATCTATGTAGCCAGGCCACTGGACAAGATTCCTCTGACCTGCAGTAGAAATGAACCACCTGGGCAAACAGCTTCTGCAACCAGCTCCCTACAAGCCACCCTCACACGTCTCGATCTTTGATGCCTGTAAATAAGCAGGCAAAATAACTTTCGTGCTCTTCCTCGGAGATCCTTGGATCCTATCCGATTCTCTCAAATACCTTGAGTTGGCTAATATTTCAGCCATTTGAAACCAAATAACCTTAAGAATGTACATCCCTGGCCTCACCCCCAGCTCCGAAGCAGCGTTCTCACACAAACTAGAAAGAAACTAGCCCCTGGTGTGACTGTGCACGGCCATTTGAGAAGGAAATGCTAAAGAGCCTCCAGAAACGGTGGCAAATCGTAAGACACAATTTTCATAAATGACTCAGACACAATTCTGGAGAGGCAGAGTCCTTACCTCTTGTGGCTCAGAATGAAACAATGTTAATAACAGACCAGACAGTGTAACAGTCCCAAAAATGAGGTCAGGAAGGAGGAGGGTGACAGACAGACATGGTTTAAGAGGCCGCAGGTGCTAATAAGACTGTCTGATTCCATAGTTGGATTTTTTTTTTCAAATTGGCCGTTTTTTTCCCTCCTTCTGATGTATTTAACATTTTCAAATTCTTGGCTTGTTAGAGACAAATATTAGAAATGCCTCATATTGAACCCCAGAGATGGCTCAATGGGGAAAAGCAAATAGCTTGCGTTCAGTGCCTACTTAAAAAGGCAGAAGGAAAGAGGTCAACTCCCACATGTTGTCCTCTTGACCTCCATTCCTCCCTATTCACATAAGCATACAAACACCTGCGCATGTGTACGTGGGTGTGCGCGCGCGCGCGCACACACACACACACACACACACACCCCACTAATGATAAACAAATACAAAGGAAACGACTCATATTGTCTTTGGGTCTATATCAATATACTGTAGTGGTTAACATTACATAATTTTTTTAAAATCCAGATCTTATCAAGAGTTTATCAAGGGTACAAAATTGTAGTTAGAAAGGACAAGTCAGTTCTCGCATTCTACAATAGAGCAACTGTAACTATCGGCAATTTACTGTGTGTTTCAAAATACCTAGGGAAAGCCATGTATGTGGCCCAAGCTTATAATCAAAGCACTTGAGAGGTAGAAGCAGGAGGATCAGGAGTTAAAGATCATATGTGAGGAGCTTAAGGCCAACCTGGGCTACATATGACCCTATCCCAGCACAAAGGTAGAAGGTAAAATTTTGAATGCCCTCAACACAAAGAAATGGTAACTACCAAACAGATTACCCCAATCATCACACATTATATACATGACTTGAATAGTACACTGTAGCCATATAAATATACAGCGATTGTGGATCAATATTTTATGTGTATGAGTGTTTTGCCTGCATGTATGTCTGTATACCATGTGCACGGCTGGTGTTTTCAGAAGTCATAAGAGGGCATCCAATCACCTAGGACAAGAATTAGAGACAGTTGTGAGCCACCATGTGGATGCTGGGAATCAAACCTGGGTCCTCTGTAAGAGCAGCCAGTGCTCCTAACCACTGAGCCATCTCTCCGGCCCCAAATATGTGTCAATTTTTAAAAGAATAAGAAATAAAAGGTAACACTGCTACCTTTTAAAAAAAAATGAGATTTACATCTGCAGAAACATGGCTGTCTGGCCATGGATGTTGTCCATATCAACCTTCTTTAGGGAGATTCCATTATTATGCTGATACCACTGGGGTCTCCAAAGGTCCACTGCCAGGGTTACTATCTCATAGGCTTGTCATCATGACCCCATCTTTTTCCTCTCCGACTGCCCGTACTCCCCCATCCCCATCTCACTCTAAAATACAATTCAGGAGAGAAAATTCTTGACGGCTTCTTCAGTTATTTTCATCTTAAAATGTCTCTGACAGTCAACAGTCCGTTTAATCTTTCACAAGACACTTTTCCTTGAGAATGCTGTTTGTCTGGTGCATGTATCTCTTTAAGGATGTCCCCTTCATGCTGAAAACCATTAATGCCTTAAGTGTCTCAGACAGGAGGAGGTAGGAGGGTACTCGCTCTCACACAAGAATGACACAACTACCATTCATCCCCTTACCTGCTTCATTTGTCTTAGTGGCTGGCATTCCTGTAACAAAATACCTGAGACCAACTTAAGAGAGGAGAAGCTGAACTGGGTGGAGAAGCACATGCCTGTAGTCCAAGCATTCAGGAAGCCAAGGCAGGAGGATCCTAAGCTCAAGGCCAGCTTGATCTACAAAATGAGAGTCTACCTCTCCCCTATCCTACACCCAAAAGAGTTTCTTTTGGTTGATGGTTTCAGGGCTTCTGGACCATGTTTGGTTGGCCCCATTTCCTTGGGCTTAAAGCAAGGCAGAGAACATGGCAGATAAAGCTCATCACCTGCTGGCAAGAAGAGAGGGAAAGCAAAAGGAGAGGTTGAAGTCCCAGTATCCACAGCAGGAGCATGCCCCTAGTAACTTAACATCAGGCCCTACTTCCTAAAGCTTCCTGCCAGCAGTAGGATTGAGCTGGACCCCAAGCTATCAACATATGAGCCATTGGAGAATATTCAAGATCCAAACTATAAGAACCTTCACGACAACCAGACAAGACAGGTACTATTTGTGTTACCACCTCACAAAGGAAGAGACCAAGACTCAGGGAAAGTCCATAGAAATCACATATTTAGTGAGAAGCAAAGAATTCAAACCAGACCTGTCCAAAGCCCTCTCATATTGCTACTCTCCCAAGGCTTTGTACTGTACGTGTGAGAAGATAAAAATCCCTAAGACCTAGTGGGCCTGGTAGAGCTGAGAAATGAGCGGTAGAGGCAGGAGACTTTGTGGGCATTCAGGTGGTGAGAAGTCACATCTGTTCTTCAGTTCTCATAGAGAGAGATTCATGGTAACTCTCTCACTGTTATCTGAGCAGACTGTTTCAGACACGGACGGGGGCCGACTTTACCTGGGTTCTCATCTGAATCGCCAGCTGTCTTAGTTTGCTTTCTATTATGTTGCTACGGAAAAAATGCTGATTAAATGCAACTTGAGAAGGAAAGGGTTCATTTAAAACTTACAGCTTAGAGCCCATCATTGAGGGAAGTCAGGGCAGGAACTCAAGGCAGGACCCAGAGACAGGAACTGAAGCGGAAGCCATGGATGAATGCTGCTCGTTGGCTTGCTCCTCATGGCTTGCCCAGCTTGCTTTCTCATACAACTCAGGACCTCAACTGGCACCACCCGCAGTGAGCTGGGCCATCCCACAGCATCCCACAGCATCCCACAGCATCCCACAGCATCCCACATCAACAATTAATCAAGAAAACGCCCTAGAGCCTTGCCTCAGGCCAGTATGATGAAGGCATTTTCTCAATTGAGGTTCCACTTGCCAGATGACTCTACTTGGGTCCAGTTGATAAAAAACTAACCAGGACACCAGGTGTGAAGCCTTTCAGCCTTCCCTGGGAGAACTTGCCTTTCTTTCTCTTTGGTATTCTTGAAGCTTTTTTAAAAAAAGTCTGAAGACTAGAAACCACCTCCATTTGCTCCTTAGTTAAACCTCACCTTGTGGTTGTGGAGAGGATCTCTATGCGTTAGGGCAGACAACGGAAGAGCACCAGGGCAGACGGACCAGGATTACCCACAGCAAGGGTGGAATCCAGGGCCTGGGTGAATTTTCATCTCAATCACTTGGCAGCTGTGTGCCTGGACACTTACGTCTTTGCTCTTTCTCTGTAAAATGGGAATAATGCAAGAGTATACTTGACAGGAGAAATGGTGGGTAGATAATGCTTCGTTTTACAGAACTAGGGTTTGAACCTTCCCACTTCCCACATACTAGTCAAGACCCTACAACCGAGATATGTCTCCAGCCTGTTTCTAGGTGTCCAAGCTTACTTTATATTTCTGTGATAAAATACTGATCAAATGCAACTTGAGGAGGAAGTTTGTGTTTGTGCGTGGTATGAACACGGGTCTTCAGGTATACATGCCTGTGCAGAGCATGCAGAGGCTAGAGCAGGATGTCAGGTGTCTTCCTCTATCACTGAACCAGGAGCTCACTGTTTGGTCTAGGCTGGCTGGCCAGCAAGTTCTCAGGATCTGCCCCCCAAAGCCGGGCTTAGAGGATACACAACCAAGCCCAGCTTTTTAATGTGGGTGAGGGGATTCAAACTCAGGTGGTTGTATTCTTACCCACTGGGCAATCTCCCAGCCTTGATTTTTATTTTGATACAAGGTCTTGCTAAGTTGCCCAAGGCTGGTCTTGAACTTTCCGTTCCAGGGGATCTAATGCCTTCTTCTGGTTTCCATGGGAACAAGGCATACAAAAAGGCATACAAAAGGCACACAGAAATACATGCAAAGTACACATATTCTTAATAAATCAATACAAATGAAATTCAAAACTTTAGACTACCATTTAAAAGAGAGATAACTAGTTTCCTGGCACAGGTCTTGTATCTCACTGTGAGCAATGGAGCTGGAGTTTACCAGCGTTCGTCTTCTGCATTTAATGTCCTTTACCATGCAAGACCCCCGAGGCCTGCAGAAACTGATTCAGACCTAATAGTCTACAAAGGATCACCTGCTATAGCATTGACTCAGAAGTCCCACTTAGAACCTCTGCACAGAAGGCTCATGCCTCCCTCTAGTG
Organism: Cricetomys ansorgei; assembly: GCA_026225945.1. Lineage (NCBI taxonomy): Eukaryota > Metazoa > Chordata > Mammalia > Rodentia > Nesomyidae > Cricetomys > Cricetomys ansorgei. The sequence continues at coordinate 342,753 of JAMJFZ010002869.1, forward strand.
GACAGGAAGGGATATGACTAGCTAGATTACTTTCATTTCTTTTTTTGACAGGGTCTCACAGAAGTTCTGGCTTCTGGAACTCACTCTTGTAGACCAGGCTGGCTTCGAACTCACAGAGATTTGCCTGCCTCTGTCTCCTGAGTGCTGCGATTAAATATGTGCATCACCATGCCCAGTTTCAAGTAGTTATTGGTTTTAATCTTTGTGATGAGTGTGACTCATTGAAAATACTAAAGCACTGTAGGGTGAGAAGGGTCCAGGTCTAGGGGGCCTAACACTAGAGGGCACCACTTGCCACTGCTTCTGCCTGCATACTGCCACCATGATGGCCAAACACTGGAGGAAAGGAAAGGTACCAGAGTCTGACCTTTAAAGAGGGTCTCTTTGCCTGCCCACCATCTATGCAGGTAGAGCAAATGAACCCACAGCCAACTGATAGATGATATTTCCAGTTCAAAGTATAGCAAGTGTTGGCATCAGGAAGTCCACACAGAGGAAACAGAAAGTGCAATAAACAACAGCTGGCTTAGCTGTGTCCTATGAGGTACTTCTAAAGCAACCTAATCCGGAAGCTTGTGATCACAGTATAACCTACCTTTCCATCTTCTGCTCGCTGCCTTTGCTGTATCCTAATCTCTCCTCATCAGGAGAATTGCTGCCAGTTCAAGGCTATACAGTGAGTTCCAAGTCAGCCCAGGTTACATAAGCGAGACTCTGTCTCACAAATAAGCCCCCCAAAGCTGGGAGCATATCTCACACCTATAATCCCAGATGTGAGATGTGGAGGCAGAAAGAAAAGGCTGCTGGGTATGTGCCAGGCAGAGTGCCACATGCCTTTAATCCCAGCACTTGGAAGGCAAGGGGATCTCTGCAAGTTCAAAGCCAGCCTCGTCTTCAAGACTGTCAGGGCTGCATAGTAAGACCGTCTCCAAAAAAAAAAAAAAAAACAAGAAAAAGAAAAAGAAAAAAAGAAAGAAAGGAAAAGAAAAGAAACGGGAAAAAAGACATTTAAGTCTAGCCTTGGGCTACAGAATGAGGCCATCTTTGGCTACATGAGACCCTGTCTCAAATATCAAAAGGTACTGAAGAGAGGGCTCAGAGGTTAAGAGCAGATACTGCTTTTGCAGAGGTCCTGACTTTGATTCCCAGCACTCACATCAGGCAGCTCACAATTGCCTGTAACTTCAGATTCTAGTTATATGGAGATCATACATCCTCTTCTGGCCTTCAATGGCACCTGCATGTATATGCGCACCCCCTACACACACACACACACACACACACACACACACACACCACACCCCAATAAACATAATTAAAGTAAAAATAGAAATGGCTCTGAAGTTAAGCGAACTCACTACTCTTGCAAAAGACCCAGGTTTGGTCCCTAGCACCCACACAGTGGCTCACAAGCATGAATAACTCCAGTTCCAGAGGATCCAATGCCCTCTCTGACTTCCTCTGACTCCGCATGCACATCATGCAAATACATACTCTCAGGCACACACACATACACAGAGTAAATGAATGTTTTAAGACACACACACAAAACTGGTGAGGTAGAAGCGGATGAATCCCTGTGAGTTTGAGGCCAGGTGGGCTGGTCTACGTAGCCAATTCGAGGCCAGCCTAGGCTTAATGAGACCCTATCTCAAAAACAAAAAACAAAACAAAACAAAAAACCAACAGCACCATCACCACCAACAACAAAAAAAACTCTCCCATTTGAACGCTGCATAAAAAAATATGGCTGGCGTGACCTTATTGTGTTTCTGTGCAGCCGGAAGCTGCCCCAGAAGATCCACTGGAATGCCAACGCAATGAATTGCAGATAAGGTACTCCAAACGGAAAGCTAGCATCACACATCTGGCAGGGATAGTTAATATACACTCATAAAAAGCCTTTCCAAAAGGTAAAGCCATGAACACGGGTTTCCTGGGAACTTTCACATCCAGTGCCTTCATTTGCCTCAGCAGTGCCAGATACAGCAAGCACCTTTATATCTTTTCATCTTGCCCATGTCCTTAAGAAGTCCTTAGTAGACACAATGGAAAACAGCATACTGATTTCAAAATTTCATTGACAGAGCATGCACAATTCTTAATTCAATCTGCCTGACCCACTCCTGTTCCAGTGTTCCTGCTCATCCTCCTGCAAACTCCTCATATGCCCTTCCCTGCAAAATGAAGTCTTTTCTTTTTCGTATTAGATTTTTGCTCGTGGCTCTCTAAAATCATTTCCAGTAACAGCTGTGTTTAGAAGGTATACGGATGCTAAATTACAGAGAAGGGATATTAAACTTGCAGGTTGATTTTGAAATAATTATGGAAAGTCATCAGTTTTGGGGGCTGGTAAATGATGCTATCATTAAAAATTATATTAAAATGCTGTAGGAGGGGCTGGCGACTTGACCACTGGCAGAGGGAGAGAAAAAAAGACGCCGGCGAGTCGCCCTCTACACTCTCCTCAGCACCCGCACACCCACACTCTTATATAAAATACACAAAATGAAGAACAAAGATTTTTAAAATTTTCAAGACAGGGTTTCTCTGTGTAGACCTGGCTGTCCTGAATTTGATCTGTAAGCCAGGCTGGCCTCAAACTCAGAGATCCACCTGCCTCTGTCTCCCAAGTGCTGGGATTAAAGGCAGGAGCCATGACACCCAGCTGACTTATTTACCTTTAAAAAGAAAAAAAGGAGGTCTGGAGAGGTAGCTCAGCAGTTCAAGTACTGGCTGCTCCTGCAAAGGACTAGAGTTCAGTTCCCAGCACCCACATAGCAGCTCACAGCTGTCTGCAAGTCCAGGTCCAAGTGATCCAACACCTTCTGACCTCCACAGACAGCACACACAAACATATAGGCACTTGCATATACATATAAATAAACACATAAGTATTTTTAAAAGAAAGGAAGCTGGCCATGGTGGCACAGCCTTTAATACCAGCACTTGGAAGGCAAGCAGTCTCTGTGAGTTTGAAGCCAGCTCTGTCTACATAGTGAGTTCCTGGACAGCCAGGGCTACATAGCTACAACAACGAAGGAAAGAAAAAAAGAAACTAGAAGGTGAGAGAAGTGGATCAGTGGTAGAGCATTTGCCTAACATGTGCAAGATTCTGAGTTCGATTCTCAGGACTTTCCAAAAAAAAGGGGGGGAGGAGGTCTATATTAGGGTAGGTGTGGAATAGTTAAATTTTGGTAAGCTATCATAAAATTACTAATTTCTGTGAGAAACTGTGAAAGTATTAAAGCTGTGCATTTTAAATCCTCGCAGAGCTGAGTACAGATGTAGCTTAGGGGAAGCTTGCACGCAGAGCACATAGCAGAGCGGTCGCCAGCACCACAGAGTTCTGGAAACGCTCCCAGATTCTCACATTTAGAGCTGGACCCCAGTCTGGCTGAACTTGAGAGAGACCTTGGAAAACCGCCGCGCCCCAACCGCCACCAGCTCCTACCCTGGGCTCATGCAGCAAAGTCTGCCGCCCAAGCCTGCAGAAACCAACACACCCTTACAGCGTGCAGCTCTGCCCCGCCCAACGCCCCGCCTCGGAACCGCCCTGGTACCACCTCCACACCCTGATTGGCTGGAATCCGGGAGCTTTCCATAACCAACACCACGCCCCCTGCGATGTGCGCAAACGCAGCACGGGCCAGGGCGGGCTCAGTGTCAGTCTCAGTAACCTGCTTTGCTGAATGGTTGTGAGCTTCAGGATCTTAAATTTGGACGCCCCTCGAAAACAAACTCTGAAGGAAGGTGGCCCTGGCCTAGGTTGCTGACTTGCCATTAGGGTATTCTAAACCACAGACAAGGATATTGAGTGGGGTCCCTCCTCGTGGAAGGGAACACTTAGAGGTGAAGGCCAGAGTAACGTGAGGGAGGAGAATTTTGAGTGATCCTAGGCTGTTGAGCCTGATAAAGCCTGCTTTGGCTGCCAAGAAATAGAGCTAGGGTAGAATATGTCTCTTGCTGTGCGCCCTCTAGTTCAGGTTCTTCTAGTAACTGACCAAAAAATGTTGCCAGTGTAAGTGTTCCTGCTCAGATGGAAAGGTGTCCTGAGAGTTGGGGGCGGGGGGGGGGGGTGTCAAGGAATACCGCAAAGTCACACCACACAACAAATCTCACGCCAGAGATTTTTTGGACAGGAAAAAAAATCCCAGGAGGGTGGCTGCCTCTCCTCAGGAGAGAAGCAGCAAATATGGAGTTTCTCAGAGGTGGAGCTTTCCAGGGTGGCCTTGAGGCAAACTCCGGAATTGATGAGGTTTTGTTTGGTTGGTTGGTTTTTGTTTTTCCTATAGGGCGGGGCCTGGCCACTCTCCAACTTTTAGGGGTTGAAAGAGCCCCACAATCATTAGAGAAGTCTCAGGGGATGGGGGACATGGCTTAGCCATTCTCCCAAGTTGGCGCTGGGAACTACAGAGCCATTACAGAGGTCTAGGGGGGCTGGGCCGACAGTCAGTGTGACTGAAGCTGCCCACAAACCCATCCTTAGACTCAGAGATCCAGGCCACATTTATTGTCTAAATTTCAGATAATGTTCCGATTCTAAGAAGCTCCAACCCTTGACCAAGGGTTACCAAGCTGTCCATCAACAGGTCTTCAACAAGAACCAAGTACAACCCCATTGAGTTTCTCACCACGTTTGTTTTCTTAAGGAAACCCGTGTTGTCCACCTCTCCACTTTTGGTCTTTAGAGCCACTAGTTTGGTCGCTGAGAAAATTCAGCCATCTCTGTCTCCAGCCCCAAAGGAAATCTGAACCGATGGATCCGGTTGCCATACTTGAGCTGAGGTTGGTCATTTGGGTAATATGCACTTTGGTACAATTATGAACCTTGCCGCTACAAAGACTAGTAAATGTCTTTTTGTAGAAGATGTACACATACCTGTTATATATGTGGGTGTGGAATTGCCTTCTCACAAAGCATGTACATGTTCAATTTTAGTGGACACTAAATGATGACGTAAAATGTCCGTCTCCTAATCTCTGAGCCTGCCTGTATTAGGTTCCAAGGCAAAAGAGGATCGAGGCTGTTAATTGACTGACCTTAAAATAAGGTAGCCAGCCGTAGGGATGCAGTTCAGTATTAGAACACTTGTCTGGCATGTGCAAGGGCCCTAAGTTTGATCCCCAACTCTGCAAATACAAGAAATTAAAAAGAAAAACTAGGAACGTCATTCTGGGTTGTCCAAGTGGTCCCAATGTAATGACAAGGGCTCTGAAATGCTAAACAGAGGCACACAAGAGAACCAGAGAAAGAGTAGCATGATGAGGAACAGATTTTTAAATGAAGGAAGAAGCTGGGCATCCTGGCGCACGCCTTTAATCTCAGTGCTCAGGAGGCAGAGGCAGGCAGATTTCTGTGAGTTTGAGGCCAGCCTGGTCTGCACAGCAAGTCAGCCAGGGCTACGTAACCATGTGTAACTTCATTTTCAGGGGATTGATGCCTTCTGGCCTCCACAGGCCCTGCACACACACGATGCACATACATACAGGCAGGCAGAACACTCATAAAAGTAAAAATAAACCTTTAAAAATGAAAATAAAGGAAGACCACGGCTCAAGAACAGCGGCACAGCCTGTAACCCGGGGTGCGTGACTGTGAACTTGAGGCCAATCTGGGCTACTCAGGATGTTCCTGTCTAAGAAAAAAAAAGTAACTGTTAAGTGGGAAAATGAGCCTGCGTTAGACAGACACGATTAAATGCTAGGACAATAATCACAATACAGTCTATTGCCTGTTCTGTTACAAGAGCCTTCCTACTCCTCAACATGTCACATCTGCTATCCATACGCCCCAGTTAAGAAAATGGGCAAGATAGACTCCATTAACAGATTTCTAAGGGGTTGGTCTATCCCATAAGTTATTCGTTCATTCAAGAAACAGGTTGTTAACCATGCATATAAATATCTCAGCTAAGAATATGTTTATGATTCATACCTGGCTTAAACTAGTCAGTAAAAGTAATTACATAAGTGTCATACACAAGTGACAATACAGAAGGAGCCAGTAATAAATACTAAAAAAGATTATCACAAAGTAAAGGCAAATACCAAACACGGAGAGAGCAGGTTTTAAATGAAACTTTCCCAGCGGTTTATTTATAATGTAGCTATGCCCCGGATGCCATAGGGAACAGCCATGCGTGACTTCCTGACAGCAGCACAGTGGCGGCCAGACCTCCTTCACCTGTCTTGTTCGCTCTCACAGTGAGAAGCCATCTTTGATTTGTTCGAGATTTCATAAACTTGGATGACAAGCTTCAGCTGATTGATGGCTTCTTTGTCTGCTGTTTTCATGTTAAACCCCAACATCTTCATGATGGTTTCTCGAAAGTCGGCAAGCTACAAAGAAACACTGCACAGATCAATACGCCGTTGCTATGAGTCACCCGCTCGTGATGTACGATGCAATCGGTATGGATTGAAATGGAGTTTTATAAGACATTATGTAATGCAATATATCCTGTCTGGGGGCTGGGGAGTGGGATTTAAGGCCTTGCCATGCAGCTAAGCTAGCCCTGAACCCGTCTTCTTCCTCGCGGTCTCCCGAGTGCTGCCGTTACAGCTGGGTTTCACACCATACCTAGGTAAAGTAGTATTTTCAAGTTGGAAAAATCTTTAAAATTTCTTTTGCATTTTTAATCTTTTTTTTCATTTTGTACTTCTGTACATTAAACCCAATTCTATCACTACCTGTTATTTTTAATTCATAACGCAGTTACTTTTTTAACATTTATTTGCGCATGCGTGCATGCATGTGGGGGGGGGGGGTCGGAGGAGATCTTTGAGGAGTCAGTTCTCTCGTTCTACCACGTGGGTCCCAAGGATTGAACAAAGGCTGTCAGGCTTGACGTCAATAACCTTTACCCGCTGAGCCACCTTCCAGCATACATTTTGTATTTGTTCTGTTGCTCAGCCTAGCCTTAAAACTCCAGGGGCTCAAGTGACTCAGGTGCCTCAAACACCTAAACTGGGGACTTGCATGTGCCCAAACTGCCCTTGGGGATTCTGATTTGCTTAACGATAATAGCAGTCCTCAATGTATGTCTCTCAATCCATCCTCCAAAGGCCAAAGAAATCGACAAGGACAGCAAATAAAAAACACCCACCCGGCCAACTGAAAGAAAATTACAACTTTCACTTTGCATGTGAGGGGAACAGGAATATCCAGGGGCAGCAGAGGCAGCTCCAGAGGGCAGTGAGTTCGATGTCCACTGGTGTGGAACACACACAACCTCCCTCCCCAGACTCAGTGCCGGGAACAAGCCTGAGACCCAGAGGATCAGCACACTGACCGGTGGGGAATGAAAAGAGCCACGGGAGCATAGGAGACCAGAAATGGCCTTTCTAGAAGGCAAAATTCTGGGTGGAGGCTGCAGAGTGCTTGCAAGGGAGAGGTGGATAGCAGAAAGGAGGAATGGCAGGCTAAGGGAGAATACAAAAGGAATGCTGCAGAGGAAACATCGCAAAATCCTTTACCTCCAAAGAAAAGACTTCAAGACACCACTTGCACCTATAATACCAGCTGCAGTTCAAGGCCTGCCTGTGCTACAGCAGGAATTCAGGCCCAGCTCGAGCAACTGAGTGAGACCCTATCCTAAGAGGAAGAGGTTAAAGGGCTGCCTTTAGAGCTTTCAGGGCAGCCTGATGTTCTAGAATGCGTAAGGCCCTGCATTGGCGTCTCAAAGACAAGAACAAAATGAAAAAGCGCCTTGCTTTGACAACAGAAGAGGGCAGTGTTCAACTAAAATGCCCATCGATCCTGGCAGAAACCTGGTAAGTACTCTAAATCAGAATATGGAAAGACCAAGGCAAAGACAAGGATTTTAACGTGAATAGGGGACTGGAGAGCTGGCTCAGTGGTTAAGAGCACATATTACTCTTCCAGAGGACCAGGATTCAAGTCTCAGCATACATGTCAGGTGGCTCACAGCCATCTGTGACTGATCAGTGACCCTGGCCTCAGAGAGCACCCCACCTACACAGCATATGCTCACAGACATACATATGATTAAGAATAAAGTAAATCTTTAAAAAATATAAAGTGAATAGATAAATGGCAAGTTATATTATATAGAACTACTACTTTAAGACAAAAATGGAAAGGCAGTATCATATTACCTGTTCAGGTAATAAAATGCATCCCAACACACACATGTATGTACACGGTACATGTGCACACATACATGCCTACACATACACACACCACACGTGCACATATACATGTGCATACATGCATCCACATACATATATGCATCTACACATACATCCACGTAAACGCATAAATACGCACGTACACACATGCACACACACCCATACACACATACACATTCACATCCATACACATACAAGCACACACACAAGCACACCCCAAAACAGCCATGAAACACAGGAATCATGTTTGAATGCAGCACTTCGACAGGAACGAAATTATCAATTAAACAAGAATTTGCAGGCAGGAAGGAGATCTTTAAGTCTGAAATGTATTCAGAATAGAATTGGCTAAAGACTATGGTCAAGCTGTCTCTCAGGTAAGGAAGATCTGGTGGCTGAAATCAAGTAATAACAGCAGGAAATCTCAGAAATGAAGAGTGACAGCATGTCCAAGGAGAGATGTAACTGGAAACACAGGAAGACATTGAGGGGAAAAGCTAGCTAGGAAACGATGAGCAGAAAAGAGGGAAACAGGGAAAGAGAAAATGCTGACACAACTCTCTGCCAGTGCATCCTACAGTAATGGGTTCATTTCTAGTTCCTTAAGCAACTAATATGGAAATATAATACATCCTGTAACAATCACCCCAAATTATCAATGAGGCCTTGGGTTTGATCCCCACTTATATATTCATTTGTTTGGCTTTATAAGGACAGTGGTGTTAACTGAAGCTCCCAGAAAGAAAAGCCACACCTGTGTTCGACATAATACAAGGCTGATTAACTGTTTAGAACTTCAATGGCTGTGGAAAGCTGGAATGCTGTAGGTCCAGAGCCAAATTATCCTGAGCTATCTTGTCCTCCTGAGTGCCATTTACTGCCTACCTTTCTGTGTGACCTGACATCTTGTGACTGTTAGGAAATTCCTCTAGAATGTACAAACAGGCCCCAAGCTTTCACCAACCCAAAGTCTAGGAATGTCATCGGATAGCCCCTGAGAGCCGAAGCAGCGATTCTCCCGCTTCGCTGTACAACACGCCTACATGAGACGTGTACCGATAAACTTTACGAAGTGAGGACTGGAGGGACGGCTCAATGTCCAGAGTGCTGGCTGCTCCTGCAGAGAACCCACGTTTGGTTCCAAGCACCCACATGGCAGCTCACAATGTGACTCCAGTTCCAGGGGATCTGGCAGCTTCTTCTGGCCTCCTCAGGCACAAGGCACACATGTCTGCAGGCATATACGCGTGCCAAACACTCATTGAGAAAATAAATGAATGGGAGGCTGGAGAGATGGAGAGTTCAGATCACTGTCCGCTCTCCCAGAGGACCCAGGTTCAATTCCAAACACCCACAACTGTCTGTGACTCTAGTTCCAAAGGATCCAGTACCCACTCTGGCCTCCAAAGGCAACAGGCGCACACATGGTACACATACATGCCATCCACCCACACACACACATACATAATAAAAATAAGAAAATAAAAATATTTTTAGTGTCTTGCCAGGCTAGCGGCACACACCTTCAATCCCAGCATTCAGGAGGCAGAGGCAGGAGGATCTCTGTGAGTTCAAGGCCAGACTGGGCTACATAGAGAGTTGAGGTCAATGGAGGTTAAAGTTTTCGAAACCCTGTCTCAAAATAGTAACTTTAAGAAAAAAAATAATGATAATGTGTCTTTGATTTATAATTTTCTTTGTTCTGTTACTATTAAAATGTCATAAAATAGCTAACACAACAGAACATGGCTAAGCCATGGTCGCTCATGTTTGCCCTCAGAATAAGCCATCTCTTATTCCCTGTGAGGTGACAGCTGTGGGCTTTATATCGAAAGTGAAAATCTAAGCAAGTTTGGGCGCACTCACCCAAGGACTGTGACAAAGAACATAAATCACATGGTTTCTTCTCTTACATGTTCTGACCATCCTAGGTAGTTAGAGGTTGTGTATACAAGCCTAAGCTGAAATTAGCACATCGTCCCTAGCCATGGTGGGTTCGCTTGACCCAACCTGGTTCTAGAACTTCCCTTGGGCTATTGTTCCTATCACAGAACCTAAATATAAAATTACATGCCTACCGGGGGCGATGTTTCCTGTCCTATGGGAAAAAAACAGCTGCCAGAGAAACGGACAAGCTGGCATGTGACACTGAGAAGAGCAGGAGAAAGGCCAGGTAAGCTGTTAGGTGCAGACCCTAGCGCCCAGCCTTCCAAGAGGCTGTGTAGTTCAAACCATCAGATACCGTTAGCCAATAAATCCCTTTTGATCAAAGTTAAAGTCTAAGTTGAGGTGAGTGTTTACCACATCAATGAAGTTAGTTTTTAACACAGTCATAAGAAAGAGACCTCTTGCTCTCGTCCAGAGACCCCCTTCACTGCGCCCCGGGCGGAGGGTTCAGGTGGGCCCTGGGCTGGCGCTGGCATCTGATGGGCGGTCTCCTTGTCTGATCTTGCCGCCGGCTCTGCAGACTCCAGTATGATTTTCAAGTTATCTGTTTTTGGAGCTGCCTTCTCTTTGACTGTTTCAGCTTTCGTTACAGATTGCCTGAGCCTCTCAATTGTCTTGTCCTGTGTGAGGATAAAAGGGAAAGAAAGGGGAAAGATGCGCTTAGGTCTGGAATTAACAGGCAGCTCACCTTTGTCTCTTTGTTTTGACGCAGGGTCTCACTGCGTAGCCCTCCCTGGCAGTCCTGGAACTTGGTATGTAGACCAGGCTGGCCTTGAATTTGCAGAGATCCATCTGCCTCTACTTCCCTAGTGCTGGGATCAAAGGCCTGTGGTATGACTTTTGGCTCACATGCCTTTTTAACAAAGAACTTCCTAGAAATACATGGGGGGGATATTCTCACCAATTTCTACATTAAGAGAATATTCCTTTACCATAATATTCATTAATAACCCACCTTGTCCTGGAAATTTTATATGCTGGACACATGAAATTTAAAGAGGTTTAACACATTTTCTATGTCCTCAATGACGTTATAGTCCACGTTAATCAAATATCAAAAGAGAAAATAACTGTCTCGGCAGTAGAGAAATATCATCAATAAACTGCACATTAGATGGTGAATTATTTAGTGCATATTTGGCTTTCGATGCAACTAACTCTTGAAATAGTACAGGTCAGCCTGGCCTAGCGGCACACGCCTTTAATCTCAGCACTCAGGAGGCAGAGGCAGGTGGATCTCTGTGACTCTGAGTCCAGCCTGGTCTACAAAGGGAGTTCCAGGACAGCCAGGGCTGCCGTGAGAAACCCTGTCTTGAAAAACCAAAAAAGGGAAGGAAAGGAAGAAAGAAAGGAGTAGGGGGAGAGTATGGTTCAAGAAACTAGAAGGCTGGGGAAAAAAAAGCAAAAAATTTAATTAATTAAAAATAAAATAATCTACTAACCCAATAAGATACTATAGGAAAAGCTGAGTGTGCACATTTGTGACCCCAGCAATTCATAGGCTGAGGCGGGAAGATCAGGAGTTCCAGAACAGCCTGAGCTATTTAGTGAGACACTTTCTCAAACACTACAGTAAAACCAAAAGAAGGGAGCTGGAGCAGTGGTTTTCCACCTGTGGGTCACAACCCCTTTAATGGTTGAACGACCCTTTCACAGGAGTAACCCAAGACAATATGAATACCAAATATTTACATTATGTTTCATAACAGTAGCAAAATTACAGTTATGAAGTAGCAGCAAAAATAATTTTATGGTTAGGGGGTCACTACAACAGAAACTGTACTGAAGGGTCAAAGTATTAGGAAGGTTGAGAACCACTGGGCTGGAGAGATGACTCAGCCATTAAGAGGGCTTGCTGCTCTTGCAGAGGAGCTGGGTTTGGTTCCTATTATCCTCATCAGACAGCTCACAACCTCCTGTAACTCTAGTTCCAAGGGATCCAGTGCTCTCTTCTGACCTCTATGGGCCTTTGGGTGCATGTGCTGCACATACATGTAGGCACATACACATAAAATAAAGATACATTTGAATAAATCTTTAAAAACAAAACAAAAAGCAGATGGTTTATAGTCCTGACAGTTTGAATACTAGTTCCTTTTGAGAAGGAGTGAGCTAATGCACAGGCTTCCACAGAATGAGCAACATTTTGTATCCTATAGGCTTTAATATTCTTTTGCATGTATAAAATACATGCATAATATTCTTTTGTACGTATAAGATGATTTTTGCACAATAATTTTAATATTGAAGTTTTTAGACATTGTGAGTGTGCACACATGTGTGCACGTGCACGCCCGCGCACATGCCACAGGACTGTAAATGGCCTAGCAGAAACGATGGTGTTGTAAGGAGACACTGTGTCTCTCAATCTGACTATCAGACTATCCAAATAACAACTCCAAAGAAATGAGAATTTCCACAGAAATCTCGTGCTTAGGAGAAGAGTCACCAGCCAGAGGGTAAAAATGCTCCTAGGAGGAAATTTTACACGATTCTAACAATCTGTCAAACCAGTATACAAGATGAGACAGAAGCCGGGACAACCATGGGTCAGGTTTGGTAGGACCACATCTTAACAAGTAATGTGTGCATTAAATGTGTATATTTAAACTGTGGCCTCCCTTCCTGATTCCAAAGATGGACACGGGTGTGGAGCCGTCACACACACACGGGATTTCTTTGTCCCTCTTTACAATGAGGCCAAACTGAATAAATCTCCCTTTTTTGCTTTCCACCATTAATCTGGCTCTTTTAAAATATATGTATTTTATTTATTTTATCAGCATGTATGTATGCAGGTAAATTTTGCCAGCATGTATTCCTATATACCATGCACATGCAGTTCCTGAAGAGGCCAGAAAAGGGTCAGGTCAGATCTCCTGGAACTGGAGTTACAGATGGTTGTTAACAATCATATGGGTGCTGGGAATCTACCCTGAGTCTGGAAGAGAAGCCAGTGCTTTTAACCGCTGAGCCATCTTTCCAGGCCCCTAATTTGGCTCTTTCCATTGGCTTATTGAGTGGTAGAACCTGGCTTGGAGCACAGACTGTGACTACCAACTTTGCTATCCATTCTCACATGGAGATGAGAAGACAGCTTTCAGGAATGAATTCTCTCCTTCCCATCATGTGAACCGAGGGGATTGAACTCATGTCTTCAGGCTTGACAGCAACTGCCTTTCCCCACTAACCCATCTCACCAGCTCTAACATTAAATTTTTTTTCTTTTTTGTTTTTTCGAGACAGGGTTTCTCTGTTGTAACTCTGCCTGTCTGGGAACTCACTCCATAGACCAGGCTGGCCTCGAATTCACAGAAGTCCACCTGCCTCTGCCTCCCGAGTGCTGGAATTAAAGGCATGGACCATAACTACCCGGCTCATATTAAAAAATTTTAAAGTCCATTGAGTACAACAGTGTCTCTAGCCATTTTCCATGCTCACACTGTAGGGGTGTTTCTCACCATAGTAGTCCCTTTAATCCACCCTCATTCCTCAAGAAGACCCCCCCCACTGATTCTGTAAACCCCACTTTACTCTGTAATGAACTAAACAAATAAAAAATATACAAATTCATAGAGACACACACAACTGAAACAGGAAAAGCCTAAGGCACAGGTGGATGTTTGAGAGCCCAGCTCCCTTCACTTACTTTAAGCACATTTATTCTTGTCAGTTGAGTTTTCATATTTTTATTTGACAATTTCAAATCACTAAGCTGCTTCTGAAGTCTCTGAATTTTCTCCTCCATTCTTGGGGCCATCTTTGAATTCTGCTCAATATCCAATAACAGCTCTAACTGTTTGAACTTGCTGTGTTTATCTGTCTGGGCAGTTCGAGTCCTGGAGTATTCCTTTGTAGAAATTAGCAGAATTGGAATTAAGAACTGTATTTTAAAATGCTGTTCTGGATGAAGCTTAATGATAATCGCATAAGTAAAACATCTGTCAGCAAGAATATGAACTAATAAAATCATCAGGAAAATAAAATATGCAAATGAAAATGATGATTCAATGCTATTGAAAGATACAGTTAAACAACCAGTTTTATAATAAGCACTACGTCTTTTCTGGGAATGTGTTAAAATGTATTAAGTATTTGGATAAAGATTCCCGTGCAACATTGATGTACAGAATAATTTGTAATGGAGAAAATGGAAACCATGCAAATGTCAAACCAGAATAGTTAAATTATGCACGATAAAATATACATTCCCTAGAAATTTTTCTAAAATATTTACTAAACAAAAATAATAGTGATATAGAGTACCAGGTGGTGGTGGTGCACGCCTTTAATCTCAGCGCTTGGGAGGCGGAGGCAGGCGGCTGTGAGTTCAAGGCCAGCATCGTCTACTGAGCAAGTTCCAGAACAGCCAAGGCTATACAGAGAAATCCTGTCTCAAAAAAGTATGTGTGTGTATGTGTGTGTGTGTATACATATATATATATATATATGTGTGTGTGTATGTGTGTGTGTATACATATATATATATATGTGTGTGTGTATGTGTGTGTATACATATATATGTGTGTGTGTATGTATACATATATATGTGTGTGTATATATGTATATTTTATAAATATATAAATACATATATACTACATAGAGATAATCAAAAGAAAATATTTCCATATAACACTGGTTGCCTCAAAGTCTTGGAATTTATTGGTGTTTTGGAGGAGAGTTTGTGAGACAAGGGCTCATGTGTCTCTGATTGGCCTGGAACTCACCATGTAGTTGAGGGTAGCCCTGAACTTCTGATCCTCTGGCCTCTGGGAAAGATAAGCAGATCTCTATGAGATTAAGGCCAACCTGGTCTACACAGGGAATGCCAGATCAGCCAAGGTCACAATGATAAGACTCTGATTCTCAGCATGTCAATCAAAACAAAAATATTCAAGCTGGTGGATGAACAGACTGAAGGACCAGCTTAGTCGCTGGTAAGTGAGATAGCACTTTGAGCCACGATCATTCTAGAATAGTATAGCATAGGTTAGGCACATGGCACACAATTCAGTGAAGAGGTGCTAAAATGGGAACAGAATCTCCTGGAAATAACTGTAGCCGTCTCCGTCCTTTCCGTTTGCCTTTTCCCTCAGAGAGGCATGGTCGGTGGCTTACACAGGAATGACAGACAGCCGTCATGTCCGTCACGATGCCTTGAACGTCACAGCCACTACAGAGCTGTTCCTTTGAGTTCCTTTCCTGTGAGTCCTCATTTAAAAGTGAATTAAGGTAGTTATTAGCCAGGGGACGGGTACATGTCTCTAATCTCAGCTAGCTGAGGGAGGCAGAGGGACTATAAATTCAAGGTCAGCTGTGGTTACATTGAAAGGTTCAGTCTAGCCTGGGCTATGTTATATTGTTAAACTAAACCCTATCCAAAAAAAACAAAAACAAAACTATCAAAATGAGATTCATATTAACAAGTATCATCATAATACTTATTAAATATAAGTACAATAGAGATAAGGAGATATGAAAAAAGGAGAGGCTTTTTTCTGGAAAATCAAAAACAAGAATTATTTGAAGTAAATCCCCCTTTCCCATTCTCAAGAAAAGTAAAAGCCAGATGTGGTACCCATCACTTGGGAGGCTGAGGAAGGGCTGCTGTGAGTCCAGCCAGGGCTACACAGTAAGATGCTAACACACTCCAACACACACACACACACACACACACACACACACCACAAAAATAGAAACACACAAACAGTAGAAGCAGCTTTAGTCATGTTAAAGCTATTGATAAAACGAAACAAAACGTAATTATTCTCAGAGAAACATGTCGCCTTCAGGAAACTCTTACTTTCTTCCTGCCCACATCTAGGCTCCTCAGAGAAGAGTGGTTGACAGCAGCCTTTCCTCCTAGATGTTGCAAGGGTCCTTTCTGTTCCATATAATTTTCTTCAGTTTGGGGTGACCCTTCAGCAGCTTCTTCATAAATGTGGTACAGCTGTTCCAATCTCTTGGTGAGCACCTGGATTTCCTGCTGCAGGGCTTCAGTTTTCTGCAAGACACAACATTAAATAAACAATTCCCAACACCCCATGCTTCCCGCGCTGTTTCAAACTATGTACAAGTTCTGTGTCTGTAGACGCTGAAGTGACACTGAGTTACTGGATAGAGGAGTAGATTTGATGTGTCATGTTTTTATTGTGTGTATGGGTGTGTTGCCTACATGTATGTCTACCCACCGCATGTATGCCCAGTGTCCAAGAAGACCAGAAGAGGCATCAGACCTCTTGGAACTGAACTTACAGATGTTTGCGAGCCACCATGTGGGTGCTAGGAATCAAACCTGGGTCCTCTGCAAGAGCAGCCAGTGCTCTTAATCACTGAGCCGTCTCTCCAGCACTGGTTGTTTGAATTTTTGAGACAGCATCTTATTCTGTCAGCCAGGACAGTCGTGGACGCACAGCATTTCTCCTGCCTCAGCTTCCCAAGTACTAGTTTTATAGACCTGGATATATTTGTTGTTTTAAGAAGTAAGTAGAAAACTTTGATACACAAAGATATGTTCATAGTGGGAAATAAAGTTGCATAACGATTTTGTCATCATTTGTGACAGGGTCTTGTCATGTAGCCCAGGCTGCCCTGGAATTCACAGTCTTATCCTCAGCCTCTCAAAACCTGGGATTATAGGCATGTCTATCACGCCCAGCTAATACAGCACTATCAAGTTAATATTTATTGAACGTATACTGAACTACCCTAAGCATTTATCATGTATCAACCCATTTAATTCTTGCAACCATGTTGAAAAATAGGAATGACACCTCTTCGCTCCAGTTTTCAAATGGAACTAACACACAGGGACGGTAAGTAACTAGCCAGGAACACACAGCTGCCAATGGTGGAGCTCGAGGTCATAGCAGGGCTCTGTGCTTTAACCAAGACATAGTGTCTCCAACACTGTTAAGGATAGCCTGTCCTCTCCTTCCAGTTAGTAATGGAAACACAATCAAAATGACAGGGAAGAGCTGGAGAGACTGTGAATCGGTGCAAAACACTTAACTGCTCTTCCAGGTTCGGTTCCCAGCACCCGGGTCAGGTGTGGGAGGGACGGAGGTTCTTCTGCCCCCGGTGAAAACTTAGAGATAAGCACCAGGGGAACCAGGAATGGTAAACACGCAGAGTTTTCTCATCAAAGGCAGAGATGTACAACCTGTTTCCTGCCCAGAGACGAAGAGCAGACATGATTAATAGTACCTGGTGACCTTTGTGCTATCTATGTGGCCAGGATGACCACACCGGATTCTTCCCCCAGACCTTTATCATGAGCTTGTCAACCTATAGAACCTATCTTTGGAGGCTGTCAATCAATAGAATACACCTTTATGGGGAATGTCACATGTACTTTACAAAGAGTTTTGACATAGTCATATTTTGAGCTTTATTGTGCACATGGGATCGAGTTATTTATCACCGGGGAAGTTTTCGCCAAGTTGTGCTATGCTTAAATATGGCTAAAATAAACCACCCGGGGTCAGACTCCTAAAGTTTGAACCAACGCTGGTTCCTGAGTCATGTTAAACTGAATTAAACTGAACTACCTTCTTGCCTCCTATGGATCACTACCCCCAGGCTGGCAGCTCACAACTACTTGTAACTCTAGCTGGTGGGGGGGGGTGGGAGGTCTGAGGTATCAACAGGCATGCACACAATTAACATATATTTACATAGACACATGCACAAATACATAAATAAAATAATAAAAACAATCTTTTAAAAAATTACAACAAAGCCAAAGGGGTTACTCATTGGCTAATATCAAAATCTGCATATTAAATTTAAAAAAAGCTGGGGAGTTGGGAAGATGGCTCAGACGGTAAAATGTTCGCTGTGCAAACATGAGGACCCAAGTTCGAATGCTCATCACTCATATATAGAGCCTGGTACACATCCGTAACCCAAGCACTAGAGGCAGGCAGGTCCTGAGAGCCCACTGACTGGCCAGACTGGCCAAATCAGTGAGCTCCACTGAACACACACAGGGTCAACCTCTGGCCTCTACATGCATAGGCACACACATGCATGCATATCCACATGTATAAGATGCACACACACACACACACACACACTCACACACACACGGAATTAAATTGGAAAGAGTAACTTTGCTGACAGTACACTTACAGATTTCCACAACTGTTCATTTGCACCCATTTCCTGAATCCTCTCTTTCACTGCTTCCTCTGTAGCCAGTATGGGGCCAATGCTGTCGCTCAGGAGAGTAGCCAACTGACCGAGGAAATCCTGGTGATGAGATCGCTCCGGGGTCATTTCCCAGCCGCAGGAATGTGAAGGTCTGTTGAACTCAAACGTTAGTTTTTCTTTGTGGATCAGATCTTGTTGGCATTTATCCCCAACTTTTTGCCCGTCAATTGGTCCTTCAGAGTAAACAATGTTGTCTCTCTCAAAGTTGGAGGCTTCACCATTGTCCTAAATGTACCAACACAGGAATGAGACTTCTCACTTGAAACTTAATGAAGAGTTATCTCTTAATGAACAGATATCTCTGTTCCTTCTTATGAACTATGAATATAGTAATAACACAAGACCGCAGGAGATAAGACCACTAACTCAAAAAATTAGAGCCACATAAGAAACAAGGACAGATAAAAACTAGGAATTGAAACGGCTGGGTCAAAGCTCCTGTTGATGAGGGCAAACTCTACAGTACGACTCAAGCTCAAGGTGTAGAAGGAATTTAAAAGTTACTACTCTCAATTATTTTATTTATTATTTTGAGGGAGGTGACATACGCCAGCACACACATGTGGGGATCAGAGGACAGCTTGCAGGACTCTCTCCTCTCCTTTTCTCACGCGGTTCCAGGAATCGAAATCAAGTGATCAGACTGTCGCAGAATGTGTTTTTACCTGCTGAGCCATCGTGCTGGCTTTTTTTTCCTTTAGAGAAGGTCTTGCTGTATCATCCAGTCTAGCTTTGAACTAGAGATCCCCACAGCTCAGCCTTCGCTAGTGCTGGGATTACGGCTGTGTGCCACTGTGCCCAGCGGCAAACCGTCATTCTGTAAGTCCTAATGAAAGAACTAATTCAGGCAAGGGTCACCAATGAATACTGAAGCCATTGTGTAAAGAGCTGTCCAAGGAACAGTTGTTTTCATGAAGAATTGTACTTATGTAGAGCTAAAACTGTAGCTCAGTGGTAGAGTACTTGACTAGCATTCTAGAAGCCTTACATGCAATCCCTAGTCCTGCGAGACCAAAACAAATCATTCTTGTGAAACATAATAACCTCGATAATGTGAATGAAAGAGCGGTCTAATTTCTATTGTAAATATGACAAGGGAAAAAAAGGAGATAATACTGAGCTTGTTAAATTAAGAAACATTTACTGTTGTGTATGTGTGTGCGAATGGGATAGCACGTGTGCCACGGTACAAGCGTGGACGTCAGAGGACAGCATTGGGGAGTCGATTCTCTCCTTCCACCCTTGGATCTGGGGTTGAATGTCAGTCACCAGACTTTCTCAGCAAGAGATTTCACCACTGAGCCACGTCGCTGGCCTTGCCAATGTCCTCCTGCCGGGGAAGTCCGCCTAGCAGGGTCAGCAAGTTCAGTTGCTGGGGTTTTCTTGGTGTTGTTTGTGAAGTTGAGAGACAGAAAGGAAAAAAAAAAAAAGAATAACAGAAGTAATGATGAGTTTGTATCACTAAAAACCTAGAGGGAAGAAGAACAGGAAGAAAAGCCAAACCTGCGTGGAGTTCAATTCTTAGAGAATGTTCTTAGAAATGAAAGGTTTGTAACCGTTCAAAAGGGGCAAAAGTGTCAAAATCAATTACTTGAGATGCAAATAAAAATTGGGATTACTTTGAAATTACTTGCTGAATGTGTGTGTGGTACACACATGCGTGTATGCATGGTACATGACGTGTGTGTGTGTGTGTGTGTACGCATGTGCACACATATGGGCTCGTGTGTGCAGAGAGGCCAGAGGAAGGTGTCAGGTGTCCCCCTCTGTCACTCTGTGCCTTAGTCCTTTGAGGAAGTGTTTCTTGCTGAATCTGGCAGCCAGAAAACCACAGAGATATTCCTGTCCTGGCCCCTTTTGTGCTGGGATGTAGGCATGTCTAACTATGCCTGGCTTGTTAGGGTGTTAGGATCCAAATTCTGGTCCTTGTGCTTACACAGCAAGTATTCTTAACTGCTGGTCCATCCCTTCACTCCTTAAATTTTTTTTTCTAATGGGATTCCTTACACTAACTGGGTTTCATATTCAGAATAAACTGTGATGTCTAAGGAGCTCAGAGCAAACTTTCATAGCTCCCTTGACAACGACCTGCCTCGTCCCCTCCTCCTTCAAGTGCACTTCCTCCTGGAATCCATAGTGCTAGATGTCAATGGCCAGTGCTGATGACCTGCCAACAACCCGGCTTGTGGTCCCTGTGCCTGGTCCTCTACCTCCTGGGACGCAAAACCCAGTGTACGCAGCAGCGAGAGCCATCTAAACAAGAAATGGACAGCTCCAACATCTCACTTCCCCATCACCTCTCCCCCACATTGTCTCACAGCCCCATGAACCACAAATCTTTCTGCAAAATCACAGACCTTCCAGTCCTCCTTGCAGTCCCTCTGCCCCGTCCTCTGGTCCACCCTGCTTCTTTGGATTTCCATTCACAGGGGGACTGGCTCCCTACGCTCTTAACCTCCTTAACCTCTTCTCGGGAGGAAACGGTCAAAACTCATGCTCACCTTCACTGGAAAAATATCCAAGGAATCTTCTGGTCCTTTCAGATTCACATAGGGAGAGAATCTGGTGGGGCAGACCCGCCTCTTCTCCAGAAGCTCTGCCTTTCTCTCTGCCTTCTCTCTTTCCACCAGGTGTTCTCTGTGTAGGACACTGGGTGTCAGGATTGCTCAACCAACTTTCAATATGACAAAAAAAAATTTTTTTTCAAGAC
Organism: Cricetomys ansorgei; assembly: GCA_026225945.1. Lineage (NCBI taxonomy): Eukaryota > Metazoa > Chordata > Mammalia > Rodentia > Nesomyidae > Cricetomys > Cricetomys ansorgei. Next base: position 363,778 of record JAMJFZ010002869.1, read on the forward strand.
AGTATTTCTCTGTGTAACAGCCCTGGCTGGAACTCACAGAGATCCACCTGCCTCTGTCTCCCCAGTGCTGGGACTAAAGGTGTGTGCCACCATGCCTGGCTCTAAAAAATTTTTAATTTTGTGTATAAAATACATTAAATAAGTGAATCAAGTAAAAAAATCTAATAAACCTGTAACTTCAGCACTATAAGACAAGAGACAAGATGAGACAGAAAGACTGTATGAAAAAGTAACTCTTGATTTTTAATATAAATAAAAGACATCAGTTGAAAATCCAATAAGGTTTGCAAATCTGAAACAGGATAAATATAAAGCCACATCACAGTCAAGTCACTACTAGTTCAAAACAGCAAACGCATCACCTTCAAAGAGCAGGAAGACAGATGGCACACTTTCCTACAGAAATCATAAATGTCTGAAGAGAACATCTATTTGCCTTCTATTGCTGTGATAAAGACTACAACCAAAAGCAACTTGCGGAGAAAAGGGTTCTTTTGGGCTACATTTCTACACTAGAGAGCATCATGAAGGCAAGGCAGAGAGGAATTCAAAGCAGGAACCTGGAGGCAGGAACGGAAGCAGAGGCCATGGAAGAATGCTGCCTGCTTTGCAGCTTGCTCTCCATGGCTTGCTCAGTTTGATTTCTTATACACCAAAGACTACTAGTCAAGGGGTAGCACCTCCCACAGTGGTTTGGACCCTCCCACACTAATCATCAATTAAGAAAATGCCCTAGGCTTACCTACAAGCCCGTATGATGGAGGTATTTCCTCAATTAAGATTCCCTCCTTCCTAGCTACGTCTAGGTTTGGGTCAAGTTGGCAAATACCAACCAGTTCAACATTTTAAATTGCTGAAAGAGGGGTTTGGTGGATCTCTGTTGACTTTAGAGCCAGCCTGATCTACATAGCAAGTTCCAAATTAGCCAAGATTAGGTAGTGAGACCTTATATTTAAAAGGGGGGGCGGTTAAGAGAGCTAGAGAGATAGCTCAGTGGTGTGCTTACTGCTCTTGCAGAGGACTGGGTCCAGTTCCCAGCACCCATGTTGGGTGGATCACAAACACCTGTAACTCCAGCTCCAGGGCACAGAGAGTTTGAGTTCAGCCTGAACCATAACGAGACCGCATTTCAAAAACAAACAAAGCAAGTAACAGCAAAGAACTAAATAGTTACTGTACAGCCCAACAATGCCTGAAGGAAAAATAAATTTACATAAAGTCTCTGTATAAGAATGTTCATAGCAGCAGAAGTCATAAAGCAAAACACAAAAACAAACAAAAACCCTAGAACTAACCCACATGCCCTTCGGTAAATAAATGGCTAAACAACATATGATGCCCAGTCCATGTAATTCAGCCATAAGTGGAGCTGAAGTACGGATTGATGCTACTCTAGTGAAGAATATTGTAATACCTGAAAGTGAAAGAAATCAAGAGGCCGCGTATGTTTTATGGTTATGCTCATATTGAATGTCTAAAATTAGAACATCTATAGAGAGAGAGGATTAGTAGTTCCAGTGGCTGGAGAAGCACTGCATCCATGGGCATGAGATCTCCTTTGAAGGAGACGAAAATGTCTTAAAACTAGATACTGGTTGACCATCCACTAGGATGTATATGCTTTAAGGGTGCATCTGATCAGGAATTATATATGATTTGAATACATATGGCAAAAGATACGTTAAGAAACAAACCAGATGCCTGCAGGAGGCCCTGGTGCCTATGAGATGTCTAGGTGCCTGTGGGAACTCCAGGTGCCTGTGGAAGACCCTGGTAACTGCTAGATGATCATGTACCTGTGTGATGGCTGTGTGCCTGCAGGATGTCTGTATGTCTGTGGGATATCCAGGTGCCTGTGAGCTATCTGGGTATCTGTGGGTTGGCCTAGTGCCTGCATGGTATTTGGGCATCTGTGGGATTCCCTGGAGCCTGGAGGAAGTCCTGATGCCTGTGGGATGTCCGGGTGCCTACGGGAGGCCCTAGTACCTACAGGATATCTGGATGCCTGTGGGAACTCCAGGTCCCTGTTGGAGGTCCTTGTGCCTTTGGGAGGCCCAAATGACTGCTGGAGGATCGGGTCCTTGTGTGATATCTGTGTGGCTGTGGGATAGCCAGGTGACTGTGAGATGACTGGGTGTCTGTGGGTTGGCCCAGTGCTTGCATGATGCCCAGGCATCTGTGGGATTCCCTGGAGCTTGAGGAAGTGCTAGTGCCTATGGGATGTCTGGATGCCTGTGTGATGCACCTGGTACCTATTGTGGAAGTTTATTTTTAGTTATGTATAAAACAATTGTTTTATGCACTATTGGGTGAGGGACTAGCTAGGTCTTGGCGTTTTGTATTGTCTGCAGGTGTTGGATTTATGTGGATTTATGTGGATTGCTAATGATCTGCATATGCTATCAGTAAAACACCTGAGGAGTTCTGGATCAATAAAAACACCTGAGCTCAGATGCTCAAGGATTCCACTGTCCCAGTATGGAGCTTGCCATGATGGTGGTTCCCTCTGCTGAGGCCTGGCAGGGTTTGCATTTATGAATAAGCCTCCTTGTCTTCCTTGCTGAGTTGCCACAGCAGCATATTACTACAGTACTTGTGAGGGGTGCTGGTCTCTGTGAGGGGCCCTGGTGTCTATAGGATGTCTGGGTGCCTATAGGGACTCAAGGTGCCAGTGGGAGACCTTGGTGCCTGCGTGAGGCCCAGGTGACTGTCAGATGACTGGGTGTCTTTGTGATGTCCAGGTGCCTAAGTGATGTCCAGGTGCCTGCTATATGTCTGGGTACCTGTGGGATGCCCTGGTGCTCACAGGTGGTCCTGATGCCTGTGGGCTGTCTGGGTGCTGGTGGGATGACCAAATGCCCATGGTTGCTTGTGGGGAGATGGGGTGCCTGGATGATGTCCAGGTATCTGCTGGGTTGCTGGGTGATTGTCTGAAGCTTGGGCCTCTGTGGGATCTCTGGTGCCTGTGGTAGGTCCTGGTGCCTGCAGAGGGCCCTGGTGCCTGTGGATGTCTGGGCCTGTGGGATATCCAGGTGCCTGCAGGAGGCACTGATGCATGTGGGAAGTCCTGGTGACTGCCAGATGACCGGGTGCCTTTGTGAGGTCCTGGTCTCTGAGATATGACTGGTTGCCTTCGGGAAACCCCGTTCGCTGTGGGATGTCAGGGAGCCTGTGGGATGTCTTAGTACTTGCAAGATACCAGGGAGCCTGTTCAGTGTCAGGGTATGGGCAGTAAAGCACAACTTCAGGTAGAACTCTGTCATGCTTCATCTTGAGCTAGTATGGGCCAGGCCAAAGTCCATAATCAGAGCATTCTTCTGCCTCCAAAGACCATGGTGAAGCCTGTCATCCATGCTCATGCCACACAAGCTTGACTTAATTTTCTTTAAGTTTTGTTTTGTTTTTGTTTCTTTTTCTTTCTTTTTTGAGGGCACAGGGGTAGGATGGTGGAACAGGAAGGATTCAGAAGAGGGTGTTATTGAGATACATTATTAATAAAAGTATTATAATAAAAAGAAAAAGAGACCAGAAATCCCTACCTTAGACGGTTCTCTAGGTCTATAACTCGCTCAGTTAGATCCCAGTTGCCTCTTCCAAGATTCTGAGAATTTGTGTTTTTCAAAATCTTAATTTTCATTAGGGAAGCAATAAGGTCCTGAAGATTCTGGATGTCATCTCTCAGGGATAGTATCTGAAGAGACTGCTGGGCGTGACTTTCTTTGTAACTCTCTAACTCAGTCTTCATCTCTTGCAATGAAGTTTCTTTTATGTAAAGTTCGCTTTGAAGATTTCTCAGCTAATGAGAAGGGGAAAGAAAGGGTTACTTAAAATAGCTTATCTTGCTTTTAAACACTCGAGAGGTTAAGTCATTGTGACTATGTTACACATTACTAGAGAATAAAATGAAGCCTTTCAAATCTATTCTTGAACAGTATATCTTCATGTTTAAAAGCAATAAGTTTGAAATAAAGTTTATCAACCTTGAAACCAGGTGAGTCCTTAGTACTTCTGTAACTACTAAATTGCAGGAATTATGGATTTGGGGATTTCTGTCAGAAATGACTGATGCTTTAGCCTTAAATATCTTGCTTTCTATGTGTGGCTCACAGGTGGCATGTTTGCAGGCCTGTCTTGGTTCCCTATCTTATTTGTGCTAGTGGGAAAAATGGAGGGGAAACGCAGAGGAAGAGCAAAGATTAAAATAGTTAGCCGTAGCGAGGTGTGGCGGCGCACACCTTTAATCCCAGCTTTGTCTTCATGTCTGTCATTGCTTCATTCCCTTACCACTCCTAGTCAGGGTTGCAGACCCAAGCCATGGGAGTAGAGATGCTTGATCCAACATCTCTGCTTGCCAGTAAAGAGAGCACATGCTTTCTTTATGATCTACAGTTAATGCCTATGCATTCTGTGAAGTTTCATGTCTAGGCAGGGCCAGCATTTGTAGGAGCAGCTAGAAGAGTGCGCATCTCATCCAATCACAGTCTGTGATGTGGTTTTTTGCTGCCAGTGTAAGTGACACTGACCATGGCCTTACATCACTTGTGTGGAACACCAAGTTTATGAGGGTAAAGGAAAAGCAAGCACTAGACTCGATGGTGATTTCATTACGCTCCAGGGGAATCCCACTGGCATCCTAGACAGCACAGCTGCAAAAGGGGACATGGAGGACAGCAGGTGACCCCCGGAGGTCACCCGGATGCACTTCCTTGATGTTATTAATAACTGCAGTGGGCAGTGGTGATGACGATCTTCTTTAGGGCAGTCCTGAGGGACTGAAGGAGAGCAGGAGGATGGGGATACCAGAGCTGTTTCACGTCAGAGACAGACTGCGGGTGGTCCACGGGCCTACCATAGTCTCTTCTTGTTGTCTGGCCTTGAACTCAACATAGTCACCTGTTTTATCCAGGAAGTCCTCCTCCTTCCACACAGGTTAAAAGCACCTGCTACTCTTGCAGAAGGCCCAGGTTCCAGATTCCTAGCACCCAGCAACCACGTGGTGGCTCACTGTAACTCCAGTTCCAGAGGATCTGACATCCTCTTTCGGCCATATACATGCAGACAAACACTCGTACGCATAAAATAAAGATAAATCTTTAAAACACATTGAATTTGTATTCAATTTACAATATTTGACTTTGTATTGACTTTATACGTTACCAGTGACTTCTTTTCTTAGCTCGATACTACCGCAGCCCCACTGTGTAAGAGTTTTATGTTAATACCATATTCTTTAAACTAGTCCACAGAATCACCAAATGAAGAGGCTCACATTTATTCCTTCTATATCTGGCCTTATCCAAATATAGATCTCTTGCACCTGCTTCTCCATTATAGGACAGAAACACATGGCAATTATTTTTGTATGTTATACGGAGAGACAAGGTTAATTATAACAAAAAATTGAAATATATGCCACGAAGAGGAAAACTACCTTAACAAGACAACTGGCTCCCTGTGGGACTAAATGGTAGGTTACTGGGGAAGGGAAAGATGATTCATGCTGAGGCTCAGGTATCTTGTTGGAATCACTAAGCTTCCTTTTAAAAAAAGCAACATTCGAATGAGGATACCATATAATAACTGCCACTACATTTTTATTTTCTGAGATAAGGTCTCATTAGGTAATCCAGCCTGATCTTAAACTCTACATCCTGTTTCCTCCGCCTCCTAATTACTGGCTCTGTAGACTATGCAACCAGGCCTGGCTTGATACACTTCTTTATTTTTAAAATCATATTCATTTATTCTCGGCGTGTGTGTGTGTGTGTGTGTGTGTGTGTATGTGTGTGTGTGTGTGTGTGTGTGTGTGTGTGTGTGTGTGTATGTGTGTGTGTGTGTGTGTGTGTGTGTGTGTGTTTGGGAGGTACATGCCACGGTACACATGCAGAAGTCAGAGGACAACCTGCAGGAGATGTTTTTCTCTTTCCACCACCTGTGCCCTGGGGATTAAACCCAAGTTGTCCGTCTTGGTGACAGGCATCTCTACCCACTGAGCCATTTCTCTGGCTCTGGATTTGTAATTTTGATTAAATTAGAAAACACCAATAGGAGCTATGACATACTTCCTGGGGAGGGTGTTGTTGGAGATCAGACCCAAAGACTTGCACAATGCTAGGAATGCATTCCACCTTTGAGTTATATCCTTAGTCTCAATGTAGACCAGGCTAGCCTCTGAAGTGATCCTCCTACCGAAGCTTCCTGCACACTGGCCTTACAGGTGCATATCACCATGTCTAGCTGGAATACTTTTTAATGTATATAGTATCTAAAATGATGTCAAAAAAACCTTATAGAACCTTTTAGGTGTTCATCTGTACATGGAGGGTGGCTTCAAAACACAATACTTTGTGTAGTGAGCTAGGCACTGTGGTACGTGACTGTAGTCTGAGCTACTTGGAAAACTAAAGAGTGAAGCAGTACACCTACAGTATTTCTCAGCAAAGAAGACAAGAAGACAGTTTCATATCTGCAAACCCTGCCAGACCTCAGCAGAGGGGACCACATATCATGGCAAGCACCATTCTGGACAGTGGAACCCTGATCATCTGATCTCAGGGGTTTTTATTGACCCAAAAGCTCCTCAGGTATTTCATTGATACAAAAACTCTACTCCCTTATGGCTCTGCCAGAGAACAATGAGCACATGCAGATCATGAGTAATTAAACATCTTTTACATAAAGCCAACACCTGCAGATAATACAAAATGTCAAGGCCTAGGCAGCCCTTCCTCCAACAATGCACAAAACCACCATCTTAAACATAACTAGAAATAAACTTCTGCAATAGAGGAGAGTCAGTTGAGTCCATGAGTTCAAAACCCCAAACTTTCCAAGTGTTACTAAGCCATACTGTAGAGAAGAATGATGCTACACGTTCTCACCACCTCCCTGTTCTGCAGTATGTGTCTGTTGGGTGGAGAGGGGTCATCCTGGATCCTAAAGGCAGAACTGTGATCTTTACTAATGTTCCCCGGTGTACTTTCATACAAGCATCCCTTCCTCCCCTCTCCTCATCTCAAGCCTGTCTTCACTTTAGCCACTTCAGATCAAGAACAAATGGAGACTCCATCCCTAGGCTATAGGATTTCTGATCTCTCAGGAGCCCTTCCCTCTCGTGCCTATCAAACATGACAAATAGTTTATATTTGATTAAGCCTGGCTCATTCTAATGTCTTGGAAAACCATTTGGTGTGTTGTTAATTATAATGATAACATGAAACACTTACGTGCTGATTAGTTTTTTGTCGACCTGACATGAACTAGGGTCATCCGGGAAGAGGAGATTTCAATTGAGAAGATGCCTTCATTAGACTACCCATAGACAAATGTGTTGTGGGCATTTTATTGATGCATAATTGATGTGGGAGGGCTCAGATCACCGAGGGCAGTGCCCACCCCTGGATAAGAAGCAGGCTGAGGAAGTCAGCCAGCAGCATTCCTCCACGGTCTCTGTCTCCATTCTTGCTTTCAGATTCCCGCCTTGGCTTTCCTTCGTGATGGACCAATGATATGTAAGATGAAATAAACCCTTTCCTCCACAAATTGCTTTTGGTCATGATGTTTATCACTGCAATGGAAAGCAAACTAGGACAACAAACATACAAGCTGTTTTGTTTGGGTTTGTGTGTGTGCATGTATTGTGTGGGTTTGTGTTCATGTGTTCGTGGTAGGGTCTGCACAAGTGTGTGTGTGTTGTAGAGGTCAGAGGTCAATGTCAACTCTCTCACCTCAATTGCTCTTCACTTTATGTTTTAACTTTTTATTATTGTTGTTGTTGTTGGGACTGTTGTGTGTGTGTGCGCATGTGCAATGTCATATGTATATGCAGAAGTCAGAGGACAACTCTGTGAAGTTTCCCCCTTTCCATCTTTACACGGTGTTGTGGTTTGAATGAAAAATATCCCCTAAAGCTTGTGTATCTGAATACTTGGTCCCCATGTTTTGGTAGTCTGGTTGGGGAAGTTATGGCACCTTTGGCGGTAGAGTCTTGCTGGAGGAAGTATGGCACTGGGAGCAGGCTTTGAAACTCTAGAGCTTCACCCAAAGCTTCCGGTTTGATGTCTGCTATCCATATGGTGTTGAGATGTGATCTCTCAACTTCCTGCTCCTGCCACAATGCCTTCCAAGTCACTATGGGCATCTGGCCCTCTAGAACTGGAAGCTAAAATAAAATTTTAAGTTCCTTTTAGTCATGGCATTTTATCACAGGAACAAAAAGTAACTAATGCACATGGGTTCCGGAGACCAAACTCAGGCTGTCGGGCTCATCGTTAGTTGCCTTTGCTGGCTAAACATCTCCCTGGCCCTTCCACCTTAATTTTTTAAACAAGATCTCTCACCGAATCTAGATCTCACCGTTGAGCTAGCAAACCCAAGGGTTCTCCTTGTCTCTGCCTCCCCAACACTGAGATTATAGGTATACCCCATGGCACCCAGCTTTTTAAAGGGGTCCTAGGGACCCAAACTCAGTTTTTCACACTTTCATGGCAAACACTTGAACAAATAAGTCATCTACCCAGTCCCATTTTTGTTTTGTTTTGCTTTGTTTTGAGACAAGTTCTCGAGAAATTCAGTTGTCCCTCCTCATCCTCCTGATACTGGGATCATAAGTATTACATCCCACATAGAGGCAAATATATTTTTAATTTAAAATATAAAATAAAATGAAAAGAAATATAAAATACACATAGAAATACATATACACATATGCTTTTTACGGGTCTGGGTATCAGATCTTGCCCTTGTACAAGGAAGGCGAGCACTCTACCAAGTGAACCACAACCCTAGCCCCTCATTATCGATATTTGTATCTTCTTAAGTGAAATCTGGAATTGAGCTATTGGTGGATGAGACAGCAAAGAAGAACTTTATTAAGAGTCTTGACAGAAAAGGAACAACTTGAGTGCCCCTCAAATCTGTATATTGAAGTCGTGATCCCCAATACCTCATAATATTACTGTATTTTAAAATTGAGTAATTAAGTTAAAATGTGATCACTAAGGCAGTCCTTAATCCAGTATGACTGATGTCCTTTTTTAAAAAAATATTACATTAACTTATTTGTGTGTGTGTGTGTGTGTGTGTGTGTGTGTGTGTGTGTGTACACATGCAAACAAGCACATGGTGATCAGAAGACCACCTGTAGATTTGGTTTTCTCCTTGCATTATGTGGGTCCCAGGGTTTGAACTCAGGCCATCAGGACTGGAGACAAGTACCTTACCCACTGAGCCACCTCACCAGCCCATAACTGGTGTCCTTATTAAAAGAAGAAACTTGGGGCTGGAGAGATGACTCCACCGTTAAGAGCCCTTGATGCTTTTGTGGAGAGCTAAACTTCTGTTCCCAGCACTCAACATCAGTTAGCTCACAGTCACCTGTAACTTCAACTCCAGGAGACCTGCTGTCCTCTCCTGACCTCCTGGGGCACCTACATACACGTTCACAGACACATACAAAGACACATACACATAAACACAAATAAATCTTCACAGGAAGAGAGGAGAAGGAGGGAACTTGAACACAGACGCTGGGGGAGACACCAGGAGAAGACCACCATCCACAACCCAAGAAGAAACATCTCAGGAGAAGCGAAGCCTGCAGACCTTGTTTCCTACTTCTAGCCTGCATGACCACTAGAAAATACTGTGTGAGCATTCAGCCTGATACTTTGTTACCAAAGCTCTAGGAAGCAAAGGCAGCCACACAGACAGCTACTTACCCTACTGGCTGATCCCCTATTTGTAAGCACTCAGAGAATTCTACCTGACGGTCATCACAAAGATGAAAAAGGCCGGTGAGCCTCCAACCATGGTTACTAGAAGGCAGTCTCAGTCAATAAATCCTGCGGACAGTTAGGCTCAGTTAAGGAATTTCTACAAGCATTCTCCGGTTTCATCGCGAAGTTCCAAGTTCAAGGAGTGAACCGGCCTCAGGAGTAGAGTAGCGGTTGATAGAGGGTGCCTGACGTGCTCATTCAGCAAAAGTCAATGCACAGACACAGTTTGTGTGGCGCCACTCAGATTTTACCAACAATTAAATAAGACTAGTGGACATTTGCCATTTAGTGGGGTACTGAAAATAGGAACTCGTCCTTTCCATTAAAAATATTTAGGGCAGGAAGTGTAGCTCAGTGGTGGAATATTTGTCCTGTATGTGCAAGGTCCTGGGTTAGAGCCTCAGCAGATGTACACACACACACACACACACACACACACACACACACACACACACACACACACATGCTTAGACATATTATTGTTGTGCCACAAATTCTGCCTGCATGTATGTGTACACGCCGTGTGTGTGCCTGGTGCCTGCAGAGCCAGATTCTCTGGAACTGGAGGAACAGGCAGCTAAGAGACATCATGTGGTTGCTGGGGATTGAACCTAGGTCCTCCGGAAGAGCAATCAATGCACTTAAACACTGAGCCATCTCTCTAGCCCCTATGTCGTGAATTTTGAGCATGGTATTCCATAAGCAATATGCTGACTCTCAAAGTTTGGCAGTCAACTCCAACGCAAAAGCTCTGTACTAGGTACCATCTTCAGGAGGAATAGAAAACGTGGACGTGAATCTAAACTGTGCTCCTCAGTCACGAAAGAGTTCGATATTAAGGGGAAAGAATGGAACTGGGTTAAGATAATGCCTTGGGCTGTTAGCAGAGATTTCTTGCCTAACTTTTACAGAAGATATAATTCCCTAGTTTGTTTTCATAAGCCATACGCCTCAGCTAAAAGAGTCCTGTTTTTCACCAACAAGCTGGCAAGGTCAGGATGGGCTGGATCAGCTGCCATTTTGTCGTATATGGTTGGAACCTGGTAGGAACCACTTCAAGAGGTGAATCAAAACAAGCCTATAAAGAGAAATGGCCAGTTAATTGACTAAATATGTGCCTTGTGGATCAAAACCCACAGATGATGTAGCCCATACAAACTCTTACAATAGGTACTTGCAAATAGGACTCAGCTTTAAGGTATTCATCCTGAGATAGCCATTCTAGCAAACCTAACCGTTTCCAGGGAAATAGCAAGTGTCATGCCGACCCAGAAAGCTGCTTTGCTGCTCTTCCAGACTTAACACTTACCTGTCAACAGTTTACAATAGCTGGAGTAAGTGCGACCTGTCTGAATTGTATGGCGTGATCTCTGAGAGTACAGGAATCAAGAAAAACATACATAAATGTCTGTAATAACTCTATAGAGGGGCTCAGCGGTAGAAGCACAGGGCAGGTGTCAGGATTCCAGCACTCCCCCCACGCCCGCCTCTGACTATTAGGAGGTGTGGCCTTGTTGAAGGAAGTGCAGGCTTATTGGAGGAAGTGTCTCACTTGGGGAGGGCTGTGGGGTTTCAAGCCGGGCCCGGTGTGACACTCTTTTGCTGCTACCTGAAGTACTATGCTTGGCTCCCTCTCCAGCACCACGTCTGCCTGGGAGCCGCCATGCTTCTCACCACGATGACAATGGACTAAAACGGTCTGAACTGTAAGCCGGCCCCAATTAAATGCTTTCCTTTATGAGTCACTGTGGTCACGGTGTCTCTTCACAGCAACAGAAATCCTGAGACAGAGAGAATGACATAGTAGGACAGCCAATATGTCCTTCAGACCTCCGAGCATGTGAGCAGATGCACACAGATGTACACATATGTGTGCGCACACCACACACACACACACACACAAATGCATACACAATAAGAATTTTAAAAGTTATTTCTGGAGAGATGGCTGGACAGTTTAGAGCACACGTGGCTAGGTTCAACCCCCCAGCTCCCACGTGGTGACTCAAAACCATTTGTGACTTAGTTCCAGGTGATCGAATGTCCTCTTCTGACCTCCACGGGCACCAGGCACAGATGCGGTGTCAATACACATGAAGGCAAAACATTCACACACATAAAACAAATCTAAAAAGGAAAAGAGAAAAGGTAGTTTCTAGGGGCCAGACAGATGCTAAGAGCCCTTGCAGCTCTTCCAAAGGACCCGAGTTCAAGTCCCAGCACCAAAATTAGGTGATTCAGAATCACCTATAATTCCAGTCTAAGAGACCTGCCTCCCTCTTCTAGCCTCTGAGGGGACTTGTACACACCCACACAAATGTAAGATAAATCTGTTTTGTTTTGTTTTGTTTTGTTTAAAGAGTGTTTTCTAAAAAGAAAAGAAAAAAGAAGGTAGCTAATAGAGAACCAGGCACGAGGGCACACACCTGTAGTCCTAGCACTCAGGAGTGGAGATAAAAAGATGATGGTCAAGGTCATCCTCAGCTACAGGTTGAGTTTGAGACCAGCCTAACCCTAACCCTGTTTTATGAGATGTCTCTCCCTGGCTTTTTGCTCATCCAGTAAGGATCAGTCTGTCTCTACCTCCACAGAGCTGAAACTGCAAGCTCACTTGTCTGTGCCTGTGTTTTTTATATGGATGCCAGAAACTGATCTCAGTCCTCGTGTTTAAGATATAAGTAGTTTACCAACTGAACTGTCTCTCCAGCCTCCCACAGTTTCTTCTCTCGGCAGTCAGCAGTTGTGGTGGCATCTGAAGTCAAGACAGTTCACACTGTTCTTGCTTACTGGAAACATACTTTTGAATTTACAATAGTGCATAAAACAATCGTATTTCCTAAAAATCAGCAACACAGGAACTGTCTTCGAGTGTATCATACTGAATTAAATTATGTTTGGGTGTTTGGGTGAGACAGGGTTTATCTATACAATCCAGGCTGGCATCAAAGTATGACCCTCTTATCTCCCAAATAGTTGGATTACATGCTTGTAGTAGTACGATACTGAGGCTCACCAAGAGGGACAAGGAGGCATTCTCATACATGCAAACTCTGCCAGATCTCAGCAGAGGGAATCACCATCATGGCCAGCGCCATACTTGATCAACAGTGGAACACTGAGTGTCTGAGCTCAGGTGTTTTTATTGATGCGGAACTCCTTCAGTGCTCTACTGATAGCAGGTGCAGATCATAAGCAATCAAACCTCCCCCTCAGAAATCCAACACCTACAGACAATACAAAACGCCAAGACCTATGCATCCCTTTGTCCAATAGTGCACAAAAACCATTATTTTAAACACAACTAAAAATAAGCTTCCACAACACATGCCCAACTTATGGTCTAAGATTAAGGATAGAATAAAAGACATTTTAGACAAACAAACATTGAGTTTATTACAGTGTGCCCTTACTTACATCACAGATATATGACGGACACACACACACACACACACATATATACACACACACCAATCAGAAAAGTAATGTGAGTGACAAATCCGCCTCCCCCCAGTTAGGCTGCATCATCAGAATGCTTGGTCCCCAGTGGGTGGCACTGTTTGGAGAGCCTATGGGGAGGGTTCCTTGGAGGAAGAACATTACTGTGGCAGGACATTGAGAGTTTAAAGTCTCTTGCCACTTCCAGTTGAATCTCTGCTTGTGTTTGTGGTTGAGATGTGATCTCTCAGCTTCCTGCTCCTGCCTCCTGCTATCACTCCCCACCATGATAGACTCTGGAACCATAAGCCATAGCTACTTTCTGTTGTGATATTTTATCACAGCAGTAGGAAAGCAAACAATATAAGCTGCTTATTTGTTTACTTTTTTGTACTTATTTATTTAAAGTCAGGATCTCACAATGTACCCCCGACTGTTCTGAAACTCACTGTGTAGACCAGGTTGGCCTTGAGTTTACAGAGATCTGTGTGCCTCTGCCTCCCCAGAGCTGGGAATAAAAGCATGTGCCATCATACCCAGCACAAGAAGTTTCTTTTTTAAAGGAACATACATTAAGAACAGAAAAGGAAATCAAAGTAGTAAAAAAGTTTAGTACTAAAGAATCCAAGCCTGCTAGTGATGGTGGTGGTGGCGGAAGCACTCAGGAGGCAGAGGCAGGAGGGTCGCTTTGAGTTCGAGGCCAGCCTGGTCTACAGAGTGAGTTCCAGGACATCCAGGTTACACAGAGAAACCCTGTCTCAAAAAGCCAACCCTCCCTCCAAAAAAAAAAAGACTAATAAATATTTTAGTTAACTATGCTAAGTATATATATTAATACAATAAAATTTTATTGAGAATTCATTGCTGCATATATGCGTTTTAATCAAATCTACTCAAATAAAATCTTTATGGTTGTGAAAATAATAGCATATATTATTTGTATAATTTCTAAACTAATAGAAAAGGCATGCAAAAAAAAACACAACGCAAGAAATAAAAATATCCATTGGATCTTATTGTGGGGAAACGGGATGGAACAAACACTACATATACTAAGACAGTAGGAATATGACCAAATGTTTTTTGAGACAGGGTCTTCTCCTAGGTTGGCATCATTTCCATTATGTTGCCAAGAATGACCTAGAGTTTGGATCTCCCTTCCTACACATCCCACGTGATTTTAAGAGTGAACCACCACACCCATTTTTGTTGTTTAGCAAACTGGTTGGTCTTTTTTTTTCTAATACAGTGCTGGGTATCAAAGTCAGGGCTCTGTGCATATTAGGCAAGCACTCTACCAAGTGAGCTGCATCCCTAACCCTAGATAATAACATTAATAAAGTAAATTTCAAAAGCTTTTTAAAAGCAAAGGTTAATGGCTTTATTTTTAAAAGGAGAAAGTTGCGGGGAAGGATCATGCCCTCCCAGAGTATTTATGTATGGGGGAAAGGGAGACATTTTCATTAGTGCTATAGCCACTGATAAGGTGCTCACATGCCTGTAAACAAACTCCCACCCATGTTCTTGTTAACAAACTTAATGAAATGTATTGGTTCACACACACAAGACATAAAAGTGGAAGGTCGAGGGAGACAGGAGTGGGTAATGGGAGAATGAATATAAAATACATATGTACATGTATGAAATGTTGTAATGAAGCCTATTATCGTGTATAATATATATTATAAAACATTTTTAAAAGTTTAGAACACAAGTTGTGACGGTTCATTGGATTCGAAAAGGATAAAACCATAAATTATTTATCCATTAAATTCCTATTTGACATTAGCTTGGGGTTCCACTATTCAGTATGATGCTGCCCAGGATAGTGGTTCCCTCTGCTGAAGTCTGGCAGAGTTTGCGCATATGAATATGCCTCCTGTATCACACCCCTGTGAGTTGCCACAGCAGGTAATTACTACAAATGGCGCCCAATGTGGTAGGCGGAAAGTAAGGAAGCACACAACTTCATACTAGCTGCATCAAACATGGAGACAAGGAGGAAGAGAAACTCCAGACCTCACAGAGGCCAGTTAAGCACACTCTGAGCAGTTCCCAGAGGACAGAGATTAAGGTGTGAATAAAAGGAAAGCCCTATAAGAGAGAGTGGCAAACGAGGAAGACGCTCCTAGGTGAGAGCCATGTTTCAGACAAATGTTTTGGATGAATTTTCATGGTGAAAACGGAGTTCGGCTGGGAGCAGGGAAGAAACAAGGTTTCAACCACTTTTCCTGATCATGGAGCTGATGCTTCCTCCCTATGCGGATAGCAGCCAGGGCGCAGGAGAAGGAAACCAAAGCGTACTGTTCTAGAAACTGAGTTTGCTGATGGTTTTGCGTGTGTGAAGCTCAAGCAGGTCTTGTGTTTTAAGTTTATGAAGAAAGGTGATGTTTCCCTGTAGCACTAGTGAAAACGAATGCCAAACTGCCAAGGCTTTGCCAGATATTCTTCCCACAAGCCCAGGACCCCCTGCTGTGGAAGCAGGGACTTAGAGCCAAAAAGCTGCTAAGTTAACTGAACAGTTTTTTGTTTGTTTGTTTGTTTGTTTTTCCTACAAACCTAACTACAAGCAGTCCAAATACTGGTGATGGTGATAAGAACTCCAGCCATGAGGGAACCCTTCCTGCAGACAAGGTGACCTGTTTTTTTCTTTGTTTGCTTTTCCTGCAAACCACACTCTATCTTAAAATCTGAAAAATGTTTCCTCAGGATCAGCACACATAAGCTATCTTCCAGAACTGACAGAGGTTGTACCTGGCCGCTAACAGCTGAACTTGGTACTGTAAGAGTTACCCAGGTGGTGCTGGTTTTGAAGGCATGAAGGGGTCATGGAAAGCTGCTGAGACTTGGTACTATGAGAGGCCTTTGGTGAGGGTGCAGCTTCCGTGGTAGTTGAAGGCCAGATTGAAGGGGTCATGCAGAGAAGTTGAGGCTTGGCATCATGAAAATAGCCCGGGAGAGGCTATTGGTGAAAGTGCAGCAAGGGACCCCAGCAGTTTTTGAGATTCCAGTACCATAGGATGACCACCAAGAGCAGCAACAGCAGTGGAGTGGAGCCAGCCAGAATCTGGAGGACAAGCTGTATGTGCTTCAGAGGGCAGAGTCAGAGAAATGACCCAAGCCTTTGGAGGAGCTCAGAAGATCGTGAGTGAATTCCAGATAACTGGACATTGATAATGTTTTTCTGTTGTCCAAAGACATTGTGAAAAGCTTGATAGGTGTTTGGTTTCACTTGGTCCTGTGCATTAGAAGCCTCATAATTGTTCTTCTTGTAAATAGTTTTGCTGGTGTAGTGTTCAATTATGTTATAAAGGTAAAGCAATTTTTTTATACAGAAAAGGAGAAATGCTGTGGAAGTTTATTTTTAGATATGTATAAAATATTGTTTTGTGCACTGTTGGGTGAGGGTCTGCCTAGGTCTTGATATTTTGTATTGTTTGCAGGTATTGGATTTCTGTGGGGGATGTTTGATCTGCACCTGAGGGGTTCTGAATTGATAAAACCTCCTGAGCTTAGACACTCAGGGTTCCACTGACCAGTACGGCGCTGGCCAGGATAGCGATTCCCTCTACTGAGGTCTGGAAGGGATTACACCTATGAGTATACCTCCTTGACTTCTTTGCTGAGTGACACCGTAGGTGTATTGACCCAGCATTCCTGGAGTCAGAGACAAGAAGATTGCTGGAAGCTTGAAGCCAGTGTGGCTAATACAGAGGGTTTTATAGGTCAGCCAGTTTTGTATCAGCAAAACTCAGCCTCAAAAGAAAAAGAAGTTAAAATGTGGGGTTAGTGAGTAGCTCAGTGGCGGGGCCCTTTCCCCTAAGCATATATGAGGCTCTAAGTTTCATGTCCAGCACTAGGGGGAATTTTAAATATACAAACATGGGACACTGATCAGTGGCAAAGCACCTGACTAGATTCAAACCTGTATGTTCTGTCCCTAGCATCTCCAAAATCCAAACTATCTATAAAGAATCTATCAGATGATGAAATTATAGGGCAATTATATGGTGCTGGATTATAGCTAAAACCCAAACTAGATCTCAAGTCATATTTGCTCCCAAAGAAAATGTACTATTTCCTTTTCTTTTACTTTTGAAACAGAGGCTCACTGTATCACCCTGGGAGGTCACCCAATCATGGGTTCTGGAGGTCCTCCTACTGATGCAGCCTCCCAGACAGCCAGGATGACAAATACATACCGCTCTTCCTGTCAGCATGCCACTTGAAATCTGGGTCTCAAAGCCAAGCATCTGTGTTACAATTTCATAGTCAGAAATTAATCGAAAACAAGATTACGATTACTTTATTAACGAGAGGGTCAAGTCCAGCGCTAGTCCCCGCGATGGGTTCCTCAGTCTCCATGAAGGATAAACAACATAAGCTACGACAAGTGAGCGCAGTACCTCACTCTTCTGTGGGACTGTTAGTTGTCATGCTTAATGCGCTTTATTATGAAACTATTCTATGATGATTGTGACACGCAGAGGCGCCTCTTTAATAGTAAAATAAAGAAAGATAAAGAAAAATGAAGAGTAAAAATCAAAGAGAATAACAATGTGCACATTAAGGGAATAAAACAAAGTTTCTCTAAGCTAGCAATCCAGTTCTCTAGGCCTTACAATCTATTCTCCTCAGTTAGTTCATTCGCCTCGTCTCTCCTGTCCGTCTGTCTCTGTCTCTTCTCTTCAATCTGACCAAGACTTTTTTGTAGCTTGAGTAGCAAACCGCAGGAATGCTTCTCTAACAGCCAGGCGCATCCCAGAAGGAGCCCGTGTAGATAAGCGGTGTCCTTTCTTCTGTAGCTGCAAACTTTAAAGTTTGTAATTATCAACAGAGACCACATAACACGACACAGTGGTCAATTAGGGACTGCTGGATGTCATGCTGGCTGAATTTCCTAGGTAACTTCCAATTACCTAGGTCAAATAGGGCAAGGACATGTAGGCACCAGAGGAGAGTTTTATTTTGGTTTGTAGGTCCTTGGAATGTATTTATTTTTCCTGAGTGACAGCTATGAATTTCCGATCCTATCTATTGGTTGTTATTGGCTCAGGAAGCTTTCTTTCTTAAGTCCTGGGAAGTTTGCTTTTAGGTCAGTGCAAGCCTGCTATGTTCTTCATTAACTGGGGGAACAAGTTAAGGATGAACTATCTGCTTGTTTCTTCAGGTGTGCTAACTCTCTAATTAAGCTCTCTGACTTCCATCTATTAAGGTTTATCTCTTTCTGGGAAGGTGAGCATTTACTCCAGGAATAGGTTTATGATGCACTTGCAATAAGCCTGGGTTGCTCTCACATGCCAGGACTTGGAAGTCCAGAGGTGACTACAATTTACTTTTGAATAGCATGGCTGTGTTCCATTCCAGCCCACAGTGGCCAGCTCAGGGATTAATTTCGATATTACTATTAGGCTATGCAGACCTTATTATTGATGAGAAACGTATGTCACAATACAGTAAAGATAAGAAAGGGGCAAAACAGTTAAGAAATTCCAATTTCCCAACAACGGAGGCCCAGGATCCTTGTCAAGCTGAAGCATCCATAGTCTGGGTAACATGGATCCCAACATATTAATATATGAACTTTATATTGTTAATATTAATTATAAAATATTTAAAAATTGGCCCCCTTCTTCTTCTTCTTCTTCTTCTTCTTCTTCTTCTTCCTCTTTTTTTTTTTTTTTTAGACAAGGTCTCATGTAGCCCAGGCTGGCTGGCTTCAAATTTACTATGTAGCTGAGAAAGACTTTGAATTTCTGACCCTATTGCCTATGCCTCCCAAATGCTAGGATTACAGGCATGTGTACCACACCTGAGGATCTAAACCCAAAGCTGTCTGCATTCTAGGCAAGCAATCTGCTAATTGAGCTGTATCTTCAACCATGGTAAGAGCTTTTTAAATTCCTAGACATAATTAGGAGCATTGCGATAATTGAAAAGATTCTGGAGATTGGAGAATTCTATCATTTTATACCATTTACTTAAAATTTTTAATTAATGTTCAAAATAATGGTTTTTATAATATGTTCATACCTAAATTTATGTACTTGGCTCCTACTACTTATTCTTAATGCAACATGTTTCTTAGCGAAGATACTAAGTAGGCTTGTCTTCATTTAAGGCCACCAAGGGAACTTCTCTAAATCTCCATTCTGAAACACTCTATCAGCTCAGGATTCATGTTCCAGCAATAATAAGATAAAGACTGAGTGGATCCTTCTGGTGCTCTTTTTGTTTGTTTGTTTTTTGTTTTGTTTTGTTTTGTTGTTTTTTGAGACAGTTCTGGTTGTCCTGGAACTCACTCTGTAGACCAGGCTTGCCACAAACTTCCAGAGATCTGCCTGCCTCTGCCTCTGGAGTGCTGAGATTAAAGGTGTGCACCACCACTGATCAGTCTCTGGTGCTCTTAAAATATCAATAGTAGTGCCATCATCTGCTCTAAGAAATACTTAAATTCCAGAAAAATTCCCATTAAGGTCCAACCTGTAAAACAAGTCTATAAACCCAGCTATATACCATACTAGAGAGAGAGAGTTTAACCATCTGGCATTGCTATAAAATCACTGTGGTGGCTCCCTAGTGGGACTTCCTAATCTACAAAGTAGTAAATTCAGAGACCCTCTGCAGCTGGCTTTCATCTTGACTGGTGGTAATGGGCACTGGTAAATTGAACTACCGAAAAAAGGCAAACCTAAAACTTTTTAGAGGTTTCATTAGATGCAGATGTTTCACATCTTCTTGTTCTGGAGTTAAACTGAGGGATCAGGGCGGGTGAGGGAGACGGGGGAGGTGCACCAGATAGCTCTGCAGGTAAACGCATTTGCTGCTAGGCTTGAGCACCAGAGTTCCGTCCCTGGGACCCACATAGAAGAAGGAGAGAGCTGACTCTTACAGTTCTCCTCTGACCTCCAAATACACACAATAAATAAATACAATTTAAATAATTGTATTTGAGGCCAGGCATGTGACCCGCCTGTAATCCTAGCACTAGGGAAACAGAGGCAGGAGGATCAGCTTAAGCGTGAGGCCTGTCTGACTACATAGTGTCAGGTCAGCCAGATACATAGTCTCAAAGAAAACAAAGAGCTAGATATGGCGGCTCACACCTGCAACCCTAGCACTTTGGAGGCTGATGCAGGAGGATTGGCATAAGTGTGACGCTAAGCCTAGGCTAGAAGGTGAGACCACATCTCAAAAAAATAAACAAAAGGTGGGCTATTGTTTGAGTTTTTTTGTTTTTTTTTTACATTTGTTTGTGCATGTGCGCCACAGCATGCAGGCGTGGGTCAGAGGACGACATTCGGACGGAGTCAGTTCTCTCCTGCCTTGTGGGTCCCAGGAATCAAACTCGGGTCATCAGGCTTGTGCAACAGACACCTTTACCTGCCACCAGACACCTGAATTTACCTTTTGTATCATTCACTAGCAAAGACATGCTAAGGACGCCAGCAAATGGGCAGCCAGAAGTAAACTTCCCCTTTTCAGGCTAGCTCTCGGCGGTACCCAAACAATATTCTAGTTCCTTCTGAAAACGGGGACAAAATACCAGAGTACAACTCACCACTGGGACATTGTCCAGAGCTGATAGATGTGGTAGGTGCCTGGCTTCTGGTGGCTCGGTCTCACAGGCCTCTTTGGTTTGGCTGTTAGCAAGTCTCCCAGGATCCGAGTGACTTAAACACTGGAGTGACCTTAACATGCTGGAGACACAGGAACATGGAGCAGATCCACTAACGCCGACTCACGGTGCTTCCAAGGGACGCTGCCATACGGCGCTCAGAAAGGGATGTTGAGGTCTATCCAGAGCCAGCAGTGAAGACTTCCAGGAGGTTCCACTAGTGTCTCAGTGCATAGTCAGGCCTCAGAAGGAGCTGCCTTGTTTCTTAGAGACAACGTGGACCTAGTTTTTAAAGAGAGTGTAAAATAGTTGAAGTGTCATTCAAATACACACACACACATGCGCACGCGCGCGCACACACACACGCACACAGAGGTCATTCCTAATGCTGTGTATGAGTCATAGCTTTGTGACCTGTGAATTTCCCTCATTTTCAATTTTTCAATCTATCAGAAATGCTAACGATAGCTCTCAAGAAACAGCCAAACCATACAAGCTCAAATACAAATTGATGATGTGCATACAATAATGTGTAGAGCACTTTATGCCCCCAGAGGAAAATACAAAGGTAACCTTGTAATACTTTTTTTTTTTCAGTGTTAAGCATCGAACCCAAGATCCTGCAGCATGCCAGTGTCACGGGAGGTCAGGGTCTAGGCTGGGTGTTTCAGGTTTCCTGGTTTTTTTTTTTAATGTTTTTTATTACGTGTGTATGTGTGTTCCCGGGTGCATATGTATATGCATGTGTATGTGCATGAGCACTTGAAGGTCAGAAGAGGGCCCAGTATCTCCTGGAACTGGAGTTATAGGTAGCTGTGAACAACCATGAGTGTGCTGAGAATCAAATCTGGGCCCTCTCCAGTCCCGTGTCCCCAAGTTCTAGGTGTCTTATTCACAGCACTGAAATAAGCACACACTGATTTGCAAACTAGCGAGGAAACTTTGTTTGAAACAGAGAGATAGCACAGGTCAGAAGACCCCAGAGCAGCAACCACACAAGTAACGGTATTCGGGGGCCCTGATTATTACTTAGGGCTTTCCTTTATGGAGGTTCAAGAGAACCTACAAGTTGTCCTCTGACCACCACAGGTGCACCATGTACACATGTATACATACGTAATTAAATTTTTTTAAAAAATAGAACCTAAGTTCTGTTTAAGATTATTTAAGGTTACAGCTTACTTTCTAAAACTCCTTGAAAATCCCACCCTCGTACTCTCTGAGTCTCCTTTTTACGCATACAATATAGCTTGCTATGATTCACTTAGTAGAAAGAACAAAGCATTTTTTTTTTTTTACCATACACAATCAAGAGAAATCCTAAATCCAAGATCAATTCGCAGGAGACACCTCAGTGACTGGGTGTCCTGAACTACTTGCCAGTAGAACGTTTGCACGTCATAGAAACCGTTGCTAGGTGAACGCATCACAAAGGTGCAAGGAAGACAAAGATCTCTCAAAGTGGTAGTCAGACTGTGGTTATTTTCCTAACAAGGAAGTAAAAGCACTGAATATATATATATATATATATATATATATATATATATATATATATATATATATATATATATATCAGGCATATGTATTCACATATATATGCAAACAGAAAACAATGCTTAGGAAAGCAATCCTACCAAAGTGAACAAATACTCCATCAAATATGAAAATCCTTTTTGGAGGCTTTTGTGAAGTTCTTGGAATAGGTCCAATGGTTACACTCTGATATCTGAATCATATATCTATATCATCTTTAGATGGTTTATTCGTCTCTATCTATATATCTCTGAAATAGCTGAGCCCTAAGAGGATAGAAATAATGATCTCATCAACTATTCCTAAGGAAAAGATGATTTGTCTCAAAAACTGGAATTTTTATCCTAGGAAAATACTTTCATAGCTGAGGAAGTTTGTTCTTAGTATGTGAATATTCTTGATGCTGAAACAGCCAGGAATACACTTCAAATATCAAAGAATACGGATAACCTGACCTCATTCCAAGTTCTGAGCCAAGGGTGGAGCTTAGGCATACATATTTTTGAAGCTATAAAGTCCATTCAAATGTAAATTTAGGGCTGAAAATGACTGCCCACTGTCTTTATGTACAATAAAAAATTCAACAGGGATTAGAGAGATGGCTCAGTGGTTAAGAGCACTGACTGATCCTCCAGATGTCCTGAGTTCAATTCCCAGCTACCACATGGTGGCTCACAGCCATCTACAGTGGATCTGATGCCCTCCTCTGGGATGCAGGTGTGCATGCAGACAGCACTCATACATTAACTAACTAAATAAATTAACATTTTTAAAAAGAAAAAAATTAAGCAGAAAGAAATTAAGACTCACAAGAATGAGAATAATAGATAATTAAACCAAGAAAAGCAAACTTTTCCTCTATAACATTCTTTTTTTTTGATGTTTGTTTTTGTTTTTCTGAGACAGGGTTTCTCTGTTGTAACTCTGGCTGTCCTGGAACTCCTTTTGTAGAGCAAGCTGGCCTCAAAAAGAGATCTGTCAGCTTC
The DNA here is from genome assembly GCA_026225945.1 of Cricetomys ansorgei. Lineage (NCBI taxonomy): Eukaryota > Metazoa > Chordata > Mammalia > Rodentia > Nesomyidae > Cricetomys > Cricetomys ansorgei. The sequence goes on from JAMJFZ010002869.1 coordinate 387,126, forward strand.
TGCCTCCTGAGTGCTGGGATTAAAGGTGTGTGCCACCACTACCAGGCTATCACATTCTTAAAATGGTGCTGCCTGAGGTTTGGGTGCAGCTCGGTGGGAAGAGAGCTTCCTAGGAGCCACGGAGACCCTGTGCTCTCACTGGTGATAAAAGTTGAGTGAGTGCTGAGACTCTCTTTTTCCTGCCTTTTTATTATTATTTAAATTGGCGGAGAAAAAGATCTGCCTTGCAGCACACGATGACATCATCCTGCCAGCATACGTGTGTAATATGCCTGTAATCCCAGCACTCAAGAGAGGCAGGAAGATTAGAAATTTTAGGTCATCCTTAACTACATAGCAAATTCAAGGCCAGCCTGGGCTACATGAGACCTTGTCGAAAGGAAAGAAAGAAAGAAAGAAAAAAAGACCAGGCATGTGGTATATACCTGTATAGTAAGATTGGGGATTTGAGGCCTCCCTAGACTACACAGTGAGATCAAGTCTCAAAAACCCACAAGCAGCTGTGTGGTGGTAATGCACACCTTTAATCGAAGCACTTGGGAGGCAGAGACAGAGGCAGAGGCAGGTGGATCTTTGTAAGTTTGAAGCCAGCCTAGACTACAGACTGAGTTCCACTGATTGTCAGAGTTACAACAGAGAGACCCTGTCTCAAAGAAAAAAAAAACCCACAAGCAATAACCAAAAAGTGTGGCACATATGTTACCTGTCTCCACATGTGTACTTGCTGTTTCTTTAACAAAAAGATAGGTTATAATGGAAAGCTTTATGTTAACTATTAAAAGTAAAATTCTGATGAATAAAGCTTTCATATATACGTCTTTCTGTGTAAATATTACTGTAGGATAAATTCTTAGAGCTGAAAAAAATCAAAGTAATTACACATTTAGACTTTGTTTTCAGTAACAGAGAATATAACCATTCAGCTTAGACCAGCCTCGCACCTCCCAAGTGCTGATCTGTTGTGGAAGTTTATTTTTAGTTGTGTTTAAAATAATTGTTTCTGTGCACTGTTGGAAAAAGGGATGCATAGGCCTTGGCATTTTGTATTGTCTGCAGGTGTTGGATTTCTGTTGGGGGGGGGAGGGGGGAAATGTTTGATTGCTAATGATCTGCACCTGAGGAGTTCTGAATCAATAAAACATCTGAGCGCAGATGCTTGTGGTTCCATTGTGGAGGATGAATCTTGTCTTGACAATGGTTCCCTCTGAGGAGGTCTGGCAGGGTTTGCAATTAGGAAAAATGCCTCCTCCTTTCTTGCTGAGCCATCCCAACAGTAGGCATACCACTACAAATGGTACCTGCAATGTGGGGCCAACATCACCCCAGCTAATCCAACCCGGAGATTAGAAAGAAGAGAAAGAAACTCCAGATCTTGCAGAGTTCAGAAAAGTCTGCTCAGAGAAGCTACCAGAGTATAGAGACTGAGGTATTCGTTGAAGGCTTCTGAAAGAAGAGGAGAGAGAAAAAGGAAATAAGCCTCTATGGAGAGAAAAGTCTGTGAAATTAATAAATAAATAAGGGAAAAAAGCTCAGAGGTGACAGCCACAGAATGGAGGCCCTTAGAGAGAAAGAATTCAGCTGGGAGCAGGAAAAAGCAAGGTTCTTTCTTACCGCTTTTTCTGATCATGGAGCTGACGCTTATTCCTGCCGCTGGTTGTGGGGGAGCTGTTTCACAAACTGACTTTTCTGATAGCTGCATTGTATGTGTGTGAAGCTCAAGATGTTGAGCTTGAGATCTAGGGAAGGGGTTATATGTCTCCCCTTAGTGGTGGTGAAAAACATAGCCAAATGCCAAACCACCAGAATGTTTCAACTGGAGATTCTTCCAGTTGAAACTGGGCACTGGCCCAGTGTCCCCTGCTGTTGTGGACCCCCTGCAGCTTGGAGTAAAAAATCTTCTTAGTTAAACTGACAAGTTTTTTGTTTTTTATCTTTTTTCTGCAAACCCAATTAAGAGAAAGACAAACAGTCCAGGCAAAGGTAATGAGAACTCCGCCTACTAGGGGAACCTTCCTGCAGACAAAATGGCCAGTTATTCTTTTCAGCAAACCAGACTCCATCTTAAAATCTAGAAGAGGTTTCCTCAGGGTCAGCACACAGAAGCTGTCTTTCAGAACTGGCTAAGGTTGTATCTTGTGCTGGTAGCCGAACTTGGTACTGTCAGAGTCACCCACTTGGTGCTGGTTTTGAAGGCATGAAAGAGTCTTTGGAGAGCAGCTGAGGCTCGGCACTATAAGAGGCCAGGAGAGGCCATTAGTGAAAGTGCAGCCAAAATAGCAGTTGAAGGCCCAAACTGAAGGGGTCATGCAGAGAAGTTGAGGCTTGGCATCATGAAAAGAGCCCAGGAGAGGCTCTTTTGGTGGAAGTGCAGCAAGGGACCCCAGCAGTTTTTGAGATTCCAATACCATAGGATGACCACCAAGAGCAGCAACAGCAGTGGAGTGGAGCCAGCCAGAATCTGGAGGACAAATTATGTGTACTTCAGAGGGCAGAAGTGGTCCAAGCATTTGGAGGAGCCCAGAAGATCGTGAGTGAATCCAGATACTTGGACATTGATAATGTTTTTCTGCTGTCCAAAGACATTGTGAAAAGCTTGATAGATATTTGGTATCATTTGGTCCTGTGCATTAGAAGCCTCATAATTGTTCCTCTTGTAAATAGTTTTGCTGGTGTAGTGTTAAACTGTGTTGTAAAGGTAAAGCAATTTTTTTTTTTAATACAGAAAAGGGGAAATGTTGTGGAAGTTTATTTTTAGTTGTATTTAAAATAATTGTTTTTGTGTGCTGTTGGAAAAAGGAACGCATGGGCCTTGGTGCTTTGTATTGTCTGCAGGTGTTGGATTTCTGTGGGGGATGTTTGATTGCTTATGATACGTACATGGTATCAGTAGAACACCTAAGGAGTTCTGAATCAATAAAACACCTGAGTGCAGATGATTGGGGTTCCACTGTCAATTGAGTATGGCGCTGGCCAGGACGGTGATTCCCTCTGCTGGTATCTGGCAGCTTGCATGCATGTCCCTCTTGGTGAGCCACAGCAGCGTACTACTGCACTGATCTTACAGACGTGTAACATTTCAACCTGACACATTAAAAAAAAACTTTATATAAATATATATTTAAGACAGGCTCTCACTTATGTAATTCTGGCTGGCCTAGAATTCCCTATGTAGCTCAATCTGGCCTTGAACTCATAGAGAAACTCCTACCTTCGTCTCTCCACTGCTGGGGTTAAAGGCATGTGCCACCATGCTACATTTAAATTTTTGATAGATATTATGAAATTCAAAATGGGACCTGGGCAAAAATGACAGACAGTATTAATAGTGCCGTTACTAGCATTGAAATATTTTGTTTTTCTAGGCTCAGAAAAGTGGTGATTTTTGTCTTTACTTGCCCCGTATTCAGTATATGGAAGGATTGCCTTTCTTTCCATAAAATACGTCCTCATTTGCTCTCTACGACAGCAGGCTTTTATGGTTTTCCTCTCATACGTTAGACTCTCCTTTTCATCCCTCCCACCCCATCCTCATCTCCTGGATTTTTTTTTTTCCTTCTTTTTTTAAAGTTATGTGTGAAGCAGGCTGAGGACCCGGATTCCATTCGCAACACCCGTATACAATGACTCACAACCATCTGTGTAATTCCAGTTCCAGGGGATCTGACAAGCTCTTCTGGCCTCTGGGGGCAGCAGGCATGAAAACTGTGCACTAGACATACATGCAGGCAAAATACACATACGTGAAATAAAAGTAAACAAATTTAAAAAACAATGTGTGTGAAAGGAGACACCAAAATGAATTGCTGGAGAGTAAGGAATTTATTCGAAGGGCTATTAGTGCCACGGACAGACAAACATAGACAACAGCACAGCAGCTACTTGGTGGAGAGTTCAGATCCCAGGACCGGAGACAAGACAGCATGGTGGGGACTCCGAAGAGAGGAAATCAGGGCTCATGAGGCAGAAGTGGGATGCTCTTCTTATGCCTTACTGAGGATAGGTGCAAGCACAAGCCTGCAACCAGGCCCTCGATTCCCAGGCAGGAGGCAGAGAAGGTGGTAGGAAGCAGGATGTGTAGCCACTCATACCCACTGTGATGTAAACTCACTCCCCAAGTCAGAGGTCCTTCCACCTGGACGTCTACTAGCTAGAGACTCATAGACAAAGTCTTAGTAGTTAGCTGTGGGTGTCTGTGATAGAGGTAGAGCTGCTGTAAGGTACTGTTGCCTGAGCAGCAGCTGGATCCTGACACTACATTTGCGTGTGTGTGTGTGTGTGTGTGTCTGTGTGTGTGTGTGTGTATGCGTGCATGTGTGTGTCTGTCTGTCTGTATATGTACATGTGTTGTGCACGTGTGCATGTGCATATGTGTGTGTGTATGTGTGTGCATGCATGTGTATATCTGTGTGTGTGTGTGTGTGTATGTCTGTGTGTATGTCTGTGTGTGTCTGTGTGTGTGTGTGTGTCTGTGTGTATGCGTGCATGTGTGTGTCTGTCTGTATGTATATGTACATGTGTTGTGCATGTGTGCATGTGCATATGTGTGTGTGTGTATGTGTGTGTATAGTACACCAATCTTGTATGTGGGAGTCAAAGTATAGCTTTCAGGAGTCAGTTCTCTCTCCACCCTGTTTTGAGGCAGGGCCCCCCCTCACTGTTTCTGCTGTTTCCAGCTTCTACACAGTTCTCCTGTTTCTGCCTCCCATCTCACAGGAGGAATGCTGGGTTTACAGATGCACTCCATTGCATCCAGCTTTTCAGTCTGGGTCTGGGTTGAAGCTCAGGTTGTCAGGCTTGCATGGCACGTCTTTTTAGTCACAGAGCCATCACCCTCGCCCATCTCCTGGAATTCTAAACACTGAAATAGTCTAGGGACCGGATGTCCAGGAGGCATCTGAAAACATTTTAACTGACTTGATGATCTTATCCCCCAACATGATCCTTTCATCAAAAAAGTTAAAATGGCAGCTCTACCTGCCTAGTTGCCCAGCCCAAATCCTTGCTTTCTCTCTTCCGTTCCAAGCTCATTTCTTGAGTCAGGTTGCTCTCACATCAGGTGCCCAGAAAAACTTCTCTTACCACACACTTCTAAGCACAGCACACCGGGCTGAGGATGTGCACAGTGGTTCAGCGCTTGCCCAGAGCCTGTGTTGTGTGAGTTTCAACCTTCAGCAGTGTAAAAATAAGCATTAAAAAAAACCATTTTCCCACCTTTTCTGATTCACTGCCTATCCTATCAGCTGAGGTTTTTGCTGTTGTTGTTGTTCCTTTTCCGATACAGGCTTTCTTTGTGTAAGACCTGGCTGTCTTGGAACTCACCGTATAGACCGAGCTGTCCTGGAACTCAGAGATCTGCCCGTCTCTGCCTCCCAAGTGCTGGGATTAAAGATGTGTGCCACTGTGCCCGGCTGTGGTGGTTTGAAAGGGAATGTCCTCCATAGACTCAGATGTTTGAATATTTGGCTCCCCAGTTAATGAAGGACTAGGAGGTGTGGCCTTGCTGAAGGAGGTATATCATTGGGGGAGTGTTGCATGTAATTAACCCATCAACGGTTTAATAAAAACAAGAAGACATTTTCACAGATATGAGCCTGCAAGACCTCAGCAGAGCGAATGGCGTGGCGTGGCAAGCACCATCTTCAACCAGCTGCATCCTCCTCGGGACTTCATTAAATCGAAGCTCCTCCTTACAGATCCAAAGGTCTATTTGCATGATGAAAGAAATCTCTTAGCTTGACTCCTCCCCACAGCGCTTTGGCAGCTGAGCTGTGTCATCCTAACAGTGGGGGAGCTCAAAGCCCAGTGGGAACGATTCACTCCCATTGTTGCCTGAGGCTGGGGTGAGTGCCTCAAGACTTCCCCAACAACAACTTTAGAGTGCAGCTTCAATTACATTGGACAGGAACAGGAAGCAGTCCTTAAGCAGAAAGCAGCAACCATTTACATTTATAAAGCAGCCCTTTTCAGCTACAGCACATGTCCCTGCCATCATTCCAGGCTGCCAACACAATGATTATCTTAAAAAAAAATACAAGCGTACACACACAGAAACACAATATTTGAAGATATGTTCAAGTGTTCTCTGACAAGGGCCGGCTTTGAGGTTTTCAAAACTCTTGCCATTCCTAGAGCACTCTCTGCTCCCTGTTTGGGGTTTGAGATGTGAGCTCCTAGCTGCTGCTTCTAGCCTGCCACCATGCTTCCCTGCTGTGTTGGTAATGGACTTCTATCCTTCTGGAACCATAAGTTCCAAATAAAAGCCCCCTTCTATAAGTTGCTTTGGTCACAGTGCTTCATCACAGTAAAAGAAATGTAACTGTACTCTAGCTTAGCTGACTTTTGTTTTAATAGTATGTCTCTGGACTGGGGGTGTCACTTAGCAGTCAAGGCATTTGCCTAGCCAGTACAAGATCTTGGCTCCGTCCCTAGCACTGAAAAATAAATAAAAAATAGCATAACTACTTTTTCATCTCTAAAATTACATATTCAATCGATGTTTGTATCGTCCACCAGAATATAAACTGGGTGCAGGAACAGTTCACTGTAATATCTGGCTCTCTAGGTACCTGTCAGCTACTGGAGCAGAATCATTGGCACAAAAAGAACTGTTCAACAGTTATTTGCTCAATGAATAAACTACATGGGTCACACATAGATACTGCAGCTGAAAACCAGCCTGTTGAAACGGCAAAGGCAAGAGACTTAGGAATGAGGCATCAAGGTTTGGGGCCTAACCTAGGCATAGCTTTGGGCTATGATGGGCTTTGGACTTCAAAAAACATTTCTCTTTTTGTTGAATGGGGCTTGGTCTTCTTCCTCACAAACAAGATAGCTGAATTAGTTTAAAAATAAAAAAATCTTCTTTGAGATGCAATATACAACAGAAACACTAGCTGCAAGTTTCAGGAACATTTTCTTCCATTTCAAAATATTTATTATATGTTTTGTGTATGCATGCCTGTCAGTGCAGGAGTCATGGGTGTCAGACGAGGGAGTTAGATCGCCTGGAACTGGAGTTTTAGGTGTGTGGAAACTGCTTTGTGGGTGCTGGGAACAAAGCCTGGGTCCTCTGCAAAAGCAGCGAATGCTCTTACTCACTGAGTCATCTCTCCAGGCCTTTCTTTCTTTCTTTTTTTTCCTTCTTTGGTTTTTTTTTTTTTTTTGGAGACAGAGTTTCATGTAGAACAGGCTTGGCCTGGAACTTGCTTTGTAGTTGAGGATAACCTTGAATTCCTGATGCTCTTGCTTTTAATTCCCAAGTACTGGGATTAAAGATGTGTGCTACCATATCTGATTTATGCTGCACTTGTACAAACTCTTAAGACTAGTAAAGGCTTGGGCTGTAGCTCAGTGGTAGAATTCGCGTTTAGCTGTACTAGAGGCCCTGGGTTGGACATTACCCCAAATAAAAAATTACCAACCAACAAGGAAAAACAGGGAAGAGTTCCTATTATATCCTGGTGATAGTTGCTCAGCTCTGTAAATGTACTAAAAATCACAAACTTGTATTCTTAAAAATGGGCAAATTTTACAGTATGCACATTATACTTCAATTAAACTGCTAATAAAACAGAGAGAGAGAGAGAGTCAGAGATATTTTCTAACTCCATCTATGGATGTAATGTAAAACAGTCCCAGATTTTAGGCAAAAGTCACAAACTAAAATACGAACACACACTAGGTCAGAAAGAAAATCAAGTTCAGTAAAAGCTCTGCCCGGGTGCTGAGAACCTAGACACTAATAGAAGTGCTTGCCTAGCATTCAAGGACCTGGGTTTAACCCAGCACGGAAAGGTTGAGGGCAATCGCATGCTCTGCTGTTAGTTGAAAACATGCCATTCTAACAACTTATCTTTAGAACTGTGTGGGGGGAAGCTGTAACCAGAGAAGGGTAAGAATCCATCCAGCCCAATTCTAGCCAGAAAGAGCAAAACCAATTCAGCGGCTTTAGTCCCTTTACCATCAAGCACCCAAGGAAATGCCCAAAGTCATTTCTGCACCGGGGCCAAACGGGATGTAGGCCAGTGAGCAACTGGCATCTAGATGGACTTTGCTCCAATACTGACCTGTTGAGAGCAAAGGATCACTCACCCGAGCTCTAGCTTGCCTCCATCCTGCTGGAGCCCCCCTTGCTCTCTTGACAATCCAATAAACCGGGTTTGGCCACTATATTAAGCCAATTAAACAAATAACGATAACATACAGAAAAAGGAGATTTATTCAACAGGAGGGGCACAACTGACTGGTTAGGATGTCCTCATTCCCGCTAGGAGGGTTACAGTGAGGAAAAGTTCCCCGGGCGCCTCACCACATTGAAATAAAGATAGTGGCCAAACCCGGTTTATAGGCTTGTCAGGGGAGCAAGGGGTTCCAGCAGGATGGAGGCAAGCAGGAGTCAGGATGAGTGATCTTTTGCTCTCAACAGGTCAGTGTTGGAGCAAAGCCCAGCCTGTCCAGCTGGAGGCCAGTTACTCACTGGTCGACGTGACAAAGTAGAAAGCAGTATCTCTCGCAACTAGCTCAAGGCCCCCACCAGCTCCCTGAGAAGCCAGGGCGATCCAAAAATCAGCGGCAAACACAGCAACCGAGAAGTCTCCGGAACCGGAGACACTGGCTCAGACAGGCCCGTTACTGCCTGGGCTCAGCCCACAACCAGGGCAAACCCCGCCCCTGTCGACACGCCCCCTAGACGCTGATTGGCTTGCAAGCGAGGCGGGACGCTCCGGCCCATCGGAGGCGGACTCGGCACAGGCTGGCCCCACAGCCAATCACAGCCGTACTGCCTGCGCCCGCTGGCTCCCGCGGACGCTCCTTAGCCCTCTGCAGTGAGCGAGCCACGACGTCATTCCGGGTCGCTGCGCAGGCGCGGTTGCTCTGTTTTCCCCGCGAGGTCTCTGAGCACGTGGGTCGTGCTGGTCCGGCGCGCGCGGAGGGACCGGAACCTGGTTTTCGCTGGTGTTCATCGTGGGCAGCAGACTAGTAAAGGCCATGGCACCGGCGGGCATCCTGAACGGGAAGGTGGTTTCCGCGTAAGCACCTGCCGCTGCTGGTAGGGGTGGCGGGCGCAGAGCGGGGCGTGCGGGTCACCCCGCACCCGGGTTCTGCAGAAGTGTTTGTGGCACAGTCAAATGGGCTGGATTGGAAAGGGAGGATAGCCACACGGCCCTCGGAATCTGAAGTATCCCTAGCCAATGCGTGATTGCCATCGGCTGCCCGGTGGTTGCACTCCTGTGTCTTTTGGCGGCAAGTCCTGGCCTGATCTTGCTCTGAAAAAGTGTAGCTGCTGGCATCTTTCTGCCTAGGCGTGGGCTGCTTGGAGAGTCGGAACACAGAAACCCAGCCCTGCAGTTTGACGGAGATTCGATCGTGGCAAGGCTTGACAGCGTTGACTGGTGACAGAGGGTCTCTTTTTAAGTCTTTTTGCTTGTTTTGTTTTTTAGCACAGGGTCTCACAGAGTCTTGGGTGTCCTGGAACTCACTCTGTAGACCAGGCTGCCCTTGAATTCACAGAGATCCTCCTGCCTCTGCCTCCTCTGAGTGCTGTGATAAACGGGCCTGCCCCACGGTGCGCGGCCTAGAGGGTCTTTTGCTAATCCTACGCGGTCCTGCCTCACTGCGCAGGCGGCTGCCTTTACTTTCTCTTCCATCCAGACCGTGCTCTTCTTCCCAGGTGTCATACAGGCTAGGCATGCGCTCACCACTGAGCTACACAACCCCAGCTCTCTTATGCTCCACGCTTTAACAGCCTCCCTGGAACTAAAGTTATTTTTAGTTTGACTCCTGACTATTCCACATTCCGTTGGACCTCACCTGTTCTGGCGCTGCAGATTTGGATGCTTAACTAGTAGAAGGGTTTGCCACCAAAAATACTTCCAGAAACGAACACCCTTTTGCTTTTCGGGGAGAGAGGGTTGGGCATTGAGCCCATAGGTGTGCTTAACCACTGCTACATTCCTTGCTTTTTGTTTGGGGAGTGAGTGTTGGGGAGCGATGAGAGTGGGGGAGATTTGAAAGGTGGATTTTGTGACCCTATTGAAGGTTGCTCTTAGGACGTTAGGTGTTGCTGGTTATTTAGTAACTGCTGTGGCTAACACTAATTGTCCAGTGATACCTTGGTTGTATCAGTAGAGGCTTTGAAAGGATGATGGTGAAACCTACCCCAGGGCAAAGTGACAGTTTACTGAAGGCTGGAAAGGTGAGCAAAGAGGAGAAATGTAAATTAGATGGTGAATCTTGCACAAAGGCAACGAAGAACCCCAGATTTGTGGACTAGGAATCATATAATACATACATCTGAGTACTTTCTTCTTTCTCCTCTCCCGCTCTCTCTGTTGTTGTTTTTTAAAGACAGGGTCTTATGTAGCCCAGGCTTGCCTCAAAATCAAACGTAGCTGAACCTGCTTATATCTTTCAGGTGCTGGGATTACAGATCTATACCACTACATCGGGCTTGCTTTCTTTCTTAAAATCATCCTTAGTGTGATGGCTGGAGAGGCGGCTCAGGGGTTAAGAGCACTTCTTGTTCTTCTAGGGGACTTAATTCAGTTCTTAGCATCCTGGTCACGTCACAACTGCCTGTAACTCCAGCTCCAAGGGAAGGGATGCCCTTTTCTGGCTATCCATGTACACATGTGGCACATAAACAATAATAATATTTTTTTAAAAAACCCTTAACAAATATTTGAGGTTGGCCACATGTTATGGGATGCATAGAGGTAGTAATTGTATATGGTTATTATAGTTAAGTAAATGCATGGGTGGTTTAGTCTTCACATGGTTACTTCTTTTACAAGACTTGTAAAATAAACTAACCTCAACACAGTCTTGGATACAGTGTCCTTTGACTACCCACAGTCCTCAGGTTCTACCCTGGAGCTCTAGACTTGTTACTCTTACATATCTCCTACTTTGTATTCTCTGGAATACATTTGTTTCTACTCCAGCCCTGTTTTATTGCTTAGCTGTCTGTATGGATTTAGATCCATTGTAAGTAAGATTTTAAGTGTGCGTTTCTTGCAATATTAAGGTTATTTCCCTAAACATAATGTCCTCTGTTTCTATCCATATTGTGGCAAGATCTCCTTTTTTAAGTATGAATCATATTCCCAAATGTGTCTACCTTCTCTGTATCCGTATGTGGAGGCTGTGGCTATTAGTTCAGTGGCAGAGTACTTGCCTGGCATGTGCAATGCCCTGGGTTCAAAAGAGTACTTAATGTCCTAAGGGCAATCTTCAATAAGGTCACAAACAACTAGACAGGTTGTTTCCATATTTTGCCTGTTGTGAATGATGCTACAATTGTTACGGTGTGCAGACTTCTTTGTAAGGTTGTAAATTAATTTTCTTTGGTTACATATCCAGGCAAGGGATTGTTTGTTCTGGTAATTTTATTTTGTTTTTAATTTTTCAAATTTGATTTGATTTTTAATAATTTAATGGATACATGTGCTGTACATATTCATACGATACCATGTAATTTTTAAATGGTTTGTTTTTATTTTATGTGCATTGGCATCTTGCCTGCACGTAGGTCTGTGTGAGGGTGTAGAGTCTCTTAAAACTGGACAGTTGTGAGCTGCCATATGGGTGCTGGGAATTGAACCTGGGTCCTCTGGAGGAGCAGCTAGTGCTCTTAACCACTGAGCCATCTCTCCAGTCCTTTCATGTAATTTAAAAAAAAAATTTGTAATATACACACATATATATATATATTTCTATTTACGTTAGAGTAGGAATGGTAGCATTTACTGATCTTTCAGTCTTCTAGTCCTCTGACGCTGAATTGACTCTGACAGCGGAAGGTCCAGGCCCCACCAGCCACTGGTGCCAGTGAAACCCTAGGACCAGCTATCCACAGCCCATTGCTTCATTTCGGTTTTGTCACAGAAGGATATTTCTGATTTTTTAAATTATTTATTTTTCTCAGCTGAACATGCCCAAGTACATAGATCAAGAAATGGCAGCTGGGCACCAGGCCCTGGCCCAATAACCTCGCTGCCCTGGGGAGCTACGACAGGATGATCTCAAGTTTGAGACCTGGTAGTACAAGCCTGTGATTCCAGCCATTCAGCAGCCTGGGAGATGATGGTAAATTCATAGCTGGACTACAAAATGAGTTCAAGGCCAGCTTGGGCAACTTCTGAGACACTGTCTCAAAAATTAAAACAGAACAAAACAAACAAGTGAAAGGACAGCCAAACATAGCTTAGTGCTAGAGCACTGGCCAGCGACTGGCCAGCATGTGTGAAGCACTAGGTTCGATCCCAGTACCCAGAGAAGTGTGTGGGGGGGGGGGGAACTTGTAAAACTTAAGTTTTCTTGTAAGGAAAACTTGTAAAGAGAAAGGGAGGGAGAAGCTGGCAGCCATCTTTGGCACCCTAGGAGATCCATCTGGTCACCACTTCCCACAAAGATAAGTAATTATCCTGATCTTGAACTTAATGGAATGGTACCGTGCGGTGTTAAGTCTGGGCCTGCTGCCCTTCTGTCAAGCATTGTTTCTGTAGTCTCTTTACTGATTCCCATGGTGCTTTTTAAAAATACTATGTGCTCCTAGTCTTTTGTCCGTAGGTATTTGGGTTTCTATTTTTTGGTGATGTGCATAGTTCTTTATGGATAATTCTTTTATATATTTTTGGTACTGTACACATTCCTGACCATATCTTAGAATAGATTCCTAGGGTAAGAGTACGTGTGTGAGATCAGTTTGGAGGGATGCTGCCATTGTTCCATGGTTTTTACCAATTAACACTCCGTAGGGAACCCTTGACAGCTACCTACCATGGTGCCTATACCATCCCGACATCATTGGATTCTCTAGCAATAAGCCACAGGGTTCAACATTATGAGATGAGTTTTAAAGCTCACTGCATGATTCTAATGCATCTTAAAGATCAGACGACTCACTTAAATGCTGTGTTTTGCAAGGTCCGTGTTTGCAATCCTAGCACTTGGGAGGCAGCTGGAGGAGGTGAAATGTTCAGTCCAGCTTAGGCAGTAAGAGAATCTGTCTCAGAAGCAAAATAAAATGCCTTGGTGACTCATGTCTTTAATCCTAATATCTGAGATGCTGAAGCAGGAGGATTTTGGGTCCAGCTGATATATATAGTTCCAGGCCAGACAGGGTTGTAGAGGGAGACCCTGTCTCAAAACAAAAAGTGGGGGGTGGGGGTGGACTGGAGGGAATCCTAAAAAGCCAAATCCAGTTTTCATTATTAAAAATAATTTGACCACAGATGTTGAAAACATTTTCCTCCTTCCTTCCTTCCTTCTCCCCTTCCTTCCTTCCTTCCTTCCTTCCTTCCTTCCTTCCTTCCTTCCTTCCTTCCTTCCTTCCTTCCTTCCAGAACTTGCTATGTAGACCAGGCTGACCTCTAACTCACAGAGATCCACCTGCCTCTGCCTCCTGAGTGCTGGGATTAAAGGCATGCACAACTATGCCCAGCCTATTTTCGTTTTCATTAATTTATTTTATGCAAGCATGTGTGGAAGTCAGGGGACAATTTGCAGGAGTCAGTGCTCTCCTCTCTATTAATGATGTGTGCCACCATGCCTGGCTGTTCCAGGCATTTGTGTGTGTCTTCTGGTGGAACACTCTAATGTGTTTTTGTTGGAAATGTATCTAGAATTTTAGAGACTGGGACATGCGACATCAGAATTTAACAAGCTAACTTTTCACATTGTCGTGTTGATGGGCGGCCAGTTCTTATCAATACGGTTCAACTGTGATGGCTCAACAGTTAAGAGCACTTACCACTCTTACAAAGGACCTGAGTTCAAGACCAAAGTTCCTTTGTGCTTACAAACAACTTTTGTCTTTATTTTTGAGACAGGATCAAGGCCAGGCTGCCCTTGAACTTACTATGCAGTAGAATATCTTTGGACTCCTGAGCCTGCTGCCTCCCATCTCTGGAATGCCTGGATTACAGGCATGTACCATTACATAGTTTCAACTTTTCAAAAGTTTATTAGGTGGTGCTAGGATTCAAACCTAAGACCTTGTTAGGCATGTGTTCTGCTACTGAATTACATCAACCAGCCCTGAGAGTTTTCTTCTTTTCTCTTTGCGTTTAATTTATAATCGTGTGTGTGTGTGTGTGTGTGTGTGTGTGTGTGTGTAAGTGCTGATACATTGTGCCACAGTACACACGTGGAGACCAGAGGACTACTCTGTAGAGCTGGATTTTCCCTCCACTGGCTTCTAGGGATCAAATTCAGATTTGCCCAAATGAGCTCACGCATTTAGCTCCTCACTGGCCCTCGGGAGTTGTCTTCAGTATGCTCCTGTGGTGGCTCTTTGTCACTCTGACCTTCCTGGAGAGCTTGGCTCTAGGAGCTGGTCTGCTTGTTGATAGTTCTTGGAGAATGAGGATTCTGGAAGGAGAGATGGCCTGTCTGGCTCAGTCACAGCAGCACCTGCATGCTTAGGCCACTGTGGTGGGAATCAAACCAGACGTGTTCTTACAGCTTGGGCAGGTTGAGCTGCGCACACAGAGAGGCTCTTGGTGAGTTTTCCCCAGTGTTCCTTTTGCAAAGACATTTCCCTCCTCCTGGTATTACAGACTAAATCTAGGGCCTCATTCTGAGCTAAGGTGCTACCCTTGAGCTATAAGCTCTGGTCCTGTTTTTACTTTTATGTTGAGATGCTTTCCAATAAGCTGCCCAGGCTAGCTTTGAACTCATTCTGTAGCCCAGGCAATCCTCAAATTCGATATCCTCCTGCCTCAGCTTCTCAGCTAGAAAGAATTACAGGCCTCTGCCACTAGACCCAACTTTTTTCATTTTGTTTTTAGGGAAAGGTCTCACAATATAACCCACCATATCCTGGAACTTGTGGGAGGGGGTGTTGGGGGACAGAGACAGGTACGTGTCCTTTTGTGTATTTATTCTCTTACTCAGCAAGATCTGTGCTTTCTTTATGCCAGGACATTCTCAAAGCCCAGGACTCTAATAGTGAATAAAATAGCCCAAATCTCTGCCCCCATAGAGTTTGCTGACCAATGGGAACATATTCATGACAAATTACATGTCAGATAACAAGAAGTGCCAGGGAGAACCAGAGCAGGGAGGGGAGCCGGGGGTTTCTGTGGTATGGGTTCAGTGTTGATGAGGGTGAAGGTCGTATTCTTTGTCAAAGTGACTTGGGCTGTGACCCTGCCAGTGTTATGAGGAAGAAGGCTCCAAACCAAAATTAGCCTGTGTGTTGGAACTTTGACCTCACCAGTTAGTAAATAACCACCTTGGGTCAGCAGGGATGGCTCCACGGCAAACTGAGTGAGTGGCAGAAGCTGGCTTTGGAGGTGATATTTGCCCCAGGCACAAGAGTGAGCCCTGTAAGAGGGTACATGGCACAGGAGAGCATCTGTGCCGGCATCAGAGCCTGCTTTGCTTTGGTTTTTAGGTGAGAACATAATTCTTCCAAGGGTCTGTGCTGTTTTATGTAGTCTGTTTGGCTTTCCCTTTTGTTCGTGTGTAATTGAACCCGCACCCTTGGGCAGGTATACTGTCCTTGATACATTCTTCTTTCTCAAAAGACTTCTTAAACTGGGCATGGTGGCACACTCTTGTAAGCCCAGCACTTGGCAGATAATGTAGGAGGACCGGGAGTTGAATGTCATCTTCAGCTATATAGTGAGTTCAAGGTTAGCCTGAGAAACATGAGACTCCACAAACATTTTTTTTCCAGAAAGTAATTTCTGAGGTATGGCTTTGGTTTCTTTTATTTTTAAGTGTAAAAAAAATATTGAAATGTAGACGAGTAAGTAGAGCGAGTGTTAGTTTAGTAAGGAAAAGTGAGAAAAGCAGCTCCCAGGAGGAGGGATTACAAAGGCAGAATGCTCCAAACCGAAGCTTTCCTTGCTAGCCAGGCTCCTTACACTCCTCGGTGAGTTCTCTGCCACAGCCTGGGCAGAGGGATGCCACTTTGCAGTCCTGCTGTCCTGCTGTCTTGGGGAGTCTCAGAAGATAGAGGAACATCTGTGGAACGGATTTGACCAGAGTCCGTCAGAGACTGACCTGCACTGCCTGGCACTTGCCGGGAGAAATGATCTTTCATTTGGGTTTTGGTGTTAAGTCTCTGTTTACTAAACAAGCGCCCTAGACAAACCTGTTAAAGGAAGTGGCCCAGACCTTTAATCCCAGCAGAGGCAATTCAGAGGATCTTTGAATTCAAGGCCAACCTGGTCTACATAATGACTTACAGACCAGCCAAGGCTATATAGTGAAACTATCTTTTTTTTTTTTTTTTTTTAAATTTTTCTATTTTGAGACTGGAGGGATGGCTCAGTGGTTAAGGGCTGTATACTGCTTTTCCAGAGAACTGGAGTTTGATTCCCAACACCCATATCAGGCAGCTCAGAGCCACCTGTAATCCAGCTCCAGGGAGATCTCGCTTCTGGCCTCTGCAGGCGCCTGTATGCACACTTACACACAAAGATAACTTTATTTTTTTAAAGACCCAAATGCTTTTATTCATTTATTTATTTTAAGTTTTGTTCTTCTGGCTTTCTAAAGATCCATTTCATTTTTAATCGTGTGTGTTTGTCTTCTTTGATATATGCGCACACGTGTGCCAGTGCCCGTGGAGGCCAGAAGAGGGCGTCAGGTCCCTGGCAGCCAGAGTTCCAGGAGTCTGAGCTGTCAGAGGTGGGTGCTAGAAACCAAACAGGTGGTCTTAGCAGCTGAGCGGTCTGTCTGCCTTCGGCCCTTTACCTAAGGTTTTCCTTCAGTCTTCTCTGAAAGCAGAAAGGTGGGGCCTTGTTGAGCTTTTTTCATGTACCGGCTCCTGCCCTCTCTTCCTCTTCAAGCAGACATATTTCACACTTCGTGTCCCCCGCTGGCAATGGTATCCATCCAGGTTTTCAGGGGACTTGTAGCTATCCCTTGTCGCCACAACTAGCTCTGATGGCCAGGTCCACGGCTAGATTATGATAGGTAGATGACTAAATCTGGTGTGAGGCCTGTGCTGGCAGACCACTGGCACGCCTTTCCCCTGTTGGCGTATAGTTGGTCACAGCTTTTTAGTTCTTTGTACGCAGAGGCATCCCATCTTTCTCTCCTACCACGTAGGTCCCAGGGATTAAACTCAGGTTTTCAGGCTTACTGTTTGTTCTGTTTTGTGATAGTCTCTCTATTATGTAACTCTGGCTATGCTGGAACTCTCTGTGTAGACCAGGCTGACCTTGAACTCATAGAGATTCACTTACCTCTGCTTCCCGAGTCCTAGGGATTAAAGACATGTACCAACACATCAACATAGTCTGCTTTTTAAATAATACGTTTTGAAGCCTCTCTCCACCAAATCCATTTCTTGCGCATCTGATTTCTACCCACTAGATGCCAGTATCATCTTAAAACTGCACCCGTGCCCAAATGCAGATTTTGCATCCTATCAACTCGGCTATGACTATTTTGCTGGCGTCGTGGTCAGAACTGAAGGGACGGGAGTGGTACACTGTGGCTTTTGGCTTTCTGTGCATACTTCAGTACTGATGTTCCCACGCAGAGGCTGAAGAATGCCTTCTCTTAGATTGTAGATGGTTGATGAAGGATGCCATGAATCTGGCATGAGTAGTTCCATTCGGGGATCGACAAGTGCTTCTCCAGTTGCTTCTTTTGACCTGGAGTCCTTTGCTCTGGACTCCTTACATGGAAGATCTAGCCCAAGAGTGATGGAGAGGCTCCCGCAACTGATGGCTCAGGGAGCTGTGATGGCTAGGAAGTCGTTCTGCTACAGCACTTAGACTTCCTGAAGATTTGGAATTTGAAAATGGAAGAATTCACTGCCATTTTATTTACTATGGCTTTGAGAACAGCTTCCCGAAGACAGGCGGGGCTGTGCTTGGGTTTTCTCGCCATGCTCCTTTTTTGTAGCTCCTCTGCTTCAGTTGCTTCAGCGGTAGCTGACTCTTAGCTTTCCTCCTACTCCTTACTTTAGGGTTCTTAGCTTTTAGGGTTCTGGTAGCCAAGCCAGAAAGCAAAGGCAGAGAACACTTTTTCTTCTTCAAAGCAATAGAAATAGAGATGTCAATCCTGAACCTCGTTATGTAGACCAGGCTGGCCTTGAACTCAAAAGTTCAGCCTACTTCTTCCTCCTAAGTGCAGGGGTTAAGGGTGTTTGCCACTGTGCCTGGCTCATATAATTTTTAAGGCCCAGATTCCTGTGCTTCATTGGTTAGCCAGCCTAAGTGAGTGCCAGCCAGTAAGCGACTTAAAATGACATTGAGGTTGCCTTCCACCCTCCACACACGTGCACGCGCCAGCATATACACGTGAATAGCATATACAGGAAAGCATGCGCTTCCACAGGAGAGAGAGCTGCTTGTTAGGAAAAGTTTAGAAGAGTCAGTATTTCCAGCTAAAACCGTTTTTTCCTCCCTTAAAAAGGAAACTTCAAGCTTATGTTTTTCTTTTTTTTTTTAAATGGCATAGAAACTTTGGAACATTCTGTTCTATGGCCTTATCCTACTGAGCAACACCAGTGTTTTCTAATTCACCACCTATGGTATTAAGTTCCCATAGCTCTGCCACCTGCTGGGTATTTTGATTTTGATTTCTCCCTAGACTTCCAACTTTAGGTCTCAAATGCCCACTTACTTTTAGAAGATTTGGTAAATAGATTAACTGTCTCAGCATGAAATCTACTCTGGGTCTTAGAACACTTCCAGTCAGTAGTTTTCCATTTCAGAATCACAGAGCTCAGAGTCTGTAAGTATCTGTGTGCTTCCCCCCTGTGTGCTTCATGCAGATGTATCTAGAATCCTGCCTTTGTTTGTTTATTATTAACCTGTCAGCTACTCTGTAAACCAGTCACAACCATTGCTAGCTTGGACTTTGCAGCGGCAGTGGGTTTCTCTCTAGGTACTCAGATTGCAGCGCCCTGGTCTGTTTCCAATGCAGTGTACAACTACTGACCATGTGACCCGGGCTCAAAACCCTGTGATGACCTCCTGTCACACCGGAATAAAATAGTTTCTCTACGCTGGCCACTGCTCCTGATTTCCAGGTGGCCATCGGTTGCCCACTCCAGGGTCCTGGCACCCGCTCACCTTTGTGCCAGTCTGCTCCAGGAAAGCAGAGCCCGTGTTTCATCTGTGACTGATGTAGAGAAAGCCTCTTCTGCCTCCCCTTCATGAGGGGATGGTCTCAGAAGTGCTCATCTGTTTCCACTAGTTTCTTTTCTTCTTTTTCTGCTCTCTGAGCCATTTTTTATGTTTTGCTAGTAATTGCACAGCATAGGTTTTGCTTAGGTTGGGATTAGGTAGAAAACTTCTGTCTATCACATGCCTGTCTGCCATCCCATTCCGTTTTTCTGTTTGTTTGTTTTGTTTTTTGTTTTTTCATGACAGGGTTTCTCTGTTGTAACTCTGACTGTCCTGGAACTCAAGTCTGTAGACCAGGCTGGCCTTGAACTCACAGAGATCTGCCCGCCTCTGCCTCTTGAGTTTGGTATTAAAGGGATGTGCCACCACCAACAAGCTACTATTTTTTTGTTTTTGAGACACATCCTCATGTAGCCCAGGCTGGGTTCAAACTCACCATGTAGCTGAGGATAATTTCAAACCGCTGACCGTCTTGCTTCTACCTCCCAGCTGCTCCGATGAAAGGCGCGTGGGCCACGTCTAGCTTGCTCGGCAGAGCGCTGAGCACCAGGCACTTTGTGTTCCTCTGGTTTGTGTCCTCTGCCCTGGAGTGCTCTGTATTGACAGAGTGGCTAGAGGGCAGGGAAAAGAAGAGGCAAGCCTGGGAACTTGATGTCCGAGCTGGTCCTCCACTGCCGGGCACCATACCGCACTGACGGGAGCAGCAAAGGCTGGGACTGCTGGGAAGTGGGAACTCGGCAGCTGCAAGGTAGCTTCACAGCAGAGTCTGTGATCCAGGTCAAATCCGGTTTAGAAAAAAAACCCTATGGCTTTTTTTTTTTAAATCTATAGTCTATGTTCGGTAATGCTTTAAAAAAAAAACAAAAAAATAAACCAGGCAGTTGGCAGCACACGCCTTTCATCCCAGCACTCGGGAGGCAGAGGCAGGTAGATTTCTGAGTTCAAGGCCAGCTTGGTCCACAGAGTGAGTTCCAGGACAGCCAGAGTTACAACAGAGAAACCCTGTTTCGGGGCGGGTTGGGGTGTGTGTATGGAGGAACAGACAGACAACTAGAAATAAAATTCGGAAATTTTGAGTAAAACTTAGTGACTATTTTTTTATTGAGACAATTTTTTTTTTTTTTTGCTATGTACTGGCTTGCCTGATGCTTCTTTGTGGGCCACGCTGGCCTCAAAGCCCAGAAATTTGCTTCCGTCTCCTTGAATACTGGGATTACAGGAATCTCCCCCCCATACTTGGGTTTTATTTTTTATTTTAAGACAGGGTCTCTGAGTTGTGCAGACTGACCTTAGACTCACTCCGTAGCCTAGGCAGGCCTTGAATGTCGGATCCTCCTGAGTAGCTGGAATCACTGGCTGAGTCCCTAGGCCGGGCCGATAGCCTTGGCGGTCTCTAGGGTGGTCCTGATAAACCAGTTCCTGTGATGTCTACACGGGCTGATGTCAGCATCGAGAGTGCCGGAGAAGCGGCTCTGAGAGGATCCCAGTTAGAGTACGGCGAGGCTTCAGCCCGCTCATCTTTGTATGTCAAGTGTGGTTAAGGCGGGCACTAAGAAGGACAAATGGTGAAACTGCCCTCCAGGAGACTTGAGTCCTGTGGGTGATTTGCATATGCATTTATTGATGTGATTTAGTTGGCTGGATGCTCTAACGTATTCTCGAAATATGTAAATTCATTTATCTTGGTTTCATAAGAGGCCATTCCCCTCCACCTTTTCTCTCCTCATCTGATTCTCCCCTCCCCCCAACCTCCTCTGAGATAGTCTCCTGGAGTCCAGTCTGGCCACAAACTCTCTGTGTACCTGAGGATGGCCTTGAATTTGGAATCCTCCTGCCTCTGCTTCCTGGGTGCTGGGATTTATAGGCATTTGCCACCACTCTTGTTTTGGTTTTTTATTTTATCTTTTTTGAGATAGAAATCACTCTATAGATCCGACTGACTTGGAACTTGCTATGTAGACCAGGCTGGATTCAAACTTCCTGCCTCAGCCTCCAAGTGTGTATCGCTATGCCTGACTTAAACACTTTCATAAGGAAAACCTCCTTGAATTAGGATATAATAAAGTCAAGATGAGTTTGGAGTGGTGTTCTTTGATCTGCCCGTCAGCCTCATGTGACACCCTGTGGTCACACTGGAGTAGGTTCAGAAGATATGAACCAGAGTTCTCCATGATAAAGGCTTCTTACAACAGCACCTGGAGCGGAGGGATGCTGAGGAAGAGCAGAGCCTTCCAGAAGTGTCCAAGTTTTCACTTATTTGTTGTGGGATTTTGGATGCCATCAGCTTCCATGGACTTGTGTTGTGAGGCTGGAACCCAGGGCCTCACACACGTGCTAGGCACGTGGTCTACCACTGCAGTGTGCTTCCACCCCAACTAACATTTTTTAACATTTTTTTTGTTGTGTGTGTGTGTGCGCGCGCGTGCACACACGCACGCGCTTGCACGCACGTATGTGCATGCTCAAGAGAACATACACTATGGCAAATTGATTCCCTTGGAGCTGAGGTTACAGATGGTTGTGAGCTGCCTCATGTGGGTGCTGGGAATCAAACTCGGGTCTTCCACAACAGCAGTGTTCTCTCTTAACTGCAGAGCTACCTCTTCGGCCGCCAACTGAGTAAGATATTTTAAATCAACTCTTCCTATACTTACCTCTTGATTCAATCACTGTCAGTGGAAGTTCGAGAACAATCCAAGTTAAATCGAGGCCTGGGAAATTGGTGGAAAGGCCACGAGATGTGGCCTACCAGATAGTATCCATCAGTGAAGGAGGTTTTAATTCCCAAGAGGTGCTTCCTGTAATTTGCCTCATTGTGATTGCACCACGAAGTGGTAAATAACTTCCACTCTTTCTTTCCCTCTAGGCAAATACGGGAGCGACTGAAGAACCAGGTTACTCACATGAAGGAGCAAGTACCTGGCTTCACACCTGGCCTGGCAATCCTGCAGGTATTGTAACAGCTTAGTCTCTTTACTGCCTTCCTTACACAGCCTCTCCACAACACGAGAGACAGCTGCACTTCAGACCTCTGCCTCCCATCGTGTGAAACCTCAAAGACAATCAGAGGTTCTTATTGTGGGCTCCCTTCTGGAACCAGCTTCCCGATGATGGTTTATCTTTTCCTATGCCGATGCCGTGCCCTTTCTCTAGGCACGCTGGTCTTTTTTGTTTTGTTATGAGACAGAGTCTCATGTATTCCAGGCTAGGCTCAGAGTTGCTATATAGGCCACGTAGGCAAGGGTAACCTCGAACTCCTGATCTTCCTGCCTCTACCTCCCACCTGTCTGGATTGTAGGCATGTGCCACCTTGCCTGGTTCTGTGTGGTGCTGGAATGGGAATCAGTACATCCTGTATGCTAGGCAAGCAAGCACTTACCCACTGAGCTGCGTTAATATCTGTCCCTCAGATCTTCTTGGGCTCCTCTGTACTCTTAAAATGTAAAAATCTCATGGAACCTAGCTATTAGTAGTTACTGTATTGAAAATACATTTGAGGTTTTAGACTGGGTCTCACTGAGTAGTCCTGGCTGGCCTGACATTCCCTATGTCGACCAGGCTTCTAACTCAAAGAGATCTATCTGCCTGCCTCACCTCCTGAGTGCTGGGATTAAAGATGTGCACCACCACACTCTGCCCTAAACAATTTTTAATTATCTGTATAATATTTTTAATTATCTGTATATTAATATTTTTAATTATCTGTATAAATGTATCCTTGTGTAGGTATGTGCATATGTGAATGCAGGTCCCGTGAGTCCAGAAGGAGGTGTCAGATTCCTTGGAGCTGGAGTTACTGATGGTCGTGCAGGTTCCCTATGTGGGTGCTAGGAACCATATTCAGTTCCTCTGCAAGCTCAGCAAGTGCTCTTAACCACTGAGCCAGCCCCCCAAATTAAGTATTAAATATAATTTATTTCAAAATGCCAATAGGAAACTCTTGATATGTTAGCATAAACATTATGGGGAAAGAACTTCGCTTTAGACAAGACCTTGCTTTGTACTCCTGGCTGACACTGAACTTCAAACCCTCCTGCCTGAGCCCCCCAAGTACTGAGATACCACTACTATACCCAGTTTAGAACTTTTTGATAGTCCAGAGAAGACACACATTACATGTGTAAAATTTTTTAAAATCTCACACATTTATTCATTTGGTGGGGGTGCACGTGTGTGCCATGGCACTCTTGTGGAAGTCAAAGGGTTAACTCTCGGGAGTTGTCTTAATGAGGATTTCTATTGCTGTGATGAAACACCATGAGCAAAAGCAACTTGGGGACAAAATGGCTTCTGCGGCTTACGTTGAGGGGCGCCGAGGCATGTACTCGCACTGGCAGAAACCTAGAGGCAGGAGCTGATGGAGAGGTCACGGGAGAGTGCTGATAACTGGTGTGCTCAGCCTGCTTTCTTCTAGAATCCAAGAACACCAACCCAAGGGACGGCACCACTAACAGTAGGCCGGGCCCTGCCACATTAATCGCTAATTAAGAAGATGCCCTACATACTTACCTAGAGCCCAATCTTATGGAAGCATTTTTTGCAATTGAGGTTCCGTCCTCTCAGATGGCTCTAGCTTGCTTCGAGTTGACATTAAATCTAGCAAGCATAGGAGTCATTTTTTTTTTCCTTCCACTGTGTGGTTCTTGGGGACCAAACTCAGGTCTTCCGGCTTGGCAGAATGTGTCTTTTCCCACTGAACATTCCTGAAAACTATGCATTGTTGTGCGTAATAAAAGAGCCAGATCCTCTCCTTCTGTTTCTGCACTGGTCTTTTGCTGTGTGCTGTTCTGATTGAAATGTATGGAGAAAACATGGCTGGACCTGTAGCTCAGCGGTAAAGCACTTGGCTAGCATTCGGGAGGCTGAGTTCAACTTGTAACACACACACACACACACACACCACACACACACACACACACACACACAAACGCACGCACGCGTGCACTGGGGGCGGGGGGATGGGTTGGGGGGGCTAATACCAATACCAAGTGACTTAAGTTAGGGTTTTATTACTGCGATAGAACACCATGCCCAAAAGCAATCCGGGAAGGAAAGGGTTTATTTCAGATTACAGTTCCACATCACAATCATCACAGTACAACAAGAACTGATGCAGAGGCCACGGAGGAGTACTGCTTATTGGCTTACTCCCCAGGGCTTACTCAGCCTTCTTTCTTATGCACCCGAGGACCACCTGCCCCTAGCACCATCCACAAGGGGCCGGGTCCTCCCACGTCAATCACTAATTAAGAAAATGCACCACAGGCTTGCCCACAGAGCAGTCTGGTGGGGCCATTTTCTGAGCTGAGGTTCCCTCTTCCCAAATGACTCTAGCTTGTGTCAAACTGCCATTAAACTAGTCAGCACACCAAGAGTCAATGAAGTTCTATTTTTGTTTTTCAGTAGTTTTTGAGACAGGATTTTGTACCATAATGTTGCCATGTTGGTGGCTATGCTGGTCTTGAGCTTGCAGCCATCCACTTAGCCGCGGCCCCTGGCTGTTGGAGTGCACATGTGTAGCACCGCAGCTAGCTCAGTTGTTCATTTTTAGAAAGTATTTGCAACACACTCCAGCCTGAGTAATCATTGTTTGTCAGTTCTTTCAAGAAAAGTTGGTTTTCTATGGAAAATGCATCTGGTTCATCTGGCAAGGCAAGATAGCACACACGCTCTGCCTATTAATAGCCACCGAGCCTCCTTCCACAGTCAGCACGAGTGCTGTGGGAACTTCCTGATTCTTTACATGAAGTCCTGAAAAGACTCCCAGGGTGAGGTTTAATAACATCAATGGTTGGTATTGCTTGTCAAGAGCACTCTTCGGAGTGAAACTGCCATCTGTCTTTTTCCTGAGGGACCATGGCAGGGTAGGGTGCATCGAAGAGGGGGTGGTGTCCCTGCCTTGGCTGATGCTGCCACCCGCAGACTTACCCACTGCTACTTTTGTACCATCTATACAGAAGTCAAGACACACACTCGCACACACACACACACACACACACACACACATGGCAAATGGCATCACGTATGTAAAGGTTGTCAGAATTGAAAGTGAAATGGCTTATGACAAACCTTTACACAGAGGGTCGCAAAGGGACAGCTGTCACACGTGACTGCTTCATAACTGTATCACCAAAGCCTCTACCAGTATACCACAACCTTCTAGATACAGAAAGCATTTCTGTAAGGCTGTTACCCACCACCTAACTGCCTGTCCAACTGTAGTCTAGCACCATCATCATCCAGACACTCCCTGTGTGGCTCACGCTTACCTTAAACCCCTGCCTCAGCCTCCGGAGTGCTATGGTTATGGGTATGCAACACCAGTCTCGGCTGCCACCTTTGTTATGGGTCCTTGTAGCCAAGGGCAATTGTTTCAGGACAACTTAAGGGACTCTCGTTTTATATTTAACAGTTGTGTCTTCTTTTGCTTCCCTGGACGTGTAAACTGAACTATGATAGGTGTATTTCCTGTCACGATGTTCGTTTCTCTTTGGAGGATTGCTCTCCGTTTGTTATTTAGACTGATGAGTTTTATGGCAATTGTTACGCTCTTCTTACAGGAACTGTCATTTTTAGAAAGATTATCATTTTTATTCCTTTTAATGGTGCTCCCCCCACCCCTTTTATTCAGGGTCTCACTGTGTAGACCAGGTTCAGCTTAAACTTACATTGACCATCCTGCATTTGCCTCCTAAGTGCAGGTATTACGGGCGTGTGTCGTCATGTGTGTACACTAATGTACACACTAATGTAGCTTAGCGTAGTCGCTCTTTCTTGCTTTCATTTGTTCATTCATTCGTTCTTGATTTCAGACAAGGTCTTATTATGTAGCTCTGGCTAGCCCGGAACTCACTATGTAGCACAGGCTGGCCTTGAATTCAGGGCAGCCTTCATGCCTTAGCCTCTCAAGTGCTGGGATTCCGGTCATGTACCCAGTGTCTCTATCCTTTTCTTTCCTTAATGGACATAGAGCTTCATGAGGGGATAGTGCCGGGCTCTGGTCTCTCTGTCCAGTTTTCTCTTTGATCTCCAAATTCTTCCAATAGAGAGACAGGTATTTGCTTGGGCAGATGTATAGATGGATGCTTGAAGGATTGATTGGATGTCAGGAACAGCTTTTATCTGAAACTTCCTTCAGAAATAACATGTCTGTCCCATATTCTCCCTGCTTGTCTGCACATGTGCCGCTTTATTCTTTGCTAAGTCTCTGACCCTCAAATCAAAAAATTCAGAATAAGTGGTAGTTATTTAACTGCCACTATTAGTACACACACACACACACACACACACACACACACACACACACACATACTGCTGTTGATCTCTGCAGCCTGAGCAGAGCAGAAATGTACAGAAGGCCTTGGCCCTGCCTGGTGTGTTCCTTGCTATGGTGACTTTTCCTTCCCCCCCTCCCCCTCCTTGAATAACTAAGAACCAAAGATTGTGTGGTGAGTGTAGACATGTACATCTAGGGACTGGCTACTTCTTGGCTTATTCTTAATTGTTTGTTGTGGGAATAAATAAATGCCATAGGCAAGAATTGTGACTCTGGGCTGCAGGTGTAGCTCAGTGGAAGAGCACTTCCCAGCATGCTCCAGGCTCTGGGTTTATCCTTGGCACTGCAAAAGAGGGGGAAAAAATGAAAGAAATTCATTTCTGTAAATCATTGGACTAAGTTACTTCACTGGGTCCAGCAGTTCAATGAGAGGTCAAAATGGAGTTAGGTATGCTAGAGCTCAATGCCACTGAGCTATTTATCAGAGAGAGTACAGCCAAATTGCTCAGACAGTCCAGTTTCGATTGTAACCTGGTGTTGCCCAATTTGTTACCTTTTTGGCTTTGAACTTCTGATCCTCCTGTTTCTCTACCTCCTAATTGAATTCAAATTTATTGATTTTGCAAGTATCTGCTTCAGTGTAAACAGTTTCTGGGCTCCTGTCTCTCAGCAGTGAAACAATGTTGTGAATGCTCCAGTCCTGATCTTTGGCTCTAAGGTTATATAAAATGTTGCAATCCCATCTTTTCCTCAGACCTCTTGTGTTTCTGTCCCTGAGGTTTTGTCATCTTCCTATACATCCAAGCCAGGGGTCTATGGTCATTTCTATTCAAAGCTGTGTGGTGCATGCCTGTAATCTCAGCACTGGGGAGGAGGCCAGAGGACTAGGAGTTCAAGGCCAGCCTGCTCTTGTGTGAGACCCTGGCTCCAAAACAAAACACAGGGCTACTGTCCTGTGGAGTCTGCTCGGATCTTGTAATCTGTCCCCTGCTTTAAGTCCTGCCCTTCCCACCCTTGACTGTTCACTAGCTTTCTGTTTCTACTCTAAATACCTTCATCCTTTTTTTTTTTTTCTTTAAAGTGTATGAATGTGCCTGCATGTGTGTCTGTGTACTGCGTGCATACCTGGTACCCATGTAGGCCAGAAGAGGCCATTGGATCCCCTGGAAGTAGAGTTACAGATGGTTATGCGCTGCCATATGGGCACTGGGAATCAAACTGGGTCCTCTGAAAGAGTAGCCAGTGCTCTTAACCTCTGAGCCATCTCTCCAGCAGGAAGCTCTTATTAAGATACAAATCTCATCATAACCCACCCAACTGTACTCCCTCTTTGCTGATGAAATGGCAGTACTACTTACAAAGATAAGTGTTTATTGTGGTTATATATATATATATATATATATATATATATATGATTATACTAATTGTTATATTACCCCTATATGGTAAGAGCTGTCCTAATAGTAATTGATGCCCCAAACATCTTGGGGGCTTACTCAAAGCCAGACAGAAAGGATGAAAAAAGCCAGTCTGAAAGCACTGCTTCCCAAACCTGCTTTTTTTTTTTTTTTTTCTCATTTGTCGCCATAAAAATCAACTCCTCTTAAGGAAATAAGAAAACAGTTCTGAGTCAATTGCAAGTGACCACGATAGATCGGAAAACACGGACTCAGATGCTCATTTAAATGATCAGGATGACTCCCACCATGGAAAGGTCGCAGGAACTTTTATAGTCATAGAAAAGAAAGTCAACATGGTTACGGAATACATAGATGGGGCAGTCAGGTCGGTGAGCCACACCAAGCGAAGGAAATCTACTTAGATGTTATCTTTATCATTCTTAGTTTCAGGGTTGATCGAGGCTGACCAGGTCAAGCTTCTGCCTTACTAGAGTTTTATCTAAAAGTCTCAAGGAGGTCAGATACAAAGTGGATAACAAATGGAGCTATAAAGACAGCCAGAGGTCATCTTGGCTCTTACATGCAACAGTCTCTTTACATTCAGAATGTTCTATGTAGCCAGGTCAGCAGTCTGCAGGATCTCAAGCTCATTAGCATTCTCTTAAAGGACATCATGCAGCAAGGCGGTAGTGCACAGCTGTAAATTTAATACAACTGCAGGATATTCACCATCTGGGCCAAGTAGATACTTTCCTTCTTTCTTTCTTTCTCTTTCTTTCTTCCTTCCTTCCTTCCTTCCTTCTTTTCTTTCTTTCCTTCTCTCTCATTCTCCTTCCTTCCTCCCTCCCTCCCTCCCTTCCTTCCTTCCTTCCTTCCTTCTCATACTTAATTCACTTTCTGGTATAAAAACCTATCAGGCTCCGGTTGAGGTCAGGGTTTTGAGAAAGGGATGCCTGGGAGCAGTGCAAAAAATTGATTCAGGAGTCGAAAGCTGGTACAAGATGGCAGCTAGTCATCTCAGGAGAGCATCAGAACTTAAGAATTCTCTACTTCTCTCTCCTTCTCTTCTTTCTCTTTTTCTTTTTCCTTCTGCTTCTTTTTCTTCTGCTTTCCCCGAGCATGAGCAAGCCCAGTCTTTTATTTACTAAAAGTACATTGCAAGTCTAACAGTTTGTCCAGGTCAAGCACATTCAAACCTTCACAGGAAAGTCGCATAGTTACATTTTTCTAAATTCCCGTGCTTACTTGGTACACTAAGCGAGAATAACTTTCATTGTTAACAGCTTAATCTTCAACTTGTTTTTTCTCAGAAAACCTGTAACTCAGTGGTTCATTGGCATTTTGCTGGGTGTCCTTACAGTTTCAGCATACATCAAAATGACAGAAGGGCAAAAAGGTTTTAGACAGAAATTCTATATTTACAGATTTTTAAGCTTTCTCTCGTTCTTCTACTTCTTCCCTATATCTATCCAAACTTCAATTATATGTTTCTTTAGCATTAACAGCATCTATTCCTCTTTCCCTTGACTGTTTTTCTTGTTTCTGGGGCTCTCTGTAAACCCCAGCAGGGTCAGGAAACACAGGCTCAGGAGTATAATTCCTGTCCCTGAACTTGGTCACATCATGTAGTTCTTAAAAGTTCTCTAAGAAACAGTTCATGAAAATTTCATCTTGTTCCTTAATTGACTTGATTTTAGTGAGACTGATCCAGGGGCAGCAGCCTTCAGGACACTCAGAGGCTTCCACCTCAGGGACATTAGATTCAGCCGCCTTCTTCTTTATCAAGGGACTACCAAGAGGGTAGGGTTAACATCAAGACCAACATGACCATTGTAGCCCAAGTCTGCATGATCTTTAGAACATCATCCTTCAGGGATGTTCCCAAGAAAGCATCAGTGATCACAGATTTCTTAATGGGCAGGGGGAACAGGTGGATCTCATTCAGGGAACTTGATCCTCATGTCCTTGACCAGGTGGCTCAACCTGGTAATGGGGATCCACTCCTTGTCTTCCACTTTAGCTCCATGAGATGCTGGGGCCTCAATGTAGCCTCTTAGATGACCTCCCAAGCCTAGACCCCTCCCGGTCCTCCTCCTGTACCTGTGTCACCTGCCATTTGATGTTTTCCCAAGAAGCTGGGTTTTGTTTTTTTTTTTTTTTTTTTTTTTTGAGAAAATGTTTTATATAGCAGAAGCTGACATTGAACCTGCTGTGCGTTGAACCAAGGCTGGCCTTGAACTCTTTGCCATCACCTCAAAATTGCCAGATTACACCTGTCTACTCAATGGTGTAGTGGTGTATGCATTTACTCCCAGTGGTGGAGAGGCAGAGGCAGAGGCAGACAGATCTCTGAGTTTAGGGCCAGTCTGGATTACATAGCAGAATCTTCACAGTGAGACCCTGTCCTAAAGAGAAAAGAAAAAATAAAATAAAAATAACCCTAAAATACACTCCATCTGGCCCATTATAAAAATTATTTGCAAAGGAGCTGAACCAGAGTTTATAATCCCAGCATGTGGGAGGATCCGGGCCAGCACTGGCTACGTAAAGGGTTCTGGGTCAGTTTGAGTTGCATGAGAACCAAACTCATGTCAAGTCACCCTCCTGCCTCAGCCTTCTAAATGCTAGGATTACAGGTGTGTGCCACCAAATCTGGCTTAGTTTTTGCCATGTTGGGTTTTTCTGATGCTATGAATCGCAACCCATTTGCAGGAAGGGATTAGCACTTGGGATGAAATGCTTAAGTAACATTCTTGATAAATCATATTGGGATTAAGATGTGTTCTGGGGAACCAGTCTGCCACCCACCCACTTGACTGCCAGTCAAGAATTTAATGTTCTTTAAACATTCTTGCATCTCGTCTATCATTGATTATATAACCAGCTCCTCCTTGAGGATTCGAGCTGGGGATGTGCTACAGGCTACAGCACTTTCCTAGCATGCAGGAGGCAGGACCAAAACACAAAGCTAAACTCCAAGACTCGATTCCCCTATAGGACTCTCCTAGTTCCTTTGAAGTTCGGTTAGTCAGCAAAGCTGAGAACCAAATGAATAAGGGACAACCGGAGTTGGGATTCAGGGCATATCCCTGAGATCCAGGGCAGCATCAGACTAGCCACACAGAAAGTTCTGGATATGCTGTTATGAAGGCCAGCCTCCATCAGCCTGAGTCCTGTGCTGAGGACTTCACGTAACCACACTACTTTGCCCTCTACAGTGTGGAGAGAAGCAAAACTTATTGCAAAGAGGTGTTGACCACCAGAACACAGGAAAATATTTGTGAAATAAATGTTTACAGATAACTGATTGCATGAAGAACTGCAGGCATAGTCATGATGAAAAACAGAAACAGTGTAGCGGGGTCAGGGTTCAAAGGGTACAGCGCCCCCCCCCCCACACTGGCTGCTGTGAGGTGGGCACTGATTTGCCCTCTCCCCTGATGTCTGTGGATAAGCTTTCTTTTGGCATTGGATAAGCTTTCTTTTGGCATTGTCAGTGGGATGGTGTGAGCCCATTTAGAGGGTACCGAGTAAAGCCCTTGTGTTCACCCCAGCCTCTCCCCTCCCCCAGCCTCCTTTGTCTTCCATAAAAGTTCTCTTCATCAAGAGTGGCATGGCTCAAACATTCATTTTATCCAAACTAAAACTGCAGAGCTTTTCCCGTACACTTGTCTTTGCCTAACCCATCTGATTTGCATGTATTTATTATTCCAGGTTGGCGACAGAGATGATTCCAATCTTTATATAAACGTGAAGCTGAAAGCTGCTGAAGAGGTAAAGCCTAGAACAGAGACGCTGGCATCCTCCCTCACCACCATCCCGGGTCCTGCTGGTAGCCCTTGCTCTCTGGGCCCCTCCCCACAAAACTTCCTGCCATCAGCAGACCCTAATTGGGCGATTGGGCTATTGGGCGGGTCACAGTCAAGTGACTAGCACAGCGGGTTTTCCCCTCCGTGCTTCCCGTCGATGGTTTTCTTCCCAGAGAGCCAGATGGGTGGATGCGGAATGGCACTGTGTGCAATGGTGCCACGTACGATGGGCTGATTCCTCTCCACACTTGGGGTGAAATGGCGCCTGGCACTCCTTCGTCTTCATCCCAGTTCTTCATAGAAACAGACCCAGGTCTCGGACCATTGACCAATTGCTTGTGTTCATTCCTGCAGATCGGGATCAAAGCCACTCACATTAAATTACCGAGAACATCCACAGAGTCTGAGGTGAGTGTGTGAATGAGAGTGGTGAGGTCCTCCCGGTCTGCTTGCTTTAGTGGAACTTTAGGGGCTGAGCTACGCGTTGCAGACAGAAGACCTCCAGGTTCTTCCTTCACAGCCCGCACTTCCCCCTTTCTACGTCTGTGTGGCATACAAATTAAATGTGACGCCACTTTTAGGTGTTAAAGTATGTCATCTCCTTGAATGAGGACTCCACTGTGCATGGCTTCATAGTGCAGCTACCCTTAGATTCGGAGAATTCCATTAACACGGAAGCAATCATCAATGCCATCGCACCCGAGAAGGATGTGGATGGGTGAGTGCTGCCCGTTGGTTTTATTTAGTCTACGCTTTTGTTTTGGAAACATGCCACTTTCTCTGTTCTTTGTTTCTAAAGAACAGAGGCTTCACTCCTTCCTCCTCATTTTGACCACTTTGTTATAGGTTGACTAGCATCAGCGCTGGGAAACTTGCCAGAGGTGATCTGAATGACTGTTTCATTCCGTGCACGCCCAAAGGATGCTTGGAACTCA
Organism: Cricetomys ansorgei; assembly: GCA_026225945.1. NCBI lineage: Eukaryota > Metazoa > Chordata > Mammalia > Rodentia > Nesomyidae > Cricetomys > Cricetomys ansorgei. Next base: position 419,646 of record JAMJFZ010002869.1, read on the forward strand.
TCAAAGAGGCAGGTGAGCATGAGTAAACACAGCAACGAGGAGGCACCATTTCCTAAGAGCCTTCTCGATATGCAGCAACGCAGAGGAAACGCAGAGGGTTTGATTAACAAAAGAAGTGAAGAAAATGCTCAGTTTTCTCCCCAGCCCTGTGGAATACACATGCTGTTGTTTAACAGCCAAGGAAATGGGCTCAGAGCCTGCGTGCTTGCAAGACACCAGTAATCCCAGTACTTGGAAGGCAGAGGCAGGAGGATCGTGAGTTTGAAGCCATCCTGGGCTACGTGAGAACTTGTATAAAAACCAAGGGCTGAGGTTCCATCCTCTGCACTAAAAACGAACATAAGCAAACAGACAAAAGGCCCAAGAGATTACAGAACCAAGATTTGAACCCAGAGTTATGTATATTCAAAGCAATTTATTGTGTGTGTGGGGGGGGGGTTAGAGTAGGGTGGGAACACTAAAAAGCAATACACATTCAGAGAGCACAAAAGTGAGCAAAGTGGTGAGTTCCTGTCCCTGAAACCAACACCCAGCAGTTCCAACACCAGACAGATGGCCGGGACGGAGCTCGCCAACAGCCGCCCCGCGTTACTTTATTCCAGAGCGAGTGTCTTCGTATTTTAGTTTCGTTATGAATACTTTTAGCAGAGTTTATTTTTTGCAAGGAAATGAGTCCCGTTAGGAAGAAGTAGGTTAGAAGTTTGAAGTGAGCCGTTTGGCCAGCGTTAGTCATGGAAGTTGTCTGTGGTTGGCCAGCAAAGATCAAGCCAGAAGCTTTGGCCCAGCTATGACAGTTTGGACCTGCAATTTATATGCTTTGCTATGTTGGGCCAACGTTTATTACAGCTTTATAGAAATGAATCCCATAAGCTATAGCAGCTGCGGCTTCCCAGTGTCTCGCAAGTGACGCTACTGTTGCCTTAAGGTCGAATCTTTGCTGAATCCTAATTTGATTGATTGATTGATTGATTGATTGATTTGCAATGCTGAGGATGAAGCCTAGGGGCTCCAGCATGCTGGTCAGCTGTAATACAGTTGAACCACACTGCCAGTCTACCAGTGTACTCGTTAATCATTTCGAACTGCATGAACTAGTATAGTCGTGATGTTAACATTCTCTAAGCGCTGGTATTCTGGTGAAATTGATGATTTTTTTGAGGAGTATGGTTTAATTCTCAAGCTGCCTCAAGCAAGGGTTCATAGCTTTTCAGCCTTGGTTGGGTCGAACGGCCAGGCAAAGTGTTCCAGACATTGAGCTTCCTTCTGTGTGGACAGCTCATTTTTAGCCCCTCCTGCTAACCCACGAAGCTTCCACCCTGGTCCGTTGTCATGCTAGATGGTCATCAACTGTATCTCATAGGCCAGGGGGTGAGGTAGGGCACTGGTCACCTCTGCGGAACAACAGGTGTCAGTTCTGAGGAGCACATTAGTAGGCTGGGCCTGGTGGTGCTTGAGGCTAGGTGTGAGTTCAAGGCCTGCCTGAGCTATAGAGAGAATGTTCAGGGCCAGCCCAGGCAACTTAGTGTCTCAAAGTAAAAACAAGGCTCGGGGTATAGTTCAGTGGAAGAGCCCACGCCCGGCCTTGAGTTTGGCCCTCAGAACTGGGGGTGTGGGGTGTTGATACCGTGTCAGAAGCACGGGTGCTGAATCAGCAAAAGCGCTTTCGAGTCACTTACAGTTTCTGTTAACACCTCCCTACAAATAACCCTGTGGTTCAGGCCCTGAGCCAGACAGAACTTTGGATGAGAAACTGCATGAACAAACTGACTGAATTTGGAAAGCCTTACTAATACTAATCTAATTTCCTCCTCTGCTCTGACCCTGTTCCCTGCACCATAGTTTTTGTGACTGTTTTGCTCATGTAGTTTAATCTGATAACTACTTCCATATGGCCGTTAGCTGTACGTCGAGGTTTCTTTTTTGAGTGTAGGATTTCTTCCCACTCCCTTATGACTCAGTGAACAGATCTTGGCCTGAGCAGCTCTCCTAATGCAGGGAAGGACAGTGTACAAGTCGCCGTCTGTGGCTGGAACTGAGGATATACGATTGCCAAGGAGCGTTCGGGAGATTTCTGTCTGCTGCAGAGAATCTGCACCTGTGCCCTTGTGCCGCTTCCATCCGGGCGGATGCACGGGGGAGCAACCGCCTCTCGGATCCCTGATGCGTGCTGGCTTCTCTTCCAGGGGTGCAGATTGCCGGAAGGCATGCCGTGGTGGTTGGACGAAGTAAAATAGTTGGTGCCCCCATGCATGACCTGCTTCTGTGGAACAATGCCACCGTGACCACCTGCCACTCCAAGACTGCCAATCTGGACCAGGAGGTAGGAGGTCCACGGTGGAGATGGCGTCTGGAGTGTGTGGGTACACCATCTCGCTTAACCCCAGCGACTACGTTGTGTTTCTTGTCTCATTTTACAAGAGCAAGGAACACATTCAGATCACAAACTTGCCCGCATTTACCCAGATCGCTATCATCTTTGTGCAGCAGGCAGCTTAACAACGCGGGGAGCTGAATTACCCCATTGCAGCTCTGCCAGGCCTGCTCCTCCAGGCATGATGTTGTTGGCCTTGGGAATGGAGGTGCTCCAGGAGAGGTTGTAGGCAGTGGACATCTTTAGCTGTTTGTTCTTTGTTGCTTTATTATTGTTATGATTATTGTTGTTGTTAGGCCCTTATAGTAGGCAGTATTTTACCACCGAGCTCTATCCTTCGCCCCAGTGGCTTGTTCTTGATCCCTACATTGGGTTCCTGAGTCATAGGATGTTCTCATGGCCGTGTCCCTGTTGGCAATAGTCTTGCATGTGGGCAGAGAACAAGACAGAGGCCTGGCACCCCTGTTTATTCCTTAACTGAGGCGTCAGTGGTAGCACTCACATTCCATAAGAGAGAGTGCAGTCTCCAAGGTTACAGCACCAGGAATGCTGTCCCACGTCTGAGGCTCCAAACCTGAGCTTTCTCAGCCCCTGCAGGCTCTTGTTGCCTTTTCCCTTAGGGAAGATACTCCGTGAATGGGGGCTTCTGTGAAAAGGGGGTCTGGGGGAGGGCTTCCAGCAGGAGTAGGCTTGAGAACATTGTGAAGTAGGCCAGGAGAAACTCCGCTTTCCATTCGAGGCCTTATCCAGAGTTGCTGGCGATGAAGAATTTAATACCAGAGCTCAGGATTTTCCACTTCTAAGGTGTGCTGTGAGTGTGTGTGTGGATATGTGTTTGTTTCATTTCTGAACTCTGGATTCCTTCCCTTCCCTAGGTAAACAAAGGTGACATTCTGGTGGTTGCGACCGGCCAGCCCGAGATGGTGAAAGGGGGGTGGATCAAGCCTGGGGCTGTCGTCATCGACTGTGGCATCAACTACGTTCCAGGTGAGCGCTGGGGGGAGCGAACCTCAAATCTCACTGTATCTCAAAGGAGGCTAAGTGAGACGGGCCTTGTTAGTAGAGAATAGACGTCATTTGTGGGCTGTCCTCCCCGCTGTCCTCCCTGCTGTCGTCCCCGCTGTCCTCCCGCTGTCCACCCCGCTGTCCTCCCCGCTGTCCACCCCGCTGTCCTCCCGCTGTCCTCCCCGCTGTCCTCCCGCTGTCCTCCCCGCTGTCCTCCCCGCTGTCCTCCCGCTGTCCTCCCACCGTCGTTCCCGCCGTCCTCCCCGCCGTCCGCCCCGCCGTCCTCCCCGCCATTCGCCCTGCTGTCCTCCTGGGAGGTATGGCTCCCCACTCTACTAACCCTCAACTGGCTCAGTCCGGAGAGAGTGGAAGAGAGGGCAGGTATCTCATTGCTTGCTTATTTAGTTTTGTTTTTTTTTTTAATTCATTCATTCATTCATCCGTTCATTTATTTATTTGTTCGAGTCAAGATCTCTTCCTGTAGTCAAACCTGGCCTTGAATTCGTGCCTATCCTGTGCCAGCCTCCTGAATGCTGGGGTTGCAAGTGCTAGGCCCCCCCACCTGGCTTCTGGTCTGCCGTCATGTAGCTGTCACCCTTTATTTTAACGAAGGCAATAGATAGATAGATTTAAATGGTACACTGCGATAGCTTTTCCTGGCTTCAGTTATTCACGGTCAACTGCGGTCCAAAAAAATAAATGGAAGGCTCCTAAACAGTCCGTGGGGGTGGGTTGTTTGTGTTTGAGACAAGGTCTCACTCTGTAGTCCTGGCTGGCCTGGAAGTCCGTGTATAGACCAGGCTGGCCCTGAACTCACAGAGATCTGCCTACCTCTGTCTCCAGGCTGCTAGGATGGAAGGTGTGAACTTTAAATTGTTTGCCATCCTGAGTGGCTTGGTGAGATCTTGTGCCACGTCTTCCTCCCTGGGACAGAGGCCATGCCTTTGTCACCTGAGTGTTGTGGAAGTTTATTTTCAGTTACATTTAAAATGATTGCTTTTGTGCACTGTTGGAAAAAGGATGCATAGGCCTCGGCGTTTCGTATTGTCTGCAGGTGTTGGATTTACGTGGGGGACGTTTGATTGCTAATGATCTGCATGTGCTATCAGTAGAACACCTGAGGAGCTCTGAAAGAATAAATACACCAGAGCTCAGACGCTCTTGGGATTCTACTGTCCAGTGAGTATGGTGCTGGCCGTGATGATGGTTCCCTCTTCTGAGGTCTGGCAAAGTTGATACCTATAAGAAATACCTCCTTGTCGTCCTTGCTGAGCTCACACAGCAGCATACTACTACACCTGTGTCCATACTGTGTTCATTGCTCATCTGTTAGTGTCTCGGTAACCCCACTTACCAGATTTGAACTTAAGTCATCAAATTTGGTGAGCCATCTCCCACTGAGCCACTGAGCCATCTCCTTTGTACCTCCTGTCTGCATCAGGCTTCAAGAAGAATACAGGAATATGAGCGTGCGTGCGTGCGTGCGTGCGTGCATAGACTATATTGACTATATTGACTATATTGACTGATGAAGCGAATGGTTACTAATTCGATGACTGCCTCTGTTCATTGAGCACCATGGCAGGACTTGGGCTCCATGACTGAGTCTGGCTCAGCTGTAGATGTCACTTATTTATTGGTTCATTTACTTATTATTTATTTAGTCTGTGGTTGTAGGAACCAAACCCAGGGCCTTGTACATGCTAGGCAAGTGTTCTCCCGTTGAGCTACACCAGCAATCAGCTTTCTGTATTTGGGCTTTAAATAGCTTCTTCAGTTCCTCTCCTCAATGTCAGTTCTTCTTAAACCATGTCTGATTTCCATTCATCCACGGATGATCTTTGTCTTCTGGAAATCCATCTCTCTGGAGCCTCGCTCCCACAGACCTTGGCATTTCAGGTGCGTCTTCTGTCCTTGGGATCGGCGGTCTCTGCACTGCCTGGCCTCGCATCCTAGCACTCAGATCTGTTGAGTTGTTGAAGTTACAGCAAAGCTAATTATTTCTTTTCTCCCTTCCCATCTGAAGTTTAAAATGCAGACAGTGAGCTGCCGGAGCATTAGTCACTGTCAAGTTCTCACCGTTTCTAACCTCCCTCCCACTCGGCCTCGCTTTTAAGACAGTAGCTCATAATTGATCACTCCTCTTCTGGGTGTAATTATCTAACGGGTGACTGCATCTCCCCACTGTGAACACTTGCAGCGTGACATCTGCGCAGTCTGCTTACACCCCACATCTTTGGATCATAAACTACTATGGGCATTTTTATCCTTTTTTTAATGACCTGTGAGATAGAATTAAAAAAAAGACGGGCTGGGGGTACATCTCAGTGGTAGAGTTTGCTTAGCTTATGCTACACTGGGGTTTGATCCTTATCACTTCAGGGAAAGGGAAATAATTTATTTACTTTTTGGAGATTAAAACTTCGACATAAACATTGATTTTTCATGTAGATGATACACAGGATGGGTGGCCGATGGCGTTGTCACTGGTCCTAGGCTATAGACACGCAAACATCAATAAGGCTGGAATATGTGGTTCTCCCAGAACAGGATCACTGGATTACAGGCCAGAGATGGCCTTCAAGACCTAAAGACTGCTCTTTGAGTATCTTCGTTTAAGAAGCACCCCGGGCCTCTTTTGTTTGCTTGAGAATTGAATCTCATGGTAGAACAAGAACTGAGCAAGCATAAGGCTCTGGGTTTTATCTTATTAAATAATAATAATATTATTAATTAATTAATAATAATAATAGTGTGATCCACTCAAGGATAAAAATGAATGAGTCACTTTACAGATTAAGAATGAATTAATGCATACATTTCAATGCTTCTATTTTCCCAGTTGTTTTTAAATTTTGATTTTCGGTGGAGGCTGGGGGGGGGGGGGCGGGAATCAAGCTGGGGACTTGGGCAGACACTCTCGCCACTCAGCTACGTCTCCAGCCACCTCAAAAGAATATTTTTAGGAATCAAGTAGAGAGAGGAAAGTATTGGCCAGCGCTTGTGAATGCGTTCTTCCTGCTTAGCATCCCAGTAGAGATAACTTGAGAAGTGCTAATGTTTCGCTTAAGGGATATAAAAAGAAGGGACAGATTCCCCACCTGCCCAGACCCACTTCCCCAGTGTAATAGCTCCTGCGCTGGCCTCTGTAGTTAGGGGTCTCCAAATCCAATGTCAGTTCTATGCTTGGAATTTTCCATTGCAAGAGAATGTCTAGGGCTAGGAAGAGTAACCCAAGTTTCTGTTGGGAAGCCATGCTGATAAGAGGTCTCCTTCCCACTGACCACATAATGTCTGTGAGGCCCTTGTCCCTCCTTTAGCGGGAAACTGACTCAGCCTGAACAGTGTTCGGTAGGTGTGTACATGTTAAAGGGCACGTGTGGGAGTCAGAGGATGGCTGTCAGGAAATGCTTCTTGCCTTGGCCTTGTTGAGGTAGTTTTATTTCTGCCATTCTGTGGACCCCAGACTAGCTGGCCCACTAGTTTCCTGGTGATTTTGCCTGTCTCCGCCTCACCCTAGGGATGTTGGGATCACTGAAGCACCCAGCTTCTTATGTGTGCATCTGACTGAAGTTGTGAGGCTTCCGTGGCTCCGCTACTGCTCTCTGAACCATCGTCCCCATCTCCCTAACATTTTGAAATGGCGTTGAGGGCTACAAGGAGAGTCTTTCTTGCCACATGGTGCTACTTTAGCCTCCTCAGTAACCTAAAACATTGCAAGCGGGTGTGTGTTGGGCCTTTGAGATTTTTTTTGGACCCCTGGTAAATTCAGATCCTCCAAGGGCGGAGGACAGTTTGTGAAAGCGCTCATCCTTGAGGCGAAGCTTCTTAGTTCTGCATTGTTTGGGTTTGGCTTTGGCTACGTCTGGAGACTTCCTCTCAGTCGCAGAGGTGTGCCTCAAAGAGAAGAGGCAGTGTGGCTAAGATTCTAGCAGATCCTCACTGGGCAAGTGCAAAGCCCCAAGGTCGAGGCCTGGCCCCTGGCATCTCCCGGAAGCGCAGCAGAGCAGAGTGTAGGATGTTCTTTGTGAGTTCATCCCCTTGAATAGCTCTTCTTTGCCAGTGAGATTCGTAGTTCTGGTCCTTTTAAGGGAAGTGTAATTATATTCTTTGCCTTGAGGAAGCATTTAAGTAACTGCTCAGTCTTTGGAACTAGATGTCGAATTGTTCCTCCAGCTCCTACTTGGAGCTCACAAACTGCTGACAGTTGCTGTAGAAACCGTATCTGGCAGCTGTGACATAGTTGGAGCTTTGTGTACCTAAAAAAAAAGAATTTCTTTGTAGGTCTTGGCAAATTAACATTTTAAAAGGTCGTCAGTTTTAAGAATAAAAACATTTTATTTATCAGCCGAGGAGCTACAAAAGGATTCTCTGGGTTCTGCAAAGCCCTTTTTAAAAAAAAAATTATTTATTTTTAAATTATTTTCATTTTTGTTTCTTGCCACTTACACATCTTTTGAGGATTTTCAGATAATATGATTTTCTTTCTAGAAAATAGGGAACACCTGCCATCCCTCTAGTACAGGGGATAGAATCCAGGACTTGATACATCCTGGACTAGTCTCTAGCCACTACACTACACCCCAACCCAGCCCGGCAGCTTTTAAGTAGGCCCCTGAGCTTCGTGGAACAAATGCACTGTTAAATTTTACAAAGATCTTTCAGGGGGAACCAGGCTGTCCTAATTCATCACTAAAGTTGGAGATAACACAATTATTGTGACTCTGAGACGTGGATTTTTTTTTTCCCCCCACTTTCTAAACCAGATGACACAAAACCAAGCGGAAAGAAAGTTGTGGGTGATGTGGCGTATGACGAGGCCAAGGAGAGGGCGAGCTTTATCACGCCTGTGCCCGGGGGTGTGGGGCCCATGACCGTGGCGATGCTGATGCAGGTATGGAAGCTCTGTGATCGTGCTGAAGACCTTTCTACCCAAGGGCGCCGCTTAAGACCCGCTCAGAAGTCAGGCACAGTGTGTTGACGCAAAGAGGAGAGAACAAAAGAACGGTATCTTTCACGTGAGTGGAGGAAGCAGCACCCTCCTCACATCCTTCTGAACTTAGAATGAACAGAAACATTGACCGGCTGTCCACCTGCCGATGCCGGCGAGACTTAAGCATGGCGCCTTCTCACTCACCTTTAGTCGAGGTGCCTTACAAGGGGGATTGTGAAGTGGTTCAGCTGGGGACTGAGCGGTAGTGACCGAGGGCTTGGAGCTGATGTTTGAAGTTGAACTATTCACCTCTTCTATCTCCATTTCCGTCACTTCCCCAGAGCACAGTAGAGAGCGCACAGCGTTTCCTGCAGAAGTTTAAGCCAGGAAAGTGGACAATTCAGTATAACAAGCTGAACCTCAAGACACCGGTTCCGAGGTGAAAACGAAGTGTTCTTGTGTAGAACTCTGTGGCCGGTTACGGTTTAACCCTGGGTACACCGGGTCCATGTGTGCTTCTGCTGACAGCACCGCTGGTTGGGGTGGAGGCGGGTGTTACCAGGGTGGGGTTAATTAAATGCAGTAACTAAGAGTTGACACCCATCCTTGTGTTTTTCAAGCGACATCAATATATCACGAGCGTGCAAACCAAAGCCCATCGGTCTCCTGGCTAGAGAAATTGGGCTGCTCACAGAAGAGGTGGAGTTATATGGGGAAACGAAGGCCAAGGTCTTGCTGTCGGCACTGGAACGCCTGAAGCACCAGCCCGATGGGAAATACGTGGTAGTGACTGGGTATGTGTGGCCCGTTGCCAGCAGTCTGTACGGTCAACCAGTCCTTCATCACCAGGGGCAGTGTTCGCACTTAGTGTGCGTGTGTGGAAGAGCCGTTCACTCATTTTTTTATGGTTGTTTTAGGTTTTTTATTTTAAATTGCGTGTGCCTGCGCGCCCACAGACTCCCAAAGAGGTGATTCCAGGGGCTCTGATAGCCTCGTCTGGCCTCTCAGGGCACCAGGCATGCGCGTGGTGCACTTCACATGCATGCAGGCAAAGCACTCCTACGTATAAAATAAAAACAGGTTTTCAAGGTGGAAGAGATGGCTCAGTGATTAAGAACACTAGCTGCTTTCCCAGAGGACCTGGGTTCGATTCTCAGCGCCCATATGGCAGCTCGCAGCTGTCCATAGCTCCAGTCCGGAGGAATCTGATGCTCTCTTCTGGCCCCCACTGGCACTGCATACATGTGGTACACAGGCGCACATGCTAGGCAAAACACACATAGACATAAAATAAAAAATAACTTAAAATCATGGGTCATCGGGGTCAAGTGTCAGTTATATTTCTTTCTTATAGTGAGGAGACCTAAAGTTCATATATATATATGTATATATATATGAACTATAAATATATATATATATTTATATATATATGAACTTTATATATATATACATATATATATGGACTTTATATACACACACATATATAAAAATATATATATATGAACTCTCATTCTCTTTTTAAAAGTTTTCTTTTTAATTTTTGTGTGTGTGTGTGTGTCTGTGTGTTCTTGCAGAGGCCAGAGGAGCCTGTAGGATCCTCCTGTGGCTAAGCCTAGGTGGCTTATTAAGTACATGGGCCCTGGGACCTAAACTCAGTCCTTTTGATATATATATATATCATGCATGTACAAGATACAATTTTAATATACATATATACATATATATGTATGTATGTGTGTGTATGTGTATGTATGTGTGTGTATATGTGTGTGTGTGTGTGTATATATGTGTATATATATATATATATATATATATATATATGCATGCTTCATGTGTGAAAGTTGGAGGACAATTTTGTGGAGTTGGTTCTTTTATTCCACCTTTATATGGGTTCTGGGTGGGACCCAGGGTAAGACTGTGAGGCCGGGAAGATACCTAGTAAACCCTGTTTTTTGTTTTTACTGTTTTTGAGAATTACGACTATGACTCTTAGGAAAGATCTCTCAGGACTCTCATTCTTTTTTTTAAAAGTTTTCTTTTTAATTTGTGTGTGTGTGTGTGTGTGTGTGTTCTTGCAGAGGCCAGAGGAGCCTGTAGGATTCTCCTGTGGCTAAGCCTAGGTGGCTTATTAAGTGCATGGGCCCTGGGACCTAAACTCAGTCCTCTTGAAGAGCAGCTCATGCCCTTGACCACTGAGCAATCTCCCTAGCCCCTTGTTCTTATTATTTAGATTAGGAGTTCTTTATAGAGTGTGCAGTGACTCGAGAGAAATTAATTCTGTTTGTCCTTTGCTCTCTTGAAGAATAACCCCAACACCCCTGGGAGAAGGGAAAAGCACAACCACAATTGGGCTGGTGCAGGCCCTCGGCGCCCACCTGCATCAGAATGTCTTTGCCTGTGTGCGACAGCCTTCTCAGGGCCCCACCTTCGGAATAAAAGGTACCTGTGGCCAGAGGGACCTGCCTCCCTTCTCTCTCCTCTAGTCCAACCAGACTGACTTCACCCATGGATGCTCATGGGGCTTCAGCTCATTTAGATAGCTGGAATATTTGCTTCAGGCACTTGTACCGTGATGCATTTCATGCCCATCGATACCCCCAGTCTTCTCACTTTAACATACACAAGGATTCTAGGATGTGTAAAATGGAGCTCAAAGGGTTTTTATTTGACTCTGATATTCACTCCACTGTTGTAGTAACAATACAGGAAATCAGAGCTGCCGATCCAGGCTTTCACTGAAACAGACCAGCCCCACAGATGTCTCCCTGTCAGGAATACGAAAAGCCTGCCCTCATTTAGTGTGTGCTTTGTGCTGGGTGTTATGCTGAGCGCTTTGTGTGTACGTCATTCTGTCCTCCCATATGGGATGATATCATCACCGTTTTGTAACAGCAGCAATGGGACTTCACTGGTAACTTGGAAACATTATATATTGATTGATGATTGATTGATTGATTGATTTAGTGTACATGTTCATGCGACAGCCTGTGTGTGGCGGTCAGAGGACCCGCTAAGTCTGTTCCTTCCACCGTATGGAGCCTAGAGATCAAACTCAGTTTGTCAGGCTTGGCAGTAAGCACCTTTACCCCACCTTGCCATCTCCTCACCAGCCCCCAGAGGCACCATGGCGATTCAAACCACGGTAACTCTTGCCCCATGCCTGTTTCAAGCTCTAAGCACTACACACAACACCTTTGATTAGGAGAGAACACTGGATGGGTAACCATATCTAACCTCCAAATTTTCATCACCGTGGTTCTAGAGACATGCTCTTTTTTTTTTTTTTTCTCCCTCTTTTCCCCCCCACGTTATTTATTGATTTTATTATTTTGCACTCATTGGTTGGGATTAAATTCAGGGCATCATACATGCTAGGCAAGCTCTGCCTCTGAGCTACACACTCAAACATGCTTCTGTTTTTGTTTTGGCTTTCGTCATGCATATTTATTGTATATGGTGCTATGCTACATAAGGATACTTTCACAGGAATATGCATCACACACCCCCCAAACTCCCGTGCCCTCCCTTTTCTCATTTCTTCTTCCCCCTCCCATTACTCCTCTTTGTTTTCCTAGATAGTCAAAACCTATTCTTTTAATTGAAGCTATTTTTTATTAATTACAATATGCCTATAGCTTTTTCTTTCTAGATGACAAAGTATCATGTTCTGCTTGTTCTAGTAATTCATGCAAATGTTCCCAGCAGGTACCTCTTCCCTCCTGCCGGGTTTGACGTGCCTGTTTGTTGGCTTCGGTTTTGTCTTTGAGACAAGTTTTTCCAGGTAGCACAGGCAGGCCTGGAACTCACTGTGTAGCCCAGGCTGGCCAGTTTCCCATCTTCATGCCTTCTAAGTGCTGGGATTATGCGGTTGAGCCACTGCGCCCCGCCTTTGAATTTATAGTAACAACCCCCCTTTTGACTCCAGGAGCCTTTTCTCTTCTTCTGATTAGAGAACACTCTCTTAACTGAATTTCCCTCCTTGCATAGTCTCTTTCTCACAAAAAATCAAATCTATTCTTCACACTGACATTTGTCTTAACTGATCTTGACCAGCCTTTTGTTAACCACATAGACCGACAGAACTCAAGCAGTCCAATTGTTTTCTAACATACGTTTTCAATTCTGGAAGGGTTGGTGTCTCTTTGTCAGGTGTGTACCTTCAAGACTCCTTTTTTGGAAGCTAGAGTAGCTTTGTAAGAGTAGGAAATTAAACGGGCTTGCCTTTATGTAACTGTCATCTGGGTTTTTTAACATGTTAGGAATCACGGGGAACTTATTTCTAAAGATAATGAGTAGGTATGTATGTGTGTGTTCATGGTTTTGTCATTTGCACTCAGATTTCAATTGAGAGACTATTCAGCGTGAACATGATCAAGTGTTTTAGTTCGGTAAAGAAAATTAGAAAACACCTGCTCACATCCGTCCAAATGACTGGAGAAAGTAAACAAACAATGTGCTTAGTAGTTACGAAAATGGGTTTGTTGGTCTTTGGATTCCGAGACGTGGAGAAGTGAATTAACCTGAGTCCCCACCCTCGGTCTGTCCCGTAGGTGGTGCTGCAGGAGGTGGCTATTCCCAGGTGGTTCCTATGGAAGAGGTAAAGCAGTCCAGAGTTGGACTCAACCCAACCCTGTATGATAGCTTTTCCCCTCCAGAGATGAGATTTGTTTGGAATGCTTAGTGGACAATCAATTGTTTCCTGACAGAAGCAGCACATTAAGCAAGGGGAAAAAAATGTTTATTTGTAGAATTATGACAACAGCGCGGTCTCAGGGACCGACTTTCAGTGGGGATAATCATTCTGAGCAAGTAAACACGTGCTGCATGGTCTCAAAAAGCACCGGAGTCCTCGTGACACGGGAACAATGTAGAGACCCAGAGGGGAGCAGCTAGCTGTGTGTGCGCCTTCTCGCTTGCGCAGCCTCAGTCGACCTCAGCGGTGGGGTTGCGCAGCCTCTGTTGACCTCAGCGGTGGGGCGCATGCTCTGCTCTCTGGACATTTCTATGGAGAGCCACTAATTATTTCTTTGGGAAGAGTTGTTTCAAGGGACAGATAGCCAGACATTGTTTTTTTCTTTTAAAAAAAAATATTCCGATATTCACTACGTAGCTCAGGCTGGCCTCGAACTGGTGGCAATCAGTCCTCCTTCCTCACCTGAGAGCCGGAATGGCAGGCATGGGCCACCATGCCTGGATTCGGGCGTTTGTTTTTCATAAAGCCTCCTCGCAAGCCTGTCCACTCGCTGCGCTTCAGCCGATATCTACGGGTGTTAGCGCAGAGACTGAGCTGGTTGTGAGAGGATTCGGATCGGAAAGACAGATCCGCTGGAGACTGCTGTGGCTTCTGCTCTTTTTCTAGTTTAATCTCCACCTCACTGGTGACATCCACGCCATCACTGCGGCTAACAACCTCGTTGCTGCTGCCATTGATGCTCGGATATTTCATGAGCTGACCCAGACAGACAAGGTAGGATGAGGGTGTGTGTGTGTGTGTGTGTGTGTGTGTGTGTGTATGGGGGGAGGGGTACCTGAATTAGCGATGGTCCCTGAATTAGCGTTGAGTGCTGATACGGTATGGGGGCCATGACAGTGGGGCTCCTCATCTAAAGCTCTTGTCTTCCCTTTCTTTAAGGCTCTCTTTAATCGCTTGGTGCCTTCGGTAAACGGAGTAAGAAAGTTCTCTGATATCCAGATCCGAAGGTTACGGGTGAGCTTTTTCCTTTTTGATTGCTGATGTCGTAAAGAAGTTAATTGATAAAGGCAGCAAGGGTTGATGGTAGTGGTTTGTCCCTCATTTCCTTATAAATTATAAGTGATTGATCCTATAGTAAATAAAGTGCTGGCAATCTGCCCTCAGAGAGACAGAGAGAGAGGAGACAATTTTCAGCGTGGAAAGAATGAGGGCGCCATCATGGAGACATGTGGTTTCTGGAGTCTGAATCCCTGCTCTCCCCAGCCCTGGGATCTCGAGCAAACTTTCTCTGTGGGCTAACTCTGAGTTCAGTCTTCTACAAAACGAGCTTGATAATGCCTGGCTCATATAAAGGACTGTCAGAGAATTAGGGACTTCTGTACTTTATTTGAATTTCTGTAACATATGTAGTCATTTTAAAAAATCCTGATTTCTGTGTACTGAGTGTGGGCGGGTGTGGGTCACAACATTGTGCAGAGGTCACAGGACAACTTTTGGGAGTTGGTTCTTACGTTTCAGTTTGTTTCGATGGGATCACTCTTACTTCTGCTGCTGTGAGTGTGTGATCCTCCTGTCTCCTCCTCCCATCTTGCTGTAGGGGTGCTGGGACTATAGATACACACCACCACATCTGGCTTTACATGGGTTTGAGGAACTGAACTCAGGTCATTGGGCTTCCAAAGCAAGTGCATTTACCTTCTGAATAGTCTACCCAGTCCTGTATAGCCAGTAAGAACACATTTTACCACATAACTCGGAAATTCCACTCTTTGGTTTTCTCATGAAAGATTAAAATTGGTGTTCACACACCAAAAAAAAACCCGTATATGAATATTTTAATGACTCTATTAATAATCTCCCCAAAGTAAGAAACATCTTCGATGGCTGAATGGCTAAACAAATTGAGATGCATCTACAATAAAAAGAGATGAGCTGCTGATACGCACAGCAACTTGGTTGACTCTCAGAGGCATTATGTTGAATAAAAGAAGCCAGGATCAGAAGGTCGTAGGCTGTGCCTCCATGTATGGGGCAGCCTAAGAGAGACAGGACTGTAGTAATGGACATCGGACTAGTGAATGCCGGGAGTCAAGGAATAGTGCAGGGAGGGTACTCATGTGTAGCTTTATTGGAGTAAGGGGAAAGTTTATATTATGTGTGCACTTAATAGGCATTCTCTAAATGCTGTGTACTGTTTATCAGCAGTTCTATTCACTTTATCTTAAATTCTTTGAAACTTATCTTTTCTGTGGCATTTAGGATTGAACCCAGTGTCTCATACATGTTAAGCACACTGCCCACTACTGAGCTAAAGATTTTTGAAACTTTGTGGGGTTTTTGTTGGGGCTGCCATTGTTGTTGATTTTTTTTTTTTTTTTAATGTTTAATGTATGTGGGTGTGTGCCTGTTCCCCTCAGAGGCCAGAAGAGGCTATCAGGTCCTTTGGAACTGGAGTTACAGGCACTTGTGAGCTTCCATATGGGTGCTGGGATCTAAACAGGTCCTCTGCAAGAGTAGCAAGGGCTCTCAACCCCTGAGCCATCTGTCCGACCCTGAGCAGCTCCGTGTTTTGGAGCTGTAATGCGAGAGTAACCCACGGAGATTTCTTTATCCAGATTCTGCTGATCGTTTTTGTATCGGAGTTTTTGTTTGTTGGTTTTTCTTATGTTGACCACTGAGAATATACTAACTAGCTTTCGAGCAGTTTGATATTTCTTAGCTTTTTTTTTTAATGCCTCTCTAGAAACCTGTGCATTGGGTACATCAAGTGTATTCCTTCACAACAAAGCCATATCCTGTGGGGCAGTGGGGTACCATGGAAAGAGCACATGATCTGTTACCTTTCCTGCTAGGACCTCTCAGCGGGGAGAGAGGACAATTCACTCAGCGATTTTAAATCGGGAGATTTGCCCAGTTTCCTTTACAGGGATCAGATTAGAACTTGGGTTCCTGAACCTCTCTCCCAGGTACCCATCATTGCATAGCGCTTCACTGTTGTAGGGTGTGCATGCGCGCGTGTGTGTGTGTGTGTGTGTGTGTGTGTGTGTGAGAGAGAGAGAGACAGAGACAGAGAGAGAGAGAGAGAGAGAGAGAGAGAGAGAGGCAGGCACTGGCTGCCCTGGAACTCACTGTGTAAGCCAGGCTGGCTTCATACTCAACAGAGATGGCCCGCCTGTGCCTCCCCAGTGCTGGGATTGAAGGTGTGTGCCACCGTGCCCAGCTACCTAGTGGTTTTCATAGTCTGCCCAAGAGTGCTCAGTCGAAAATGGGTTACTGCCTTAGTTACTCTTCCTGTTGCTATGATAGATAAATACTCAGACAAAAGCAACTGAAGAGAGAAGGCTCTATTTTGGCTCACAGTCAAAAATTACCGCCCCTCGAGTTGGGGAAGTCACAGCAGGGGGAGCTTAAGGCAGCTGGTCACGCGTATGCGCTGCGGAGAAGCACAGAGCTGGGAATGTTTGCGCAGCTCCCCACCTTTTTTTTTTTTTTTTTGGGTACAATGCAGAGTCTTAACTCAGAATGTCATCTACAGTGGGTGGGTGGATCTTCCCACCTCCATTAACCTAATCATAATTCCCCATGGGCATTCATCTCTCGGGACCCATCTCCCAGGTGATTCTAGACTGCATCAAATTGGCAGTTGAGATTGGCCATCACCGTTGGCAACAGCATGTTGTTAGCAGAATGACCGAGGGTTTGTGGGTTTCTTTGGACAGTGTCAAGTTCTGGGCTCCTGGGCATCTGACAAGCAATGCCAGAGACACACCGGAGGTTTCTGTGTTCTCATATGTGAGAACCACAAGCAGAATGGGTCTTATGGAGGCTTGCCAACTCATGACTGCCAGAGAAGAGGACAGTTGTATAAGCATTTTGAGAAGTGACCCGTGCAGACATTGTAAATAAATTTTAAAAGTACCTAAATTCTGTAAGGAGGAAAATAAAAACCTTTTTTGTGTGTGTGTGTGTCTTTTTTAGAGCAGTACTGAGCAAAAGTACTAAGACATATAAAAGCATGTATAAAAGTTCAAATAGATTTTTTTTTATTGATTGTTGCTTATTTCTGCCTTTCTTAAAATTTGATTTCAATTGGGTTTCTCAGTAGTCTGGTTTTTAAAGCTTTACATACTGCTTTTCATTTCAATATATTTGATGAACCCAGAAATGCATCATGATCTTTCTTGGTTGGGACTGGTTTTGGCTGGGTTGAGGGAAGTCTCTGGAGCTCAGATACAGAGGCAGACTATGTCATGTGGGAATAGGAAATAACCTCCACGTTTAGCCAAGAGGTCATGATTTTCCTTTCTGGATGTAAGAAGCTAGCGTTCCAAAGGTGTACCACAGGCAGTACCACAGGCCGTATTCATGGTTTTTACTTCCTAGTGGAGACACTTTCTCAAGATGAAGGCCAATTGAAAAAAAAGAAAAAGCTTCTCTATTTTTTTTTTTGTTTGTTTGTTTTGTTTGAGAAAGGGTTTATTTTAGCTTACAGTTCAAAGTACAGTCGATCAAGGCAGTGGGGGCTTGAAGCAGCTGGTGGGGTCACATCTGTAATCAGGAAGCAGAGAAGGATAAACAAATACTTTCGTCTTGTTTTTGGTTGTGTTTTGTTGAGACAGGGGCTGGCTGTGTAGCCCTAGCTGTCTTGAAACACACTGTGTAGACCAGACCACCTCAGTCTCAGAGATCCTTCTGCCTCTGCCTCTCAAGTGCTGGCTCTTGTCTTATGTTTCAATTTCTTTCCTTTTCAGAGGCTAGGCATCGAAAAGACCGACCCTACCACGCTGACGGATGACGAGATAAACAGATTTGCAAGACTGGATATTGATCCAGAAACCATAACATGGCAGAGAGGTGTGTACTCAGTATGGGCTGCCGGCCTCCTGTGGTTTGGTAGCCCCATACCTCCCACTCCCCCGGGATACTCCTGGGTCAGGATGCCATCCTAAACGGTCATATCTTTGACTTTGCTTGGCTACCTTTAGCTGCTATGTAGATGTCCCTTTGTGGGATCAGTTGAATGTCTGCTGTCTGTTCCGTGTTGGTTGAAATGAGGGTTTCAAGGAAGTTCGTGCATAAACCAAAAATAACATTTTTCAAGTTTCAATTTTATGCAGAAAGTTTTGGTGTCGTGAAGTGGGAAAATGATGTTTAATCACCTGAATCATGTGTGCTCTTTATTCTCAGAGCTCTCCTGGCACCAGTGACTTGGTTTTTCATGCATCTCTTCAGCCCCGCTAATCATTTCTCGTTTTATTAACCCCTCCCGTAACACGCTCGGCAGCCTTCAGCTTTTGAGATGTTCGCCATATGTCGCTTTTCTCCGTGTGCAATTAGTGTGGCTTGCGGTTTTAGTTTCTACCCATCTCCTTTATATCACTGAAGAGAAGAAATGTTCATCTAGCCATGCAGATTGCACCATAAGGTCAACTTACCAACCTTTTCTTCATTTTTTTATTGGCACAGTAACTGTTAATGTCCTGTTTATTGGAGTTTTCTGGTTTGTTTTGATCATGTAGCCTAGGCTGGTCTTGAGTGCTCTGTATAGCCAGGGTTGACTTTGAGCTAGCCTCTTGCCTCCGTCTCCCAAGTGCTGAGATAACAACTGTGGGCCACCATTCCTGGCCATTTTAAAAATGGCATTCTTCTTGAAAATCTTTTTAGATTTTTAAAAATTTTTATATGCGTGAGTGTTTTGCCTACGTCTGTGTCTATGCACCGCACGTATACAGTATGCACCAAGACCAGAAGAGGGCATCAGATACCCTGGAACTGGAGTTACAGACAGCTGTGAGCTGCCATGCCTGTTCTAGGTCTCAGGTCCTCTGGAAAAGCAACCAATCCTCTTAACCTCTGAGCCATCTCTATAACCCCCAAATGCTATTCTTAATTCCAAAAGCCATGCTGGTATTTCTCCTCTCGCCTTAATAGCCTTAAGCAAATGCTGCAACATTTTTAGTTTCTTAAATACATTTATTTATTTATCATGTGTGTGGGTGTTTTGCCTGTACGCATGCATGAGCACCATATCCATGCCTGGTGCCCAAAGATATCGGGAGAGGACATCAGATCACCTGGAACTAGAGTTTCTCTGGATGGTTGTGAGCTGCCATGTGGATGCTAGGAACTGAACCCCAGCCTTCTACAAGAGCAATAAGTGTGCTAAACCCCTGAACCGTCTCTCCAGACGCCACTGCAGTATTTTTAGAAGAAATAAACTCACCATCTGTTATGAGAACTTAATACATTGTTTAGTAATTTACTTTAGCATGCATTGGGGGATAGTTGTGTAGAGAGAGAATGTCTTACTTTGTAGCCCACACTGATCCTGAACCCTTGATTCTCAGCCTCTCGAGTGCTAGGATTACAGACAGTAGACACCACACCTGGCCTCTTTTCCTTTGATGTTTATTGGTTTGTTACAAAAGAAGCAACTAGGGAAGATCCAGTTGGAGCCTACATAAGATCTATGTACATCACCCTCCCTCGGCCTGGAAACTCACTGTTTTGTACAAGTAAATATGCCGCCGACGATGATGATGGTTTTTATCGGTCTTCACTTCCATCCCTCAATCCGTTAGGGGGTTTGTGGATGGGGCTGAAAGTTCCATCCCTCCAATCTCTTGTCTTTGCTGGTGACCATACCCCTCCTGAGGTTCTTTGTCCCTTTAACATTCCAAGGGCTCTGGGAGCCTTTGGCCATGGACCTGGGGCAAAGATGAGGTATGTTTCCTTGGATTCCACACATAGGAAAATCAAAAGTAGGAGCCCACTAACAGTGAACAGTAGCTAGTCCTGGGAAGTGGGGTTTGCATTGGTTGGTGCTTGCTCTTCCCAGGTGTCCTGGGGTTATACCATCGGCTATATGTTCTGTCATCAGTAGAGAATGTCTAAGGAGAGGCCAGGCCTGAGGCCTGGAGTGTTTCACAGGCATTTGCACTTGGTCTGGGTTGATGGCTCTTCTTGTGTGGGTGTTTGGTCAGTGAGTCACCCCTTTGAACAATACACACCTTAGTCCTTTCAAAAACTGGGTTGCTCTTGTTTTTTTTTTCCTGCTAATATAGAATGTGCTTTGAAATAAAGCCCAGATTTCATAATTGTTTAAATTCTTTAGAAGGAACCACTCCACATTCCTTTGCTCTAAGAGCTCTCTGTCTACTTTTCTGGTATGTGGCTATGTTTCTTACACTATATTCTAGCTTTGTCACCCATTTTAAAATCAGATATCAGTAGATCATCATTAGGTTGCTATAAAACTCTGTTGGTAAACTGGACGTGGTGGCGCGTGCCTTTAATCCCAGCACTCGGGAGGCAGAGGCAGGTGGATCTCTGTGAGTTCGAGGCCAGCCTGGTCTACATAGTAAGTCCCAGTACAGACAGAGTTACAAAATAGAGAGGCTATCTCTAAAACAACAACAAACAAGCAAAACACGCGCACACACAAAACTTCTAATGTTCCCTTTATCTTTATAGTCTTTGTGGAATTATTTATTAATTTTTGAGATAGTGTCAGGCTATATAGCCCAGGAAGGCCTTAAATTTGTGACCATCCTGCCTCCGTCCTCGGAGTACAACAGCACAGGTGTGTGCTATCTCTCCTGGCTTTGTGTTTCTTCTGTTTTTCTTTCTTTCTTTTTGATGGTGCTCGGGATCGACCTGGGGCCTCCCCAATGCTATGCTGTACTACCATTGGGCTGTATGTCCATCCTGTTTCTTAAAAACTCCCTTCCCACTGCAGTGTTGGACACCAACGATAGATTCCTGAGGAAGATCACAATTGGACAGTCTCCAACCGAGAAAGGCCACACACGCACGGTAACTGTTTGTTCGTCTCCAGTAATGGCTTCGTGGGAACTAGCTCTCTCAGCTCCCACCCTCCTCCGTGCTCCCCTTCACGACCATACCGGCAGGTGTTGTTCTGCCTTCTCCCTTTTAAAATGGAAGTGAGTGGGTGTGGCACCGATCGCTCCTGACAGCTTTTTGCAATAAATCCATGTGTCACCTGTGTGGTTTTTCCCCCAGCTTTCTTTCCTGGAGGCGGAGAACCCCAAGTGAATATTCTTGCAAGTAAATTAATTAAAACTGCTCCTTTTCTTGGTGGCTGTTTGGCAGTGCCTGGCTTCAGCGTAAGAGTATCTGTGTTGTCCCTTTTATGTTAGGGAAATTAACCAATATTCCAAGCTGCTTTCACAGGGATAAAATAATAACTTATTGGTCATGCTGCAATTTTTCTGGAGGGGGTAGGGGGATGGTCTCATGTTGCTCAAGCTGGTCTCAAACTCATTATAGCTGAGGATGACTTTGAACTCTGATCCTCCAGCTTCCACCTCCCAAATGCTGGGATTACAAGTGTGTACTGGCACACTCGGTTTTAAGAGGTACTAGGGACCAAACCCAAGGCTTTGTACATACTAGGTAACTGCTCTACCCCAGTGTTACAACCCCAGCCCTAGAACACTATCTTAAAGAGGGATTGCTCAAGGTCTCTGAACAACTATAAATTTTGACTGTTGGAAGATTATTTAGGTATTTCCATTCCATCCTTGTTAGCTATTTGTCTAAGCCCAAAGGGATGCCTCCTGTAATTCATCCTTCTGGTTTGACACAAAGGGTCTCCCCTTGTCTGCCCACAGGCCCAGTTTGATATCTCTGTGGCCAGTGAAATCATGGCTGTCCTGGCTCTCACCAGTTCCCTGGAAGACATGAGAGAGAGACTGGGCAAAATGGTGGTGGCATCCAGTAAAAAAGGAGAGCCCATCAGTGCCGAAGATCTGGTGAGTGACGGGCTTTGGTGGCATGTCAGTGTCTAGCTTCCTGGGGCCCCTCGGTGAATGCTGAAACCAAAAAGTTATACTCCACTTAAAATGTTGTGATTGATTCATTAATTGGTGTTGCTCACTGCAAAAATTAGAAATTTATTTACTTAATTTTTAAGTTCTTCAGAGTGAATGATGGTAGTGGTACTGGGCTCTTATAACGGGCCACAGGTGCCAGGTGCTTTGAATGACGTCTTCATCCTTCATCCTCAGCTTCCTGAGCAAGCTGGGACTACGGTTTGTATGGAACACCTAGTGCACAAGTGTTTGGTGTCACCCGTGGTGCCCCCCCCAACTCCCCCCACACTTGGGTCTTTTAAGCGGGGTTTCTTACTGTTTTGTTTGGGGTTTTGCTGTTGGTGTTTTTTCTTTAGATGAGGTCCTCTCTATGTACCTCTGACTATCCTGGGACTCTGTGCAGACCAGGTTGGCCTTGAACTCAGAGATTCGCCTGCCTCTGCCTCAAGTGCTAAGATTAAAGGGGTGTGTCACCACACCTGGCCCCAGCTCTCTTATGTACATGATATAAAGTTTGAAATAAAAATTCTTACAGAAAAAAAATTTTTTTTTCCAGACACGGTCTCAACCTAGCCCAAGCTTGCTTGTAACTCATCATGTAGCCCAGGCTATCTTCCAATCAATAGCAATCCTCCCAGTTTACTCCCTTGAGTCCTAGGATTATAAGCCTGACCCATGCAATCAAAATTTTAAAGGCCTGTTTGCACCAACACACACCAGTATAGTTGATATTATAGAAGATGAATTTAGGAACGGAAGAAAAATATTAACTTTGTTTTCGCAGTTTAGATGTTAATATGTGTTTTAAATTTTAACACCAAAACCTTAAATTTAGAAACACATTAATGTTGAATATAAATGAGAACCATGGCTTGATTTTACTTAGCCACTGATTTGCTCAGCAATGGTTGGATGTCTTAAAAGAGGAAGCTGGATTTCGGAGTTGGAATTAGACCTCTGGCTAGCATTTTTGCTTTCAGCTTTGGGAAACACACATTGAATTTGACTTATACCCATTTCCGCTCAGATACCAAAGTTATAAATAGCCCATTGCTGTTGGAACTAACGTGTCTACTCTAAACTGGTCTAAATGGGTTCCCCACGTCAGCCAGCAGCAGAGCTTGATTGAGGGACTTGTCTCCAGCGCCACACACCTTTTCAGAAATTGTATGCGAGTGCCATTTTTATTCTGCTTCCTTTCCCTGCTAAGATGACTGGTGGCTTCCTCATACAGCCAGAAAGGAAGAAAGAAAGAAAGATGAATGATCGAGATTAGGTGTAGGTATTAATTGCTCCAAGATGGTTAAAATGAATGAGAAGCCCGCAGTGCTGAATTTTGGCTTCGGGAGATTGTGTTTCCGCTCGCACACGCTGATGCTTCGAGGGTTTGTCTTGCAGGGTGTAAGCGGAGCACTGACGGTGCTGATGAAGGATGCAATCAAGCCCAACCTCATGCAGACCTTAGAGGTGAGCAAGGCAGCTGTCGCTGTTCAGAGCCAAGAGGTCGTAAAGCACACTTTCCATGTGGAACCGGGCGCATTTTTTTTAAAAAAAGATTTTTAAGAATCTGTTTGTCATGGGATCGTTGCAGGTGCCACGGCATGCACGTGGAAGTCAGAGGACAACTGTGCAGTCAGTTCTTCCCCGGCGCTTTTATGTGGGCTTTGGGATTTGAACTTGGATCTCTAAGCTTGCGAGACTTTTACCCAGTTCCATCTTAGCATCTCAGAAACCTTCTCTACTCCTCATCTCTTTCCATACTTTCTTACAGCTGGAGGCGGGGTGCTGAAATAAAATAGATAGTTTGGGTACTGGGGATGCCGGTCGGTGACAGAGCATTTACCCAGCATGCAACGGGCACTGAGTGTGACTCTAACACTGCCACAGCAGAGGTGGCTTGGAGTTTTTCTTCCTGCAAGTCTTTTTTTTTTCTTTTTTAATTTTTTTTTTTTTTGTCCCAAATTCCAGCCAAATCCTAGCCCTTTGGCTCATGTGGCCCCCACTGTGAAACTAGGTTGGCATTTGCTCATGGTGTCATTCTTGGTCTCCACAGGGCACACCTGTGTTTGTCCATGCTGGACCTTTTGCCAACATTGCCCATGGGAACTCCTCCATCATTGCAGACCGGATTGCACTCAAGCTTGTTGGCCCTGAGGGCTTCGTAGGTGAGTCCTTGCACATCCTCAGTAGATGGGCGTGTGCCGGGTTTCAGCGACGGTTGTGGTTTTACAGTTGCTCATCTTCCTTACAGTGACTGAAGCCGGATTCGGAGCAGACATCGGAATGGAAAAGTTCTTCAACATCAAGTGCCGGTATTCTGGTCTCCAGCCACACGTGGTGGTGCTCGTTGCCACTGTCAGAGCTCTTAAGATGCACGGGGGCGGCCCCACGGTGAGGATCAGGGATCGGGAGAGTGGCCATGACTTGTCCCTGGGTCGGATTCCACTGCCCTTATTTATCCTCGTGGTGGATAAGGTGCCAGGGTGGCCGTATAACTGTATATAAGCCACCTCACACTCCGGGACAGATCCCCTTGCAACATTTTAAGGGGGCCAAAACTGGCTTTGTGACCTACCTATCCGAACCCCCAAGGGCTTGTGCTTGGCCCTGACAGGAAACTCCCGTGTCAACCTGTTCTTTATAAGTCTGAATCCCATTTTCCTTCTTAATATTGACACTGGCAGCCAGCCAGCCAAACACTGAGCTGAAGCAGAAGTCAGCCATGAGCAGCAGTTCTTGCTGGACCACAGTCCAGCTGATAACCTGCAGTGAGCTGGTAGGGCTGCCAGAGGCAGGTGAAGGGGAACGCCAGCACCGCTCAGGACCGCAGTCTGGCACAGGCCAAGGGTGGGCTCGCTCAGGGTCAGCTCCAGCCTGGACCCGGTGTGTCTCCCTGCACTCCTGTTGCTCAGAAATCACACTCTGTACCACAGCATTGTCACATCTCTCCTCATTTGCATGCTTGCTTTCTGAGGGTCTCACGCTGGCTGTCGTAGAATTCACTAAGTAGACCAGGCTGGTCCGAAACTTACAGAGACACTCCTCTGCCTCCTGAGAGCTTCAGGTCTTTTCTTCAGACTAACGGGTAAAGTTGGCTGTACTGTTCAGCATTCATTGTTGTATTAGATTCTTGTTCTCTTAGCCATTGGTATTATAATTTAGGAGACAAGACCTCTCCTGTCTACAGAATAGAATCTGTTTCTTGGTGCCGGGACACACAGGTTTGTCCTTATATATTCTCAGGGGTTTTGGAGTTTTTGTTTGTTTGTTTGCAGAATGGGGAGGGGTAACTGGGAATTGAACCCCAAGCTTTGCGCATGCTGAACAAGTATTTCACTGCCAGGCCCTTAGAGCAACTCTATACACTTAAAAATTATTAAAGGCCTTAAAAAGCGTGTGTTTATGTGAGTTGTAACTATTAAGATTTAATATATTTAAAATTAGAATACTTTCTAAATGAGAAGCTACTATATTTTCTGAAACAAAATATAGGCACTATTTTTCTCGTCTCTTCCATGGCTGGTTCACTAGACCTTGTGCTGTCACATGGCCTTTGGAGAGATCATTGTACACTCAGTAAGAGAGTGAAGGCTCCATTAGGGAAATAGCTTTGGCCTTGTACCCCCCCCCCTCCCGGCTAAGGTCTCAGACTGCACCATCACCTCTTTCAGCCCTTAGTCTAGTTGCCCCTGAGATATGAAGACTTTCCCAACCTAGGACATCCCTTTCTGCTAGGAATGCTGGGTAGGCTATCTTCTCATCTATTCCTGTCCCACGTACATTTCAGTCACCACCTCACACCATAGCATGACCAACGTGCATGTGGCCAGGAGTAGCTGTGAAAGTCCCACCTAGCCTTAGACCTACTTAAAACATTAAGGATGGGCGGGGGCAGTGATGGCACACACCTTTAATCTCAGCACTTGGGAGGCAGAGGCAGGTGGATCTCTGAGTTCAAGGCCAGCCTGATCTACAGAGTGAGTTCCAGGACAGCCAGAGTTATAACAGAGAAACCCTGTCTTGAAAAAACAAAAACAAACAAAAAAACAACTTGAAGATCTTTTTGGGGGGTGGAATCCCCCCCCCCTTTTGTAATCTAGTTGTACAGTTCTTGAGTGTACAGTTTGTAGGTGACAGAATATGTTGCGATATCAAAAGGCTGGACCCACTGGGAGCCTCACGGTGATGCTGGGCCCCTACCCTGGCAGTCCTAAGAGGGGAAGCTTTACCTGGAAGGTCACTGGCTCCTGTTGTTCTTCCACATGACCCTTCTAGGTCACAGCAGTGTAGACTGAACATGCAGACCTCAGTCTTCTTGAAGGGTAGAAGACCCAGCTAGAGGCTTTTTAATCACAATCTGTTGCCTACAGTGACCAGTGGATCAACCTTGAGCCCTTTTCTAGTACCATGCAGCAGGGCTGAGGCAGCTCCCCATCAGGGCCCGGGCTCAGGCCCCTCCTCCTAGCGACACAGGGTGCCTCTTCATCTGCTCTACCAGAGGAAGAAAGTCCCTCCCTCGCCCCTTCCCCACTTGAGACAGGGTCTCATAGCCCAGGCTGGCCTCCAGCTACTATGTTGATGAGGACCTTGGAGTGATTCTCCTGCCTTTTCCAGGTGCTGGAGATGACAGGCGCACTGGCTGTTGTCCCCCTTTATTTATTATTCGCGTAGCCCTGCCCCTCCCGCCAAGGCACGAGCTGCAATGCTCTTCACTGGCCTGACCGTAGACATCTGTAGTGACCTTTGCAGTTCCAGTGGTTGTTTTTCCCCTGTGTTCACCTTTACTTCCATTCACTGGTGTGTGCTGGGATCACTGTCCTGCCGAGAGCATATTCCTGTCGGCCTCAGCCTTCATCCATCTGTCCCTCCTCACCTCACAAAGAACCACCGGACCCTGCTCAGCACAGTGCTTGCTCTGTGCTTTGTGGTCTCAGACCCAGGTTCTCTGGGCAGGAAACAGCTTCACACGGTCGGTGGTTTATTCTCTGAAGCGTGCAGCCACTTGCCTGTCACAGTGCACTAAGCACCATTTTAAGCTCAAACAGTAAGTAGGACACACACCTGACTTTGTTTCTTTTCTTGCAGGTCACTGCTGGGCTGCCTCTCCCCAAGGCGTATACAGAAGAGGTAACTAGTTGTATCTGATCGTGTGTCCTAGGGAACCCCAAATTAGCATGTCTCAATCTAGCCCAGGAAAATGGAGAGGGCAGCCACTCTGACCCAGGACTGTTCCTTGGGGTGCGGGAGAACAAAACGCCTGCACTGAGATGGAAACCATATTAAAGTAGCAGTAAATAAAGTTGGCCTACCAGGGATGGCAGGAGACGATTGGCTGCTCTTCGGTAGGCAGCCTTACTCCCAGGGAACATCTGCCTGTATCTGGGAGCTCTTTTGTTGCTGTTTGTTTGAGATGTGGTCTTGTTATGGAGCTTAGTCTGGCCTTGAACTCCAGTCCCATAAGTGCTGAGATTAGAGGCATGCGCCCCATACTCAGCTAGAGAGAGTCCTTTTTGATTATTGAACTATGACCTCCAGAGATCCCCCTTGCTGCCCTCTAGTAATCAAAATGACTGGTGCTGGAGTTAAGAAGCCCTGCCCTCCAGTGATGCACATTTCTCTCTATTGTCTTTCCTGCACTGAGTAAGTCCTAAATTCCATTTAAATCAAGCGAGACCTTTAGAAATAACCTTTTTCTCTGCAAACAGAAACGCGAGTTAAAGAGCTGACATAGAGCCAGTAAGAACCCCGGTAGAGTCTGCAGGCAGACTTCCATAAGCCGACTTAGTCTATTGGAAAGGAGCTCAAAGACCGGTTCTGAGCTTTTTCCCACCCCCTGCTGATATCATTTATCACCAAAGAAACATCCCTAGGGCCACTGTGAGTGGTTACCTAAGAGACAGACCCTTGGATAAGATGCAGGGTCAGCCTCTGTCACTGTTGATTTAATTTCTCTGTCCTTTCGGAGGCTTTTACGTTGTCGGGCAGTACAGGGTCAGTGCACAGACCCCAAATGAAGTTTGCAAAATTGACTAGAAAGAAAGATGGTTGGTGCCTTGAGTCCGCCCGTCTTCTGAGCTCTGATTTGCCTTTTATGGTTGTCCATGTGATTCACGCGTGGGAGGGGAATTCACAGCTCTGGCCCTCCTGCCACCCCACAGCCTTTCCTGTGTCTAATTACAGTGACTGCCCCAAACTGGCCCAGCTGGTGTCTTCGTTTAAGAAATCCGACTTACTTAAAACTGTTCTCAGTCTTATGTAGTAATTGGTTTTTATGTGACTAAAGATAAAAACATTTAGAGTGCTTCTGTTTTCTTGAATCATGGTTCTACTTTATAGCTCCAGCAGGCCTGGAACTCACTCTGTAGCCCAGGCTGGCCTTGAAGGCACAGATAATTCTGCCTCTACCTCCTCAGCGCTGGGATTAAAGGTGTGCGCCACTAAACCTGGCCATATTTTTTATTTTTAAAAATAGTGATACATTGAGGTTGCAGTCATTTTGTTTTGGTGCAGTGCTGGGATCAGATCCAGGGTCTCATTCATGCTGCTCCCCACCCCTCGGTGCATTTTAAGTGATAGACCCTTTCTTTCCAAAAACGAAAATTAGACACTACAAGCATGTAAAGAAATGGGAATTCCTTTAACAGCTGGTACATATTCTCATGACTGGGGAAGGAGCTTAGTTGGTAGTGTGATTGCCAAGCTTTAGGTTTAATCCCTACTACCTCACAAGCCAGTCATGGTGGTGCACGAGTGTAATCCCAGCACTTGCCGAGTGGAAGCGAAGAATCAGAAATTCAAGGGTCATCCTTGACTACACAGCAAGTTTGAGGCAAGCCTGGGCAACATGAGACGCTTTATCCATCTATCTGTCTCTAGATAGATAGTTAAATCCTTGGGCACACCTGGTGGAAGGAGAGAATAGACCCCTGCAAGTTAACCTTTGACCTCCACATTCACGTCACGGCACAGGCAAGGAGACGCGCGCGCGCGCGCGCACACACACACAATTGTAATTTGCAAAAAAAAAAAAAAATAGCCAGGCACGGTGGCACACACCTTTAATCCCAGCACTCAGGTGGCGGAGGCAGGCAGCTCTCTGTGAGTTCGAGGCCAGCATGGTCTACAGAGTGAGATCCAAGACAGAGAACTACATCGTGAGACCCTGCCTCAAAAAAATAATAAAATAAAATAAAAATTTTAAGAGGGTTGATTAAGCTTTCTATCGCTTTGCTACTGTAGTGCACCGTGGACAGGCTCCTTGCAACACAGATAGGTTTCGATCTTCATAAGGTCTGCGTGATGGACATTGACTTAAGGAGCATGTATGTGGAACCTCCTTGGCCAGATCTCCTGTTGGAGGACATTGATGTTTACAGCTTAAGTGATGGTGCAGCACACTTATTTAAAGGCTTGTTTCAAGCCAAGAATGGTGGCACAGGCCTGTGATCCCCACATTCAAGAGGGTGAGGCAGGAGGTTCACAAGAGCCCAGAAAATATAGCAAGATCCTGTCAAGAAATAAGTTAATAAGGGGCTGGAGCACTGGCTCCTCTTCCAAAGGACCGTGGTTCAACTCCAGGTACCCACACAGAGGGGCACAAGCATCTGTAACTCCAGCCCCAGAGAGGATCCAGTGCCCCCCACTGGCTTCCAGGGACATTGCATGCACACGGCGCACAGACATGCAGGCAGAACACCCATACGCACAAAATAATAAAATATTATGTTTCCACAAGTTTCTTTCATTACTTCCTTTAAATTTTAGATTTTATAGTATTTGTGGGAGGATGTATGAGGAGCAGAATATAAGAATATATCAGTATACTGCCCAGAACAAACTTTCTTATTTTTAAGGTTGATGTGTTTTGTGTGTAGGGATGTTTTGCCTGCTCCTATATCTTTGTCTTCCTTCATGTCCTTAAGTGCTAAGATCGCAGGCGTGTGCCATCATGGCTGGTTCATGTGGTGCTGAGGGCCAAACCCTGGGGCTTTGTGCATGCTAGGCAAGTTCTCTACTAACTGTATATATAACTATATATATGTGTGTATGTGTGTGTGTGTGTGTATGTATGTATAAAACTATGACTATATATATATATAAACTATATCCTCAGCCTCTACTATTTGTTACTATGGTGGGTTTTTTAGATCTGTTTTTATGTATATATGGGACTGCCTACATGTATGTATGTGCACCGCATGCATATCTGGCTCCCTCAGAGGAAGAAGAGGGCATCAGATCCCCTCAAACTGGAGTTACAGGCTGTTGTGAGCTACCTGGCTTGGGTGCTGGATCCAAACTCATTTCCTGTGGAAGAACAGGAAGTACTTAACCACTCCACTCTCTGTCCTGCCTCAGTTCTCAGGTTTCTAAAAAGTATTTGCCTTATTTATTAGCCTTGGGAAGGCTCGTGTTTGAGTTCACCAAATCCTCGGAAACTCCACTGACTTCTCACTCAACAGTATGTATGACTGTTGGTTATTTAGTGCCTCTTTGGGGTCAGGCCCTGTGCTGGGCTCTGTCTTCTGATCAAATGGTTTGCCCAGTAATGAGAAGAATCTCATTGTTTTGTTGCACCATGGGAGTTAATCTGATGTGTAAACGCACAAGTTGTAAGTGTACTTTAAGTAGAGGCATAAAACTCATCCCCTTCAAACAACAAAGAGGCCATTAGTATGCTGCAGAATGATGTCAGACGCCCCAGCTCTCGTGTTTTCAAGGTGTAGGAGACAGCACAGTCCACTCCAGTGCTGCAGACAGGAGTCATTTCTCCTTCCTCCGCCAGCAGCATTGTGGGAAGCGCATCACTGGCTTCCTGCTGGTCTACCTCCTTGCCCTCACTGTGAATGTCTTCTGGCTCAGAGATGCATGTTCCTTTTTTTTAAATTTTTATCTTATTTATTTATTTGAGACGAGGATTCACTGTGTACTCAGGCTGACCTCAACTTCTCTCTCCCCAGCCTCAGCCCCCTGAGTGCTGGGGTTACAGGTGTGCCCTGCCATGTCCTGGGGACAGTTCTGTCTTAAGAAGACACCTATTTTCAGGTTCGCTTGCTTTGACCTTACAGGCCTTTTGCTATTGTTTTACAGGACCTGGACCTGGTTGAAAAAGGCTTCAGTAACTTGAGAAAACAAATAGAAAATGCCAGAATGTTTGGAGTGCCTGTCGTGGTGGCCATTAATGCATTCAAGTAAGTGCAAAATATAGAAAGAGGCAGAATGTAGAACATTCCAGAAAACAGCTCCTACGGCAAGTTGTGTAGTGCCGGTTTGGGCTTCATTTTCTTCTTCACTCAGTGCTGTTGGTTATCACTTGTGGTTTAGCCTAGGTGTGACAGGCACCATAGTGTCACAGCACACTCACCACCTCACCACTGAGGTCCGGAAACCAGATTCGCTCCTGAGGGCCCTCTTCTCTACTGAGCCATGGGGAGAGCTTGTAAGCTTGACAAGAAATGTTCTTTTTGGTTGTCCCAAGGCCTTTTGTGCTAACAGAAGAGCATAGCCTGCAGCATGTCTTTATTTCACTGGGTTAGGTGGGATGTTATATTGAGAGAGTTGAATGTGTTGAGCTAGAAGTGTTCGTGCAAGAGCTGTGTGGGTTGTTTGGCGCGTTAGCACTGTTGAGGGTTTTGCAATAATGCCCTCACCGCAGCTCAATAGGAAGCAGCAGTTTTTAAAGCTAGTATTTATTGATTCCCAGTGGTACGCTGGGAATGTTCCAGATACTTTACATGTATTGCCGTCTCAGCCTCATCATATCCTGGGCAGCACCGCTGTGATTCTTTCCATTTTTTTTTTTTTTCTTCGCGGGAGCCAAATAAGTACAGATGAAGTACGCAGCCAAACGTCACCCCAGTAGCTGGTTATAGAGCTGAGCTTGAAAGCGGGCAGGATGGAGTAATCTGCATGGGTTTTAATGGCATAAGCAAGACCCATTCTGCCCTCCCCCGCCTCCTCCCACTCTTTAACATGAAGTTCTCCCATGCAGGACAGATACAGAAGCTGAACTGGACCTCATCGGCCGCCTCTCCAAAGAACACGGGGCTTTCGATGCTGTCAAATGTACCCACTGGGCAGAAGGGGGCCAGGGGGCCTTAGCCTTGGCTCAGGCCGTCCAGAGAGCATCACAGGCCCCCAGCAGCTTCCAGCTCCTCTATGACCTCAAGGTGGGTTACTTGCTGTATGCAAACAGAACGCTGGTGTGAAAAGGCCTCAGTGTGGAACTTGTGTGTAGTCAGTCTACCCTGTGGTCTGATTCCCTTATGGGTGAGTCACCCCGACCACAGCCTGGACCCTCAGCTCGTGGCATCTGTCTTACAAACACAGCCAACCGCTTATTTTACAAGCGAAAATACCTGGGGAGCTCGGCTCACACCCTAACTGTGTGAAGCTTACAGTATATTCATTCATTCTCCCTTTTGCAGGTAGAGATAAGTATGTAATTGGCTGCACTGCAGCCTTTCACAAAGGCCATCAGCCGTGTAGTGACAAACTGACGAGGGACTGGATCTAGCTCTGGAAATTTTTCTGACCACTTCTCAGTAAAAGAGCAAAGAAGAGTGCTCCCAAGGCCACTTCCTGGTATCGTGATACCTCAAGTTCAGAGAAGCCCTCAGCGCCAAAACCAAAGCACCTCCACGGGCTTAGTCATCACCGAGTGGGTGATGTCATCTGCCTGGCAGAAGCAGTTTATCCCGTGGCGCACGGCAGTCACCTCAGAGAATGCCGTTCTTTATGGAGTCGTATTTCAAGATGTCCCTGGGTGTTAAGTAGTCTGTCAGCGGTAGTTAGAAACTTTGGAACATGGACGGTACATTAGAGTCCCTTCTGCTTGCACTCTCTAGGCTACTTTTGACTTGGTTTTTTTCAAAGATAATCAGACACTTTGGGACATACAGAAAAAGTGTGGAGCCTGGATTCGATGGCTCCCTCGGCAAAGTGTCTACCACACAAGCGTGAGGACCTGGGCTCAGATCCCCAGCACCACGTGAGAGCCAGCTGTGGGGATGCACATCTGGAACCCCCCCGGTGCTGGAGACTCGTGTGTCTCTAGAGCTGACTGTCAGCTAGCATAGACAAATCAATGAGCTGCAAGTGCAATGAGAGGCCCTGACTCAAAAAAACAAGGTGAAAAGGAATAGAAGGATACCACGTGCGCACGCGCGCACACACACACACACACACACACACACACACACTTGGAGGAAAGTATTATTCTTGAGTTTGGTTTTTTTTTTTTTTTTAACTTAAAACGTTTTTTTGCCTTTTCTCTTTACACTGTGCAGATATAAGGCATGGAGAGTTAGTTAGCATTCTCCTGTTGAGCTTTGGTTTTGTAAATGGGTTTGAAAATCTGCTCAAATAACAACCACCCTTGTAGAAAATGCCATAAACACTAGATGTGCACACAAATGAGCAGCTCCTGGGGCCCTTCTCCAGGCTGCTGTCCATGGTGCCTGAGTCGGGAACCCTAGACCTGGAGGGCCACCAGGTGACCTGGAAAAGTGAGAGAGCCAGGGCTTCGTGACCCGTTTCTCCTGGGAGCTCTACCCTGTTCGGGCCAACGGGAGGCTGCCACTTTTTTTGTATTATTCAGCATCTGCGAGTCTTAAATCGCCCCTCAACCAAAATGTTGTTGCTTCCAAAGTTCTAAAATGTGCCTTGGCATTTAACAAGCTCCAATTATAAGATGCATACGAGCGTCATCTGCATGCTTCTAAACCCGCTGCTGAGAGCACGCTTTTCACATCCGCTTTATGAAGCTCTCTCAAAAGTGGTCACTGTTCAGTAAAAAGTAAAGTTTGCATTTTTTAATAGGTAGAAGGTTGCTCTTTCAAAATTTACCCGTTATAATCATTTAGCCTCAGTTGCTAAGGAGGAGAGAGTCCGTAAGTATAGTGTTATATATGTGAGCAATCTACATATCTGTATGTATATATAGACAATAACTTTACATCTGTGAGATGTTTTCCTGGAGTGTTGTATTAAAATAGTCTGGGCTAGCAAGACAGCTCAGCGTGTAAAGGCATCAGCAAACCTAGCGACCCAAGTTCCATCCCAGAACCTACGTTGTTGAAAGAGATAACTGACCCCCTAAGTTGCCCTCTGGTCTCCACACAGTAGCAATGGGAAATGCATGCTTATACACATACAGTAAATAAATAGTTGTTGTTGTTGTTTTAATAAGAATAAAAAATACAAAAAAAGTTTTAACTATAAGATGTTTCCAACCCAGGGCTGGATGTAGCTTAGCGGGAGAGTGTTTGTCTAGAATATGCAAGACTCTGCGTTTTGTCCTAGCTCCAATAATCAAATCAGTTAAATGTTTGTAACCAAAAACAAAACAAAACCTCAAGTTATCTTCATGTCTGTAGTATATAAAATGCATGATGTATCCCTTTGGGGACACTGGCCTGGGATGTCCTGGCTAAGAATCCTCGTATATGTCCAGTCACAGTCCCCTTCTCTCTTGTACATCAGCTCTCTGTCGAGGATAAAATCAGGATCATTGCACAGAAGATCTATGGGGCAGATGACATCGAATTGCTCCCCGAAGCACAGAACAAAGCAGAAGTCTACACAAAGCAGGTAGGCGTTTGGAGTCTGAACCCCGAGCTTTCCCAGCCTTGTGAGCTCCTACACTACACTCCTCCAGGTAGCAGCCTTCTCTCTCAGAATACTGGGTTTGGGTTAGAGCTGGCAGCCCTACATTCTGTATTTAACTATAGGTGTATGCGATCTCTTAAAAAAGCCAGGAGGAAATACAGAATGTCTGGCTGAAATTCTGAGACACCTCTGTAGTGTTCTCATCTCTGCCCCGGATTCTGTGTTTATTGATTATATGTGTGGAAATCAAAGTGTCGTGGGTAGAATAAAGTACTTCCTTCCTTCCCTTACCGGGATTTGTTTTTGTTTTGGCCTTTAATAACTAAGCTGGGGGGTAGCAAGGCAGAGGTGGGTGCGCAGAGCCGCATGGTGGTGCCCTGGGGTCTTCACTGCATAGTCGGTGTTTCCTCCTCATGCCCTTCTCCCCTTTCCCCCCAGGGCTTTGGAAATCTACCCATCTGCATGGCCAAAACACACTTGTCTTTGTCTCACAACCCGGAGCTAAAAGGTGTGCCCACTGGCTTTGTTCTGCCCATCCGTGACATCCGCGCCAGCGTCGGGGCTGGTTTTCTGTACCCTTTGGTGGGAACGGTAAGTGGAGGCTGTAATTGGAACCTGCTCATTGCTTCTCTGAAATACGTCACTCAGGCTGTCAGAAAGGGCCACGTTGCCATAGTCTAGGACAGCGGTTCTCAGTCTTCCTAACGCTGTGACCTTTTAATACAGTTCCTCACGCCGTGGTGGTCCCTCAGCCACATAATTGTTTCTGCTGTTACTTCATAACTGTAATTTTGCTACTGTTATGATACGCAGGTGGTCTTAGGCGACTTCTGCAGAAAGGTCGTCTGCACCCTGAAAGGGGTTTTGACCCACAGGTTGAGAACTGCTGGTCTAGGAGACATTCGTAATTAGGCCTAGCCTGGTTAAATCTGGTCTTGATATGGACTGTGAAGTGCCCATCCAGGTGTAACCCTAAAGTACCCTCTACTGTGGAAGATTCTGTTTCCCAGGGGCGGTTCGCTCTTGATTGAATTCAGAACGGGTCTACTTGAGCTCCGACGGTGCCAATATTCAGTCTGCTCTCTGTGTACATGGCTCCAGCACCCACTGATGCAGTCATCTGTGGATTGACCATAGTAGCTGAGTCTGGGACCTATCACCCCAGCACTTGAGATGTAATGAGTCTACGTAGGGGTTACAGGTCAAAAATAAAAAACAACCCAGCAACTCTCTCTTGAAGGGCCAGTACCTATACTGTTGGGTATGTCTTACTTCATGCTAGTCTTTGAGTAGTCCACAATCCATGTGCCTTTCTCTCATCTTGGCATCTCCTTTTCTTTTTAATCCTCTTGCTCAGGCGTATATTAGGATATCCTTAATAACATCTCTAACTCAGCTTCCAAAACAAAATTGCTAGGGGAAAAAATGTGTCTGTATTGAGTATATATAGACTTATCATTTTCTAAATAATCTTGTATGACAGCTGTTTATACATCGTTGAAATTGCATTAGGCATTAGAAGTTGTCTAGAGGTAGTTTATACAGGAGGGTGTGCATAGGTTATGTGCCTATCTTAAAAAGGACTGAGTATTCGTAGATTTGGAGATCCACAGGGTTACAGAAAGCAGCCCCAGTGGGGAGAAGCTGTCCTCACAAGTTACGCTTGCTGAGCATGTTATACAGATTAACCCCGCAGCCCCAGGACTAAGAAGAGAGGCTCGCCGGGCAGTGGCGATGGTGCATACCTTTAATCCCTGCACTCGGGAGGCAGAAGCAGGTAGGTCTCTGTAAATTTGAGGCTAGCCTGGTCTCCAGAGTGAGTTCCAGAGTTTCAACAGAGAAACCCTTTCTCAAAAAAAACAACAAAACGAAAAACAAGAGGCTCTACCATCCAGCGTCAGACTTAGAGCTTGTTCTTTTTGTTTTTATTGTGTGTATGGTTATTCTGCCTGTGTGTGTATCTACATGGTTTGTGTGTCTGGTGCCCAAGAATGCCAAGATGTTGGATCCCTGAAACTGGATGATTTTGAGCCACCATGTGGATGCTGGGGGTGGAACCCAGGAAGAGCAGCCAGTGCTCTTGACCGCTGAGCCACCTTTCCATCCCGTTAGAGCTTATTCTTGAAATTCTGGGAGTTCACTGCTGTCCCATGGATGAAGCTGCGTGGTGTTAGATTCTTGTATTCCAGCACTTGGGGATGGAGACAGGAGAATCCAGGTCTCGCTGTGTAGCCCAGACTGTTGCTGTTTCACTGCCTTAGCTTCCCAAGGCCAGGATTGTAGATACTTTACATGCAAACGCACCTGACTGGCTTAATTTTTTTTTTTTTTTAAGCAAAATTGAAGTTTATTAAGGAAAAGGTTTTACTGTAGATTTAAGGATGGACATTAGGAGAAAGGGAGAATAAGAAAAGGGAAGCACCGTCAACATTCCAGTGCAGGCAGCTTTTTCAATAGAGCCACCGTAATTACTCTTAGTAATTGTATTCTAATACCACCTGGTGTCTGTGGGTAGAACTCAATGGCTGAGCACTTGCCTCACATGCCCAAGGGCTTGAATTCAGTTCCAGCATAGTACAAAGCAACCAAAGCCAGACAACCATAGCAATTCCTGATTGCTATTGGAATTTCAGCAGAGCTCAGAAGGTGCATGCGCATGCGTGCATGCGTTTGTACGTGCCGCTTCAGAGTGGAGTGGCTTCTCAGAGTTCTGTATTTAGGTTTGCGTGTAAGTAATCACACCATCGCTTGTTTTTTTTTCTGATTATCAGTGACCAGTGTTTACAGGGGCAAATCCTCCTCTTTGAGAAAGAATAAAGGGCCGGGTGGTGATAGCACACGCCTTTAATCCCAGTGCTCAGGAGGCAGAGGCAGGCGGATCTCTGTGAGTTTGAGGCCAGTATGGTCTGCAAAGTGGGTTCCAGGACAGCCAGTTACAACAGAGGGAGAGAGAGGGAGATTGAGAAGAGAGAATAAAAGTACTGAAAATCCCACTCTGGGAACCATCTCTAGAATTTTCTGCCAACACACACGTGCATATCTGGGTCAATGGAGTACATCCTTTGCCTTTATAACGCCAGCTGCTGGGTTCTGGGTCTGAAGACCAGTTCTTTCCTTTCTGTTTGTCCCCACACCCACTTCTTACAGACTGCTTTACTCGGATCCCTGTAACTTGCCTTGAAGAGTATTGATCGGTGCTCAGATGCCAGGATTAGATTTTTCTCAAATACTGATGTTTTGTGTTATAGAAAATGACTCATCTATTTTATGACATTTTTATAGTGAAGTTTTAGAACTTCAGTCTCAGCCGTCTTCCTTTCTGGGTCTGGTCGGGAGCGTGTGTGTATTTGTTATCCAGGCAGCATAACAGAAAAAAACACACCATATTTTCGGTTACAAGCCGTACGAATTTGCAGATAAGTGGCAAAGCCAAGTCTTCAGAAAAGAAGCAAGCACAAATATAGTTCAGAAGCTTCAAGTTTCGCTTTAGAAAGCCTGAGATCAGTAGGAATGGAGACTGTAAATGTCTTACATACAGAAATGTCTTGGCCCAAGTTAAAGGATATAGATCTTAATGTCGTGTCACTGCAACAGAAATCACGTGGGCTTTTGTGCAAAACTCCCTGGAAGAAAATTTCCAGACAGACACCAGCGCCGTGTATGCTTTCGGTTGCTTTGTTTTGCTGTTTTGAGAGAGGGTTTTGCTACATAGCCCAGGTTAGTGTCGAACTCATGATATACCCCAGGCTGGTCTGAAACGCTCAACAATCCTATCTCAGCCTCCCCAGTGCTGGGATATCAGGTGTACCACCTGCCTTTGGCCTTGTGAAGCGTAGCTGAAGCTGAGAATGGCGTGTTGGGTTTTCTAGCACCTGCCAACGCAGGGTGGAGGGCGGGGCGTGCTTCCCTGCTACAGCGACAGCTGTCCTGTGCAAGAGCAGAGGGAGGCCCCGCATTTAGCTTGCAAGAGGGTCATAAGCGTTTCTTGTTGAGCTCATATCAGGATCAATGACTGGGGTTTTAATATGTAACAAGAAGAGCATCCCATTCGTTGATGACTTAAATGGTGTGTCTGGTTCTGTGTCTGCTGCAAAGCCAGGGTAGGGAGGCGGGGCAGAAGGAAAGGTCTCCTTATGTCTTTTTAAATAAACATTACAGTGTGTGTGTGTGTGTGTGTGTGTGTGTGTGTGTGCGCGCGCGCGCGTGTTTGTCACAGTGCACGTGTAGAGTTCAGAGGACAACTTGCAGAATTTGGTTCTTGCCTTCCACCCTGTGGGTCCTGGGACTCTAACTCAGGTCGTCAGGCTTAGCAGCAGACGTCTTTCCTCACTGAACATCTTGCTGGCCCTTTAAGTTCATTTGTAATGCTGTTTTACCTCTTAGATGAGCACGATGCCTGGACTCCCTACCCGGCCCTGTTTTTATGATATTGATTTGGACCCTGAAACCGAACAAGTGAATGGACTGTTTTAAACAGGTGAGCTGCTACTGGGGAAGAGTTTTCTTCTTTGTTTTATTTTTAAATTACATTTATTTATTTACTTCTTAGAAGCAGGGAGGGATGTGTACGTGGTGTGTGTTGAGGTCAGAGGATCAGTATTCCTCCACCATATGGATCCTGGGTGGTCAGGTTTGGTAGCAAGTGCTTTTACCAGTTGACCTCTCTCCTGCCCTGCAAAAGGTTTGTTTGTTCGTTTTTATGTTTTTCATCTTACAGTTTGTTCATGAATTCTAAGGCTCAACCTAAGCATGCAGACGCTCAAGTTCTAGTGATTTCCAAATATTTCTTCCCATATTTCACTGGGAAGAGGTGGTCAGGAAGGAGAATTGACAATAAAAGATGAAATCTTCATGTTTTGCACTGGAAGAGTAGGGCTCGATGCAGGTGGCAGTGTAGCAAGAAGGGCACTGCCTAGTCACCATGGGGGCCTGTGGGGGATGCTAGCATCGGCCTGCTGGAGCCCCAGGAGGCTTGTGGTTCAGAGTTGATGGTCTAGTAGAGACAGGAGCAGCCCGAGGCCGTACACCTTGAAAAAAAAACCAAAGGCAAGAGTTGGGCTGGGGTGTCGCTGATGGTGGAGCAGCTGCTCAGCCGGCGTGAGAGCCACGTTCAGTCCCCAGGAAAGCAGAGAAGGAAACGGCCAATCCTGGGGGTCTTGGGCCCTATGTGACAGGGCCCCAGGTACTCATCACAGTGACACATTCAATTCAGATCTCAAAAATGTCAAGCAGGAAAATCCTTAGCGTTCCTCTCCAAAGAGGAACAACGTGGCCTGCCTGTGGGAGAATGAGATGCAAACTGCCTGTCTGGGGGCAGCCAGGGCGTTGGTGCGGTCTCAGTGTGAGGCTGAGGAATGAGAAGTGAGCAGAGTGGATGTCTTATCAGCAATAAGGAGCTTTTAGATGGCAGAGGAATGTCCCCGAGTGTGGAGGGGGGGAGATAACGGGAGTGTTTACTCCTGGCTGAATCTGCCAAGGCATTTTCAGACGGGCAAAGGTTTGCCACCCCCCACTTCTGCTCTGAAATTATTTAACAGTGAAATATGCTCCAGCAAGATGAGGAACTAAACCAAGAAAGGGAGAAGTGAGTTTTAGGGAACTGGGCTTATACAGTAGCAAAGGGGGTCTGGCAGGAGCACATGACTGTGAGTTTCAGATCTGGTACAGAGCAGGGGTGAAGGCCGGAAAGAGCCAGGAGACAGGGGTGTTACAGGGTACTGTCAAAGCACACCTCCTGCCTGAGAAAGCGGAGACCCAGGTGTGGTCTTCACTCTGACCTTGGCGAGGAGGGTAAGAAGAGAGCTTGGCCCAGGCAAGCACTTTCTGCAGAGGGCAGATGTGCTGTCAGACATGGCTCCCTGCTCAGTCTGGGCTAGAAGACTCACCCAGAGGGAAGAGTGTAAGTGTGAACAGTTTTGGAGATGCAGCTGAAGACTGATAAAATTTAGTAGAAGAAACCGCTATGCTTAGAGAAAACATTCATTCATTCATTCATTCATTCATTCATTTTTGCTTTTCTTTCCAGATCTTCCATTTCCAAGAGGCTGCTTTGTCCGGCCAGTGTCTGTTCATGCCCACTGAGGAAGTGTGGAGAGTCTAGGAAGTCAGGCCCTGCCCTAAAGAACTTCAGAAATAATGGGAGTTTCCCTAAAGCCTCTCACAGCCTTAATTCCCACCATCATGTATAAATTAACATAAATCATGTCTATTTACTTAGTGAAAGTACACAGAATAAAAGGAATAATTTTGCTACCTTGGTGTTGAAGCATAAATTGTGACATTGACAGACCTCAGTGGGCCAGTAGAATGGCTGCCACCCATCTGATGGGCGTTACCTGGGAGGAGGGGTTCCACAGGCAAGCTACAGGAGGCACTTTGGGATCTGTTGTTTGGAGACGGGAGGGGTTCCTGCCTGCGTATCTCTCTCTGTGAGGACACATAGCTCAGGAGGCCTGAAAGGGTGGGGGTGAGGGTAGGGTCCAGAGGGAGACTTGCTTTCTTATTTTATACCTTCTAGTCTTACTGCATGTACGGGTGTTTGCCTGGTCATCTTTGGGATTCCCGTTTGTATCATCATTGCCTTAGTGCTGTTGGTTCTGAAACTCTGTGTGTGTGTGTGTGTGTGATTTTTTTTTTTAAGTTAGTATACAGAATAACAGATTTCTGTGTAGGGTTTTTATATGCACTTCATCTCAATTGATTCTCCACCCCCCCACACACACACACACCAAGCCTCGTCTTTTGCCTCTGGCACCCCCTTTCCACCTTGTTCCATTGTCGTCCCTACCCCACCTCCTTAAGGCCTCTTTTCTAGTTTCCCGACCTTCGCTCCTATTTCCTGCCAGCTAGTTATACATACTTAACAGCTGGGGCTGCATGTCACAGGGAGCACGCTTTGGACTGTGGGTAGGGACCGGAATGGAAGAGATGCTATGATCAATTCAGTGCTGTTCAGATACACGTGTAGGCTATCTTACTGGCACACTGTGTTTGCGACATTAACAAGATAAGCTGTAAGGAGGAGAGTTCCTCATCAGATCGGAGAGGTGTTTATAGCTCGCTTCCTAATTATATAATTCAAATGAAGTAGTAGGCAATCATACAGTAACAGCTTCAATAGTCTAATTGTCACTTAAGTGTGTTTAGGAATGACAGGTTTCTTTTTCTTTCATGCATGAGGTACCGGGTACATTGTTCAAACATCTGGCACCGAGTTCTAGTCATATCCTAGAGAAAAGCCACAAGTGCAGAAATTTATTTATAGTAATATCCCCCCTCCTCCCTCCCTCCCTCTCTCTCCCTCTCTCTCTCTCTCTCTCTCTCTCTCCTCCCCCCCTCAGTGTATATGTATGCATGAGCGAGAGATGTCAGGGATAGATTATTCATATAAAGCTTATTTTCCCCTTAGAAAATAAAATAAACCCACCTCCTACCTCAGACTGCTCAATTCCTTTATTTTTATAAAGGGCAACGCAAAAAAGGAGAGCTACGAGTTACTAAGATGCTCTTTATTGTCATTTGAGCCCAAACCTCTCATTTCCCAATGCTTTTCTTTCTTTCTTTTGTCTTTTTTCTAAGTGGGTCTTGCTATGTAGCACAGCCTGGCTAAGGACTTTCCATCCTCCTGCTTCAGCTTCTCGCATCCTGGGGCTGCACAACCACGCCCGGCTCCAAGTGCCTTCTAGTAAAATAGGCCACCCTATCCTCATCTGGGTCGGCCTTCTTTATCTTCTTGTCTTAAAATGACTGCCACCACCCAGATCTGCTGGATCTGAAGAACCTTTTCGAGTCAGCACCTCTGCTGCTCGAGTGACGTGGATTTCTTCCAGCTTGTTTCAAGTTCAAAACTGCCAGAAGCAGGGTTAACATATAACCTACATGGGGAAATAAAGACCGTTTTCACACACTTGTGGTTTCTGGATGAATGAAAGCTAAATCAAACCCATTTTGTTTTCTCAGACAGAGTCTCATGTAGCTGAGGCAAACCTTAGACTCCCTCCGTAGCCAGGGATGGCTCTGAGCTCCGTAGCCAGGGATGGCTCTGAAAGTCTCTTCCTACTGTCTCTACCTCCTAAGTGCTGAGGTTACAGGCCCATTTCACCATATCCAACCACCAGGCAAACCCTCTACACCGAGCTCCTTCAGCCCCTCATCGGTGTTTTAAAAATCACGTGTGTGTGAGGCCAGAAGAGGGTGTGGGACCCCTGAAGTTGGAGTCAAAGGCAATTGTGAGTGACTTGAAATGTGCTGGGAATTGAACTCTGGTCCTCTGCAAATCAGGAAGTGCTCTTAACCTCTGAGCCATCCCCGCAGCCCCCTAAATCAAACATTTTAATCATAGTTTAACCAGTATGTAGATTTGCAGTTTTTATCACTAACTTTTAATCTACAAACTTAGCTTGGAATCATATCTGTTTTGTGCCCCAAGAGTTTATTCCTTAACAAGTCTTGGTGGAATAAATCAAGACCAGAGAATTTTACAAAAGTAAAATGTAT
Organism: Cricetomys ansorgei; assembly: GCA_026225945.1. Classification (NCBI taxonomy): domain Eukaryota; kingdom Metazoa; phylum Chordata; class Mammalia; order Rodentia; family Nesomyidae; genus Cricetomys; species Cricetomys ansorgei. The sequence goes on from JAMJFZ010002869.1 coordinate 462,587, forward strand.
TCCTAGAAGAAGCATCCTCAAGTGGGTATCTGAGATTGACCCTCCCAGAGGTCCTAGTCCCATTCAAGAAAGGGGAGAAAACCTGTTCTTCCACTTTATTGGGGCTTCTGAGCTCTGTGATAGGCCAAGCTCTGGAGGAGACAGGTGTAATTTATAGGACCTCAACCAAAGCTCTGGCAAATGCCCCCAAGCCACACCTTGTGTACACAGAGACGTTCTTGTGCTGTTCTTCACCCTAGCTGCCACCTTCCTGTTTCAGAGTGTGGACTTTACCCTTTGCTCCAAATGGGGCTGAAATGATGAGCACCCTTATCTCCATCCACACTTGAGAGGAACAAGGTGAGCAGACGCCAAGGAATGTCCTAAGGGAAACAGTAGTCCACCTGAGCTTCTGATGTGAGATGTCAGATGGACCACGGTCTCTATGCCCCTACCTGTCAACATGGATGTGCTCCAGCAGAACTCATCTTGGCCTCTGCACGGGTCTGAAGTCTTGTTTGACAAAGTTGTGTCTATTTCTGACCCATATACGTAACTCTCTCTAGCCAGGTGTGGTTCCTGAGGCAGAGGTGTGCGGATCTCTGTGAGTTCAATGGCAGCCTTGGTCTACGAAGTGAGTTCCTGGGCTACACAGTGAGACCCTGTCTTAAAAAAAAAGAAAAAGAAAAAAAGCTTTTTTTTCCTTTCTTCAAATGACCCCTTATGACTATGATTATGAACCTTGCTTTTTTTAGGGAGAGGGGAGTGGTCATGTGCATGTGAGTGTGTGTATTTTGCCCACAGAAGCAAATGCTCCCTCTGGAATTGGTTACAGGTGGTTGTGAACCGCCTGTGTGAATGCTGGGGATCGAACTCTGGATCCTCTAGAAGAGTCATACATGCCTCTCACCGCAGAGCCATCTCTTCAGCCCCATCAGCCTTTCTTTGAAGATGTGCCATCTACCTTGTCTTTAACGTTCGAAGGAGATTTATGGTAGGAGCTTTATAATTTCAAACAGAGTTTTTTGCAGCTCAGGAAATGAGGGACCCTCTACGCTTTTCTCGCGATCCTCATGTTTTGCCTTAGGGACCCCTCTACCCAGGCCCTGATGTCATTATGCAGCGGGGATGCGTCTGAGGCGGGAGCACGGAGGTCTCTCCTAGGCGTCCGGGGCAGTCTGCCGGCAGGCGGCTGGCCGAGTTCGCCCCACCCCCTGCCGCAAGCCCCACCCCTCTGCTCTGCAAGCATTGGCGCGGCTAGCTGTCTGTCTCCGCACTGAGGAGGGGGCGCGCGGCTGCGGTCCCTCTGCAGAGGGCTGCGCGCTCCGCCGCCTCCGGAGCTCCCTGTTGTCTTGGGCCCGTGCGCCCCGACCTCGGAAGCAGGGCTGGCCCGAGACCGCGACGCTCTGGGTAAGTAGAGGACGGACAGGAGGCTCTGGGTCAGGATCGGGTGCACCGAGCCCCTAGTGGGGAGGTGACGGCGGCCGACACCGGGTCTCGGTGCCCGGATAGAGGGGCGCGGACTGCAAGGTGGCTGATCCTCAGGCGTCTCCAGGTGGGTGACGCTGGGCATCTGCCGCCCGCCCGCTTCGCACGTGGTGCGGCTGGTGCCTGGGCACCGGTTACCTAGCCCTTGTCCTTCGTCAAGGCTTACTGGGAAACTGTGATTTTCGGGTGCGAGCTATGATAATTCTGCAGATAGCTTGAAGCTGGGCTATCTGCTCCACGCCCCCGGTGTTTTCCTTTCTGAGTACTTTATGCTGAGCTCTGTTCTCCTGCCACAGGCGCATAACGCCTGGAGAGTCCTTCCTCCGGGTCCAGGAGGAAGCTTCGTGGTTCGTGTCTGGTGCCGGTCCTTGCTCTGCTAGGGTAGAGGTTGCTCTTTGCTGCTCAAGGGGGAAAGGGTGGCTGTTGTTTTCTGTGGCCTTAGATGTGAGATTCTGCCAGGAAAGGACAGCAGGGACTTTAAGGTTTCCAAGGTGATGTAGCTCCTCTCAAAGGTAAAGGCGAATCATTTGCAGTCTTAACACTCTGCGAAGTTTTAACGCCTGCAGGCTGCATCCTTTCCTTGCCTCGGATACACTTGTTGGGGTGCGGATCTCTAAATGATGATGATCAAAGACGCTTCTCGGGCAGACATCTAGGCCATTCAGGTTAGTTTCAGATACTTTCCGGAATATGATCTCATTTGAATATTTCTTCTATCCATACATCCTCTGCTATCTCGGGCGTTGAGAGAGCAGGGAGAGAAGACTTGGAGCCATTAAGACTGGGTTCCAGGGCTTATAAAGGGTGTGTGAGGAGAGGCTGTACATGTTATTTGGCTCCATCACTGTTCTAGAATTTTATGTTTCTGTGTAGAAAGATGTAGGGTACAGTACCTACCTTAAAAAAAAATATTTCCTTAGATCTTAAAATAAATCTTCAGGGTTCTGGTTCAGAATTAGGAGCTGGCACCCAAAGAGAGCTCCGTGAAGAATTTACATGAAGGCCGAATAAGGAAAGAGTCCCTTTGCCTGACTCAGGACATCTACCAACTAAAACTCATGGGGTTGTTGTTAGGTAATCACCCTGTGTCCCCATTCTTTAAGCCATTCGGTGGATTATTAATTTTTGGTGGCACTGGGGATCAAATCCAGGACCTTGTGGCATGCTAGCCAATGCTCTACCACTGAGCTATACACCCAGACAAAAAGCTTAGTTTTACACTTTTTTTCTCTCTTGAGACAAAGTCTCATGTAGCCAGTGCTGGCCTCAGCTACACTATATCGCTGTGGATGACCTTGGACTCCTGATTCTCCTGCCTCCGCCTCCCACTCGCTGGGATTGCAGTCACCGTCCTATCACAGCCAGGATGTGTATCAGATACACATTCAAGAGCAACTCGCTTTCTCACGGGACTCAAAGCACAGGCTTCAGATACAGGCAGTCTTGGGTTAAATCTGAGCACAGTTGCCGACTAGCTTTATAATCTCAGGCTTAGCTGCAGATGGAGATATCTCCACCTCCTCACTCTGGGAGACTGTGGCGCAGGTTAGAGATGGATGCGAAAGTGCTCAACACCGCCTCGTACACGAGGGTTGCGCAACCAGCGTCTTCCCTCCAGCTGCGTGCGGCGACGGTGGGAAAGTAGGAGCAGCAGAGGCTTCCGTGGAAATGTCAAAGTTGCACCACAGAGTTTAAGAGCAGAAAATGGCAGCAATGCTGGATTTTTCTGAGCGTATGTGTGGCAAGTAGCACCTCCTTGATGGAATGTACATTTTTAGAACAGAAACCTTATGCTACAATAGGAAGAACACCAGAGGAATCAAAATGTCTACTTCTAACTCTGGCTAGGATCTTGTCTAGCCTAAGGCTTTCTGCAAGCCCACTGCCCCTTGGGAGCTTCGTTTTGTCCCTGGACGGGGACTCTATCTTGAGTCATCTCCCAAGTCCCTAGCAGTGTCACGGTTCTTCACGGTGATGAAAGCGCAGACTACCTTCCCTATCACCTCGCCCTCTACTGCTTTCTCGCCGTTGTGGTTGTTGTTGCTAAACTTTCAATGCGGGGTCATGAACAATTCACAGAGAAGACAACCAAGGGCACACACTTGCAGAGTGACCCACGATGAAGCCTTAACCAAAATTAACAAGGCCAGGCGGTGGTGGCACATGCCTTTAGTTCCAGCACTCCGGAGGCGGAGGCAGACAGATCTCTGTAAGAGCGAGGCCAGCCTGGTCTACAGAGTGAGTGCTAGGACAGGCAGAGTTACAACAGAGAAACCCTGTCTCTAATAATACTAATAATAATAAATAATAATAATAATAATTATTATTATTATTATAAAAACAAAATGGGTTCACACTGGGATCTTTTTGATACGGCAAAAGCAAGCCTCAATTTGTGGCCATAAGTTGTTTCGGTATGTCCTTCCCTGGAACACGCACCCATATGATACAGTTTATATTAAAAATGATAGACTCGCAGTGAAATAAAACTTCACTCTCTTCTCTCATCAGGCTGGCCTTTGAATAAAGGAGAATTTTATCCAGAAAGAGCTCTCATGAGTAAATTAAAGGAAGAAATCACAAGCAACAGGTGAACAAGGTGTTTGTGTCCTGCAGAAGCCACACAAACAACGGCCAAGCGAGAGCAGGACAGACGCCGGGGAGAAACTGGACTTGCTGTGATACCTCTGTCACAAACGGCTTCCGAGGAAGAGAGGAGACACTTTCCCGGGGGATGAAAGAGTGCAGTGTGAAAATGGAGAGCAGAGTTTCTGAGATTCAGATAGAGACTAAGGATGAGAAGGAGCCAGGAGCAGTGAGTCCTCAGAAAGAGAGGCAGGAGAGCAGAGCAGCCACTCTCTGCTTCAAGAGAAGGAAGAAAACGGCCAAGGTGCTGAAGCCCAAAGCCGGTTCCGAGACTGCTGTGGTGACAAAGAAGCGTCCCCCAGAAGCCGGGGCTTCCGATCAGCCACAGCAGCCAACGGGGGCCTGGGCCTCCATCAAACGCCTTGTGACCCGCAGGGAAAGCTCAGAGTCTTCAAAGAAGCAGAAGCTACCTGACGCCGAAGTGCAGCCAGAGGACAGGGCTCTTCCTAAGAAACAGGCAAAATCCAAACTCAAGATTCCTTGCATAAGATTCTCCAGAGGGGCAAAGAGAAATCATCGTTCTAAACTCACAGAGGATTCAGACTACAGTCTCAGAGTCCAGGGAGAGGCTGAAGATTTGGAAATAAAAACCCAGGCCCAGTCCACTGACCAGCCAATCCAGGCTAAGTCCACCCAGGGCCTACAGGAAGGTGTGTTGGTGGAAGATGGTAAGGAGGTCCGAGAATCACGTGTAAACAACAGCATCACATCTGGAAAGAATGTGATTTCTGTAGAACTGGAATTAGAAAATGAGTCTTCTGCTATTCAGATGGGGACTCCAGTGCTTGAAAAGGAAACTGAAGTGATTAAGGAAAAGCAAAGTGTGCAAGCGCAGCAAGCACAGCCCCTCGAGAGTTTAGAAGCAGACTGCACACACCCGGTGGCTTCTGGTGCTGCTCCCTCACCAGCACCCGCACATCAACGCGGTGTGGAAGAACCCAGCGACGGCATCCGAGAAAGTGCACCAAGCAGGAAAGATGACAGAAGTAGAAAGAATGCTGCTGAAGAAAAGAAATCAAGAGAAATTGTGCTGGGCCAGGCCGAAGAAACTACATGGAGCCAGGCAGAGGTAGCTGCAGTCAGCCAGGCAGAGAAAAGTGCAGGGGGCCAGGCAGAGGAAGCTACTGTGGCCCAGAGAGAAGAAGCTACAGAGGTCCAGGCAGAGAAAGTTATAGTGGCCCAGGCAGAGGATGCTACAGTGGGCCAGGCAGAGGAAGCTACAGAGGTCCAGGCAGAGGAAGCTACAGAGGTCCAGGCAGAGGAAGCTACAGTGGGCCAGGCAGAGGAAGCTACAGAGGGCCAGGCAGAAGAAGCTACAGAGGTCCAGGCAGAGGAAGCTACAGAGGTCCAGGCAGAGGAAGCTACAGTGGTCCAGGCAGAGGAAGCTACAGAGGTCCAGGCAGAGGAAGCTACAGTGGTCCAGGCAGAGGATGCTACAGTGGTCCAGGCAGAGGAAGCTACAGTGGTCCAGGCAGAGGAAGCTACAGAGGTCCAGGTAGAAGCTACAGAGGTCCAGGCAGAAGAAGCTACAGTGGGCCAGGCAGAGGAAGGAAAACTGAGCCAGGCAGAGAAAGCTCCAGTCAGCCAGGCAGAGGAAGCTACAGTGATCCAGGTAGAGGAAGCTACAGAGGTCCAGGCAGAGGAAGCTACACTGAGCCAGGCACCAGATCTGAAAGAAAATGGAATTGATGCAGAGAAACCCAGATCAGAAGACAGCAAAAGAATAGAGCCAATTGCTATTATCATTACAGACACTGAAATCAGTGAATTTGATGTTAAGAAATCTAAAAATGTCCCTAAGCAATTCCTAATTTCAATGGAAAATGAGCAAGTAGGGGTTTTTGCTAATGATAGTGATTTTGAGGGGAGAACTTCAGAACAATATGAAACACTCCTAATAGAAACAGCTTCTTCCCTCGTCAAGAATGCTATCCAGTTGTCTGTAGAGCAGCTGGTTAATGAAATGGTTTCGGAGGATAGTAAAATAAATACTCTGTTACAGTGACTTCATTTCCAGATCACAGGAAGGACAGAAGAAGAAGAGAAACACTTAAAGATGAATTCTTTTATACGTCTGTGGCCCTTCTTACTCAGTAATAAATTAGAGGCTTATCATCTGTGGAATTTAAAGGTACAGTTCCAGCCCAGAAGTGCTAAAGAATAAATGAGGTTTATAGAACTCTGCCGCTGAAACACAGTCACTTCTGGCCTGGAGGGAGTCAGCGCAGATCACAATGCAAAGTGATGCGCAGGTAGACTGGGCTTTGGGGAAGGAAGACTATTTATTGAGCACTTGGTATGCTCCATGCTCCTTACTCTTCTCTAATGTCATGAAGTCTGCGCCCCGCCCCCGATGGTTCAGCCCTATGTAAGGTGAACACTGCATTCGCTTTTATTTACAGTGTGTTTTCCTGCTGTTTCCAGTGGTGAATCGGGTGAGTGAGTTTCTAGTCCCGCACAAGTTCCTTATAAAAGCTACTCAACGGTTTCCTTCTGCCAGGCAAGCAGTTAGCGAGTGTGTAATTGTGGAGACGGGGAGTGCGTTTTCTCTCCCCAGCTTCCTTCTGCCTTGCAGATCTGTACATACTTACCCCTGCGTGGATTTACCTGCTGAGAAGTTACGATAAATAAAGGGAATGATATTTTTCATCCAGATGGCAAACTTCCCAGATGACAAGGGATCCCCTTGGTAGAGATACTTCTAAAGGTCCCAGAAACCGTAATATTACCGTGAAACGCTCTCTTCTTGGCTAAACATGAGCTGTGTATGCAACAGAATAGAAAGTCAAAATTCACACGAAAGCACAGATTCTCAACACTAGTGGTTTTTTTTTTCCTTGTGTCTAGTCATGATACTGTAACATACTTCCCAACTCCATGGGGTTAGGGTTCATCCTGTACAGCACAACCACCCCACAATCTAAACTAATGATGTTACTACTTGTTACAACAGATGCGTACGGGTGGTAAGATGTCTGTTGAAGAGTGTCCTCTTTGGGCATGAGCACCACTGATTTTCGTCTGCTCCACATTTATATTGTGTTTATAGACTGTAGATGTATACTCTGCTTTTTCCTATACTTTCATTTTGTAAATACATATTGTGATCTCTCACAGAAGAAACTAATATGGCTTTGGAATGTAACCATATGGTGGATGTTTAGCGAGATTCTTGACTGGAATGTGAAAATATTTTCTTCAGGCTTGCCTTTCTTCATATTTTCAATGGGTGATGGGGGGCATCCTTCAATTTAGCAAGATAAAAACACATGAAATTAAATTTCTTTTAATAGTGTACCTTTTAGACATCAAACCAAAAATCACTGTAAAATCATCTTTGAAAGAATACTTTAACCCACTCTATATGGTGCTAATGGACTTGTATAGCTACCAGCAAGTATGAACAATTTTAAAAGCCTGATTAAGGTTGGTGCACTTTGCAGTATTTTAAATAATTCTGTATCTATTTACTATAAGAATGGCTCCAAGCCAATATACTTACATTACAGTTTCTAATAATCGCTTATGAATGAGCAGAAAAAGTATAAAAATATACAGCACTTAGCAGTTATTGAGGGTATTTTAGATTTGGGGATTTAAGAAAAGACACAAAGTAAATATGTAATTTTGAGGGACAAGAAAGTAGCCCTAGATTTCAGGTTTTGGAGTGTGTGTGTGTGTGTGTGTGTGTGTGTGTGTGCGCTCTACACTGCTGTTTGATAAACACGCCTTTGGTTAGAATGATTTATGATTGATTGTTTTTATAAGAAAATATATTCTCCTTCATTCTTAAATGGTTTCTCTGGCTTTTCTGGGGATTTAAAGAAACAGATTTCTATCTGGAAACAGAATGCAGAAATTCATTAGTGGGTCACATAACCCAATGGATATCAGCTAAATTATATAATTATATAATATATAAATTATAGTGAATTTTAGGGTGATTCAGACCTTTCTGTTGTTATGAAAATAAGGGAATCAGAGAGATGGCTTGGAAGCCTGCCAAAAAAATATTTTATTACAATAGGATGTGTTTCAAGCAGTTTGACCTTCTATGCAAAACATGTAGAAAGATTCTAACTCAATTTACACCCTTTGGTGCTTAAACTGACCAGTTTAAAGGCACCAATTTAGGAAACTCACATTAGTTTCAATTGAAATCTGCTTTTAATGAACATTTATTAACTAAGACCGAACTTCTTTTTTAACTCAATTTTCTAAGGCTGGGGGCGTCTCTCAGATACTTGATAATTTTTCAGTATAATTCATTCTGCTTCTTACAACATAGAGAATATAAGCACGTGCGATTGTGTGTGTGTGTGTGTGTGTGTGTGTGTGTGTGTGAGTGAGACTATTCACTTAACGGTTTTTCAAAGCACTTTTTAGGATATTAAAAATAGTACCCGGTAACATTTAAGTAAAGGTAGCAGAAAACAAAAGAACTTTCCAACAGAAATCATGTTCCCTGCCACCTCCTCCACCTCCGAGAATAATAAGCATGTGGCACAAACGGAGCTCTTCAGCAAAGCTGTCTGCATAATTTCCCTCCGAGGTAACGGGTTTGACAGCATGAAGACGGCGGTGATCTTAATTGGTCTACTATTTAGTGGAGTCTCAGACACGGCTTCATTTCTGAGAGGTGGTGTGATTTTGCCAACGGATGGTTTGCTCTGGCTCTTAGGGGTGCGGCCTGTGAGAAAGTCACGGCCAGCCTTGTCCCTGCACGCAACCCAGAGTCCATTTCATCTGCAAATATCGAACTTCAAGTTGCCTTATTTTTTACACTTGGGACTTTTTTAGGGGGTCGTGGCAGAACTTTTAAAATAATTGTTAGACTTTTGAGCCCTGTTGTTTGAAAAGATCCTTACTGAAAAAGCAGTCTACTTTCTAGTTTAATATTAAATACATCGGGATCTGACTTTTCTGCCTGCCATTTTTGCATTTTTTTTTAGTATCTTAATTTAAGTTGTGGAGTTCTTTAGGTTCAAATTCCTGTTTTTCTGTGTAACAAAGGTTCTTATATGGAGTTGAAATTTCCAATCCATACTACATTTTTTATCGTTCATTTTTTTAAAAGAATTTTTTTGTAATGATCCTTGATAACAAAAATTTATTAGAATGAATCTACATAAAGTATGGGTGCCCGGGTTAAATTAGACTCAACGTACATTAGGCTTAACACCTGTCAAATACCCGGATAATAGGGCCTCCCACAGCTCATCCTGCGCGCGTGCGTGCGTGTGTATGTGTGTGTGTGTGTGTGTGTTGGGGATGAAGGAGGTGGTAAGAGAAGCCAGGATGGGGGTTAAGGCAGAGCCACAGCATTGCAAAAAGACAAGTGCCAAACAGGGAAGTAGAAGGGGTGATTTTGTCTGGAGTGGGGAAGGCAGAACCTGATTCAGTGGCAGTCTGAGCATAAACAGGGTATGCGTCCTGATTTGTGCCAGATGCTGAAGAGGGCCGCACGATGCCACATATGTCAGCTCTTCGTAAAATGTCAAGTGGATGAGCCATTATAAAAGTAAGAGTACCATTTTGTATTTTCATTAAAATTAGTACTATGAATCAAAGGCTAATATGAAATAATACTCTGTAGAGAAAAAGTTTTCAAGCTGAATTAATTCATGTACTGGCTAATACAGAATAAATGTTATATTAGCTCATTTATTTATCTGTGTCTTTAAAAAGGAATATGGTAAATCACGTTCATTTCCTAAAACTGTAAAGACCACACTGATGAGAACATCTAGTTCTATGAAAAAGTTCCACTCTTGCCAGGCTGTGGTGGTGCACACCTTTAGTCCCAGCACTTGGGAGGCAGAGGCAGGCAGATCTCTGTGAGTTCAAGGCCAACCTGGCCTACAAAGTGAGTTCCAAGACAGAATTACAACAGAGAAACCCTGTCTCGGAAAAAAAAAAAAAAAAAGTTCCACTCTTGAGGCTGGAGAGATGGTTCAGTGGTGAAGAGCACTGGCTGCTTTTCCAAAGGTTCCAGCACCTGCACAGCAGCTCACATCTGTCTACAACTCCAGTTTCAGGGAACCTGATACCCTCACACAGACATATATCCAGGCAAAACACCAATGCACATTAAAAAAAAGTTCCTCTCTGCCGATTGGACAGGCTTTACAACGCAGGTGTAAAGGAATCCACCTCCAGTGAAGAAGTACAAACAGAACTCTGAACCGAAAGAGCAAGCAATTCTGAATTTGATGCCATCTGAACTTTGGGCGCTGGAGCCCAGTGACAAAGTACTTGCTACGTGCAGGACACAGAACCTCAGAACCAAATCAAGTGGGGGTAGGGGGGAAAGGCTTCATTGTTTCTTATGAGTTTCATGAGTTGCCTTTTCTTTATTTTTTTATTATGATGATGATGATATTGGTTTCTGTTTTTTGAGACAAGATTTCTCTGTGTAGTCCTGGCTGTCCTGGAACTCACTCTGTAGACCAGGCTGACCTCAAACTCAGAGATCTGCCTGCCTCCACCTACCTAGTGCTAGGATTAAAGGCATGCACCACCACCCAGCCTATCTTTTCTGTAATATATTTGTCTAAGAATTGTTAATAATCTCTATGGTTTCCTAAACAAGCCACAGTGTGGAAGGGCTTACATTATTCACATCATTTGTTCCAAAAGTTTGATCTACTGAAGCCCTAATCTTTCTCTTTTAACACTACCATTTGGGTTGTATTGTGAGACAGGTAGGCCTTGAACATCTCTCTGATCCTCCTGTCTCAGCCTTCCAAGCGCTGGAATCACAGGAACATGCCACCAGGCTTGGCCTCTTTTTTTCTAACTGTGACCTAATAGTAATTTTTGCGTTCAGTAACTGTACTTTCGGGATGATTGATAGCACTTTCAAGGTCCTGAAATTACACCTAGCTGTGGGCTTCACTTAAGTCTTACCGCCTGATGTTGTACAAAACTGCACATGCATAGTGAATTTCACAGTCTTCAGAATTTTGTTTTGTTACTGTTCTTATTACTATTATTATTTTGTTTTTTGAAGCAGAGTCTCTCAGCTGTAATCCTGGCTGCCCTGGAACTCCCTTATGTAGACCAGGCTGGCCTTGAAATCACAGAGATTCACCTTCCTCTGCTTCCTGAGTAAATGGGATTAAAGCCATTTGCAACCACACCTGGCTCTTGAGAATTTTTAAAAGGTTGTTTTTCTTATTTGAGACGGGGTCTATGTAACTCAGGCTGGCCCCAAACTGGAGATCCTCCTGCCTCTACCTGCACCTCATGAGTGCTGGGAATACAAGCATGTCACCATTCTCCACACAAAACTCTCTGAATCAGCTTTTCCAACAGAAGGGGAACACCACCTTTCAGACAATGTACTTACGGCCAAGTATGCTAATTCCTTACAGACCCATTTTTAACCTTGAAGTCTAGAGTCCCCTGTCCCCTTCTCGCTTTGTTTTCCTAGGGGCTTAATTCATGAGTTTGGGGAAATGGAGTAAATACATGTGCACACCACACATTCACAGGAAATCCTCAGCCAAGTTGGGTCCAGACTCAGCAAGGACAGGAGGGGGCTGGGACTGCCAGCCTTAGCTTGTTGGCCTCCGTAATGTCAGCCAATCAGAACGAGGCAAAGCAGTTTCCCTATAGCATGACTGCTCATCCTTTGCTTTGTGGCTAAACTCAAATAGGACTTTCCTTGGATTTGCATCTGGGTTTAAGGAATAAGTTCAAGGAGGTAGGTGGTGGCAAGGGCACCTTGTTCGGGGGCCTCTGAGGTTCTGTGGATGATAGATGAGCACCATCTGAAGCAGAGAATGGCGTGGAGGGACCTGGTTAGATTTGTAACCGTCCTGGGAGTTAAACTCAGGGCCTCGTTTGTTCTGGGAACGTGTTCTACCACTGAGCCCCGTTCCCAGCAGCTGTGACCTTCATGGACGCGTTTCCCGGGCGCTTTTCACAGCAACGCTTATGCTCCTGGGCCTTCCACATCTGCTTTCCTGGGAGATTCGGGACACAGGAGGACACCGAAGTAGATACAATCATTTATAACTACACAAGTCTTTATTTTGAGGGGAGGAGATGTTGGACATTAAACCTTTAATTGGCGCATGCTCACCATGAACTCCGCCACTCAAAACCTGCGCCCTAATCTTTCACCGCCAAATTTCTACATCTCTACCTTCATGTGACAGGAAGGTCTGGTCAGCTGGGTCATCAGCGGGTCTCTGGGCCACATTGTGAAGAACTGTTCTCATGACTAACGCAACCCGGCAACAGACACGATAGTCTCCGAGATCCTAGGATGGGCTCTGGTGTGTAACCGGAGGGCAGAAGGGCTTTAGTCAAAAGGATGTCACATCTCTAACAGAGGTCATCCCACGCTGGGGTATCTCTAGCCTGTCAGAACTGCTCTGGCACACTGAAGAACAGCGCTGCACAGGCAGAGTGCTGGGAGGAATGGCCACTGCTCAGTTCAGACGGAGCTAGCCAAGCCAGTGTAGAGCTGGCTACCAGATGCTGCGTAGCCAGCAGTGAGCCCTGATTTCAGAGGAGACTTACTCAGAATCCTCTTTAATTTACTAGGCTCCCCCTAATCTTTTAATATTTTTGGCCATTAGTTTTCTTAAGGGATTAACTATTTGGGCTCATTAAACTTCAATTTTTTTTTTCTATATTTGTATGGGTATAGTAAGGTATAATTCACAAACAGTGAAACCTACCATTTTAGTTTAATGATTATCTTATGCGTGAGTGTTCTGCCTGCTTGTATGTCTGTGCAGCACTTGCCTGCCTGGTGCCAGTGGAGACCAGAAGAGGGTGTCAGATTCCCTGGAACTGGAGTTACAGACTATGTTAAAGCCACCAAGTGGGTGCTTGGAATTGAACCTGGGTCCTTTGGAAGAGCAGCCAGTCATCTTCCCAGCCCTCTAAAATTTACCATTTTCAATGCACAATTCTGTTTTGCTAAACACGTAGAATCTATGTAGGGCTTGTGTTTTTGAGACTTGTTATAATAGCCCAGGCTGGCCTCTAGCTCATGATCCCTTACCCTCAGCCTTACAAGTGATGAAATCACAGGTCTTGAACGTCTGATACTTTTTTTGGTAAAGTTTTATTATTATTTTCTGTGTATGAATGTTTTAACTGCATGTCTGTCTGCGTACCACATGCCAGCTACTGAGGACTGGCAGAAGAGGGAATTGGCTTCCTTAAAACTAGAGTTACAGATGGTTGGGAGCTTCCATATGGGTGCTGGGAATTGTACCCAGATCCTCTGCAAGAGCAACAAGTGCTCTTAACAACTGAGCCTGAACTTCTGATATTCTTGCTTCTACTTGCTCTGACGGCTACACTCAGAGCCACTCAATGGCCCGAGATCATCCTCAGTGCCACTTGGCGAACAATGCTCATCGATGAACGCCTTTGAGATCGGCTGTGCGGCTGTACAATGGGGTGTGCCAGCCTTGCCCTGCTTTCTCCCGGTATTTTTTGTTTGTTTTTTAATTGATTATTGGGTGCAGGCTGTGCCACCATCCCTGGTTCTCCTAGTTTAACCACAGATTAAAAAAAAAAAACTTAATTTGAATTTCTGCACAAATAGCAATTTCTACTAACACAGGAAATTATATTGAACTAAAAACACTCAGGTAATATCTTCTATGGTTAGTTTGTTTGGTTGTTTGTTTGTTTCAAAGGATCTCTCAATGTAGCTGTCCTGGAACTATTTTGTAGATCAGTCTGGCCTCAAACACAGAGAGAGCTTCCTGCCTCTGCCTGGGATTGAAGACATGTGCCACCATGCCCGGCTGGTTAATTCTGATAGTCAGTAGGTTCCAGAACTCTCAGGAGACGAGCCTCTAGGATGTCTGTGAGAGACTATTTGGTGGAAAGCCCCACTTTAACTCTGGACAGCACCTGTACTCTGGGGTTCTGTACTGAGTAAAAAAAAAGAAACTTAGCTAAGCACTAGTCGGCATCCTGTTTCCTGACCGTGGACCCAGTGTGACGAGCTACCTGAAGGAGTGTGTGACTTCTCGCCGAGATGGTTTGGACCCTCAAACCATGGGCCAAAATAAATTCTCCCTTAAGTTGTTCCTGTCGAGTATTTTGTCACGGCAACAGGACGACGAGTGCAGCATATAAATCCAAGATTTAAAATGTAGGGGTGGGGATGTAGGTGAATTTTTAGGGTGCATGCTTAGCATGCATGAAGCCCTGGTCGGACCCCAGCACCACATAAATGATGTGGTGGCACACACCTATAATCCCAACGCTGAAGAGTAGGTCTTCCCTTCTTATGCTTTTCCTCCCAGTTTAAAACACTGTCTGAAAAGGGGAGCAGGAGGGGCTGCGTCTGTTTTGCTGTGCTTGCCCAGAGTATGCAAGACCCTGGGTTAAATGCCGGCACTGCATGAGGTTTATTTAATCTGGGTGTGATTATGTCCACCTGTAATCCTTACATTCTGGAGGTATGGAGACAAGAGGATTGGGAGCTCAGGAAACACACACACACGCACACACACACACACACACACACACACACACACACACACGGGCACACAGACTAAACTAAGAAAAAGTAAACTAGTCAGGAACCACTGTACTCACAGGACCTGAGACTGCAGACACGTAGAGATAAGAAGGTGGTGGAGGGCAAGATTAGCCAGCCTAGCAAGAAGAACTGTGAAATTTCCCAGTCCTTTCAAGTCTTTGGTGTACATTAATGAACATCCCCCCTTGCCTTCATACTTTAATTTATATAGGATGTGGACTCTATACAGCTTTCACATCAGAAAGATGTGCAGAACTGAATTCACAAGTTTCCCTTCTTCAAAGGCCTATGAGGCACACACAGATCTCCCCTGGACCTTCCTGCAAGTGGAAGAGCAGGAAGCTGCAGAGGTGAGGGCCGCCTGGCTTTGTAGGCCTCCTTCCCTGTAGGGCTTCTAGTCCCCAGAGGAGAAAGGCCAAAGAATATACAAGAACCCCTCCTATGGCACCGCCTTTCCTTCAGTTTTCTGACAAGAGGGGACACCATGGGATTGACAGTTTGAGGGATACTTTATTTCTGTTATTTTGATACCGTATCACCAAACTGTTTCAACTAGAAAAGGTTTAACATTGTGTAAAC
This sequence comes from Cricetomys ansorgei, assembly GCA_026225945.1. Classification (NCBI taxonomy): domain Eukaryota; kingdom Metazoa; phylum Chordata; class Mammalia; order Rodentia; family Nesomyidae; genus Cricetomys; species Cricetomys ansorgei. The sequence goes on from JAMJFZ010002869.1 coordinate 477,804, forward strand.
ACTGGGAGACAATTTATCTGAGTGAAGTGGGGTCATTTCTTAAGAAGGCTCAGCTGTACAGAAACGTAAGCACCTGGTAGAAAGCCCTAGAATACTAGTAATGACACTGCAGACAGACTTGGGAAGCTAAAAAAGGCAGATTTTGAGAGTTGAGAAGTCTATTAAAGAGGGACCTGGGCAGAAGTGAGGAGCGGGGACTCGAAGAGCGTCCCTGTAGCTAGCGGGAACTGTAGCTACGAGAGGCAAAGAGCAGACCCTGAAGGTAGCACGTGTGAGGAAAGGGAAAGAGAGGCAAGATGCAAGCTAGGCAGCCCCAGTTCTAGCCTCTATGAGGAAGCTCCACACTGGTTTCCAATGGCTGAGCCAGTCTGTGTGCCCACCAGGAGTATACAAGGATTCCATTCCCCTCCTCCTCTTGTGTTCCTGATGTAATTGTTCTGACTACTAGTCATTTGTGCTTCCTCTTCTGAGAACTGCCTGTTTATTTCCTTAGTCCCTTTAGTGGTGGGATTGCTTGTTCTTTTTTCATTTTGTTTTGTGATGTTTATGTGTGCACGTTTAGCTTTTTGAGTTCTTTAAATATTCTAGATCGAAATCCTGTCAGATACAGAGCTAATAAAGGTCTTCCTTTCCATGGGCTGCCATTTACCCTTTCTTTGCTGTGCAGGGTGTATGCGTGTGTGTGTGTGGGGGGGCAGGTCTCCTTGTGTGTTCCTGGCTGTCCTGGAACTCGCTTTTGTAGCCCAGGATGACCTCAAACTCAGAGATCCTCCTGCCTCTGCCTCCCAAATGCTGGGATTAAGAGGGTGTGCCACTATGCCCGGACTGTGTAGGAGCTTTTAAATATTATGCACTCTCACCTGGTACCACTGTGGATATATACCAGAAAAATTCTGCATCAACACACCACAGAGATACCTGCACATCCATGCTTATTACAGCACAATTTGCAATAGCCAAGTTAGGGTCCTAGGTGTCCATCAATAAAGAAAACACACAATGAAGTTTCATTTAGCCACACAACCAAAACAGTCAATTGCTGGAAACTGGATGTAACTGAAGATTAAACTAAACAAAATAAGATGCACGCAGAAAGAAAATGCATGTGTTTCATATACATGACATAAAAATTAAGAGAAGGGGGAGCTGGGCACGGTGGCGCACACCTTTAATCTCAGCACTTGGGAGGCAGAGGCAGGAGGATCTCTTTGAGTTTGAAGCCAGCCTGGTCTACACAGTGAGTTCCAGGACGGCTAGAGCTACATAACTGAAAGACCCTGTGTCTAAGTAAATAAACTGTAAAAATAAAAAAAGTTAAAAGGGAGACTGGGGGAGACAAATGGGGGAGAAGGGACTAAGAGGAGGAAGTGGGAGGGGTTTGACTATGGGCAAAGCACATGATAGTCTTGAAATTGTCTTCATGAAACTCAACACTATGTGCAATGAATATATGCCAATAAAGAATGAAAAGAACCGAGCAAGGGAGGATCTTCTTGAATGTCACCATTTTGTTCTAAGCCAGGCAAAACATTAACTGAGTCTGAATATTATTAGGAGCGTCAATGTCTTTGGAATAAAATCCCATGACCTTGTTCTTAGTGACTTGCAAAAATCCTCAGACTTGTTCAATAGGACAAAAGTATGCTGTTATCTGCTGATGGGTTTCTTGTAGGTCAGATGCACAGAGGATGTCAAGATGCTATTACTGAGCACTGAACTGTGAAGTATGGGAAGATCCAAACGCAGCTCACCAAATACAAAATGAGCTGAAGAGTAATGTGAAAACGGAGTAGAACACATATTTTACAGTACACTGGTGCCATCTTTTGGACAGATTAAAATTCACACAAATTATAAACTACAATCATATTTTTTTTATTTTACCAGATTTTAGAGATACAATTAAGCATTATTAATAGATTTCAAACTGTCTTGACCTAAGAGTGGTGGCACATGTGTATAATTCCAGAATTTGGGAGGGTGAGGTAAGAGGACTGAGTTTGAGGCCAGCCTGGACTACAGAACAAGATGACTGTTTTGTTTTTAAAGCTTGTTAAAATGTTGATGGATATATATAGCTTTATTATACTTGCATTTGTGATGTTATATACGTGTGTGTGTGTGTGTGTGTGTGTGTGTGTGAGCATGAGGCTACACATGGGGCTTTCCTCTGCAGCTCTCCATCTTTACATTTTGAGACAAAGTTTCTCACTGTAATCAACGAGCCTCAGGAATCCTCCTGTCCATCCTTGGCCCCCATCCTCATCATACGCTGTAGTTAGAAGTACAGGGAACAGTGAAGCCTTTATGTGTGGGTTCTGGGGACACAGACCCAGATCCTGGTGCTTATACAAGAGCCACTTTACCTACTAAGCCACCTCTGCAACTCTACTTCTGACTCTAAATAATCTAACTTAAAACCTTCTAAAAGCTGAGCTAAAGGATAATACAAAAATAGTACTGACTTTGGAAAAACACACCACACATCCCACTAGATCACTAACAACTCCAAAATGACTAGACAGAAATCCCAAACTTTTGTGCCCTTATGCACAATCACAAGATTTAAAAGTTTTTAGACCTGAACTAGTCAACTTCAACTCTACTGACATCTTGAGTGGGGTAGAAATGGGAGATAGCCTTTTTATTGAGCCAGTAATCTTATCATGCCCTCCATGAAGGGATAACCCACCCTCCCCCAACATCTCCACATTGCCAACCATCCACATGGTGAAGACCGTTTTAAGTGTCAGTTAATTTTGTGCTGACTGAGCCATGGGATGTATTTTTATGTATATGTTATGTGCAGGATTGAACTCAAGGCCTTGTGTGTACTAGGCAAGCACGCTACTGAACTACATTCCCATTTCTACTCCCAATGTGTGTGAAGGTGCTTTTTGTTTTGTTTTTGAGACAAGGTCTTGCTCAGGCTGGTCCACCTGTAAGCTGGTGATCCTCTCACTTCAGCTCAACTTACTGGAACTGCTGTACGTCAGCCATCATTTGTAGCTTTGTTGGTGTTTTGTGATTAGAGTAACATTAGAATTAGTAGACGGGGTAAAACAGCCTGCCTTCATTTAACCAGCTGAGGCCTGGTGCAAAGGTGACCTTTTTCCTGCCCAAGAGACCCACGTTTTCTTAACTCTGGGCAAAAATTCAAACATCAGCTCTTTCCTGGTCTATTAGCCTTTGAACTGGAATTTATCCCAATAGCTCTTCTAGTAATGTTGCTGAAGTTTTTTAGTTATGTATAACGTATACAACTATGCACTGTTGGGTGAGGGGCTGCCTAGGTCTTGGCATTTTGTATTGTCTGTAGGTGGCTTGATTGCACATGATCTGTGTGTGCAATCAGTAGAACACCTGAGCTCAGACGCTTGCGGTTTCACTGTCCAGTATGGCACTTGCCATTACGGTGGGTCCCCCTGCTGAGGTCTAGCAGGGTTTGCATGTATGAATATACCTCCTTGTCTCTCTTAGTGAGCCCACACAGTAGGCAAACAACTACAAATGGAGTGCCAATGTGGGGCACTGACATCACACCAGCCATGTCCAGCATGGAGACAAGGAAGAATGAGAATAAACAAACAAACAGAACTCCTGACCTCACAGAGTTCATTTTGTTTTGTTTTCTGCAAACCTGTCCAGATACTGGTGAGGTGAGGTGGGTGGTTCTGACAAGACACATCTATTATGAGAGAAATGAGAACTCCACCTCAGGAACCCTTCCTGAAGACAAGCATATCTGATATTTTTCCTGCAAACCAGACTCTGTCTTGAAATCTGGAAAGAGCTTCCTGTCAGGGTCAGCACACAAAACTGGCGTAGGTTGTATCTTGTACTGGTAGCCAAACTTAGTACTGTAAGAGTCACCCAGGTGGTGCTGGTTTTGAAGGCATGAAGGAGTCATGGAGAGCAACTGAGGTTTGGCACTATGAGGGCCCAGGAGAGGCCTTTGGTGAGTGTGCAGTCTCAGTAGCATTTGAAGGCCCAAAATGAAGGGGTCATACAGAGAAGTTGAGGCTTGGCACCAAGAAGAGCCCAGGAGAGGCTATTGTTAAACGTGCAGCCTCAGTGGCAGTTAAAGGCCCAGATTGAAAGGGTCATGCAAAGTTGATGTTTTGCACCATGAAAAGAGGCCAGGAGAAGCTACTGGTGAAAGTGCGGTTCAGCTGCAGCAAGGGACCCCAGCGTTCTGAAGATGCCAGTACCATGAGACAACCACCAAGAGCAGCAGCAGCAGGTGAGTAAAGACAGCTGAAGCCTGAAGGACAAGCTGTGTGCTGCAAAGGTCAGAGCCCGAGAAGGGACCCAAGCCCTTTGGAGGCGCCCAGAAGATTGTAAGTGAATTCCAGATAACTGGACATTGATAATGTTTTTCTGCTGTCCAAAGATATTATGAAAAGCTTGATAGATGCTTGGTTTCATCTGTTCCTGTGCATTAGCAACACTTGTGATTGTTCTTGTAAATAGTTTTGCTGGTGTAGTGTTAAATTGTGTTGTAGAGATACAACAAAATTTTTAATTGGCTCATACAGAAAAGGGGAATTGTTGAAGTTTATTTTAGTTATGTATAAAATAATTGTTTTATGCACTGTTGGGTGAGCAGCTGCCTAGGTCTTGGTATTTTGTATTGTCTGCAGGTGTTGGATTTCTGTGGGGGGATGTCTGATTGCTTATGATCTGCATGTGCTATCAGTAGAACACACCTGAAGAGTTCTGTATGAATAAAAACATTTGAGCTCAGTTTGCTTGGGTTCCACTGTCCAGTATGGCACTAGTCAGGAGGATGGTGGTTCCCTCTGCTGTGGTCTGGCAGTTTGCACCTATGAAAAAAAATGCCTCTGGGTCTTTCTTAGTAAGCCTACACAGTAAGTAAACTACTACAATTTGTTATTTTTGGACTTACAATAGAATTATATCATTTAGTTCCCTAGATCTCAGCTTTGCAGAGTGCAAATCTTCATAATTCTGTCTCCATAAAGACATGCATCAAAGTCATACAGTTTTTGGCTGTTGTTTTTCTCGATAAGGTTTTACTATGGAGCACCAGCTGGCCTGGAACTCATTAAGTAGACCTGGCTGGTCTCAAGCTCACGGTGTTCTTGCCATTGCCTCCTAAATGTTTGGATTACAAGTGGGCATCATCATACCAGCTATAAGCCAATGGAACATCTACCTGTCTGTCTTTTCCTCATCCTTTTTCTTTGGAGAATCCTAATATAGTGACTAAGAACCATTGTTGTAGATTATGTTTCTGGGAGAACAGAATATAAAGCAAAAAATAAAAACAAAGCAAGAAGCTTCTAAGAAATGACTAGATATGAATTTTCTTTCCAATCAGAACTTTCTTAAAACAGCACTTTTCTCTTGCCACAGCTTATGGTTGGTAAGGAACTGGGTCCACTGATGCCTTTTGCATCATGCCTTAAAATTTAAGAAGTGGCTGGAGAGATAGCTCAGCTGTTAAGAGCACTTGACTGCTCTTCCAGATTCCAGAGGTCCTGAGTTCAATTCCTAGCAACCACATGAGGGCTCACAACCATCTGTAATTGGATCAGAAGCCCTCTCTGGCATTCAGATGTACATGCAAGGAGAGCACTCATATAAATAAAATAAATCAATCTTTTAAAAAAAAAAAAAGTTTAAAAAAAAAAAGAGGCTGGGTGGTAATGGCACATGCCTTTAATCCCAGCACTTGGGAGGTAGAGATAGACAGATCTCTGTGAGTTTGAGGCCAGCCTGGTCTACAGAGTGAGTTCCAGGACAGCCAGAGTTACCACAGAGAAACCCTGTCTCCAATATAAATAAAGAAATAAAATGTAAGAGGGGCTGAAGAGATGGCTCAGTGGTTAGGAGCCCCTCCTGCTCCAGCAGAGGACCCAAGTTCACTTTCCAGCACACATACAGTGGCTAATAGCCATCTGCAACTCTGTTTCCAGATCAGACACTCTCTTCTGGCCTCCACTGGCAGCAGGAACTCATGTGGTATACGTGTATACATGCTGGATAAACACTCACAGACATTAAATACATTTTAAGTTATCTAGCAGAGACTACTTACCTCAACGACGGTGACAACACAGGCAGAAAAAGTCACATTATGTCTTCATAAAATAGATGAAAGCCAGTTTCTACTCCAACTGGGATACAAAACTCTGCAGAAAGATATTCCTGAAGCAATTTGTAGCACATCACATGGAAGTATAACGTTATACAGTCCTACATTTGCTATGTATACTTAATAATCTGAGGATTTCTTCATTAGGTCTTCATTATGTAAGTTCTAAGGTGTGTTTGGGGCTTATTTTCAACTATGTGTATCTGTGCTTGGATATGTGCACACGAGTGCAGGTACCTTGGAGACCAGAGGTGTTGGACCATCTGGGCGCTTGAGTTACAGGTAGTGAGCTACTTGATATGGGCCCTGAGAACAAATCTGAACCCTCTAGAAGAGCAGCCTGCTCTCAACCACTGAGCCATCCCTCCAGACCCGAACTCACTAACCCTACTGCTTCAGCTTCTGAGCACTGGTAGAGGTGTGTGCCACCAGGCAGGTCTCAGTTTCTGTTATAGTGTGTTGTTTCTGTTCTGAGCTACTCTGGTGAAGTGACTGAGGTTCGCACACAGCAGAGGAGCTGATGGCAGCTGCACCGAAGCAGCACCTAGGGAGTCAAGTGAACACACACACTGAAGCACAATGGGTCCTTCCAATCCAGGATGAGAGTTGGTTTGAGATACTGGCATTTAAGACATCCAGATTAGGACCATGTGACATACCAGATTGAAAAGAAAGACCAATCACACAAATGTGGTTCAGCACATAAGTGTTTAGAGTTCACTCGTAGAAATTCAACTACTTATTATAAAGAAATGCCACAGACATAGTTAAGTACATGAAAAGACGTATTACATTGTAAAAATTCTCCACATGACCCACTTTTAGCACAGTTACCACAAAAATACCTATCGAGTATTCATCAGGAATCCAAATTTCAATATCAAGAACCTGCCTGTACACACAGACTTCAAGAACTGTCCACTTCCCAGATCGTCCTTTTTCATGACAAACAGGTATTCCCTTCAATGTTCAGAGACAGCTTTTCCAGCTTTGCTTCACAAGGACACTGACGAGTTCCTATGGATTTTCCTCATTCCATTTATTGCCCCTGCTTATTATTTGGGCCATCCTTATCCAAGAAACGAGATTTTTTTCCCCATTTTCCTTGTTAAGGAAAATAATGTATTTTGGGGAAAGTTTCATTAATATTGAAATTGGTGTATTTTATTCCCAATAATGCTAAATCCTACTTCCCTTGCTGAAGGGTTAGAAATAGTACAGTACAGTAAGCATTTAAGTAACACTGCTATTTTCAGAGTACTTTTGTAAAAACTAGTTTTATCTGTTAACTGTCTATTAAGTAGTGCATGACTGCTTCAAACATGTTCTAGAATCTACAGGATGGAATACTGAACAGGGCTAGCTACACAACTGTTTCCTCATGAGGTTGGTTTTCATCAGTACACTGACACAATTTTAGTACAAAGCCCCACAACACTTCTGTGAGGTAGGTACCACTTCACCTCAGAAGTCAGAGTCTGAGAAGTAACCATCTCAAAAGTTATATATATTAAACAATAGCAACAATAGTTTTTAAGGCAGCTTGCATTTGCTGAATTCTCTTACTAACAAGAACCAATGTTCAAACAGCCTCTACTTTTCTCCAGAAAACATCTATATGCAGGATCTGGAAAAAAGGGAAGATTTAAAGCTGACTCAAGGGGGAAAAGATCTCCTTACTATCTGCCTAATACACCGATGGTTGGTTGGTAAGAGTTGATGCTTTTTTCTACCATGCCTTCAAAATGTTACCCAGCGGAGACTACTTACCTCAACACAAGAGGGCGGTATTTGTCAACAAAGTACATGTGGATACATGTGGTTCAAGTTGGCAACCATTACACAAACCACACTGTGAGAGCGAGAGCAAGAAAGAGCATGTGCACATGTGCCAGAGTGAGTGAGAGAGAGAGAGACAGAGACAGAGAGAGACAAAGGTGGTGGTGGTCCACGTCTTTGGTTCCAGCACTTGGGAGGCAGATCTCTTAAGTTTGAGGCCAGTCTGGTCTACAGAGTGAATTCCAGGACAGCCAGGGCTACACAGAGAAGCCCTGTCTGGGGGAATGGGGAGGTATTTTACAGATGTGACAAAAAGTAAAGGTTTTTCTTAGAAAAAACTTAAAATACAAAGACTTTTTGTACCCCCCAGTAAAGAGTCATGACCTTAAAAACCAAAACTAAAATTGCCCAGGCTGCTGTGTGGTAGTGCGTACCTGCCACCCCAGCTCTTAGGGTTTCAAGTTCAAGGCCGGAACGTGCCATATAATGAAACCTCGTCTCAAAAGACCAAAATAGGCTGGGGAGAGGACTCAGTGTTTAAGAGCACTTGCTGCTCTTGCAGAGGACCTGGGTTCGGTTCCTGCACCAACATGAGTTCCGGAGGACCTGAGGCCCCTTTCCAGCCTCCACAGGCACTGTATGCATCTGTACACAGAAATACATGCAGACAGAACACCAGAACACATAACATAAAGATAAATAAACCTGCCACTGCCGGGAGATAGTGGCCCACACCTTTAATTTCAGCACTCAGAGGCAAAGGCAGGTGGATCTCTGAGTCTGAAGCCAGCCTGGTCTACAGAGGTGAGTTCCAGGACACAGAGAAAATCGAGGAAAAAAAAAATCAAAACAAAGCAACAGCAGTTCCATACCACTAAGTACATGCCTCTGCAGAAAATTAGCTTTGGGGAACTCTTTCTATAAAATGAAACTACCAATCCTCCACTTCCTTAAGCGGAATGTTGTTGAGGACTGAGAAAAATTAATTAATTAATTAATTAATTAATTACTCTTGAGACAGGGTCTTGTCAAGTATTCAGGCTAGTTGAACTGACAATCCTGCCTCAGCCTACTGACAGCTGGGCTTACAGATGGGCAAGACTCAGCGTTTTGTCTTTTCGTTCTTAATATTAAAAGGAACTTTATGAATGATAGGAATCAGGTGAATTCTTAGTACTAAAAGGAACTTTAAGAATAATAGGAATTGGATGAACCAGTATTTTCTTAAAGGTCATAGAGACAGTGTTCTACTTATTTATTCTATATGTGTGGGTCTGGGGTATGCATGCTTATGGGTATGTGTACCATGTGGTCATGTGTTGAGACCAGAGGCTGATTCCGCAGTCTTCCTCTGCCTTCACTCTCTACCTCAGTTTTTGAAACAAGAGTCTTATTGAACCTGGAGCTTGCTTTCTGCAAAGCTGGCTGGCCTGAGTGCCCCTGGTATCCTTGTTTCTGCTCCCTCCTCAGCACTGGGTCTACAGGTGACACACCTAGCTCTTACCTCAGGTTCAAATGTGTGAGCGGCCATTGCTTTATTCACTGAGCCATCTCCCCAGACTCTAGGCATGGTTCCATTTAATTTACTAATATATTTTTATTAACTCTCTGAGAACTTCATACACATAGTTCCACTTTAAATAGACAGTGTCTAAAGCGCAGTGGTGGCACACACCTTTAACCCCAGCACTCTAGAGGCAGAGGAAGCAGAGGTAGCTGGATCTCTGTGAGTTCAAGGCCATCCTTGTCTACATAGTAAGTTCCAGGACAGCCAAGGCTACACAGAGAAACACTGTCTCAACCCCCGCCCCCCACTGCCAAAAAGAAAAAAGAAAGAAAACAAGTCTAACATGCCATCAGCTACAGAAGGCAAGCTCTTTTGCACTTGCTAGGTTGTCTTGAGCTGCTAAACCCATTCATCTATCCTGAAAGCACATATCCACTCCTCCCCTTTAGTTTTATCAGGGCTTCTTGTGTGTATGACTGTAGCAGGGAAGACTGTAGAAAAGTTAAAAAGTTTTAAATGAGAATTGTAAGGTTTTACTTTGAGAAGGTTAGGGAGAGCTGGACATGGGGGGGCATGCCCATAATGCTAATACTTAGAGACAGAGACAGACAGATCAAGAATTTAAGACCATCTCTAGCTACATAGTGAATGTGAGACTAGCCTGGGCTACATGTGATTCTACAGCTCAAAAAAGAAAAAAATTAAAAATTAAGGTAGGGAATATATTCTAAATAGCCTATAATGGATGAGATCAGTATTTGTGTTTCTATAAGAGTAAATCATTGAAGGCAGTGTCACTGAGTATTGCTTTGATGAATTAATGAAGTTTAAGATTATATGTAATCATGCCCCCCATAACAGCACACTTGTTTAAGCACTCCTAGTACCTACCACTAGCTAGATTTTGCTCTCAACAGTCTTGACTAGAGGCTAATTGTCTAAAATCAGAAATTCAACTGTCTTAGGACAACCAATGTCTAGTAGGGTCCTTCACTTGGCCCTTCAAAGTTACCACTCTGAAGCCAGGCTAGTGGTACAGCCCATAATCCCACACTAGAAGGCAGAGGAAGAGGGTGGCGAGTTCAAGGCCAGCCTGGGCCATATAGCAAGAATGTCTCAAAAGCCTAAAACCAATGAAAACTACTACTTTGGTTTGGTTGTGTGGTATGTGTGCCTGTGGTTTTTGTTTGTTTGAGACAAGGTCTTACCATGAAGCTCTAACTGACCTGGAACTCACTATATAAACCAGGCTGGCCTTGAACTCACAGAAATCAGCTTCATGAGTTCTGGGACTAGATGCAGGTGACATCATCTCTGAAACTATGACTTTGTAATTCACCAGAACTCACTGTTTACCCAGAAAAAAACTTTTGTTTCAAAACTAGCTGGATTACTCTGAACTTCCAACAGACAGAGGTGGTAGAAATGTCTTCAGAGGTGTTCTGTCAGGGTGGAGGTCGGGATAGCTCAGACTTTTTGCACGTGGCTAAGATCTAAGCATCACAACAAATTTATTAGATGTATTCAAATACCTGTGAGACGGCACATACCCTTGGTATTGGCTACTCAGGAAGCTGAAGTCAAAAGCTGCTTGTGCCCAAGGTTTGAAAAGGCCAACCTGGGTAACATAGCAAGACTCTTGCTTCCAAACTCAGGGTGGGGGAGGGGTCAGGACCATTCTCAAATGTTCTTCAAATGTCTGGGAGGCTTAGACTTAATAGGATGGGGGAAAGGAGAGACTGTTCTGCACTTTCTTGTCTTCTTATCCTTGAGTACAGAGCTTCAAGTTTAACACTTCAAAAACAATGAAATTTGATGGGCTATTTTTCAGGTACAGAAAACCCATCACTTAGTCCATCAATTTTAATTTTCCTGGGGTTTTAGGTTTCCAAGTGTCACCACTATAAAAAGGAAGTAAGTACATTCACAAAAGGAGAGCTGCCAGAATAGACTTTAAACAGGTCTGGAACGCTGAATGTATCCATTTCACTGGTTTTTACTAACAGAAAAAGTAAAAGCCATTTCACTATAAAATTACCTTTATGAGTGACTTTTAGAAAACTACCATCAATCCAGACAGCTTAGAAAATTCTGCTGCACTATGGTAGAGAGATGATTATATCTAATCATCTTCTTCTTCAATCTTAGGTAAACCTTTTGTCACAAAAATCTGAAACTGTTCTTATGGTCAGTCTCTAAGGAGACACTGTAGAAGCTACCTGCCTAGGATGAGTTCATACTGACCTGCCTCTGTGCTTATTTATGTGTATGCATTGGTTTCTCTGTTTAAGACTTCTTTACTTCTGACTTCTCCAGTCCTTTCTTTTAGCTGAATTTTTTTTTTTTTTTTTTTACTAAAAATGAGGTATAATTGATGTTAAGTAAATAAAAGGCCATGTAAGAGATTGCAATGTTAGAAAGTAGACAGTTAAAACTACTCATGATTTGGTATAGCCATGTCTTAAAACAAACTTTTTATACATTATACATTAAAATAACTACTAATTTCCTATATACACATACATATATGTATAGTTATACATTTAAATAATTATCGATTTCATATATGGCAGAACATATTTAAAAATTATTTTCATAAGGACATAATTCATATGTGACATAAGACAAGAGTGACAGCTGGGAAGTGTGTCTGTGTGAGTGCGTGTGTGTGCACTAGAGAGTGAACCTAAGGGCCTCACGCGCTAGGCAAACACTCTACAGATGAGCTTCATCCCCAGTCTCTAAAATATTCTTTAAAACATATCTCATCTGTTTCATATTCATTTTGCTGAATCTGCAACCTAGAAAAACAAGAGATTTTATAAATAATCATTCACTCTAAAGTTTCTACATTAACTCTGATTTCCAAATTATGATTTAATTTATAAAAAAGCTCATAGGATAATTTAAGTTACATTTAATGATATGTATTATAAGATATTGTAGATATATTATAAGAACTGCTATGTATAACCTCAAAACCAGGGGCAGATTATTTTAAGTCAACAGACCATGAGGAGGTAAATAATTTATGAATTAAAAATGCTGTATGAATCTTTTCAAGACTGGTATAAAATTCTAAAGGAGAAACTGCTACTCAACGAGGATGGTGTCCACATTCCCTTGTGTGAGCTCTGACTCTAAGGCACAAGGCAAGTCTAAATGTTCCTGTGACAAGCGTGAACTTTTTAAGGAGACATCAGGCCAGCTGTCACAATACTGCTGAAACCTCTGGGCTAATGAGTTTCCAAACCTTTGGCATCGGTTATATTTGTAAGATTTACCTTTATGTGTATACATATGTTCCAGTAACTGGCTCTTTCGAAGAAATTTATGACCACAGATGGTACAACTGATTTTTCTTTTCCTTGAAAAAGAAAAATTACAGTTTAATTCTACTGGCTCTGTGTCTTTGGAGATCAAAGATACTTGACTGATTTGTAAAGGCTCTGCAGCACCCCGGCTCAAGTGCTCAGGCAGCTGCGGCGGCTGCTGCTGCTGCTGCTGCTCATTCTCCTTGACAACGAAGGAGCTGAGCCTCCGGCATTCAAGAGTCTCACTGTTGTCATTAAGTGGATGCACTTCACCAAGATCATTACTTTCCAAAATGGAAGCAGGGACACCAAATGGGAGAGATCCAGACACATGGGTATGGAGGTGCTGTCTCAGGTTATTACGAGATTCGAAATGCTCCCCACAGTAATGGCATAAGTGGACTTTGATGCTGTTTTCTGCAAATGAAGGACCAGTCACCTCTGATGAGGATGCAGAGTGGCTTTGGGAGATCACAGACTCTGGATCACATCTCTCCTGTTTGATGGCCACTGGGGGGGGCTTCTGGTGCTCCTCCAAGGCTTGGGCAGCAGGATGGGTTCTCTGCTGCTCTGCACTGCCATCGTCTAGCCCGATTGCAAGAGAGAGCTGTAATTGGGGGTGGTCACCTTGGACGGCAGCTCTGTTTCCACTGCTACTGGGAGGAGTTTCTTTGATCTCCAGCCCTTGTTTGACAGCTGTTTTCTGGGTTGTTGAAATCTGAATACCATACAAATTTGAAGTCTGCACAGTCTCTGGTGAGAACACTTGATTCATTTCAGTTGCAATGTGGGAAAGGTAGTCAGCATGAAGAAATCGAATCCCTTCCTCCAAACGACTATGATCCACAATCTGTTTTGGCCCTTTTCCTGTGTACATAATATGCAACAAGTAGCTGAATATATCGGGCTGAATGTCAGTTGGCTGTATTTTTATGCATTCACTGTTAAAACAAAAACAAACCCACACAAAATGAAAATACAATGTAGTTGGCCTTTTGGTTTCTAACAGTCTTAGGTTAAAATAAATTCTTCCTAAGAGATTTAAGTCTGGCAATCTGCCTTGATGAAATACAATAGCAAAATAATAATAACAACAACAAGAACAACATAAAAATCACTCTTTAATTTTAACTGCTTTTATGGTCCTTCAATACAGCCTTTGTGAATCTGATCTATAGCCTAACACCAGGAAACACAGATATTCAGTTCACTTAATAACTCCTAAACAGTATGATCTATTCTAGGTGCCAGAGGATAGAAGAAAATAGTGACTAAAATAGGTGCTCTGCTTTTATACTGAACATATAACACAAGGAACTAAACACAGAAACTTGAAAAGATACCTACATGCTAGTGTTCACTGTAACATAATAATTCTTTAGACTATATTATAGTAAGACATATATCACAACATTAAAAATTCTTTCCATTTACAAAAGCATACTCTTACCTTGTTTGGTGAATAAATATCATCTTGAAATAGTTAGAAAAAGCAGCAAGTACCGCTCTGTGGGCTTTAAAGTAAACGTCTCCAATAGCAACTGTGCAATCACACAGAAAACCAAATTCTCGTTGCATGTTCAGCTGCTGCAGAAGGACAAGGCTATGGCTAGCAGTATCCATTGTGGCTCTGAGAAAAACCAACATAAATATAAATGTTTGGGATGTATAGATGCGTGTGTGTACACATATTTATACACAAACTGGTTACAGTTCACAAAACCAAGATGATTAAGGCCTAATTTTAAATGAAAATACTCAACACTGTTAAAGTCAATTCTTATCTAACTTTAAACCCCTTCCATTATGACAAATGAGATAAACTCTACTGAACAGTAAGACAGTCTCTTTCTTTTTTTTTAAACCAAGAAGGTAGCTCTGTATGATGATATATGAGTGAAAGAAATCATGTTTCTTTTGTGTGTATGTATATTTGATCAAACCTGGGGTCTTGTACATGCTAGGCAAGCCCCACCTTTACTTCTCTATGGTTCTGGAGATGAGCCCAGGGCCTCATCTACTCCAGGTAACACTCTACTACTGAGCTCTACCCCCATTTGTGATCATGTTTCCAATCCTTAAGTGGAGATGGAAATGAGATACTGGTCTGGGTCTCAGAGAGGAGACAACTTAAGTGAAAACTGGGTTGTAATGGAAACTGCAACTCAAACATCAGCTGTAAGTGGGAATAACAGGGCATCCTCTCTGTTGTGAGCCTGAGCTATCTCTTCAGCCTGACAGGCATCCTACCTGGACTAGAACTGTCAGTGTTCTTCAGAGAACCTCTGGCATGCAGGATACACTGGCCTCCTGACTGTGATGTTTGTGGGACTTAGCAGTTGTAGATGTCAAGCCATATCCTGATTTATAGAGGGCCAGGGAGCTCATGAGAAAGGACCTACAACCTGATCTCATCTCAGCTAGACTCATACACATTCCTGTATGCAGACTCTCCAAAGTAAGAAAGAGGAGCTATGGCAAATGAGCCTCAAGCAAAAAATCCTGCATGAGGATACGCAGGCGAATTCTGGCCGAAACAGACTATGTGACTGTGTGTCTGTGAACAGCAAGGACACAGGAAAGTTAGAGTTTCAGGTAGGTGGAGGGGGGCTATACTTCACTACCATCTCTGCGCTAGCTGTGCAAATAGCCCTGATGCTTTAGGGAGAAGGCAACTGCAGTTCAATGGGTGTCACTGGGGCACTAGGAAAACATCCTTTGAAAGAACAGAATCTGAAAACAAGGATGAGGCTTCTTTGCTAGCCAGACAGACCAAGGTCTACGGAGATCAGTGGTAAAGGGCTGGGTTAATCATCAGGAGATTGGCACGAGTAATCAATAATACAATAAAAATAGCTAATCCTTTACAGTGCTTCCTATGTGTTAGGCACTTTAACCACTCAGTTCTTAATAGAACATAACAAGCACAGGAATACTAAATATTCCCTTTATAGATTAAGAAGCTGAATGAACAAAACACCCAAGATCACACTGCTAGTAAGGGGCAGAAGCAGAGGATTCAAACCCAAGTTCCAAAGCCCAAGTTTGCCTACCCCATATTGCCTAAAAGAGAACATGACTCCTAAACTAGAGGCACACAGAGAAGAGCTACAAATGAAAACCAACATGAGGAGCTTCAGGAATATTTGCAAAGAGGAATTAGGGAGAAACTTGGATTTCCTGAGGCTTAAGCAGATGTTATACAACAAAAGCTGTGTGTGTGTGTGTGTGTGTGTGTGTGTGTGTGTGTGTGTATAAATAAAGTCCAGAATACAACATGACAATAGTGTTATTGCTGACAAAAGGAGAATCTGTTTTATTAAAAACTACATAACATACTGATAAAACATAATCCCTAAGATATATTTGTAAGAAGAAAAGGTATAGTATAAAACTACATAAAGAAAACTACGTAAAAGGAACTGAATTGTTATTTGACTTTTAAACATGGGAGAAAGTTTTACATAAATACATTCCTGTCCATGTACACATCACTGGAAAAGTTCAGACCAACCAGTAGGCTTTTCCCTCCTGAACAATTCTGGGAAAGGAAACAAGGAATAAAGGTAAAGGCTGGCAGGGGACTATACCATCTGAACTTAAAAATTATAAACATTTTGGATAGGCAAGTACAGAGAACATAAAAAATAAACCTAACCACCCACTATCAACACAGAAAATAATCATTACACACATGGCAGAAACCCCTTAGCACATTCCTCACTTAACCCCTACCCACCTTGCCTCCCAAAGTAACCACCGTCCTGAATTTAGTGTTTTTTACTTTCTTATATGCAAGAAATTTTAACATTTATTGTGTTTGTGTGTGATGTCTGTATGTGTGTGGTGTAGTGTATGTATGGTTGTGGTGGTGGTGTGTGCGTGCGTGCGCAAGTGTGCTATGCACACACATGGAGATCAGATGGCAGCTTGTAGAACTGTCACAGTTCTCTAATTTCACTCTACAGGTACAGGGGTTCAAATTCAGACAGTTGGGGTTGGCAGTAGCATCCTTACTGCTAAGTCAGCTCGCTGGCTCCCATCTCCCTTAAAATTTATTATTTATTACTCTGTACGCATGTGTATGGGCATGTGTACCAGGGTGCGCACGTGAAGGTCAGAAATTAAAGTTAGAGCACGATGTTTTGGAATTGTTTCTGTCTTTGTGTGGGTCCCAGGGTTCAAGCTCAAGCCATGAGGCTTGTACAGCAAGTGCCTTTATATGCTGAGCCATCTTGCTGGTCCTTCCTCATGTCATTAACAAACAAACAACAACAACAAAAAAACCTTTCAACATCAATGAAATAATTAAATAGAAGCTACAGAAACTTGAGCCTAAAAACAAACTACAAAATGTGGGTAATATTCCAAGAGGTTATTTGACCAAAAGTTGCTACTTAAATCACCATACTTGGTTCTAAAACATAACCAATTTACAAGGAGATTGTTTTTCAAAGGTCTATATTTGAGGTTTCAGCATACAAAAACACTTTAGAATCAATGAAATGGCTCAAAGTGAAACACTTTAGCTTGGCTATTAAAAAAAAAAAAAACCCCACCAAATTCTTGGATAATAAGTGTCTCCATCAGTTTTTCCTATATATACGGTGCACTGGCATAACCAGCTACTGAGCCATACAGAAAAGAGAAACGGCACATAAAAAGCTACGATACAAAGATCTTGTGGTTAATGGGCTGAGTAGCAGTTAAAGATTTCATTTCCTCAGCAGTTACACAGTGAAACACACACACACACACACACACACACACACACTGAAAGCATACATTGTACTAGGCTAGAGACAGAAAAAAAATAACATAAATGCTAAAGTCAAGGATACAGGCTAAGCAAGGAGATAAAATACAAAACAATAATTGTATTACAACTTAAGTGTTAAGTGCCACCAGAACAGCTGGAGATAAATAAGTACAGAGAATCCAATGGATATAAGACATTCAAACTGGTTTTACTTGAACAGGCACAGACAGATGAAATTAAGTAACAATTACTGGGAGGGGTGTGAATACTTCGATATCAGAAGAATTCAATTCAGTATAAAGGGGGAAAACAGATAAACAGAATGAAATATCCTCAGCTCACTGCGGATATTAAGTATAAGTATACCCTGGTTATACCCGAAGGTACCCCAGTTGTTTGAACTGAGCTATGAAAGATGCTTGTGTAGGAACAGGACTGTCAGTTGCTTAGCTGTAGCAGGGAGAACATAGTAAGCCAAGTGGTGGTGGCAGACATCTTCAATCCCAGCACTTGGGAGGCAGAGGCCAGCAGAGTTCTGTGAGTTTGAGGCCAGCCTGGTCTACAGAGTGAGTTCCAAGACAGTCAGTCAGAGAAACCCTGTCTCAAAAAACCAGAAAACTAGGGTGGGGGGAGCATAGAAGCCTGAACTCTGAAATCCAATGACTTAAAAGAGTTTCAGCTGTCACTAAGTCTGTGCTCTTGACAGGACACTGAACTCCCTGAGCCTCGGTTTCAGTTACAGAATATTGATGATGGCATTATCTTCCTGAGAGGTGTCATAAGAAGACAGGTGTGGTGGCACACACCTGAAAGCACTCAGGAGACTGAGGCAGGAGGATCTGTAGTTTAAGGCCAACCTGAGCTATACATATATAGTGAGACTTTGTTAATGAGGGTATGTGGGGAGAACAAGAGGCTATATATATGTAATACTGGAACCCACAGTATGTGTTCAATAAGTACTAGAGAGTACCATCACTAGGTCTGTCAGTCAAGGAGCTCACTAGGAGCCACATAATGGCCGTGGGAATAAAGGGAGAACAGAAGAGATATATATACCAGACCCAGAACTAACAAACTTGGCAGCAGGCCGGATGCAGTCAACCACAGACTGCAAGCTGAAGGTGAATCTCAGAACTCCTGGCCGGGTTACTAGAAGATGTCATTTATTTCTTCAGAACACATTTTCAGGGTAACTGCCATGTTCTTGGTGTTGATATAAAGGTAGAACACCAGAGCTAGCCACAGGAACTGGCTCAGCAGAGAAGGTTTCTTACACAGTGAATTCAAAGTGTCTACTCCAGGAAAAGGAAGTAGAAATGTTTGGTGATGAGTAGAGACAGCTCTCCAGAGAGCAGGGCCAAAGAGGGAGGAGGCTTCTGAAACGACATGACCGAAGTTTCTAAATATGTATAGAGTCATGCAGCGAAACCACGTTAAGAGGAAAAACAAAACAAAAACCAAAAAAACCTTAAAAAGCTAAGTATGAGTTGAGCCTCGCAGCACAGACACGCTGTAATAAAGGGTCCCCTGGCTGCCACAGTATGTGAGTCACAAATTCAATGCCTGGGATAGCGCATAAGCTTCAAGCCAATTTAGGAAACTTAGACCTTGTGTCAAAATTTTTTTAAAGAGGTCTACATTGTGGTAGAACACACATGAGCCCCTATCCAATATCAAAGGGGGGAACAAAAAAGGGAAACAGAAAAGATACAATAAAACAAAATAGGAAGACACAGGAACTGAGAGGAGGCAAAGGAAGTGAGGAAAAGCAAGAACCTGGGGAGAGGAGGTAGCAGTGGTGGCCAGGAGAGCACGCGACCTCCCACAAGCGCAGGGACGTGGCAAAGGCAAATTTTCTGACTGAAGAGGACCCTTCAGAGTAGGGGCAACAAAGGGAGACAATCCGGGTGGGGCGTTGAGGAAGCTTCAGAGCTAAGGAAGAGCTCTGGTGAGCCCTGGGGCTGGAAGGGAGGCGAGCTCAGGATTAGCTTGGGAGTTAGCTGAGGGATCTCTTTCCAATTGTAGAGATGACTGAGGATGGAAGGTCTGAGAGAACTTTGAGATGGCATTAACTCAAAGACTATGAAGTCAGTCTATATGGAAAGGAAAAAGGGACCTAGAGTACAGGATTAAACTGCATAAGAACTTTCATACACAGTAATTTCTTTCTTTAGTTTCCACTAATCTATCTTCAAATCACTGGCTTTTCTAATTGGTAAAACCCATTCTATGAAGATTCCAGATCTTTTATTTTCAGGTCTAAATTTTTTTAACTCTTGTCCCACTTTTCTCCAAGCATATTAGCTCTATCTCTGGGTACCTTTGCCAGAATTCCTCAGGATGCTGAACCCCAACCTGGCAGCCATGCCCTCCCTCGGCCTTGGTGTCATTCCATCTTTCTGTGCTGAGATTTCCTATCTGCTTTACAAGCTTATTTTACATCTCTGATCTGCTAACTTTTGTGTCACTGTGTCTTCAATCTTCACTGATTAGGGTGATGGCCTCCTGTGTAGTGTTGTCTCATGTCTAGTCACTTATATCCTAAAAACTATGAGTAAGCCGAGAAGGGCTAGAGAGTGGTTGAAGAACTTACTGATCTTGTAAACGACTTGAGTTCAGTTCCCAACACCTACATGGCAACCCATAACCTTTTGTAACTCCAGTTCCAGGGTATTGGATGCACTCTTCTTGACTCTGCGGGACCAGGCATGTACATGGTACATACACATATATACAAAGCACTCATACACATAAAATAAACCAGGGCCAATGTAAGAGACTTTAGATTCTGTAATACTCCTCCAAAGAATGTTTTTGTTTTTGTAATGAACTTGGCTGAACTCAACACTCCCAAACTCGACCCCCTCAATTGTGGGCAGCAACCAAAACCATGTTTTTTGTCCTTAGGTGTGCTGTTTGGGGGCTGCTGTAAACATGTCCAGTTCAGAGGTTACAAGGTTCAGAGTATATAAACATCATCCCAGCATAACATGTCTTGGATATCCCTCTCATAGAACATCTGCATGTTCTGCCCCCCCTTTCTTTCTTCAAACCATAAAGTTTCCCCAGTTTTAGCCAGCCACTGTGCCACCAAAGTCATAAAAACAGAAACATTCACTGCTAACCGTTCTGCCAATTCAATGTTCACAGACGCACATGGTGCAGAGACATACATGCAGGCAAAATACCCACACATATAATTTTTAAAAATTTAAATCTGCCAGAAAGACAAGACACAGCAGCACACACTTGCAGTCCCAGCACTGTGCAAATGAAGCAGGAGGATTGCTGCACATTCAATGTTAACCAGGGCTACACGGTGAGTTCAAGGCTGGCTGGCCTGGAACTATGTTTTAGAAACTAACAAAAAAGATTTTTAGTGGGAAAAAGATGTAAAACAAATCACAAAAATAAATAAATAAATAAATAAATAAATAAATAAATAAATAAATAAATAAATAAATAAATAAATTTACCCTTCATTATTTATTTTGAGAAGCAAAGAATGGCTCATTTAAAAAACTCATTAACAAATTAGTATTTTTAATATTTTATTCATTAGAATTTCATACATGCACACAATATAAAATAATCATAAAAATAATCATATTCACCCAAATCCTCCAAATCTAAGCACCACCTCTCACCCCAAAGTAATATTTGTAATAATAGGTTTAGTGCTGATAGTTATGAGACAATAAAAGCTTTATTTACTTTCTAGATTGTATTAAATTAGTTCTGGATTAGTTCCAACTAAGATGAAACAGGTTTATACTAGTTTGTTTATAATTCAGTTAGCATGATATTCAAAATCCTTGACTGTTTAGAAAGATCTACTCTTCAGTTAGACTGCACTCTCATATCAGCAGTGGCAGAATGTCCTGGACTCCTCAGCTCTTCATTCTCTCAGGCTGTAAAAATCTTTAATAGACTTTATAATCAGTTATCATTAAAAGATAGCAAAGTTGGCAGAGGAATGGCAGGCTTTTCTGAGCTACTTACTCATGGCTATAAATACAAAGAAAGAAAATCTAGTGCTACATGATAAAAGGTTTTCTACGATTGTAACTTGGTAATATCATTTTTCTTTTATTTTTGGTTTTCTGAGACAAGGTTTCTCTGTTGTAACTCTGACTGTCCTGGAACTCGCTCTGTAGACCAGGTTGGCCTCTAACTCACAGAGATCCACCTGCCTCTCTCTCCTGAGTGCTGGGATTAAAGGCGTGAGCCATCACCATCCAGTAGATTTGATTACTTAAGGAATGAATGAACTCATCTGGTTTTATTTGTGAGACAAGATCTCACTATAGCCTATACTCACCTGGAATTTATTATGTAGCCCAGGCTGACCTCAAACTCTCCATTCTCTTGCCTCAAGCTCCAGAATATGGGATCATTCCCAGCAAGAATGAAAGAATGTTTATAGAAATAACTTTCTCCTAGACTAGTGGGTCTTATCACTGGCTATACAGTACAGGCTATGTAGGGCTGCACAGATATTTAAGTCCTACCACAGAATAACCCACAGAATTGTTGGGACTGAGCTCTGGGTCTTTTATTTTATTCAAGACTGCTCACTGGATAGAGGCTTTTGTGCAGACTTGATGACATGTGTCTAATCCCCATACCCCACAAGGTGGTAAGGAGAACTGACCCCAGAGAGTTGTCCTCTCTCTGACTACTCACACAAATTTTTATAACATAAATTAAAACTGTATTATTGGGGTTGGAGAGACAGCTCAGCACTCAAGAATACAGGTTAGTCTTCCAGAGGACCTGGGTTTGATTTCTAGCACCCACATAGCAGTTAGCAACTGTTCATAACTACAATCCCACGGGATTCAATGCCCTCTTCTGGCCTCTGTGGGCACTATGCACTCATGGTGCACAGACTTACATTCAGACTAAATACCATGTACATAAATTTAAAAACCTTTATCATTTGTGTGAGTACAAAGTTACACATACTACACAACATGCATATGGATGTCAGAACACAACTTTACAGAATTATTTCTCTCCTTCCACAGGGCTTCTAAAGACCAAACTCAGGTCACCTGACTTGTCTGGCAAATGCTTTCATCTACTGAGCCATCTTATAGCCTCTCACTCCCTGCAGGCCTTTTTCTGAAGAAACGTCCCAGGAGATTCTGACACTTTAGTTAAGAACCACTGTCTCAGAACAACCAGAAACTAAGGAAACCCAAAAGAGCATTTCACACTCTATTGCATTTTGGTTGCAATAGAGTGTGCACTTGATTATTCTATAAACTACAAAACCTTATTTATATTCTAGATTTCGATACCTCTGCATTAGTTCAAACTAAGTAAATGGAACATTTTTATACTTGTTTATGAACAAATGATTTCAAGGGGCTAAAGAGATGGCTCAGCAGCTCTGCTGCTTCTGCTGAGGACATGCGTTCAGTTCACAGCACCCTTATTAGACCAACTCACAACCACTCAAAACTCTTGGGAATCTGAAGTCCTCTTCTGGTTTCCAAGGGCACCTGCACACATGTAGTACACACACATACACATGTAGGCACATGCATATACACATAATTGAAATGAGAAAATTATAACTATTTCAGAAGTGTTCATAGAATTTACTGATTAATTATACTAGCTAAATAAATATCAATTATTTGTTTATTTATCCTAAATGTGATTTTAAACTAAGAACTTAGGTAGTTTAATGAATATAAGTAGTTAGACACGCTGGTGCACACCTGTAATTCCAGCACATGGACATTTGAGGCCTGAGTGTAGAAAAACCTATCTCAAAAAGAAAACAAGCAAGGGAATTAGGCAAATAGCTCAGTCAGTAAAGTGTCTGGCACTCAAATATGAGGGTCTGGGTTCAGATCCCCAATACACTTGTAGTTAAAAAAATGGTGTGTGGTGCTGGGGCTGGAAAGGTGGCTTGGTGGTTTGTTCTTCTTGCAGAGGACCTGAACTCAGTTCCCAGCACCCACACTGTGGCTCACACCATCACCACTCCAGTTCCAGAGGCTCTAACAATATCTTCTGACCTCTACAGGCACCAAGCATACTCGTGCTGCACATATGTATGTGTAGGCAAATAGCCACACACATAAAATTTTACAAATCTTGTTTTAAAAAATTAAAATGTGCTTGCTGGGGCCTGAGGAGATGGCTCAGCAATTACGACAGCACTGTTCTTCCAGAGGACCGGAGTTTGATTCCCAGCACCCATGTCAAAAAGCTTACAATTACCTGTAACTCCAGCTCCAGGGGATCTGATACCTTCTAGTCCCTAGGGGACTAACATGTACAACCCCCTCACTCATACATAATTAAAACAAATAATTAATAATAAAGTATCTCTTTAAAATGTGTACAGCAGTGTACAGCTGGACTCCCAGTGCTCTGATGGTAGGCAGGTCAATCTCTGGCGCTCATTGGCTAGCCAGCTTAGACGAATCAGTGAGCTCTAAGTTCAGTGAGACACTGACTCAAAAATAAGGAATCTATCCTTGATTTCCACATGCACACACACAGACAGATACATGAAGAAAAGAAACAGAAATATCTAAACTAATGAGCTAGTAGAGTGGTTAGAGATGAGGAAGGGCCACACTATTTCTAAATTTTTTGTTGAAATGTATCTAGGAAAAAGAAGCATTATTTTTATACTCCTCTAAACCTACTTCCATAGTATCTAAAAATGTG
This sequence comes from Cricetomys ansorgei, assembly GCA_026225945.1. Classification (NCBI taxonomy): domain Eukaryota; kingdom Metazoa; phylum Chordata; class Mammalia; order Rodentia; family Nesomyidae; genus Cricetomys; species Cricetomys ansorgei. Next base: position 501,983 of record JAMJFZ010002869.1, read on the forward strand.
GAAGAACTGCCAAATCTGAAAATACAGTCCCAGATAAAAACCGGCCATAAACCCTACATGTCTACTAAGGAAAACTTACAAAGAAATTAGAGACATGGTAAATGACACAAGGGCAGTTATGCTTTAGAAATCTTCAACAGAGTAGTTTGGGAGTCCTGTCTGTGGGCAGACAGCGGCCTTTTCCATCTCTTAAAGCCACAGGGGTTGGGGGGCTGTCTGATAAAGCCACATGGGAAGAAAAGGACACGATTGTTGATTTATTGTAAAGACTCCATGCTAACAGAACAAAAGAAGGTGCTCAAAGAACAGGGAAAATAAAGATGACAACACTAGAAGAGAGCTAGGTTACAGTGGGCAAGAGGCCACAGCCTCTGTGAGTACCAGCACGTCCAGTCTTGAGAATCTCAGCTCCAGTAACACACTATCCACACAGGCCCACATAGGCTGATAAGATCCTCTGCCTAAAAACTTGGTGTTTCAAAATAAAGCATTCATTGATCTGTAACTAGAAAAGCAATGGATTGGAATTTTTTTTCAAACTTAACAATATAAACACATTTTTCTAAATAAGGTCAAATTTTTTTTGAACAGAAAAGAAAAAAGGTTCAATAAAATGGAAACAGAAGCCTAACCATGGGTTGGGGTTATAATACAGCTCAGTAGTAGAGGCCTTGACAGGTTTGACCCCCAGAGCATAACCAAATATAAACAGAATCAACTAGTTATCAAAACTCATGTTAGCTTTTAATACTGTCTTTTTCCTTCACTTTTTTTTTAGGGGGCAGGTGAAACAGGGCCTGTTCTATAGCTCTGGCTGTCCTGGAACTCACTATGTGGATCAGGCTGGCCTTGGACTCACAGAGATCCACCCACCTCTGATTACCAAGTGCTGGGATTAAAAAGGTGTGCACCACCATGCATGGCAAAACATACTATATGTGTGTACTTGGATGAATTCAGGTGCACTATATGTATGAAGAAGCCTGTGGAAACCAGAAGGAAGCAGATCCCCAGGAACTGGAGTTACAGAAGGGAACCAAACCTGGGTCATTTACAAGCACAGTAAACTCTTAACTGATGAAGCATCTTGACAGCCTAAAGGAAAATAATTTGACCGAGGATCCTGACAGATGGTATGAAGTGGAGATCAAGGGATCCAACCCCCTCGCCTGTATGGGTAACTATCAACTGGAGCAACATTTTTTTTAGTCCTCTCAAAGGATTTGCAGTCACATGCTCTGTGGAGTAAATAAGCAGAATGGGGGCACAGGAAGTGGTGTAGAACTACTTTAAAATTCATCAAGATAAGAGCACCTGTACTGCTTTTCTAAGGGAGATCTACAATAATACAGCCCTCCAACTCTTTTCTAGCTGTGACTACAAAAATGGACAAGTTGCAAGGAATAAATCACTTTGGGTCAGTGGTAGGGAGGGTATTACGCAACACTTCCCAGCAGCACAGCTATAGTCAAGGGTATTTTACTGCCAAGGCACTTGGGCCCCTCCTCCCCAGCTAGACAGCCTGGCTCCTTCTCATTCCCCTCAGGAGATAGGGTGGAAGTACATAGCTCCACTTTGCAAGGCATAGAGGGCAGCTGAAAGTCCTGCTTGGCCTCTCTGGGCAACCACAGGCGCCAATAAATCAGCCACAGGCGATTCTCTCATCCCCTTCCTGGCTTGAAGTGGGAGCAAGATACAGTGCAAAAGAGCACTGACTAGACTTGGAAGATAAGTGATCTAGGCTTACATGCCTCTGCAAATGACTGTCACCTCAGTCAGGTGTAACTCTCCGGTTCATTTCTGCAGGCTTAAAATCTATTTGTAACACAGAGGCAATACCACCTTTTTAGGGGCAAAAATTCAAAAATTCACCTACAAAAACAGCTGGTAAAGTTTAGCCCATAGTTTAACAAAACAGCAACCAAATTGAGCAGAAACTTTTTATCTAAAAAAAGACATTTACTATAATACTGGGCAGAAATGCCTAGCATGGGACTGGCTTTTCTTGTTGACCACCCCCTGATGTTTCACTGCTTCCTAAATGCATCCTAGCCATCTGAACTATTCTATCCCACTGGCAGTGGTTCACAGTTTACCCGGAACTAAAAACATCTAGGTTGCTAAAACACTGATGTTTAAGCCTGCATACACCTGCAGTCCCTGTACTCAGGAACCTAGTGTAAGATCGATCACTAGTTCAACCCTAGCCTGGACTATAGCAAAATAAGTCAGAAAAGAAAAGAAAAAAGAGAAGAGAAGGGAAAGGAAAGGAAAGGAAAAGAAAAAAGAAAAGAGTCAACCTATCCCTGGGAGTATAAGGCTAAACTGATGTTGGGGGTGTAGAAAGGAAAATAAGCTTTCAGCTCCAACACCCTGAACAATCCACCCAGAAACAGTGCCATCCCTATTACTTTAGAGCCATCACAATGGCCAGACCTAACTTCTTAATCAACCTGAGAAGTCCTGCAAGTCAAGTGTAATCACTTCCGGTGGATACACTGTCTAAAGCAGGGTAACTGGCACTGCAGTCTTGGCACAATGGCAAAAGTGATCGCAGCCCTAAAGCCTAACTATGAAAGGTGTAGAATGTTGATCAAACACTACTGCGCTCTTTAGGCCCGGTGACTTCTGTGAAATGAAAGGGATGAACAAGGTTTTGCTTAAGGTCCTTTTCAGCTCTGAAAACCCAGATTCCAAGATGTACTTTAATTCTGTCAATCAACAGTTCTGCAGCTTTTAAAGGACTTACTGGAGTCTCTCGAGGAAGAATGCCACGTTTAATCCCTTAGAGGGATATAGGAGTTAATTTATAAAACACAACACTGGCTGCTATCAGGTTCCAGGTACCAGGTTCCAGCACGCTGTGCTGTGCGTTGCCTAAGCAACTGATAACGGCTTGATTTCTCCAAATGAGTGCTAGGGAGACACCCGAGTGATAAGATGGGGACAGACTTCAGATAGAAATGCCATCTGGCTGAGATAATGTACGTGAGAAAAACGAATTACTGGGGTTGGGGGCTACCTGCTCTGGAAACTAGGTACTCACAAACTGGACGGGGGTGTGGGGGGGGAGGGGACAGAGACGGCTGCGCGGCCTGATCTGGACGCCCGCCCACTACTAGAGCTGAAGGCCTGGCGCGGTGGCCTTGGGGCCGGCTGCCAGACTGAGTGAGGCTTCTGCGCCCGGTCGGAGCCCGGCCCGCAGCGGGATGGGCTCCAAGGCTGTACGGCGCCCGCGCGCGCGCCATCCCCGCCCGCGTTAGGCCCCGGCGGCCCACAGCGAAGGGCGGCTCCGGGCGCCGCGCGCCCAGCACTCGCTCGCCGTTGCTATTTTCATGCCGGGGCCCCGACTGACATCTCCAACGGACCAAAAGCACCCATCTCCCCAGCTACTTGCATCTGTCCCGCGACGGGTGCGGCTGCGGCCGCCGCCCGGACGGCTCGCGGCGGGAGGGACTGAGCCCGGGGCAGCCCACACAGGGGGCAGGGCCGCGTTGCTTACCCAGACTCCGCCGCGGCGGCGGGCGGGCTTCTCCGTGCGGGCGGGGCGGGCTCCCGCGCGGCGCGCAGCACGCGGCACAGCCCGCTCACGCACCCGGCCGGCCGCTCTCGCGCGGCTTCCCGCGCCGGGCCCACGTGACCGGGCTGCGATTGGGGGCGGGGGGGGCAGGCGGCACCCGGGTTGGGGTGCGTGCATGCGTGCGTGCGTGCGTGCGTGCGTACGTGCGCGCCTGCCTGAGTGGCCGGGCGGGGGTCGGCCCGCGCTCCGGGCGTCTGTGCCACGGTCCACGGTCGTGACTGGAGGCGGAAGTGTGGCGCGGGGGACAAGCCTGAGCGTCACAGGCTCCCCAAACGCCACCGCGTGACCCGGGACTTTCCCCGGCGTGTGCAAAAGCACGGGTGCCCCCTCGGTCCCGGGTGGGGGCGGGCGAGGATGCACCCGAGACTGAGGCGGGAGCGGGGCGAGGGCGCGGGCCGGACGGCGGCGCACGGCGGGAGCCAGGCCGGGCGGGGCATGGCGGGGGAAAGTGACTCAGGCCGGGGGCCGACCGGCCCGCGCGACGCCGGTGGGTGGGGGCGCGGGGAACGGGCGACCCCGAGCGGATGAGCTTCGGGCTGGTCGGGACGAGGGTGTCGGCGCCCCCGGAGCGTCCAGGGTGGAGCGCGGGGGCGGGTCCAACCGCGGGGCCGGGGTCTGACATCTGGGCAGAGGGCGAGCGGCGTCCAGGGCCGGGGGAGTCTGGAGGGTCCCAGCGGCGTCCAGCTGTTGCACACGGGAGGAGGGCCAAGCCGATCCGGGGGAGAGGGGCTCGAGGGCTGCTCCGGCCGCCGCCCGGGCGCCCGCAGCGCGGCCAGTGCCAGCCTCCTCGGCCCGACGCAGAAACTTGTTGCAACCAACAGGCGACCGCGGGTGCCCCTAGCCGCCAGCGGCGGAGTGGGTGGGCGGGCGAGAGGGAGGGGAAGGCTGGCGGACGCCGCGGCGAACTGGTGGGCAGACCCGGAGTCGCCGCGTAAGCGGGGCCGGCTCAGTGCGGTGCGGCAGGCGCGGCTGTGCGGCAGCGGAAGTCCTTTGTTGCAGCGCAGTCCCTGGCACAGCCCGAGTGTCTCGGCGCAGCCCAGCGGAGCGCCGCGCGCCGTCAACTGCAGCCCGCGGCCCCTCGCCTCCGTCCGCCTTCGCCCCGCGACCCCGCTGCCCTAAACTCCCCGAAACCTTCGCAAGCCGCGCGTCCCGCCGCACCCGGTGAGTATCTGCCGGCCGTCGGGGTGATTTGCGCAACTTTGGCCGGGCTCGGGCCGCGGGCCGCGGCGGAGTGCGTGGCCGCGGCGGCGCCGCCGACCGGTGCGGGGAAGCCGGAGCGCGGAGGGCGCGCGGCGAGGAGCCGGTGGCGGGGGGCTTGCCGAGCCGCCTGCTCGGTGCCGGCGGTCAGTCCGGTGCGCGCGGCCTCCCCGGGTGCGGGGACGGATCCCGTGTCCGGACGACTTCCCGAATTACTTCTTTTCCCTTTTATTTTATTTTGTGTGCTGGGGGTGGGGGGGGGAGGGGAGCGGAGGCGGGAGGTCGCGCTTGATTGACGGGCCCAGAGCGCGCTTCGCTAACTTCCAGCTGCGGCCGGGCGGCCGGTGGGAGGGGAGCGTCCCGGAGCCGGAGGCCGCAGACTTGGGCGCGCTCCGAGGGAGGAGGCGGCTGGGCCGCGCGGATTCCTGCTTCGCCCTTTCCCACCCCCTCCCCACCCCCTCGTCAGCACACACGCTTTTTTGTCCGGGTCCAAAGTGGTAGGTTTCGGGGGTTTGGGGATTTTTCTGTGTACGAGATTTTTTTTTTTTCCTTCCCCCCCAAGTCCCGAGAAGAAAGTGCCTTCTGCCTCCAGTGGTGGGCGCCTACAAGTAGAAGTTCTGGTAGAGGCGGCGGGCGAGTCGGGTGGCGTCCCCGAGTCCCTGCGGCTCAGGCGTGCAGGCGTGAGTCCGAGCTCAGCCGCCGCTCCCAGGCTCCCTTCCACCTGAGCCGCCCGTCCACGTGATCCGAGGGGTTGACAAGACATTTTCTGACTCGGTCGCGTCACGAACAGGTTAATGAAAGTCCTTGTTTTCTGGGGGTTAGGGTACTACGTGTGTGATCGTGTTCCTAAGTCGGGTGGCGCCGAGAAGGTGTACATAGATTCTCCACCGGTCAGAATGTGTTTCCGTACAGTGCGTATCGCTGCGGCAACATTTTTCCCTTTGACACTGGAATCCACAAAGCGTTCCAAGCATTTTTTTTTTCTCCTTCCCCTTTTGAGACGAAGTGTGGCTAGGTAGCTCAGGATCGACTGGACACAATTCTCCTGCCTCAGGGAATCCTAATTTCTAGGGGGATAGGTTATGTGTTCTGAAGCTCTCCAAGATCACTTAGAGTTAATTTCTTGAGTCGAAGATCGAGGCGCCCTGAAGCGGATTTGGGGAAACGATGTAGTTCTTCCGACAACTTTAAAGCAATCATGGTCTTTAAAGGGTACAAAATAGATTCTCTGGGATTTTGTGTCTTCAAATGGATGTGATCTGGAGAAATGGGGAGAGTGGAAGTACAAGAGGCTGAAGCCTGAATGATGGTTGGTCGGTTGCCCAGAACCGTAAAACTTCCCTTTTGAATCACTTGCTGCTGTCTCTTAGTCTCAGTAATGCTGAGTGGCATTAGGAGCTACGTGGGGTTTCTTCCTCTTAGATAGGACTAAAGTAGACAAGAGGTGAAATGACTTTCCAAAGATTACTAAGTAGAAATTCTACAGTACTGTGTTGGTTATAGCATCTTACTCATTTTATCAACAGGATTTCTCCATTGACACCAGAGTTTTACAGGGTGTGGTTGTGCGCGCCTATGATTCCAGCGCTTTGAGAGGCTGGGCCAGGAGTTTGAGGCTAACCTGGATCCGGCCTTCATAGCAAGACTTTTTTTCAAAACACAAAACTCAGACCTGGAGAGAGATGGTTCAGAGGTTGAGGGCACCTGTTTTTCTTCCAGAGGAACTAAGTTTGGTTCCCAGAATCCAATCAGGCAGCTCACAACCACCTGTAACCCCAGTTCCAGGGAACTCAGTACTCTCTTCTGGACCCTAGGGCAACTGCAGTCTTGTGCACATACCCCACCCCCCACATACACACATAATTAGAAATAAAAGTTTTTTAAAAGCCTCAGATTTCATGATGCTGAATAAAACCTGGTTGAGCAGTCTGTCCAGCTGACTGTGTTCTTCCAATTTCTAACATCATACCTGCTATTGGAACCAGTGCAGTGGTGCATTATTGTCAGAAAAGATGAGGGCCTGTTTTTAACCAGGGCATGAGCACAGCTCCTGACCTTGTGGGTTGTTTTTTGTTTGTTTTTGAGACAGTTTTTTCTGTGTACTCAGTCCTGCTTGTTCTGGAACTCACTCTGTAGACCAGGCTAGCCTCAAACTCAGAGATTTGTCAGTCTCTGCCTCCCAAGGCATTTGACTTTGTGGAAGTTTTTGTTTTTGAAACAGGGTCTCACTATGTAGCCCTGCTGACCTAGAACTGGTAGACCAGGCTGGCCTCAAACTCTTAGAGATGTCCCTACCTCTGCCTCCATAGTGCTAGGATTAAAGGCTTGTGCTGCCAAGTCTGGCCATAACCTTGTGTTTTGATTTCATGGTAACTGCTAAATTTTTGTACTGTCTGCTTCCTCATTCTCCATTTTTGTCAGTTTCTCGTACAGTCAGTCAAGGACCATTTTCAAAGTGTCCAGTGCTCCTTGCAACACCATTTTTTATTTTTCTAATGTTAAGGGAAAAAAAGTTGCCTTTTTTTTTTTTTTTTTTTAAGGGCCTGTTCTCTAGCCAGGACAGATTATACCTTTGCCTAAAAGAGGGGAAACCATTATTTTTAGGCTGCAGTCTGTTGTCTTTGGGGAGGGGGAGGAGATGAATATATGAAACATCTGTTGGAGATTTCCCTTTGGTCTCTATAGTATTTTTTGATAGTTTCTTACGGTAGTATCTCTAATAACACTGAGAGTGCTTTGTTATTCATTCATATGTTCTTATGTGAGCCTAGCCTAGTTGTTCTTTATGTCTGTTTTCCTCAAAGTGGGAATGCCTTTTCAGTGATAGAAATACATGCTCTTTATAAAGACTCAGACTGTACTAAAGTACATAAAATACAAAACTGAAAGTCATTCTGACTTCTGCTCCCCAGAGATAATCATCGTGAGCAATCAATTCCTTGTTTTAAAATACGAAGGCACCATCTGAGCATCTTACTGTTGCTGTGTGTGCCTCACCCTGGCCTCTTCCCGTTCATAGGCTCATGTTTTCTTTTCACAGCTCGCATTGATGAGAATTGCCAGGTAGAGGGAAAGGGAGGGGGATTTTTGCATTGAGCTGATGTCAGATTCTATAATTTAGGAACAGATGTGCAAGTCTTTATGTGTAATAGGGCTGCTTTTAGATTAGTCCGCATGAAGTTTACCTTGGTGGGCTTCTTCTCGACCTTTGCAAATGTTGCAGTCCATTATCTGATTAATTTGTGCAGGGTAAACTCATTAAAACCCTTCGTGTGTAGAGAGCTTCCTGGTTTATCACTGGGAATGAGTGGGTATACTTGCCACAGAGACCACTGCCAAGATTTCCCTGTGCCTTTTTGTGATGGTGTGGGTTGCTCTTGGTTAGCACCCAAAGCTGCAAGAGAAGCATGGTAGGAAGGAACTTAGAGGGAAGGTTGGCATTAATGACAGTGGTCGGGATCAAGGACTCTGGCCTGAATTGTACTCACATTTGGCATCTTATTTATTTAAGGTAGGTTTCTAAGCATACTGATATTTTGTCCTGGATAGTCATTAAAAGTTTCTTAGCCCGCTGTATTCAAGAATGATGAGCTATGAAGTTGATTTTCTAATAAAGCCCCAGAACAGTACATACAGATTTAATCACAGTAGTTGCTTGAGGATGTTGAGGACATGCTTTTTTAAAACACTACTATGCAAATATAAGTTGTTCTCAAAATCGTATTGGAAGGCTGGAGGTAGAGTGCTTACCTGTTATACCTGAGGCCCTACGTTCAATCCCTAGCACCTCAAAATATAATAATGGGCATATAAAAACTAAAGAATAGCAGGGTATGGGGGTGCACACCTTTAATCCCAACACGCAGAACACAGAGGCAAGTTGATCTCCGTGGTTTCAAGGCCGCATAGTGAGACCCTGTCTCAAAAAAACAAACAAAAAATATTAAATAATAAATTACTAATTGTATATTCTCTTAGTTTCCTGTGTGAGATGCATGTTGTCCTTTTGAGAGCTTACTGAAGAGCTCCTTTCAACTTTGCCAGCAGTGGAAGTAGACACGGGTGGTCAGCAGATGGAAAAGGAGATAGGGGGAGGGATGCATTCTGCCTGCCTGCCTGCCTGCAAGATAAGATGGTGCAAGAATGATGGAAACTGTGACTGTGGGAGGCTTAGAATGTTCCAGAGGGGAACTTCACTTAATAATCATACCCAGAAAGTGGTGTCTGGATGACAAAAACTGAAATGCTGTGTTTTGAATCAAGTTATGGAGTTTCAGTCCCGGCTTCTGTTTACAAGATGAGTAGTTAACTACTACACCTGTTTTCTTCATTCACAAAATAAGGATCATTTAAAACCTGTCTCAGGGTGTTGTGAGGACCGTTTGACTCATGTATGGAAATTGCTGACGCGTATATAAAAGTTTCAGTGACAGCCATAAGCAAAAACTGAGAAACAAAACTTGCCTGCTTCAATGTTTATTCCTTAAAAAACTCACTAAGTGTCAGCAGAATGTCAAGCAACTACTAGAAGCAAGAGGTTATAATAATGACCTTGCTCTCAAGGACCATACGATAAAACAGGAGTGACTGATACAACCTCCAGCTTAGATGATCCATCATTTGTCTCCCTGTGGTTCATGTGTAGCCTTTTGCAGCACAGAAAAGAGGTGCCTGCCTCATCCTGGGTCAGAGGAGGGTCCCCAAAGATGGTTCAAAGGAATGGCATGTGTGAAATAAGGATTTCACTTTTCAAAGTGTTTTGGGATGGGGGAAATCTTAAGAGATTTAAGGCTTAAAAATGGAATTATGCTTAGAATGGATACCTTTTTGAATGACACTTTTTATTGTTTTTATTTCATTTATTTTAGTTAGATAAGAATTTGGAGTTTTGTTGGTTATGGTGGCACATGCCTTTCTTTTAATTCCAGCACTCAGGAGGCAGAGGCAGGCTGATGTCTGGAGGCCAGCCTGGTCTACATAGTGAGACCCTGGCTCCAAAAACTTTGGAGTTTTCGCAATTTTGTTTAAAACTAAACAGAAACCACTTGAGCTTCGGAACTGGGAACAATATGCTTTATTAAACTTACAGGATCTTCTGAAAGAAGGAAAATGAATAATCGATGTGGGAAGGGCTCCCTGGTACGGTTTAAGCATCATTTACTGAAGTTCTAAATAGTAAGCTAAAGGCCTGTCTTTGAGTTGTTTGCCATTGGAGCAGACCGTGTGAGTGCACAGAGTGAATACTTTGGAATAAGTAAAAGTTCTACAAAACACACCATAACAGTACAAATGCCTTGGGATTGGGGGTGGCAACCTTCTGGAGTTAGGTCAGAGATGCCTACAGTGCCCTCTGGTGTCCAGGAAATGGCTATACTGCCTCTAGGATAGAGAGAGGGTTAAAAATGGAGATATGAAATAGTTTCCTCTTGTACTGGAGAGAAAGGAGAGTGTTCAAAACTCCATTTCCTTCCCTCTGCCTTCGGTGTGGATGAATTCCCTTTGTAGACCTGGGATTCAGCTGAACTACAGAAATGGCTCATTCCCCTTACTTGGTAACATTTGTTATCCGTTGTCCTGCCATGAAGCCTAAGAAGACAATTTGGTTGCCTACTATCACAGTACATAGGACCTCAAGAATTAAATTAAATAAGTTGTTTACTGAGTTTGTCTAGTTTCACAGCCTATAAGAGATTAAAGTGGTGGACATCAGACCAACATATCGTTTAGAGGGGACAGCTGTTGGCTTGATCAGAAGACCAAAACACCAACCAGAAAGCAAGCCACAGTCTACAAAAGAATAGCAGTCTGCACGAGTGAGTGCAAGCAGCTCCTGCATATCTGCAAAGCTTATTGATGACCAATCAGGTGGTGCAGTTGCTAGAGCTGCTGTTAGTAACAGGAAAAGCCTAGAGCCAGGAGGAAGGAGACCCAGGTCCCAACAGCCACTGAAAGGAGGTGTGAGGGAGCATGCAGCTTACCCTCTGAGAGCCCTGATCTGCTTTCTGATTTGCACAACAGAAGTTGAATTTGATTTTTCATGAAATTTTATCAATTGTGTTCAGTATGTGTTCATTAACTTTTGAAATTTGAATTGCCACAAACATTGCCCTTGCTAGTTTACACTCCTTTGCAGAGTATGGCTGAACTGCTTTGATGCTTGAGCAGTAAGATTCAAAGAGTGGAAAGTTTTTCTGGGAGCTACCAAGCGGGTAGAACTGGTACTCATATCTAGCAGCGCCTGTTTCCAGGACTTTTTTTTTTCCCTTTCACTGAACAAACACATGCCAAGTGCCAACCATGTGGGAAGACTGTGCCGGGTACAAGAACACTACGGCCTTTAAACGCTGTCCTGTCCTTGAGGACTCAGTATAGTGGGCATTACTGTACCATAGTGCTCCTTGGATCAGTGGTGCTGATGACACAAGCAGTACTACAGCATTGTTGAGATTAATACAGGGGCATATGGTGGCTCCAGCAGACTTCGGGGTGTCAGCACCAAACAACCACCATTTATAGCATTGTTTCTATGGGAATATGTGTTTCAGGTTCCAAATAACTTAAAAATAAGTTTTGGAACATAATCCAATTATAAATTCAGAACTTCCTGTACTAAGTACTGAATTTAATAGCTAGCCAGAATGCCTGGTTTAAATAGTGAGTAATTTTTTTTGCATTTGTCCTTTAAGTGGCTCAAAGTATTTGATCTTGAAGAGTCTCTACAACTGGTTATTCCCCTAAGTCTTAAACAGAACTTTTTTTTTTTTAAATTTGGGTTAGAGAATGGACTATGTACTGTGGAAAATGGTATTTGAGGAATAGTGTTTTTGTCTCTGTGGACACTATGTAGCCCTGGTTGTGTGGAACTGCTGGGATTAAAGGTGTATGCCACCGGCTGTTTCACGTGCATATTTACGGACCCTTATCACTTGTTCAGGAAGAAACTTATTTAAGAGATTTAGCCATTTTAAAAAAAAAATCATTCCTGAAATTATGTCAGTGAGAAATTTACTGAAAATAGTTTCTGTACAAAATAGTATAGCTTGTTGATAGTGCTTACCTAACATGCTTCCCAGAAGCCCTGGGTTTGGTCCCAAGTACTTAGTGAACCAGGCAGAGAAACTCTGGGGGGAAGGGAGGAGTCCTTGTCTCCATAGTCCCAGCACCTACTTTACCACAGTCAGCTATATCCTGATATAATGTTTAGTAGTTCTAGATGTTTGCTTTTTATGAAATAAGACTCTTGGACTTAGATTAAGATCAGTACTCTATAGGTTTATGACTGTCTGAATTACTTAATACAGTTGATATGTTTCATGACCATTTTTGACTTTTAAAATGAGCTGTATTAAAGTAGGCATTTTCAGAGTGGTTTTTAAGTGTAGTATATAGAAGATGTAGATGTAGCGGATTGGGTTGAGGCCTCCTGTTGCTGGAGTACTGACCTGGGTGTGAGACTTTGAATGCAGGTTGAAGGTTTCACTTTCTGTCCCAGCCCAACTGCCCACTGTGATAAGCCAGTTCTTCCAGTGATAGCTGGTGACACAGACAAATGCAGTCCCAGATTTTAATCACAAAAACCAGAGAAGGTGAAATATAAGAGCTCTGCTTGTAAATAAACTTGTTGATAAGCTATACAATATAAAGCTCACTAAATTTTTGGTCACAGTTTTGTTTGTTTTGAGACAGGGTTTCACTGTATGGCTTTGACTGGTTTGGAACTCAACATGTAGACCATGCTTGTCTGGAACTCAAAGATCTCCTCCCCATCTGCCTCCCAGTGCTAGGATTAAATCTATACCCAGGAACATTTCTTTTAGATTGGTTTATTTGATTATTTTGTGTGTATGTGTGTTTTCCCTGTATAGATGTTTGTATACCATGTGTTTCTAGTGTCAGAAGAGGGCATCAGATCCCCTGGGACTGGAGTTACAAATTGTTGAGAGCCACCATGTGAGTGCTAGGAATCAAGCCCAGGTCCTCTGTAAGAGCAGCAAGTGCTCTTAACCTCTGAGCCATCTCCTCAGTCCCAACAGTTTTTTTTTTAATTGGTAAAAAATTGAAAAGCAAACTTTTTGGAATTTTAGTGAAATTGCTTAATAAAAGTAAATGCTTTATAAAATGGTTTTTTGGGGGGAGGGGGGTGAGACAGGGTTTCTGTGTGTGACCCTTGGCTATCCTGGAACTCGCTCTATAGACCAGGCTGGCTTCAAACTCAGGGATCCTCCTGTCTCACCTCCCAAGTGCTACGATTGAAGCCATGACATGCGCTACCACCACCCATCTGCTTTATACAATTCTAACGCAAAACCTACCTTAAGAGATAAAGTCTCTCCAGAACTTAGATCCCTCCTCCCACACTCTCTGGGTAAAATCAGTTTTACCCAGTATATGATAAAGTTGCAAATAAAGTATCATTGCCTAAACTATGATTGTAGATCTGCCTGGAAACTGTAGGGGTAGCCCTGAAAATTCCCCTTAGCCCTTGATAAGCATCTCACAATAGGATGGGAAGACAGGAATGAGCATACACAGAGGCAGTGGGGTTTACATCCACCATTCGGACTCAGTGCTTGTTCTCCACCACCGTGTACTGCCTTTTCTATAGAGAAGGCACTGCGGACTGTGTGCCAAGTGGAATCTCTAATCTAGAGAAGAAAACCTCTCCATGTGTCCTTGGGTTTTAGGATATTTGTGCCCTTGCTGGTCTGAGGACTGCATACAGTCACTGGTGCAACAAAAGTATTGGGGATTTGTTGAATGAATAGATAGATGTGTATCAAAGTGCACTTTTAGGGGCTGCACTAATTGGTGTTGTGTTTGTTTAGGTTGATGCAGAATGTGTGGATTTTAACTAATTGCATCGTGATTATAGCTTCCCATGAATGTAGTCAGCTTTCTGTATTTTGATTAGTGGCTGAACCACTGCTTTTCATTTAGATAAAAGAGGCCCTGGAGTTTTTTGGACTGTCATTTGCTCTTTCTTACTTGGAAGGAAACTTAAAAGTTATCTAGTTAGATTTGCCTCCTGCTGCTCAAATAAACATGGTCACCGTTACAACTGCAGCCATTCATTACTGTTTCCGTTAAGTATCGCATAGCAAGCTCCACATTTTACACATTGCTGTGTGATTCCTTGTGTTTGTTATTTCCACTTAACACTGGGGCGGGGTGAGTGATAGTAAGCCGGCTGCAGAATCAGCCTGAGAGAGCAGGGTTGGGAGGGGCCCAGCTCTCTCTGCCCTGACTGCTAGGGCCTCGCTCGGTTTCGTCCCTGCTCTGTGTGGGCATCATTAGGTTCCACTCAGGTTTGATTTCGTTTCCAACAACTATTAATACCAGAAAGTCTTTTAGAGCTATTGATCCTTCTTCTTTCTCTTTATTTTCATTAAAAGTGTCTGTGACTCCTACGTTAGAATGACTAGTGCCCTCAAAATCTCACCCACTTTCAAGTGGGCTTGGGTCATTGTTTTTGTATTCTTTTTTACCTTTTGGATTTGGTTGTGTTACTGTGTAGATTTGTTTTATATAATTCTAATTGTAACATAACTTTGTTTCTCCACCCTCATTTTCTGCCTTCATTTATCAATATATTTTATTTATTTTTAAAATGTTTTAGCCTGGTGTGGTGGCGCACACCTTTAGCCCCAGCACTGGGTAGGCAGAGGCAGGCAGATCTCTGTGAGTCTGAGGCCAGCCTGGTCTACAGAGTGAGTTCCAGGACAGCCAGGGATACACAGAGGAAACGCTGTCTCGAAACAAAACAAAAAAAGTTATAAGGTTTATTTACTTAATTGTATGTGTATGAGTGTGTTGCCCACATGCATGTTTATGTACCACGTGCATTTCTGGTGGTTTTGGAGAACAGAAGAGGGCATCAGATGCCCTGGAACTGGAGTTATGGGTGGTTGTGAGTCACCATAGGTGCTGGGAATTAATTGAATCTGGGTCTTCAACAAGCATAACAAGTGCTCTTAACTGCTGCACCATCTCCCCAGGCTCCTTTATCAGTGTATTTTAAAGGCTGATAGATTAACTTTAGTGTAATTAACTCTTATCAATAACATGACTTATGTCTTTGAGCATATATTGCCTTTGTATTTAGGCACATCCTCAGTTTGGCTGCTGATATCGGAGGCACAGGTTCAAAATTTATTACCTTCTTGAAACACTTGACTTTCAGAAGATCCAGTGGCTTCTGCTCCATTTCACAGGCCTCATCTCTTCTTAGGGAACTCGGTCAGCATTCAGGTCAGGAAATAGAAAGGGAGACATCATGGAATAGCAGGATATGTGAGCTATAGTTGATCTGTGAGGAAAGATAAAAGACAAGGAGAAATAAATGTACCTGACATTCTCTTGATGACTACTACAGAGACGGAAGTTTTATAGCTACATTTTGGCCAGATGTGGCTCATGCCTTTAATACCAGCACTTTAGAAGGAAAGGTAGGAGTGTCTGTAAATTCAAAGTCAGCCTATGTACACTAGTGTACATAGCAAGTTCCAGGACAGCCAGAGCTAAATACAGAGACCCTGTCTCAGAGAAAGAAAAAAAAAAAATGAAAAGATTGAACATTTTATTTCACCAATCAGCTTGTTATGGCTTTGGTGGGTTGTTGCTGCTGCTATTGTTGTTCAGTAAAACAGTATTGGAATGTGGGGGTTTTCCTAGTAGAGAATAGATTATAAAGTTTTATGTATACAGATTAAAATTTGAAACTAAAATCAGAAAATTGTATTTTTTAAATACCTCTTTTAAAAAAAAAAAAAAAGCAAACAAAATAAAACAAAAAACAGGATCCTACTATGTAGCCCTGACTGGCCTGAAACTCTCTGTGTAGTCTAGGCTGGCCTTGAATTAAAAATCCTCCTACCTCAGCCTTTGATTACGGGTATATGTTATGTCCATCTTTAAGTTGGATTTTAGTTTTGCTTTGTAATATAATAGAACCTCTAGGATTTTAATGTTTCCTTCTCTTACCCAAAGTTAACTCACTACAGTAATAATTACACTGTTATGAAGTCTGTGTACCATGATACCATTCGGGTTAAAACAACATAAAAGCAAACTGTGCCTGGCATTTGAGTGCTCAGTATGACAGACGTGAAGGTTATGTGATCTGGGCTGCTTGGGTGACTGTCTGAGAAGAGGTGTGGCATCCAAGATGTGTTTGTATTCTGTTGGAACTTCTTACAACGAGTATCTGTTTCTTTTATTCTTTTTTAGAAGTTTTTTGTTGGTTTGTTTGTTGGCTTTTGTTTTTCGAGATAGGGTTTCCCTGTGTAACCCTGGATGTCCTGGAACTCGCTCTGTAGACCAGGCTGGACTCAGTCTCACAGAGATCCACCTACTGTTAAAACCAACAACAACAACAATTTTTAACTGAAGGAAAAATTTACAATATAAAGTTAGATACTTTCCCAAATAAATTCACTGCTTCTTTTTCCCTTAAGTAGATGGAGAACAAAAAACGGTGTATTCTGACTACAGAACTATTGTTTCTCCAATAATTCAAGAAAAGAGAAAAATGCCAAACTATTCCATATAACCTAACAAACCTAACCTGTTTTCTGTTTGTTGAGACAGGGACTCCCTGTGTATCTCTGGCTGGCCTGGAACTCAGAGATCTGCTTGCCTCTGCATTCCAAGTGCTGGGATTAAAGGTTCATGCCACCAAACCCAGCAGATTTTTTTAGTACAATTTTTTATTTCTTTTTTAAAGATATCTTATTTTAGTTAATGTATACTGGTATTTTTGTCTGCATGTATGTTTGTGTACCACATGTGCATGCGCATTGCCCATGGAGACCCAAAAAGGGTATTGAGCCCATTTCCAGGTAACTCCTGGAACTGGAGTTAACAGATGGTTGTTAGCTGTCATATAGGTACTGGGAATTGAACCTGGCTCCTCTGTAAGACCAGTAAATGCTCTTAACTGCTAAGCCATTTCTCCAGCCCTAATAAATTTTTTTTCTGTGGAAATTTTCAGGCAAATAAAAAAATGAGACTCTTACAGCCGTGCTGCAGCAGTTAACACAGCCAGTTGGGTATTCCTGTAGCCTCCATCCTCTCCTCATTTGTTTTGAAGATTATCTCAAATATATAATTTCATATGTAAATACTTACGTACTTTCATCTCAGAGGTAAGGGTTCTTAGCCCGATGTGGTGGTTCACACGTCCAGCATTCAGAAGGCTGAAATAGAAGGCTGTAATCAGCCTAGGCTACATAGGATTCCAGCTTATCTCAGCTGTATGGTAGAATTCTGCTTCAGAAACCCAAAGTAGGGCGCAGGAGAGATGGCTCAGCAGTTAATCACTTACTGCTCTTACAAAGGACCTGGTTCCAACACTCACAGGTACTTGCAACCACCTCTAACTCCAGTTCCAAGGAATCTAATGCCCTCTCTGACCTCCTCAAGGAGGCTCCTGCATGTACATAGTGTACATACATATACTCAGATATACACACATAAAATAATTTAAAAACCCAAAATAAATTTGAAAAAGACTTAGCACAATACAAAAGCCCATATCACACTTTTAAAATGAGCAGCAGTTCCTTAATATCAAATCATTCAAAAGGCTTTTAATGCTCTATACTCAAATTATTAACTTTTAGTTTAAGTTGCTGTTTTATTTTTATTGTTTGAATCTTTTGAATTACTGTCCGTTCCCTTTCAATTTTAGTAGTATGTTTTCCCTCTATGATGAAAACAGTTTTTGGATATATGTGTTCATTTGTGTACAGGATCATATTGTGTGTGTGTGTGTGTCTGTGTGTGTGTGTGTATGCATGTGGAGGCCAGAGGTCAACCTCAAGTGTTGTTCTTCAGGCTGTCTGCCTTGTTTTTGAGTCAGGGTTCCTTATTGGCTTGTAACTTCCCAAGTAGGCTAGTTGGTTGGCTGCCAACAAGTCTCAGAAGTCTGCCTCCATACCCAGCTTTTTAAATGTATGGTTTCTGGGGGGTCCTTATTCTTGCTTCTTTTGTTTGGATAAAAGATCTCACTGTGTAGCCTTGGCTGGTCTGGAATTTACTATGTAGATCCGGCTGGGTCTATGAATTCCAGATAGAGATCTGCCTGCCTCTGCCTCGGCCTCCTGAGTGTGGGTGTTAAGGGACTAAACTGTGCCACCACATGTGAAACCCTGCTCTGCTTTCTAAGATAAGCACTCCTCTAACTGAGCAATCTCAGATCTGGTTTTGTTTTTAATTTAAAAAATATTAAGGTTTTAGCTTTTAATGCCTTTTAATATGAGAAATGCTGTTTGATATGAGAAAACTGAATAAATATCTAAGGTATTTTCATCTTCAATTTTAAAAAATGATTTAGGCATATTACTGGCTTTTGCTTTGTATCTATGCTTTGATTGTAATAGCAAAATTATACAAGTCAAAAATCATGCTGAAAGTGTCCTTTTTTAAATGTCTTTCTGATATCTGACTGCCGTGTTTTTGTTTCACATAGGTCTAATTAACAGAAGATGGCCAAGCCCAGTCACAGCAGCTATGTCCTCCAGCAGCTAAACAACCAAAGAGAATGGGGTTTTCTCTGTGATTGCTGTATTGCTATTGACGACATTTACTTCCAAGCACACAAAGCAGTTTTAGCTGCCTGTAGCTCCTATTTTAGGATGTTTTTCATGAACCATCAGCATAGTACTGCACAGCTGAATCTCAGCAACATGAAAATAAGCGCAGAGTGTTTTGATCTCATTTTGCAGTTCATGTATTTAGGAAAGATTATGACCGCTCCTTCCAGTTTTGAGCAGTTCAAAGTGGCAATGAACTACCTTCAGCTGTACAATGTTCCTGACTGCTTAGAAGATATACAGGATGCAGACTGTTCTAGTTCAAAATGTTCGTCTTCTGCTTCCAGCAAACAGAACAGCAAGATGATTTTTGGGGTAAGAATGTATGAAGACACAGCGGCCAGAAACGGCAATGAAGCTAACAGGTGGTGTGCAGAACCCAGTTCAACTGTGAATACACCACATAACAGAGAGCCTGATGAAGAATCTTTACAGTTAGCCAATTTTCCTGAGCCACTGTTTGATGTGTGTAAAAAAAGTTCTGTGTCCAAGCTATCTACTCCAAAAGAACGGGTGTCACGCCGCTTTGGTCGGAGTTTTACCTGTGATAGTTGTGGATTTGGCTTCAGCTGTGAAAAGTTACTAGATGAACATGTGCTGACCTGTACCAACAGACACTCGTACCAAAGCACCACAAGAGCTTACCACCGAATAGTAGATATTAGAGATGGAAAGGACAGTAACATCAAAGCTGAACTTGGTGAAAAGGATTCTTCTAAAACGTTTTCTGCACAGACAGACAAATACAGAGACGATGCCAGCCAGGCGCCCGATGATTCAGCTTCGACCACGGGAAGCAGAAAAGGCCTAGTGGAGTCTGGGGTAGCTGGTGAAGAGAAAAGTAGAGCTGCTGAGACGAAAAGAATCATTATCAAGATGGAACCACAAGACATTCCTACAGATGATCTGAAAGACTTCAACATTGTTAAAGTTGCTGATAAAGACTGCAATGAATCCACTGACAACGATGAACTAGAAGATGAACCCGAAGAGCCATTTTATAGATACTACGTTGAGGAAGATGTTGGCGTTAAAAAAAGTGGTAGGAAGACCCTAAAACCTCGGATGTCCATAAGCGTAGATGAAAGAGGTGGCTTGGAAAGCATGAGACCCCCTAACAATAGCAGTCCAGTACAGGAGGACGCTGAAAACGCATCCTGTGAGTTGTGTGGACTCACAATAACTGAGGAGGACCTGTCTTCTCATTACTTGGCCAAACACATTGAAAACATCTGTGCGTGTGGTAAGTGTGGACAGATACTTGTGAAGGGCAGGCAGCTTCAGGAGCACGCTCAGAGATGTGGAGAACCTCAGGACCTGACGATGAATGGGCTAGGAAATGCTGATGAGAAAATGGACATGGAAGAGAATCCTGATGAGCAGTCTGAGATAAGAGACATGTTTGTTGAAATGCTAGATGATTTCAGGGATAATCATTACCAAATAAACAGTATCCAGAAAAAGCAATTATTTAAACATTCTGCTTGTCCCTTTCGATGTCCTAATTGTGGCCAGCGTTTTGAAACTGAAAATTCAGTAGTTGAACATATGTCCGGCTGCCTAGATCAAGATATGTTTAAGAGTGCCATTATGGAAGAAAATGAAAGAGATCACAGACGAAAACATTTCTGTAATCTGTGTGGAAAAGGATTTTATCAGCGGTGTCATTTGAGAGAACACTATACTGTTCATACTAAGGAAAAGCAGTTTGTTTGTCAGACATGTGGAAAGCAGTTTTTAAGAGAGCGGCAGTTGCGTCTGCACAATGACATGCACAAAGGCATGGCCAGGTATGTCTGTTCCATTTGTGATCAAGGAAACTTCCGAAAACATGACCATGTACGGCATATGATTTCTCATTTATCTGCTGGTGAGACTATATGCCAGGTCTGCTTTCAGATATTCCCAAATAATGAGCAACTGGAGCAGCATATGGATGTTCATCTGTATACATGTGGAATATGTGGAGCAAAGTTTAATTTAAGGAAAGATATGAGATCACATTATAATGCCAAGCATTTGAAAAGAACCTGAGGGGTTTTCTACTGCACGAATATCTAGTTGATAGGCAGAACACCAAAGCAAAAAGGATATGAGCTATTTAGAAACTGATTTTATAAGAAGTGCTGGAAAAATTTTTCAAGGCCCTTTTACTTTAATATTTTTGTTTAGGACCTTAAGTATATTTTAGGCATTAAATGTTTATCATTTTTGTTGTTTCTTAAGAGCATTCTTTGTTCTAGTTTTCTTAACTACATTAAAATTACTTTTCAATATAGTCTGTAAGTGGCTGTTATCCCTTCCATGGCTATTAAACTAGTTTCTCTTTTTTATCAATAAGATAATGATTTCATTATTTCTATGTACTTTCATTTTTAAGGTTATTCTATGAAATTTTAAACCCAAGATCATTGACCATTCCTGCTTAAATTGTTAAAGAATTTTTAAATAATTATTTTAAACTTATCCTACTCATTTTTAGCTTCTTTTTGGTTTCTGCTTTTGGGGTTTTGGGTTTTTGTTTTGTTTTTTTGGTTTTTTTGGCTTTTTGTCAGTTGTGTATAGTGGGGTGGCTAATGTTCATTCTCCCTTATCAATGAATCCATATTCTTAAATTGACAAACTTATTAGGCAAGTGAGGTGCACTGAATCTAACCTACAAGGTTGACATGGGCTCAATCTTGGCCTAAGATTGATGGACCTGAGGAAATTCCTATAAATGAACATTTCCTATAATTGATAAAATGTTATCATTTAATAATCACATTTAAAACTTATATTAAGTGTAAATCCCAATGACTTTCCCTCACTTGAGAAATTAGTGGGGATAAGCCATTTTGTTTTGTGATACTGAATTTAACTATGATAGTTAATTAAAAAGACATCTTGTATTCATTAAAATATTTTAATTTAAAAATATTCTGATTTTTAAAGTGTGTTAGTTTATCAATTATTTTGTTTATAAATAGACTTTAATAGCTTTTTAGGAATATGCCATTTAAAGAAAAATGATTTTTCATTTTTAAAATTACTTTGGAACTGAGATTTGAAAAAGCTGCCATGTATATTGATAAATCTAATAAAATAAAGAAATCAATTTTAAATCTGGTTGTTCTATAAAAGTAGAGTGCACAAAAAGTGTGTTGTGTTTTACACCAAGATTTGGAGAAAATGTGTTGTGGCAAATTGCAGTTTATTACTATGCTTTATATATCACTTCCTGTAAAAGATACAAAATTTGAGAAGTATAAAATAATCACAGTATAGAAATGGAAACAGCTTCTACTTTCCAGGTAGATAGTTCTATTGTTAGTTGTTGTTGACAGGGTCTACACTATACCAGTTACATGTGAACTGAAACACTGGCAAGACAACCCACCAATAAACCGTCTAACAAATAGAATGCCTCTCAATGTGACTTCCTTGGAGCACGCTTCTACTGAAAGGGATTTAGTTAACACCTATTTTAAAAGTGCGACTTTGATTGTGGATGTAGTTTTAAAGCATTGCTCTTTATAGCTCCCGTGTTGTTTTTAAGGCATGCAAATCAGATGCTCGGGCTGCCTCGAGGATTGAGAGACTGTTTGCTAGTGCAGAGTTAGCTGAAAGTGCTAGAGCGCGGCGAGCAGAGAGCTAGGGGCATGTGTTGAGGTGTTAGCCAGGCCAGAAACGTGATCGTGAGGAGAGACACAAAAACATAAACGAGGTCTGGAGAATTTTTTCAAGGCCACATAGTTAACAGAAAAAAGCTGGAGAAGTCAATCGTTTTAAAATGCCTTAGAAATAATAGTGTAACAAGGACTTGAAACTGAAATACAAGATGCATATGTAGATTACTAACAAGAACCTGATAAATGTTCCCTAACAAAGCCAGGTAACAGAGCAGTGTAAAGAGAGAGAAGACAAATTCAAATGATGTGCTCAGATTATATAGTAGCTGAGGGACGAAATTCCTTTGGGGTCACTTTCCCTACCAGGATTTCTGTCGCAAAGGGTTTCCCACAGTTAGAGGCATATCTAGATATTTTCCCTATTTGAAGGAGTCCTCTTTTTTTCATGAGGAAGAGAGGTTTAATTTAGTGTTGCAGTGTGGGCTAACAACTAACAGATTGGCACGCATATGCAGAAGTGTAATCTAACTTTACCCAGCTGTTACCCTGATAGTTTTGAGAAGCCATGTTTGTTGCTCTTTTCTTCCCATTTCATACTATGTAGTATACATGTTTTGGGAGTTAAGCTGCAGGGTAGCACAGGTTTCTCCAAGTAGAATGTACAATTTTCAACAAGACAGGGTTCAGGTAATAGTTATTTAGCTTGTAAAATTAAGGGGGATGAAAAGCATCCACCACTTCCTCTCCCATCCCGCTGGCCTTTCTGAGCTGGGACCAAAAGCTCTGCCTCTTTTGCTGCTTTCTGCCTTTGATGGTTCCCACATTTAGGATCCAGATTTTCAGATCTGGAGAGAAAAAGAGAAACTAGATAAGATTGATAGTATCATGTCCCTTT
The DNA here is from genome assembly GCA_026225945.1 of Cricetomys ansorgei. Taxonomy (NCBI): domain Eukaryota; kingdom Metazoa; phylum Chordata; class Mammalia; order Rodentia; family Nesomyidae; genus Cricetomys; species Cricetomys ansorgei. Next base: position 524,858 of record JAMJFZ010002869.1, read on the forward strand.
TTCTGTCTCACAGTGAGTGATACTGTTTTCGTTTGAAGGCCCATTTCTGGAATTTCTTAATAAACAATGAACAGTCTAATTGGCTTTTTCCCTCTGCGGCTCCAGATCAAACCCAGAGCCTGACATGCCAGGTAGCTATCTGCCCTAGAGCTGTGTACGGGAATTCCCCTTTTGGAAACAGCAAAACTCTGGAGAAATAATCCATTTCTAACAAGGTTGACACTATAACATGAATCTATAATTTTTCATGAAGACTGAACCTCATAATTTAATAAAGTAAAATCAAGGCAGCAAAAGACTAGGACTCGTTTTAATCATCCCCCGCCCCCTTTTTTTTCCCTTGTAGCCCAGGCTGACCTCAAGATTATGCTGATCCTTCTGCCTCAGCCTCCCAAGTTCAGAAATTACAGATGTGAGCTAAAGCGTTCAGCTTCTCATGTCCTTTCAGGGTTTTCTGTTTTTTGAGGCAAGGTCTTGCTTTGTAGCCCAAGAAAGGTTGAAATTGAAGTCTCCATTCCTTTCTTGCTCCTTTGGGAGTGCTGGGATTGCAGTAATGCACCATCATGCCCAGTTAATTTCCTGTATTTTTTAAGTGAAATTTTTCAGAGAAATGACCCACATGAGTAACATGGTATGTAGCAAATATTTAATTAACATAAAGTAATTAACAATTAGGCTCTAAGAAAAATTAAATTAGAAGAAAGGATTCCAGAGAGTAATTTTAAAAGAATTAAACTGATAACCAGGTGGTGGTGGCGGCGGCGGCATACGCTTTCAATCCCAGCACTCAGGAGGCAGACGCAGGCAGATCTCTGTGAGTTCGAGGCCTGCCTAGTCTACAGAGTGAGTTCCAGGACAGCCAGAGCTACAACAAAGAGACCCTGTCTTGAAAAACAGAACAACAACAAGAAGAATTAAACTGAGTGTAGTAGTTTATGCCTGCCTGTAATCCCAGCATGCAAGAGGCTAGGCTAGGTTCAGATTCACTTGAGTTCAGGGCAATGCTGGTCTTCACATAGTCAGACCCTGTCTCATAAAAATGAAAGATACTAATGTGAACAACTTGCCAAGAACAACAACAATGGGCTTGAAAATCCGTGTTTCAGCTTGAGGCAAAAATATGAGCATGAGCTGGGTGGTTGGTGGCCTATACCTTTAATCCTAGCACTCGGGAAGGTAGAGGTAGTTCCATCTCTGAAACAGAAAGAGAGTTCAAGGCCAGCCAGGACTGCATGATACCCTGTCACAAGTTTTCTGGTTTTTGTTTTTGTTTTTTTGTTTTTAGAAAAACTTTTTTCACCATTGCTCTGTTTTGGTCAGTTCCTCAACTTTGTTCACCATCCTCTTTTCTTATATAAATGTTCCCCAATGACAAAATGCCAATTCAATATTATTAACAACTAGGATTGCAGAGTAGCGGACATTGAGGGGAGTACGTCTTTGTAGAAGCCTGACCTCAGTGCTTGGTAGCTGAGGCTCAATGAACTAGGTGTGATCGGCTGATAGTGTGGGTGCTGAGAAGCTAACACAAGTGAAGCCAATTGAAGTTATATCTCAGATTAGGGAACCCATAGTCCGCTCATAGTGAGGCTCTCTGTAGTTCCAGTATCCATTTCTTTAGCACTCTATACTCAGAAGTTTTGCACACAGAATTTTAATTAATCTTCCTCCCCTTTGAGGTAAGTATACTAATTTTCCAGATGGGGGACTAAGGTCCAGAAACTCAGTATTTTTCCTAAACCACACGGAAAGTATATATTGGGCCTGGGATTTGAATTTAATCTTTCATTTAGGCTACATTCTTGTACTTTTAATCATGACGACACATGTTCCATCTACAAAGAAGCACCTTTTCAGCATAGAACACATGGTAAAGATCATGTGAGGCTGTGCTCCGTGGTCATCTGTCATCTGTGATGCCTGGTAAGATGGCTGGTAATAGTGGATTCCTAAGGAACAATCAGGTGAGAATATGAGAGTAGGAAGCAAAACTATTTGAATGGATCATCAGAATGCTGTTTTCAAAATAGAAAATGCCGAGGAGTATTGATTTGGCTTCATTGAAACTTCAAGCATTTGGTGGGGCAGTTAGTTACTGGGAGCCCCGTAATCAGTTGAAAGTTAATTTGAATTTGAATTGGACAGTGTCTGTGCATGGGGCTTCCCTTCCCTTTCTGTTCCTGTTCTTTGTGTTTTAAATCTCTCCACCAACCTCTATTTCCTTGTATTGGTAATGGAACTAATGAGTTAAAAAAGTCAGATTCCTTGAGCAAATATCCCTGAGAAAAAAGCAAGATGACGGAATGACCAGTTTCCTCTTTTTGCCTTAATAGATGTGGATTCGAAACTCACTATTCTTTGGACAGCAAACAGATTTTCCCCTCCTCCGTTGGTGCAGTGTGGTTACTAAAGGAGCCTGCTTAAAAACAAAAGTTGGTTATTCTAACAATGTATAATTCCATTTATGAAAAACCTACAGATTTCCTCAAAGACAGTCTTACTTACAGAAAGAAGTATCAGCTTCATAACCACCCCAATCTAGCAGCACTTAAAAAAAAGTTAAAAAAAAAAGTTAAATACTACGTTAAGGTAAACAATGTGATCCTAATCTTTGCAGTTATGATTTAATGTCTATACAACAGATTCTATGCTAAACTATACTTTAATACCTTGTCTATCACGTGTCAATATTTTTAAAGTAAGAGAATGGGATGGAGAAGATTCTGACTGGTACCCATCTAGCTATTTAAGTGGCCTGCTGTTCACTGGTCTCTGTCAAACTAGTACCTGTTATTTAGTAATAGGTGTAGTCTCGATAAAAACATGAAATTTAGCAACGCAAATTTTAGCAAAGGCAAAAAGAGAAGGTTTTTCATGTCTGTGTCTGTCAGTGACAATTTATAGATAGAAACTAAAATGACAGTAACAACTTGTAAATCCATACTAATTCTGACCAGTTTATTACTAACATTCATATGCACATACACATTAAAAGAAAAGGGCTGTGCTTGGGAGACAGAGGCAGGCAAACCTCTGAGTTCAAGGACAGCTTGGTCTACAGAGCGAGTTCCAGGACACAAATAAACCGTGTCTCAAAACAACAAAAGTTGCATAGTAGTCTATAGTGACCTATTTGAAAAAAGGACTTCAGTTAAGAGCCTTTAAGCCTTATTTAAAAGAATGCTATGGTGTTCTTACTCTGCTTCAGCCAATAGTTTATACCTGTTTAGTCACTCTACCGAGTGAGTAGACAGAGCAAGGTTTTTTGTTTGTTTTGAAGACTGGGTTTCATGCAGAGCCCAGAATGGCCTTGAACTCCTGATCCTGCCTCCACCTCCCAAGGGCCAGTATCACAGGCGTACATCACAGATAGTCTAATGATAGTCTAGATTATGAAAAGCACCTTTTCCTTCAATTGCTTATGTTCCCTGATGTGAGAAAAACATCTTAAGGGACTCATTTTTGTGGTTTTTAAATTATTTTTATTTTACGTGCATTGGTGTTTTGCCTGCATGTACATCTGTGTGAGGGGTCAGATCCCTTGGATCTGGAGTTACAGGCAGTTGTGAACTGCCGTGTGGGTGCTGGGAACTGAATCCAGGTCATCTGGAAACAAGTGCTTTTAACTGCTAAGCCATCTCTCCGGCTCCTTGTTTTGTTTTTTAAAAGGTTACTAATATTAGGGCAAAACATTCCTTCAGAAATACCACTCTACCCAATATCATAGTGGGCAGGTTGGGAGAGTTATAAACCTAGAACATGTTCCTGGCCGTTTGCAGAGTATGCACCTAATATTCGAAGAAAGTAGTGTTCGTGTGAGGGCGGAAGCCTAAAAACATGAGCTTTGAGATTCATCACATCTGTATTTCAGTCAGCTGTTTGTCGTTAACAGACGCATTGTAAAGCTGTCTTGCTTGAGGGAAGCACCGCTTCCTCTGAGCTCCCACTCGCCTGACACCCGTCTTGCCTTGAGCACTTGTGTATCCAGCCAATCTTGCTTAGACCATACAAAAACAAAATTAAAGGTGCCTTGTATTTGGGGAATTACATCAGTTATAATACTTTATACTCGAAAGGTACAGTGAGTCACATTTGAGAAATGAATAATTCAAGTTCTAGGAGCTCTCGTTCCTACTGTCCCTTTGACAGCGTGCCAGCGCCAAGCTAAAATGCTATGACCTAAGCATGATTGTCTTGTAGAGGAGCTGACTTGTGATACTATTTTCTTGAGTTTTGTCTTTTTCTGTGTGGCAGTGGTGAAATAGGGCCTTCTAAGCCTCTGGAGAAGTGACAGATCTGAATTTGGAGAGGACATGGGGAAGAATCATTCTTCAACAGATAATCTTTAAGTGCAGACCCAGGAAATCAAATCTGAAGTGGCACCATCTTTTCTGTCTCCCTGACAGACGTCATCAACCCCCAAAGTTCCAGTCGCAAAGATCCAAGAAAACTCGATAAAGATCACTTTGGAATCACTTTGTCGTAACAAAACTGATTCACGGTGACTCTCCTAGTATTTATGGAGAATCTGCTGAAGAAAAGTGACTGTAAAAGTCATGTGACATCAGCAATTAATGCTACACTAAAATGAAACTTTATGCCATGTAACTTCACGGTTCCCTTCTAGAATAAAAGGGTTTGCCAGGCTACGGTAAATACATATAAGGGGAGATAATTACAAACGTCCATAAACACGTACCATTCTAAGCTTAAAATAACCAGAATTATAGCTTATACATTATGAAACGTAGTTAAGCAATTTAAAAGGATTATACTAAAAATATCTGTAGAGTATAAGTGAAAAGAAATAGGTACAGAAAGGGAAAACCCAAGACCAGTGCTTTTAACAAGGTAATGTAGCTATTATGGAGATGTAGCACCTGTCTTCCTTTCTCACTACGGACCAGTCACACACTTGCTGATGAATATTAGTGTAGCTTCTGTTTTTAAAAGCCTCTAGAACAGAGGAGCGTTATTCGGTGGTAGATTTTCACAAATCATACATTGTTTTCTTCTGAATACGGTCCCATGATGCAGAATAAATTTTTTGTTAATCTTAGAACTAATGTATAGTGCCATGCTCAGCTTCAGATTTCAAAATAAAATTAAGTACTAAATGAAATATAAGTGATAATATGTTTATAAAAACACCTTTCCTGAGGAAATTAGTGAGATTTGAATCTGGCTATGACTACAAATGCCTTGCTATACATACGCTTCTTAATCATATGAACCTTATGACCATATTATTTCCTTATTGTGAATATACTTTTACTTTTTGTTAACTATGTGACTAATTCCTCATTGTTTCTGTGTGTGTGTGTGTGTGTGTGTGTGTGTGTGTAATATCAAATGTTTAAATGCTCACTTTGTTTTTATGCAAAATTCCTCAAATATTTTAATAAGTTACACAAAGAAACCTGTCTTAAGAAATGAAAAATGACAGCCAGGTGATAGCCAGCACTCAGGAGGCAGAGGCAGGCGGGTCTTTGTGAGTTCTAGGCCAGCCTGATCTACACAGTTCCAGGACAGCCAGGGCTACACAGGGAAACCCTGTCTCAGAAAACCAAAAAATAAAAAAAGAAATAAAATGAAAAGTGGTGGCACATGCCTTTAATCCTAGTACTCTCAGGAGGCAGAGGCAGGCGGATCTCTGTGAGTTCAAGGCCATCCTGGTCTACAGAGTGAGTTCTAGGACAGCCAAAGCTATATAATGAGACCTTGTCAAAAAAAATTTTTTTAATTAAGAAAAGCCTAAGATAGTTTCTAGAAACTAACTGGCTGAAAAATCAGAGTCCACCATAAGGGGATAATGGGGAGAGAGGAGAAATCCATCAAAGAGTTCAAATACAGAAGCCAGGCATGGCAGTGTATGCTGGTAATCCTGGCACTTGGGAGATAGAAGTGAGAGGATTAAGAAAAATTCAAGGCCAGCCTGGGCTACAGATGAATTCAAAGCCAGCCTAGGCTACATCAGACCTTATCTCAAACAAACAGACAAAAATATATTCCAAATATATAACTGCTTTAAGACAAAAAGTCTAGACGTGTTAGAGTTTAAACAGCCACTAGAGTTAAATCTCCTTGGGGAGCATGAAGAAGCATACAGAACCACGGGCTTCTTAAAATACATGGAAAATACAAAAAAAACTCCCAATAACTAAAGGAGCCAGATCAAGATAGAAATGACTCAACAAACAATTTTTGACTTAACTTTTATTTTATTGCACTAGATTTACTAAAGAAAATGGTTTGAATTTGATTGTACTAACAAGTGTAATGAATTATAATAATTATAAGTAGCATAAATGCATACTATATTGTGACTGTTTTCTGTATATTATTTTAAATGGCATTTTTGGATTATATACAGTATTTTTGTTACATTTTAAATCGCTTTGACCTAATAAAATTTCCTCCTCTACATTCAGAAGTTAAACTGTCTGTACATTAATTTCATTTGTATTGCATTGCTTTGCAACCTGATTCTTTAAAACACAGTTGGATAAGTTCTCAACCTTCCCCGTGTACTGTCACAGTAATGTCACCAGAGGTGGTCATGTGTGGCCTAAAGAGAATTAGCTAAGATTTTATTTCTGAATCTTAGTTGTTGTAGTTGTTGTTTGTTTGTTTGTTGATACAGAAAAATGATTTGAAAATATTGCTTCATGGCACATATGGAAACAAATTGGGCTTATTCCTGACTTAAAATAACTACTTGTAAGAACCTGTTAAGAGTATTACCTTTTTCAGAGACTCCCTTACTAAAAATAGCAAACATAATTTACTATTCAAAGAAATAACTTATCCAGTATAATTCACTTTGCTTATTTTCAGGTAAGGGATTTTTTATGTGTTGACAACAATGGAACATTTAGTCTGCCCCTCCCCTTGACAGACTGTTTCAGACTCTTGCCCAAGGAACACTATTCAGGTTAACACTCGAGATGAGGAAGGCAGATGGTCTGCAGCTCCCAGTCACCTCTCTTGGAAAGCGTCTCTTCCAGGTCCAGGTTTTTAGCTTTCCACGTGAGGACACGGCAGTCTCCTTGCCCATCTTTCTATGTGTCTTCTGTTTAGTTGTGACTTAAGACTAAGCTTTGTAGTTTTTTGAGACAGGGTCTCACTCTGAAGTTCAGGCTGCCTGCCCTCAACTAGTGGTGATCTACCTGCCTCTGCCTTCAGAGTTCTGGAATTACACATTTAAATCGCCATACCAAACAAGACAAATTCTTAAGACTCCTGTAGAGACAGGGAATTGGAGAATTGTAAGACCAGGGACTTCAGGGCTTACAAGGTAGCTCACCAGGTTAAGGCACTTGCCACCAAGCCTGAAGACCTGAGTGTGATTCCCAGAACCATGTGAACACCATCTCTCTCAAGTTGTCCTCTGACCTCCACATGCACTAGGACACACGTGCACTCACGCACAGAATAAGTATGTAATGGGAGGAGGACACAAGGCCAGCCAGTGTCATGTAGCAAGACCCTGTCACAAAAAGGGGCAGAGGCACTTTAAAAGAAATAAAATTACACTGCTCGTAGAGGAGATCTTAAAGATAAGCATTAGTTGGACTCTAGCCTACTCATACGGCCTCAAATACCAGCTAACACTCCTCACATCGTCTTAGGCCTCGTGTTAGCTCTCTAGATCTCTAGCACAGATACTTTCAGATGTGAATCTGTTTCATCTTTTAGTCTCTGCAATGTCATTTAATATAGAAATGTACAAGAGGATTTTCTTCTTACACAGGAGAAAGATGAAGTTGTTTGCCGACTGAAATATTGTGCTTTGGGTGACTTGTAATAAACAAGTGAACGGGCTGGGAATAGAGCCCAGAGACAGAGTGCACTGCAGGCTTTGTGTACATGAAACCTTGGGTCCAATCCCTAACACCAAGTTAAAAAACAAAACCTACCAAGCTAGGAATTACTACTGTGTTCTGGACACTCGACTAGGGACTACAGATTAATTGAAGAGTATTTATAGTATGTTAAAGCTCTTGAGTCTTTGGCCAATCTGTGAAAATTTAGTTTTAAAAAATAATTTGAAAACAGTCTAGTATATATGATCTGTGGAGAGAGACGTTACCTGTTGTAAATCAGTACTGATTTACATGTAGGTAATGGCCTGGTGAACTTTGTTTCGGTTGAATGTTAACTGCCATTTTAAAAATCATTTGTAGGGAGGCAGCTCAGTTGACAAAGAGTGCAGCCTAGCATACTTGAAGCTCTGCATTGGATCCTTACATGAATAAACCCGGCTTGTTGACACATGCTTATAATCTTAGCATTTGGAAGGTAAAGGTAGGAGAATCAACAGCTTAAGGTCATCTTTGGCCACATAGTGAGTTTGAGGTCAGCATGGGCTACATAAGACCCTCTCTCAGGGGCTAGGGAGAGGGCTCAGTGGTTAAGAGCACTCACTGGCTGCTGTTCCAGAGGACCCAGGTTCAATTCCCAGCACTCATATGGCAGCTCACAACTGTCTGTAACTCCAGTTCTAGGAGATCTGACACTGTCACACCAATGCACATAAGATAAAATTAGTAAATTATTTTTAAAAATAAAAATAAAAAGCAGCCATATATTATAAAAGACCCTATCCAAAAAATCAGTTGTAAAAATATGATAAAACAAAATGACTGATAACTCTGACATCTAAATTCTGGTATAGTATTCATATACATAGAATTATTCTTCTAATAGAATGAGATAAAAAAAGTTGGGGCTGGTAAGATCGTTCATTGTTTTAAGAATGGCTTCTGCATAATCAAGAGTACTACACTTCAGATCCCAGCATGCATAAAACAGGATGGGTGCACCCCACACACCTGTAGCTCCAGCTGAGTGGGTGTTAGAAAGGGACGATTGCTGGGGCTTGCTGGCTTCCAGCCTACACAACTGAAATTCTCAGGTTCAGCAAGGGACCCTGTCCCAAAGAACGGGAGGAGGGTGATAGAGAAAAACAGTTTACACTGTCTTCTGACTTGTGAAATTGAATGGGCATGCATACAGGTACATGTATGTATTTGGTACATGCAAACACACACACACACACACACACACACACACACACGCACGCACATAATAAAAAATTTAAAAAAACATAGAAGTTGAGTATCTTCTTTTTCACTTCATTTTTCAAGGGCAATTTTCTGTGTTGTTACAAATCTTGTAAACAGGGCTGGAGAGATGGCTAAGCAGTTAAGAGCATTTACAGATTTTCCAGAATTCAGTTCCCAGCATCCACCTCCAGTGGCTCAAGACTACCTGTAATCCCAGCTCCAGGTGATCCAGTGCTCTCTCTGGCCTCTGTGGGTACCCATACACACATGCCATACAGAGACACAGACACACATAAAAAAACAAAAATGTTTTTCTTTTTTTGTTTTTCTGAAACAGCGTTTCTCTGTTGTGACTCCTGCTGTCCTGGAACTCACTCTGTAGACCAGGCTGGCCTTGAATTCACAGAGATCTGCCTGCCTCTGCCTCCTGAGAGCTGGGATTAAAGGCCTGGGCTACCACCACCTGGCAAAAAACAAATCTTAAAAAATAAAAAGGGATGTGAGGACAAATGTCTGTTTCCAAATATTAGTGCTAACCTAGCATTATTTTTATAATCTTGGGATTTTGGGCATGGTGGCTCACGCCTTCAATCCTAGCACTCGGGAGGCAGATGCAGGCAGATCTCTGTGAATTCGAGGCCAGCCTGCTCTACATAATGACTTCTGGGGCAGCCAGGGCTGTGATGAAAGACCTTGTCTCAAAATAAATCTTCTAGATAATTTTATACCTACGTCATCATTCATCATGTGCATTTATGTAATCACTTTTTGTTGATATTTAAGCCATTCCCAATTTATTGTTGCCACCATAAGTAGTAACACAGGTGTTTTCTATTGTTTCTCTAGGACGGACCTCACACAAATTCATATTAAACGATGTGAAAACAAATGCACTCTAACATGGTCCTCTAGAAAGACTGTAGCAGTAGGCAGGTCTAGTAGGGTTTGCTGTACCACTGGTAACACAGATATCTGGTCAAAAACTCGCTGATTTCATCATCTATAATGGCTGTGATTTTAAGTATTTATTTACTTTGTGTTTACCATTTCAATCTACAGCTCACTCTGGCCTGGAACTCACTGTGTAGTAATCTTCCTGCTTCTTTGTCCTGAGCACTGATTAGAGGTCTGTGCCACCACACCTACCTGATATGTGTTTTGAAACGAATTCTGAGCTATAATTATCAAAAAGAAAAAAACCCGCCTGTTTTAAAACATAATACAAACATAAAACATAAACAAGGGAATTGTAAAAAAAAGAAATAAATCAACAAAATTAATATAATGTTCTATGACTAGAGAAGTTTCACATTAAATGAAAATTATATTACTGTATCTTTGTGGGGAAGGCTCAAGATGACATGTATTGTACAAAACATGTAAACATTAATTTACTAGGTGAAAAGTGAAAGCAGAAAAATATAGCTAATAAAAATGCAGGTTTGGTTGCTGTTTTCATTCCAGAAATCTGCTCAAAGATGAATGTAGTGGGAGACTGTAAGAGCTGCTCGCAGTGACTGCATAGAGAGGGCATAGTTACCTCACAAAATGACCCCTCCCCTTGAAGTGCTAAGGATCTCTGAATGTGCCAGGTTTGGGCCAGCCAGCTCTCAGTCTTGTATTGCTTAAGGTGTGTGGAGACAGACTGAATCATGTCCCGTTCCCTTAGAGGCCAAAGAAGGCATTAGATCCTTTAGAACTAGAGGTACAGGTGGTTGCTAGCACCCATGTGAGGGCCAGGTCCTCTATAAGAGCAAGTCTCTCCAGCCCACTACCTCCCTCGCTTTTTAAAGATTCGTTTTTAATATCATACTAAAGAATATAATAAAAGGTGTTTTACCTGCATGAATGTGTACCATCTGCTTGCCTAAGGTTTATTTTTTATTTAAGTGCGTTTGCCTTTGTGAGTTTATGTGCACTGGAGTACAGGAGACCAGGGAGGTCAGAAAAGGGTGACATTTCCTAGCTCTGGAGTTAATAGTTGTGAGTTCCCAACCTGCATGTTGGGAACTGAACCGGGCCCTGCAAGAGTAGTTCGTACTCTTTAACTGCTGAGCTGTCTCCCCAGCTCCCCCCTCCTCCCTCCCTCTTTTGTTGAAATAGGGTCTCACCATGTGCCTCAGCCTCCCCAGTGCCGGCTACCTATGTCTGGTCTGTTATTTAATCCTTTTCCTATTTCAAAATTTTCTCTAATTCCTTTCATGAAAAATAGGGAATTATAGTTAAGTCAGCTAAGTCAATGAGATGAAGAAATCAATGGCAAATATGTTTCTAAAAACTGGAAATCACATGTAGGAATACATTTTTTTTTTTAAAACTTACATTTTTCTTAAGTTTTTATAGAATTTTGAGCTGGAGAAACGGTTCAGAGGCTAAGAGCACTTGCTGCTCTACCAGAGGACTGGGGTTCAACTTCCAGCATCAGAACCATATGTAACTCTAGCTCTAGGGGTCCTGATAACACCGCAGAAATCTGCACCACATCGCACATAGCCCTGACACACACACAATTAACAAGTTTTATAGACTTTTGTCAACATTACCTTTTGCATCACACAAAAATCCTCCATTACTGTTTCATATAACGTACTAGCAAGCTTCAAAGGGTGGCTTTCCTCTCCTGAAGCTTCGAAAACAAAACGAAAAACAAATCCTACAGCACAAAAAGCTGCTGAATGCATCGCGACCCCGATATTCAATTCAGAACTCATCTGCACACCTTGAATCCCAGGCAGGTGGATCTCTGTGAGTTCGAGGCTAGCCTGGTCGACACAGTGAGTTCCAGGACAGCCAGAGTTACAACAGAGAGACCGTGTCTCAGAAAACCATCTCATGTGCCCTCGTGGTTGCCCCCACTCCAACCCCTCCTCCGGAACGCGCACACTGACACACTTTCCTTCGATCTGTGTGTGTCTGGGTCCCGTGCCCTCATCCGACTTCCCCCAGCGCCTCTCTCCAACTATGTTTACCCCTTCGCCACACAACGGCCTAAGCACGGACCATTTTTCCTTTTCATCTCGTCCTAAGCACCTGTCAAAGTCTGCGGGGATGACTGTCCTCAGCTCCCCACCGTGGTGAAGCGGGGGCTCCATTACAGGTGTCCGCTCTCCCGGGGCCCAGAAAGTACTTTTCCAGAATCATCCTCGTATTCCAGCTAGAGAGCGGAAGACGCTCGCTCTTTTTTCATCTACCTCCTCTCACAAGTGTGTGCCGCCAACCTACGACTTCTCCGCAGGAAAAACACACAGGCTCACTGGCCGGAGCCCCGCAGTGAAGCGACGAGCTGCTGAACAGGATTCCGCGTGCGGGGTGGGGCTGGGGTGGAGTCGGGGCGAGACACGGGCTGATTTCACGGTACGGCTCGAAAGAGGACACGAGGGAAGCGGAGACCCGACAGCTGGGCCGAGCAGGGAGGCCCCGCGGGCCGCCTCGGCCTCTCGCGCCGCGCGGGAAGCCGCCCGCCCTCCCCGGGAAGCCCCGCGCAGCCTCGCCCGAGACGCGCGAGGGGAAACTCCACATCCACCCAACTTCACGCCCCCCGTCCCCCGCCCCCCGCCGCCGCCCTGCAACCGCCTCGCACCCCGCCCGGGTCCCCGCTGCTGGAGAGACAGGGGCGGGGAAAGAGTTCGTCCCGGCTGTTCTTTATTCGGTGCAAGCGCCTCGGAAAGCGTTCGCTCACCCGGAGCCGGGTCAACCAAACCCTGAACCGCGCCAAAACCCTTCCCGGGGCGGGGGGCGGGGGGGGGGCAGCTCCCCTCCCCGCGCCGCCTGCGCGCGCGCCACACCCCGCGCCACGCCCTGCGCCCCGCGCGCGCGCGCGTGCGCCTGTGTGTGTGTGTTGAAGGTCCTGCGTTGCTCATTGGGCGCCTGCCCTGCCAATCCGACTGACGTCAATGAATCACGCCTTAGAAAAAGCAGACAGAGTGGGAAAGGGCGCTTACGCCCCGGCTCCCGCGGCGCGAGCCTAACGCCCCCCAGCGGCAGGAGGCACTGGGCGGGGTTTCATTTGCATAACGGCCGCCCCCGAGTCTCCCCTCCCGGGGCCGGAGTCCCGCCCCTCGCCCAACTATCTGATATCTGTTGGACCAGCGGCTGGTCACTCCGACCAGGCAAGCCTGTGGGGGCGCTGGGCGGGTTGGTGCGGGCGGTCCCGGGGGCGGATTGGCTCCGGGAGTTTCCAGCAGGCAGGGGGCGACTATAAGAAGGGGGAGCACGGCCGAGGGAGCCGGCAGACGCTGGTCGCGCTCGTGGGAGCTTGTCGGAGGCGACCGTTGGCTGGGCTCCCGGCTTGCCTCTCCCGACGCTGTCGTCCTAACGTCGCTCTGCCTGTTTTTCAGTCAGGATGTCCGCCCGCGGCCCGGCTATCGGCATCGACCTGGGCACCACCTACTCGTGCGTGGGGGTCTTCCAACATGGCAAGGTGGAGATCATCGCCAACGACCAGGGCAACCGCACCACCCCCAGCTACGTGGCCTTCACGGACACGGAGCGCCTCATCGGCGACGCCGCCAAGAACCAAGTGGCCATGAACCCCACGAATACCATCTTCGACGCCAAGAGGCTGATCGGGCGGAAGTTCGAGGACGCCACGGTGCAGTCGGACATGAAGCACTGGCCGTTCAGAGTGGTGAGCGAGGGTGGGAAGCCCAAAGTGCAGGTGGAATATAAAGGGGAGATGAAGACCTTCTTCCCCGAGGAGATTTCCTCCATGGTCCTCACTAAGATGAAGGAGATCGCCGAAGCCTACCTGGGGGGCAAGGTGCAGAGCGCGGTCATCACTGTCCCGGCCTATTTCAACGACTCGCAGCGCCAGGCCACCAAGGACGCGGGTACCATCACGGGCCTCAACGTGCTGCGCATCATCAACGAGCCCACGGCCGCGGCCATCGCCTACGGCCTGGATAAGAAGGGCTGCGCGGGCGGCGAGAAGAACGTGCTCATCTTTGACCTGGGCGGCGGCACCTTCGACGTGTCCATCCTGACCATCGAGGACGGCATCTTCGAGGTGAAGTCCACGGCCGGCGACACCCACCTGGGCGGCGAAGACTTCGACAACCGTATGGTCAGCCACCTGGCGGAGGAGTTCAAGCGCAAACACAAGAAGGACATTGGGCCCAACAAGCGCGCCGTGCGCCGGCTGCGCACCGCCTGCGAGCGCGCCAAGCGCACCCTGAGCTCGTCCACGCAGGCCAGCATCGAGATCGACTCGCTCTACGAGGGCGTGGATTTCTACACGTCCATCACCCGCGCCCGCTTCGAGGAGCTCAACGCCGACCTCTTCCGAGGGACCCTGGAGCCCGTGGAGAAGGCGCTGCGCGACGCCAAGCTGGACAAGGGCCAGATCCAGGAGATCGTGCTGGTGGGCGGCTCCACCCGCATCCCGAAGATCCAGAAGCTACTGCAGGATTTCTTCAACGGCAAGGAGCTGAACAAGAGCATCAATCCCGACGAGGCGGTGGCCTATGGCGCCGCCGTGCAGGCGGCTATCCTCATCGGCGACAAATCGGAGAATGTGCAGGATCTGCTGTTACTCGACGTGACTCCATTGTCGCTTGGCATCGAAACAGCTGGCGGAGTCATGACCCCACTCATCAAGAGGAACACCACGATCCCCACCAAGCAGACGCAGACCTTCACTACCTACTCAGACAACCAGAGCAGCGTGCTGGTGCAAGTGTACGAGGGCGAACGGGCCATGACCAAGGACAATAACCTCTTGGGCAAGTTCGACCTGACTGGGATCCCCCCAGCACCCCGTGGGGTCCCCCAGATCGAGGTTACCTTCGACATCGACGCCAACGGCATCCTTAACGTCACCGCTGCCGACAAGAGCACCGGTAAAGAAAATAAAATCACCATCACCAACGACAAGGGTCGTCTGAGCAAGGACGACATTGACCGTATGGTGCAGGAGGCAGAGCGGTACAAATCGGAAGATGAAGCTAATCGCGATCGCGTCGCGGCCAAAAACGCGGTTGAGTCCTATACCTACAACATCAAGCAGACCGTGGAAGACGAGAAACTGAGGGGCAAGATTAGCGAGCAGGACAAAAACAAGATCCTCGACAAGTGTCAGGAGGTGATCAACTGGCTTGACCGAAACCAGATGGCGGAGAAAGATGAGTACGAACACAAGCAGAAGGAGCTTGAGAGAGTGTGCAACCCCATCATCAGCAAACTTTACCAAGGCGGTCCTGGCGGCGGAGGCGGCGGCTCCTCTGGGGGACCCACCATCGAGGAAGTGGACTAAGCTTGCTCTGGAATCCGAGTAAACCTCTTTTCCTTCCTTTCTTTTTTTTCCCTTTTGATTTCTTTGAAATGTCCTTGTGCCAAGTAAGATCTGTAGTTGGAAGTTTTTAGTCTGGTGCATACACACGAAAGGAAAGGTGCGACAGTTTAGTTATAAACGGTTAGTTCTAAAGTTTGATTTGGGGGAAATGAGGTTTCTCTTTAGTGCATTTTAAGTGATTATTGCGGATTTGCGTATGGGTTTTTTTTTTTTTTTTTTTTTTTGGGTTAAGCTTAGTTTGTACGTGGAGATTTGCTCAAAATGGGAAACCTGATGTTTGCACACCTGTCCTATGGAAGCTTGGTAACAGTAAGATACAGAGAAGCTTGAATTGTTTATTTTTATGTACCACTTTGAAATTAAAGTAAACATTGCAGTAATTTTAAAGACAGGTATATTCTGTAAACACGTAAATGCAAATTTAAAGTAAAGCTGAAACTGATCTCAAAAATTGCTGTCTGGAGTTTTCAATTTTTTCTTCCCATGTTTATGTTTATCTTTTAGTATGGTGTGAAATTTATCTAATCCAATTTTCTCCAATTCTTAGATGAAGTTCCTGCCTTGAATCACCAACAATTTAAGGGGTGAAGAATCTTGGTAAACTTTTCTCCCCCTCTTTTGTACAAAAACCTGTTGAGTCTCCTGGTGAATCTAAACTCCTAAGCCCCTGCTTCAGTATTCAAGTTTTAAAGAACAAACAAAAAACCTACATGAATGTTGTAGGAAAGTACAAGTTGTATTACAGAGTCCCATATAGTCTTTGTCTATAGGAACAAAAATGACAGCTTCTTTTCTAATAGCCAGAGTATAGAAGCATGCAGTAACATACAGGTCCTGAAACAAGAACCAGCAGGCAAATTTAAAAGTGAGTCAGTGTTGAGTCCAAGTCTGGTCAAGCTTGTTTTAGTTTCCTATAAAGCAGCTCAGCTGTTCCGAGCTTACGGCAATTCTGTAAGAACCTGTTTGGCAGTTGTAATTATTTGGGAAGTGGTTTCTTTTCTGATTTGAAGATCTTAGAGCTTTTACAATACCTGTTTCAAATCACTACTGTAGTTAAATTTTTTGTGTATCATTTATCTGGGGATGGACGGCTTGTGTTAATGGTTCTCTCCACCCTGTGTCCCCCCAGGATTGAACTCGGGTTTCCAGGTTAGTAGCAAGTGCCTTTACCTGCTGAACCACTTGGCTTTTAGTTTTTAGTGGAATTATGTTAAAAGTTCCTTTAAGGGGAACTTGGGAGAAATTTAGTAATTGATTTGAAAATGCATAGTTTTAACAGCACATAGACATTTTAATATCTTCCTAACATGATGCAAAGTTGCTTCATGTAATTTTTTTTAAATACTAGTGAATTTTAGAAGCTTTACTTTCAGTTTAATAGTGGGTACTTCTTCGTTATTCGCTGAGATTTACTTTTTGAATAGTAGTGCAACTTATTTTAAAAATTAGGAAACAAGTTAAGGGTATTTGGGTTTTGGTAATGACCTTGTAACATTATAGTTGACCCTTATGTGTAAATAGATCTTTCTTTTAGCAAGCTTCTCTTAGGTGGGAGAAGGAAGGTAATGGACAGTTGTGAAATTGCTTCAGAATACTCAGAAAGATTACTCCATACATTGGAAAGGTGAAAGCAGATTAATCTATGCTGGTGTAATACTAGAGAAAGTTTCCAGCAATGAATATTTAAGGATGTAGTGAAACAAGGCTACACAGGACATTGCTTAACATTTGGTAAAGTACTTGCATATAAACAGATTTAGAATGTTTTGTTTTTTTTTTGAGACAGTGTCAGATTAACCTAGAGCTCACTGTGTAGCTGAGGATGACCTTGAACTCCTGATCCTGCTTCCACCTCCTAGATGCTGAGACTAAAAGCTTTAAAGTGACTTTTTACATGATTTTTACCAGGACAGTATCAATTATTAGTCCTTTATTATTTATTATTTTTTGTGTGTGTTTGTTGGTTTGGTTTTTATTTTCCTTCATGGGGATCGGGAGGACCAAAAGGCAGTATTAATTCAACACCTTGTTCACACTGGCTGAGTGCTCACTATCCCCAGCCCGCTGATGAAAATATCCCTGCTCTAACTTTAAATAACACGGCCTGTCTCCAAGTGTGAGTCAGTATGATTCAGTTCAGGCCTCAACTTAGAATTCTGAGATTAGTTTCTGAAGTCTCAATGAGCAAAGCTATGATCTGACCTCTGGCAACACCAACCTCAATGTATGTTAGATACCATATCTATGGTTGTTCTCAAATGTAATTTGTAAAACTAGCCGTTTTGTGAGTTAAATTCTTCTCAAATTTATCTAGGTTTGAATATTACTAAGATAAAGCCACTGAAAGTAGCCATTCAGTGTTTCCAAGTTAATTGAAACTGGTAACCCAAGAACTTCTGGGAACTCCTTACCAGATATTAGGCCAGCCTTGGTCAAATAACAGTGGAAACAATGCTTGCTCTTAGGAGGGGTTAAGTTACAGCTCAAGGAATAATTAACATCTTTTGAACTTCCGAGTAGTAGCTGGGTGACTAAAGCAAATGCAATATGCTTACAAATAGAAAGCTAAGGGATTAAAAAGGTAATTAATTTTTTAAGTTTTTATTTTTATTTTGTTTTTCGAGACAGGGTTTCCCTGTTGTAGCCCTGGCTGTCCTGGCACTCACTCTGTAGACCAGATTGGCCTTGACCTCACAGAGATCCACCTGCCTCTGCCTCCCTGAGTGCTGGAATTAAAGGCGTGTGCCACCACCACCCTTCAAGGTAATTAAAACAGGTACATATGTATATCTGAGTATCTGATTCTTATGTCTTTGTATTGAGGTGATAAGCGAGATAATCTGTCAAAACACCACATCATAATGTTCACAGTAACTGAGGTGTGATGTTTTAAAACAATCTCACTTTAAACTTCTGATTGCATTTTGTATGTGTAATGGAAAGGCATTAAAACTTGTACATACCTTAGCAGATATTGTTACTTACATAAAACTTAAGATATTTAGTATATTACCCATTCAGCATGAAATGGAAGCTTAACGAAAGCTTTCTGAGAATTATTGATCTCTTAATTTTTTATGTGTATGGGTATTTTGGCTGCATGAATATCTGTGCACCACATGTGCGCCTGGTACCCCACCGAGGCTAGAAGAGGGCATCAGATCCCCTGGAACTGTCATGTTGGTGCTGGGCATTGGACCTGGATCCTCTGCCAAAGCAAGTGCTCTTAACCAATGAACCATTTTTCCAGCCTTGGTCTTTACTTAAAATTACATTTTTTTTTTATTGTGTGTGTATTTGCGTTTCTGCCACAATGGAGTCAGAAGACAGCTTGTGAGAGTGGGAGCTCTTCTTCCACTACATGAGTCCTAGGGACTCTGGTAATCAGACTGTCAGCAGGCACCTTTACCCACTGAGCCATCTTACTAGCCCCTTGCTTTTTGTTTTAAATATGCCACTGAGGATCTAACCCAGAGCTTTGTGAATGCTAGTCAAGCACTCTACCAACTGAGCTACATCCTTAGCCCCATACTTGTCGATTTTTGATTTATGTGTTTGAGTTCTCAGTCTGCATGTCAGAAGAGAGCATGAGATTCCATTATAGATGGTTGTTAGCCACTATGTAGTGGCTGGTAATTGAACTCGGGTCCTCTGGAAGAGCAGCTAGTGCTCTTATCCACTGGGCCATCTCTCCAGCCCTTAATCTTAGATTAAACAGGAGTACAAATCAAGATCTGGATGAAGTACGATCTCTTATGAAGCTAAGTGAACAGGCACATAAGACATTCCTACTTTAAATTGTACTTTGTAGAAGTTGTGTTGTAAAGCGTATTCCCCTTGCCTTTGGATACTGGAAGTTAAAAGCAAACCAATCTTGACCACCTGAGTTCCATCCTCGGGCCCCACATCGGAGGAGAGAACAAACTCCCACAAGTTTGTTGCCTGATACTCCACCTGCTCATTGTAACACACATACACACACGTACCCAGACACATAAATAAAGATTTTATTTAAACACAACCATATGTCACCAGACCATTGCTAAAGAAATATATATGGGTAGGATTGAGAAATAAGAGTAGAAGGGGCTGGAGAGATGGCCCAGCAGTTAAGAGTGGTTACTGCTCTTGCTGACGACCTGAGTTTGATTTTGAGCACCAACATCAGGTGGATTACAACTGCCTGTAACCCCAGCTCCAGCCTCTGACCTGTATGGGCCCCTGTGCTCATGTGCATACAGCACGCACACACACAATTCAGATAATAAAAATCTTAAGAAGTGGGGTATTGAATTGCGTCTGTGCATTCAATGCATAAATAGGCACGAGTAAGTGGTCTCAATTAGAAATCAAAGTTTCATTCCTGAGTAAAAATTACAGGTTTTTGAGAGAATCTATTTTTGGTTTTGGTATGACTCTTGGAATGTAAATATTTTAGGACATATGCATTTCCAGTTTAGTAGAGTACTGGGTTTTAAAGTATCTTTTCTTCAGAACAAGATGCCACAGACACTGTTCTTCGCCATTTTCAGTGCAGAGAAGGTTGGTGGTAAGTTAAAGGTCAGGAAAACAAGCAACTGAGAATGTTTATTCAATATTTGGCGTCACAGGTATTTTGTTTTTAGAGTCTTAATTTGCTATGTAGCGCAGGCAGGCTTCGAACTCCCAGTCTTCCTCGCCCTGTATCTCCAGTGCTGGAATTACAGGCGTGCACTATAATTGTCTCAAGCATTGTTCTTTCATGGGCAGAAATACAACACTGTGAAAATCTGTCCTTAAGACTTTTTCAATAAATAAAGCATATGAATTTTTGGTGCTTTTGTTTTTTGACAGTGTCTCTACATAACCCTAGCCGTCCTGGAACTCACTCTGTAGAACAGTTTGGCTTGAACTCTCAGAGATCTGCCTGCTTCTGCCTCCTGAGTGCTGGGACTAAAGGCATGTGTCACTATGCCTGGTACAAGAATATGTTTATTTCCAGTTAATGCCAGGTCTAAAAACCTGAGACTAGAAACTTTGTTCTGTTATATGCTCCTTAGTTGCTTTCTTTAAAAATTTATGCATTATGAGTGTTTTGTCTGCATGTATGTTATGTGTACCATGTGTGTACCTGCTGCTCTTGGAGGTTAGAAGAGGGAGTTGGGGATCCCTGAAACTAGAGTTACAAATGGCTGTAAGCCACTGTGTGGGTGTTGGGAACGAAACCCAGGACCTCTGTAAGAGCAGCCTTAACCTCTTAACCAACTCTTCAAACCTTGCTCCTTAGTTTCAGTACTATCTCAAGGAGTTTCTCTTGATTAAGGCACAAGCAAAAAACTCGCTACTTAGGATTTTAAGAGACCTAGAAGGTATCTTTGTATTTTTATTACAGTATGAACTTTAAAAGTTTGGTACTTTCAGAGTGCAGTGTGTTTGTGTATGTACTTTCCCTGTTCATATGGATGTTGGGGGATGGCTTTCTGG
Source organism: Cricetomys ansorgei (assembly GCA_026225945.1). Taxonomy (NCBI): domain Eukaryota; kingdom Metazoa; phylum Chordata; class Mammalia; order Rodentia; family Nesomyidae; genus Cricetomys; species Cricetomys ansorgei. Next base: position 545,678 of record JAMJFZ010002869.1, read on the forward strand.
AGTCAGCTCTTGCCTCTCTCATGTGGGTCCCAGGCTGGCTTCCACCTCACCTCCAGAGGGATGGGATTAGAGCATGCACCACCATGCCTAGCTATGCATGTTATTTATAATGTTTTAAGAGAACTTCTTTTTACCTTAGTTTAGACCACCAGCTCTCAACCTATGGGTCATGATCCCTTTGAGGGTTGAATGACCCTTTCACAGGGGTCGCCTAAGACCATCTGAATATCATATATTTACATTATGATTCATACCAGTAGCAAAATTACTGTCAAGAAGTAGCAATGAAAATAATTTTATGGTTGGAGGTCACCACAAGGTAAAGAACTGTACTAAAGGGTCACAGAATTAGGAAGGTTGAGAACCACTGGTTTAGACAGGTTAGAGATGGTGAGGTCTACAAAACCTTTGTTTTCTGTTAGCACTTAATGTACTTAGTTATCTGAAGAGGCTTATTCTCACATTCTCTACTGATTGTGGAATAACTAGATTCCTTGGACTTAGTCTTTTCTGGAACTTTGTCTCATTTTCTCCTGGTTCACGCCACTCCAAGTTGTAGATACTAGTTGTTAAATAATTCTTGGCATCTAGGATATTATATTCTCTTTCCTCTTCAGTAAGGAAGCAGGCTTTGCCCTTAAGCCTGAAACTAGCACTGGAGGTGTACAGTGGGTTTCCATGCATTTGAATTAATCTGATCAACAAGTAGAGCTGACTCCAGTGAAGAACAGGAATTTATTGATTATAGTTTTTTTTTATACCACTATAACCAGTAACTGGAAACTGGAGACTAGGGCAAGCCAGTGACATGCATATTGCTGTAATTGTCAAGTTACATGCTTTACATATATACATGGCTATTTACTGTGCATCTCATACCCATTCAGCTGTGGGGATACAACAGCAGACCCATCAGGCATTCCCAATCTTCTGATCCAGGATTGCTTTACATTGGAGTGTGGATCTGCTTATCAGTTCAACCGCAAAGAGAAAGCACAAGGTCGGTGACCTGAAGTGAACAACATAAGCCGGCTTGATATCCACCAACACTGAGCAAGCTGTTTTTGCTTTTGTTTTGAGCAGCACTGAATTTGAGCACACAGTGTAGGGGCTAGTTTTATGTCAACCTCACACAAGCTAGAGTCATCAGAGAAGAGGGAGCCTCAATTGGGACAGTGGCTCCATAAGATCAAGCTGCAGGTAAGCCTGTAGGGCATTTTCTTAGTGATTGATGGGGAAAGCCCAGCTCCATCGTGGGGTGGGTTCATCCCTGGGCTGATGATCCTGGCTTCTACAAGAAATCAGATGAGCAATCCACGAAGAACAAGTCAGTAAGCAGCACCCCTCTACGGCCTCTGCATCAGCTCCTGCCTCCAGGTTCCTGCCCTGCTTGAGTTCCTGTCCTGACATCCATTCCTGATGAACTGTGGAACAATAAGCCGAATAAACCTTTCCCTCACCAAGTTGTTTTGGTCCTGGTGTTTTCATCACGGCAATAGTAACCCTAACTAAAGCACACACATTACTCAAATATTCCTATGGCCTCTGATTTGGATATTTTCAGAAGTAGGTTAAAACCAGGTTCCACTAGTTAAGCAGAAGAACTGCTCAGAACATTTTATTTCCGTGCACGTATTCTCTTCAACTATAAACTCTCCAAATCAACCTCGGTCCAACCCGTGTTTCAGCTTTATTATGCTAGCCACGGCAGTCTGGAACAAGTCTTTTATTATAGGGCTGTATCTGGTTATTCCAATTAAACATAGGGTGACGGTTTCGTGGGTGAACTCAGTGTCAAGTTCTGGCGAGTCCGGAGCTCAGCAGGGGGAAGGGTTGGCGGAACGCTCGGGGTTCGCGTCCGGCGGAAACCCCGCCCCTCCGCCCCGGGCCCTCACCTGGTGCCCGCCCGGCGGCGGGGCGGTATCCAGGAGACGGCAAGATGTGGTACCGTGGCAAGATGTGGTATGGTGAGACCACGTTCTTGGTACCTGAGTTTTACTCCAGGAGGAAGCAGGTCTCCACCTCCCCGCTGGACGTAAGTGCAGCCTGGTCGCACTCTCCGGGGCGGTGACCGGTGGGCAGTACTGACCCGGACCTGCCGTCGGCGGGCCGGGCCGCCTAGCGCACTGGGTGGGAGCCCAGCGGCGCTCGATGGGGAAGCCGAGGCGGCACTCGGGCTCCTCTCCGCAGGCGGTCCCCCGCCTGATGCCTACGGTTTTCAAAAACAGCGGGGCATATTCCTTCCCTCCAGATACAGGTGTAGAGAGATGTGGTGTCGGAATTGGATTCTCGGGTACATAGACCGTTAGGAAAGCCCACTCGTCTCTTGTGTGCTTGTTAGATAGGTAGTCCTGAAGGAGAAGCTGGCTCCCCTGTATAGGACCCCGGGAGAGGAAAGGTTGGTTGTTTGCCCTCTATCACTGTGCAAAATCCTGTTCCTGGAGGTCAGGGACGACAAAGTTAGAGTGGGCTGTACCTTTTTATTTTATTTTATTTGGAGTCTAATTGAAAGACCTAGATGAAGGTAGCTGTATGGCATCCTCTGAATGACTGTGACTAGCCTTGAGTTAAATTTCCTTCCTCCTTTTCCCTTCCCATCTTCGGTTTCCTGTTTTCCTACTTCCTTCTTTATTCCTCTGTTCCCTTCCGTAGTGAAACCATACAAGGACGAAATCAAAAAGGACGAAACAGAGTAAAAACAAAAATGATAGAGAGACGGCTCAGAGATTAAGAGCACTAGCGGCTCTTCCAAAGGAGCCGGTTCAATTCCTGATACCGACAAATCGGCTCCAGGTGGTCGATGCCCTCTTCCGACCTCTTCCAGCATCACACACACGGTGTACCAATGCACAAGCAAAACAAAACAAACAAACAAAAAAAGCAAAAACAAAAAAACAGCTCATACACTTAAAAGAAAATTAAAACAAAGGATAGGCTTGGGTATCACCTAGTTGGCTGAGTGCTTGCCTCGGATGCACGTATCCCTGTTTTGGATTCTGACCCCCAGCATGTCTGCAATCCCAGCTACGGGAGAGGAAGAGACAGGAGGACCAGAAGCACAAGGTCATCTTCAGTGCAATTAATTCCGTGGATTTAAGGAGGACATAGTAGAAATTATTAAAGGTTTATGGGGACATGTGGGTTGTAAAGTGAATTTTAGTTATATTTGATGCAATCATTTCCTTTTACAGCAATTTGGATTACGATTAGGGATGTGGTACTGGAAAGATGAAACCAAATCTCTGGAATTTCGAAGGTAATGTTTAACAAAACATTTTTAAAAAGCATTTCGTATGACAATTACAAGGTGTGTGTGTGGAGGGGGGGGGGATAATAAGCCACACAGAAGAGTCTAAAAAAATAAAATTAAGTCCCACTATCCGAAGACAATGATTTTGCTGAACAACCTGAAAGACATTGTTCTCTGATAATGCGTGGTAAGCTGCTTCCTGTGTACTAGCTATTGTGCTAATTCTTTAAGCAACCCTTTCAAAAATCAGAACAGCTTACAGTTAAGGGACTGTGATTTCGTTTTGTTTTGTTTTTTCAAGACAGAGCTTCTCTGTTGTAACCCTGGCTGTCCTAGAACTCACTCTGTAGACCAGACTGCCCTCAAACTCACAGAGATCCGCCTGCCTCCGTCTTCCTGGTGCTGGAATTAAAGGTGTGCGCCACCACCACCTGACCAGGAACTGAAATGTTAAAAGGCTAAGGAACTTGAGAGACATTAAATGATGTGGCACTTTTGTACAGCTCAGAAGTTACTGGGATGGTTTAAATGTAGACCTCTCTGGCTTGTATATGTTGGGTAAGCATTGTATCACTAAGCTACGTTACAGCAAACATTTACATTTTATAGAGTATATTATTTCAGTAGTTCTGAGTAACTGGCTGTTTCCAAAGCAGCCGTTTCAGCTTTGTGTTTTCTTCTGAGATGTTACAGAAGGCCCTGTGCAGTAGCTCCTGCAACACACGTACACCTCGACTGTGAGCTAGATAATGAGGAAGTTTGGGGAGTAGACAGACTAGCACAGGAGGGCAGATAGTTACAGCACAAGAGGACGTAGGTACAATCTTAAGTGCCAACGGTGATATGAAGACTCGAGTGACCACGCTTCCCATGTCCTGAATTTCTGAATAAGCGAGGTTAATTCTCAGTACTTCTCAAACTAAGTTTTAGTGTTAATCCTATAATATTTCATAGTTAAGATTACTAATGAGTTTAGGGGTCAGAGCTTACATTTTTTTTCATGTTCATGAGACATATAAACTAAAGGTTTTAAGTTTTACTTTTACTTATGTTTTATGTGTGTCAGGTGTCCATGGAGGCCAGAGGAGACGGAGTTGGGTTTTTTGTTTGTTTGTTTTTTCTGAAACAGGGTTTCTTCCTGATTGTCCTGGAACTCACTTCGTAGACTAGGGTGGTCTCAAACTCAGAGATTTGAGCGCCTCTGCCTTCCAGGCGTTGGGATCAAAGGTGTGCGCCACTACTGCCCAGCTGTGTGCAGGTTTTAATTAGCTTGCTACCAAATTGCTGTTACTATATGGCTTGATTGGATTGACACTCATCTTGGAAAATATGGAATGTTATGACTTCAAACGTAGGCTGTGGAGCTGGGTTTCAGTAGGAGTGCTCGGGTCATATACACAGATCCCCAGGTTCAGTTTCTAGCACTGCGTACAACTGGGCGGTGGCAGATGTCTGGAAACCCAGCTCAGGGGAGACACAGGCAGGAGGTTCATAAATTCATGATCTTCCTGTGTTACACACTGAGCCTGAGCTGTCAAGTCAACGGATGAATGACTGAATAATGACAAAATAAAATGGAGGTGCCAGCTCAAAAAAATGCCTGCAATCTCAGCACTTGGGAGGTAGAAGCAGGAGAATTAAGAGTTCAAGTCCAGCCCCGGCGCCAGAGTGAGTTCATGGCCAACCTGGGCTACATGAGATTCTGTCTCAAAATAAAAATAAAATACCCCCCTCAATAAGTTATAGGTTGAAATTAGTTGCAAATTTTACCCTAGTAGAAAGGTCTATGCATGTTTCCCCCACAAAGAAATGGTGAATGCCCGAGGTGATGCCGGTTACCTGATTTGATCATTACACTTTGTGTACGTACACTGAAATGCCACACTATATACTCCACATATGTGTTAAATTATGTCACTTAGAAAGAAAGAAAAAAAAAAGAATAGGGCTGGGGAAGTGCCCCGTGGGTAAAAGTAAGCAGGCCGACAACCTAAGTTCAGACCCCAAGAAATCACATGGAAGTATAACATGGTAGTGCGCACCTGCAAGCCCAGCACAGAGACTTGCCTGGACGTCCACAAGCTGGCTAGCCTAGAGTAGACAACAGAACAGCAGAAACAGGACAGACCTTGCCTCAAAACAAGGTGGAAGGTGAGAGCTGACTCCTCAGAGTCGTCCTCTGACCTCACACATGTGCCAGGCCACATGTGCCCACACTCATACACACACACACACACACACACACACACACACACACAAATAAAACAGAAATAAAAAATAGTTGAAAAATAAATGTAGATTATGTAATATGTAACGATGGCCAAGAAATTCCGGTCACGAACATGTCAATTCAGAATAACTTTTTAGTTGTTTTCTTGTTTGTTTTAGAAAACAAAAATTTGTAATGATAAGGATCAGAAGCGAGGGCTCCCTTTATCGGAGAGACCAACCAGTGACAGGCAAGGGTGGTACAGGGAGCTTTCTGAGGTGCTGAGGAGCTCTCTGAATGGCTTACGTGTTGTGGTGGTGGTTACTCGGGTATACACGTTAAAAAGTTCATCCAGGTGTATACTTAAGATTCATACATGCAGTGTAAATGATGCCAATCTAAAGAGTAACCCCCACTCCCAAACCTCAGACTGTGGGACACACACATTTTAGGAAGACCTCAGACTGTGGGACACACACACTGGAGGAAGACCTCAGACTGTGGGACACACACTGGAGGAAGACCTCAGACTGTGGGACACACACACTGGAGGATAGCTGGGGGACATGAAAGCTATCCTGAAGCCCATGGAGGTAGCCCTTTCGTCGTGCAACTGCTTTGTGACTAAGCAGTTCAGTATGACAAGCCTTGGGTCACCCGAAGAACCCACCTATCAAAGGCAACACGGGTGACATTAAAGCCAGCAGCTTACCCTCTATATGCCACCCACCTTACCCTTCAGTTCTTTTTTAAACAAACCCCAGTATCACATAATTATTTCAGTATGTACTTCAAACTATAAGCACTTCCATAGAAAACCTACTAAATTACTATTTACATGCCTAAACGTAAGCCTTAATATCACATATTCAGTTGGCATTGAGCTGGCTCCTAGTGTCTGATGTATTTTATGTTTGCTCCAATCAGAATTCAAACAAGGCTCACACATTGCAATTGTTCAATGTGTCATTTTGTTAGTGTGCATATCAAAAGTTGTCAGTAAGACGGGCGGTGGTGACCCACTCTAATCCCAGCACTCGGGAGGCAGAGCCAGGTGGATCTCTGTGAGTTCGAGGCCAACCTACTCTACAGAGTGAGTTCCAAGACAGCCAGGGTCACAACAGAGAAACACACACACACACACACACACACACACACAAAGGAATAAAAAATAAGTTTTTAGTAAATATCCTCACAGGATTCTCAGGAGGAAGCATGCCTGTTGAGGCTATAATTGAAAGAAATTTCTTTTAGAAAGTTATCCTATTATTTTATGTGTAGGAGTGTTTTGCTTGTGTGTATGTCTGTGGGCTATGTATGTGCCTAGTGTCACAGAGACCAGAAAAGGACATCAGATCTCCCAAGAACTGTACTTACCGATGGTTGTGAGCCACCATGTGGGTGCTTGGAATTGAATCTGGGTCCTCCGCAAGAGCAGTCAGTGCTCTTAACCACTGAGCTGTCTCCCCAGCCCAAATTGTGATTATTCTCTTAAGGTGATATCATGTATTGACCTTTAGGAGCTAACATTTTATTACAACTTGACTGTTGCCAGGAGGTTAGCAAACCTCCTAGAAGAAAGTACCAATCTAACTTTATTATTCCCACGGGGAAGTATTTCTTTAACGATTTCCTTGTTGAGGGCTGGAGAGATGGCTCAGCGGTTAAGAGCACTGACTGCTCTTCCAGAGGTCCCGAGTTCAATTCCTAGCCAACACATGGTGACTCACAACCATCTATAATGGGATCAGATGACCTCTTCTGGCATGCAGGTATACACACAGACAGAACACTCAAAAAATAAATAAAATGATTCCTTGTGGGATTTGAAAAGGTGGTAATGAGAATTTCGAAGACTAGTCTCCATTTTTTAGAGAATGACTGAACTTGGGAGAAAGTGTTTTCATTGCTACATATATGCCTAAGATTAATAGGAAGAGCCATAACTTGGAGCAGAGGTTGGGTTATCAATATAGCATTGTCTCAGGGAGAAAAGTAAGTCATAACCTACAATAACCTACACAAGCTACAATAAATCGCCCAACTGTTGTATGTGACATTGCATTTCTGAGAGCCTATGAGTTGGCTCTACTCAGACACCATCTTCTATTCAAGGTCATAGTAGGGCCTCAGGATATATTTCTTTATCATGGTCTGTTGTTAGATTCACTACTCCCTTATAGCTTCTGTATTTGTGGTTGGGGAAACCTGTCAGCAGGGAAGAGATTTCACAGAGCTCTAACAACTTGTCAGAGATGAACCTGAAGCCCAGACCAGGACAGGACAATAGAGGGTGGGAGCACCCCCGGACTGAGATTGCTTAGATGTGCATATCCTTGGCTCTCTATCGAAACTTTAATTTCACTTCAGGACTCTGCTCTGGATCTCTTTGTCCCTCTTCCATATGTGGTCACCTTGAATAAGTCTCCTTTTTCTGCTTTCCATTTAAGAAAACACACACACACACACACACCACACAGTCAAAGTGCTGAAACCTTCCCAGAGCAGTGATGGCTGCTTGGGAGGCAGAACTCCCTGGTGACTGAGTCTAGAGGACATGGACGCCTGTTCTGGCTGTACCAGTTGCTATGTAATCTCTAGGCTTCATGTCTTCTCGGGTGTAAAAATCATGACAGTAATGTTTTTTTCATAAAGTTGCTGTGAGGAATGGGATGGTGCTTAACAGATGGCCTGTCACAAGCACTCAATAAATGTTCTGTGTGTGGTGATATTCTAGAAGCTGAATGTGAGTTTGCTGTCTTTCCTCTCCGTAGTGGTTCCATGTGGAACGCATCCTGAGTTTAACACTGCTAGTTTATGCCCTGAGAGGATGGGCTTTCCCCTGAGAAAAGGTCAAGTCCATAATCATCCCCTTCTTGTTGCAGTTTCGTACCCGCAGTGGAACAGAAGGAGAAAGGCAAGAAAGGGAAGGCGGTTCACTTTGCTGAAATGGACGGTCCGGCTTCAGAAAGGTGGCTCCGTGTTAACCACACCGGCATCTCTCAGTGTCTTTACAAACTCAAAGAGACATCAGTCCCGTTTTCCTAGATCGCCATGCAAATATCCATCAAGGGAAACACAGGCAGTGTCTCAAATAAATGGCCCCTAAACATCCATTCCTTTGATAAAGTGGCTACTAGTACAATGCAGGCTTTTGCAGTTTTTGTTTTTGTCTGTCAGTCTGTTTGTTTTTCTTTTAATCTGAAAATAAACCATGGGGTAGTGGTTCATGCCTTTGATCCCAGCACTCAGGAGGCAGAGACAGGCCGATCTCTGTGAGTTGAGGCCAGCCTGGTCTACAGAGTGAGTTCCAGGACAGCAGGAGTCACAACAGGGAAACCCTGTCTCAGAAAACAAACAAACAAAATCTGAAAAATTGTAGTGACAACAAAATTTCATTCATCTGCTATTTGAAAGCTGGGCAGTGTCAATGCACACCATTGATCCCAACACTCCAGAGGTGGAGACAGGTGAATCTCTCTTCTGTGAGTTCCAGAACATTCAGGGCTATACAGAGAAACCCTGTCTCGGAAAAAAAAGAAAGAAAGAAAGAAAGAAAGAAAGAAAGAAAGAAAGACAGACAGACAAAACAAAATGACAACAACAAAAACAGTATATTTGAGTCTACATTTTACATCAGTATGCATGCTACTGATGCTATCCTAGCATAATAAATACAATGTTCAATAAAGTGCATTCTGAGACAGTACTACCAAATGGAACCCATGCGTGACCAGCTCTCATTCCTTTACAAGCGAAAGCGAATTCCTCTTGCATCTCAGGATATATTAGATACAACCAAGTATTTTAAAATACTCTCTGAGGGATAGAGCAGTGTCTCAGGGGTTAAGAGAGCTGGCTGCACTTCTAGAGCACATGGATTTGACCCCCCAGAGCCCACACAGCGGCTCACAGAGCCCTTCTATTCTACTTGGGGGATCCAACACCCTCTTCTGGCCTTCAGGAGCACTGCACAAATGTGCAGACATACAAGCAGGCGAAACACCCATACAAATAAAATAGCAAAATAATGAAAATAAAACCACCACCTGAGACTATCACATTTCAAAACAGGTTGACGGATAAGAGGTTGGTCTCAAGAGACGAAAAGTCAGTGAAAACCTTGGAGAAGCGCGGTCAGCAGGGCAACGTGACGCTGGACGATGTCAAGTGTGAGCCACTCTCTTCCTCCCACTGCCTGTGACGCAGCCTCCGGCCCGGGGGCAGGGGCAGCGCTGTCTGTTTAACCACCTCCTCCTCCCCTTTCAGTTGTTGCGTTGCTTTCGCTCCAAGACACGGAGATGCAGCGGATCTGCTCTTTCACAACGTTTATGAGGTAAAGCTGGCGAGGCCGCGTGCGTCTGTGGTTCTAGTAAGTGAAAACAGGGCTGATTCTCGGAGGAAGAGCACACGGTACCTCCATGCAAGCCGTCCTCCCAGAGACTAGACCAGAGTCTGGGGGAGATGCCTGAGGCCATGGGGACCCCAAGTCACAGGAGCTCCAAAGACCTAGGGCAAGGGGTAAGAGCTAATTGCACCGGGACTGCCGGGACTCAGGAGTGTCTGCCTCTAGAGGAAGATGCTGACAAAGGAGTTGGGGAAGAGTATGTTTGCTTCATATATCTCTGCACCTCTGTTTGTGTTTTGAGATAGGGTTATACTGTGGAGAAGTTTTCTCTTGTCAGGTGTGTTTGACAGCCCAGACTGGCCTGGAACCTGAGATCCTGCGGGTTGCTGGGTCACAGGTTCGAACCACCATGCCCAGCCTGTACATTTTACAAACAGTGGAAATACGTTACAGAAAAAAAAATACTCGTAAATTGAAAAAGAATACATTGACAATTTAGTATCTGATGTCCCAGAAATAAGTCTTTTTCAGATGCTTTTTACATCTTCATCACGATGGGTAGAGTTTTAAATAGTAAGTTAATCATGCCATAGACTTGGAGCCATGCGTTCTATTTATTCCCACACTGTGTCCCGTTGTTTCTCAGGAGAAACTTACTGTTTTGAATAGTGTTGATTTCTTCCTCTTCTTAAATTTCCCTGTAGAAACAAGAATTTCGACAGCTTCCTCATGGCGCTACTGTACTATCTATCTTATTACTTGCAGAAACTCTCAATGGAAAAGAAACCCCAAAGCTACATGGTGTGAGTAAGATTTTATAATACTCTATAGAGCTTTCTCCCTAGCAGTATGATCTATGATGAGGGGTTGATGGGATCCTTTAAGTCTTTCTCTGGTCTAGGAAAACATTTCACATGGGAGGATTTGCCCTGGTTTGAAAGCTTACTGAGCGATTCACCCGGGAATTGTCATAGTAAAACGTTCCAACAAGCAATAGATCGGTACTGCTCAATGATGAGATATAATGGAAGCCATATTTGTAATTTAAGAATTTAAACTGTTATTTTATTAAACGTAGTGACTTGGAAATATTGCGGTGATAATATATAGTCAACACCAAGATGTTAGTATTTTAAAATAATTCTTTAAAAAATTCGTGTTCTTTGTGTGTGTGTGTGTGGTACATGCATGTGGGGGGTATGCTCACCCATGCATGAGTGTGTGGAGGCCTTAGGTCTGTATCAGTATCTTCTTTTACCCCCCTCCATCTTGTTCTCTGAGACAGGGCTTCTCACTGTATTTGGAGCTCGCTGTTTTTCAGCTAGACTGGCTGGCAAGGGCGCCCCAGGGATTTGCCTGTCTCATTTCCCCTCAGAGCCAGAGGTCGCAGATGCCTGTCACCACGCCAAGTTTTCATGTGGGTGTTGGGGAATCCAAATCCTTAAGCCAGAGCAGCAACCACTTTACCTACTGAGCCATCTCCTCGGCCCCTCGGATGTCATTAGTGGCATGCTTTTACTTTTTCTGTGATCTTGAGAATCTGGTATGTCTTGTGTTTATAGTGTCAATTCAGACATCCACTCTAAGTGCTCAACAGGCACATATAGCCAGTGACTTCAACACAGAACCACGCGGCCCCACTTCCCGTCTCCTCTCATGGTTTCATGCTTACAAAATTTATTCATGCTGGAAGGTTGGTATGTAAGCATCTGATAACAGAAAGCTAAGGTTTTTTAAAAAGCCGATTTGGCTGAAAAGAATGCTCCCTGTCAAAGGAAAATCGCCTCCATTTCTTAGCCTGTCCTTAGCCTGCTGCATTAGGCGGCAGTGGCCTAGAGATAAATGCCAGGGCCAAAATCTGGGAACGTGGAGTCCAGAACACAACAATGCCTCTCAGGCTCGGTGACCTTTCACAAGCTGTGGAACTTTCCAAGTGCCCAGGCCGTTCTCCCCGTGTGTGTGGAACCAACTCGATGATTTGGCTGCTAGGAATGCTGGGTAGAACCATTAATTTGTTGCTGCAGAACGTTTTTAAAATATAAAATCCTGTATCTGGAGCAGCTGGAGAAACATTTTGTGAACTGATAGACGTCCCTGAATGGCAGTTCTGTAGAAACCCAGATAAATACCGCAGACGCTGCTGCGCCTGTAATGCCACCATGATACACAACATGAGTGTTATTTCAGGGTGGCATTTCACAGCAGGGCAGCCAGAGCGTGAAGCGTTTCCATGGCAGCATCAGAAACGAAAGCCAGCTGCGGCTTACAAGGCTTGAGGAGCCCTCCTGTTCCCAAGCTGAACGCAGTAGATTTTCCCGGCTCTTTGGCTTGTTCTGAGGCTTATTGCTAATCTAACCAAGACGTTTATTTGATATATATATATGTCAGAGAAAAAAGGTCTCCTAGTTAGTTTTTAAATGCACTGAAATTAACTAGATCACAGTGGTATAAAAAAACAAACCAACCCAAATCTTAAATTATGGGTTCTGAAAATCATGGTAACCTTTCATTTTTCAAGTATCCAGTAGTCAGTTGGCTCAGTTCATGATAACAGAGCTAAATACAGATCGCACTGGGGTGTTTGCACAGAGGAAAAGAATTGATTCAAGTCACACAAACTTAATAAATGTCAAGCTCTTAAGTCATAACTGGCTGTATGAACGGTATTCCTTTCATCCCTCTTCTTTATTTATTTTGAAAACTTCCTGTTTCTTTGATAGATAAATACTAACCGTAGGCCGGACATAGCGGTGCCCGACTTTGATCTCAGCGCTTGTGAGGCTTTGGCAGGTGTATTGCCAGGAACTTCTACATAATGAGCTCTGGGCCAACCAGGGCTGCATAGTAAGATAGATACCCTGTCTCAACGATAATAATTATCATACTTTCAATTTAATTATTATTTTGTATTGAAGTTTTTTTTTCTTTGAGGTCTTTTTGAGATGGGGTCTCTACCCCAGGATGGCCTTGAAATCATTATGTATCTAAGTTTGATCCTGAATCCCTGATCTTCCTGCCTCAACCTCCCAAGTGCTGGGACGATGGGCATGTGCTACCATACCCAGCTCAGAACTGAGTATCTTCATTCATAAAATTTCTCTGTCTGATTTTGGATAATGTTTATTTATTTATCTTTTTTTTTTTTTTTTTTTTTTTGAGACAGGGTCTCTCTGTTGAACTCTGGCTGTCCTGGAACTCACTCCGTAGACCTTGTAGGCCTTGAACTCACAGAGATCCGTCTGCCTCTGCCTCCTGAGTGCTGGGATTAGAGGCCTGTGCCACCACTGCCTGGCAGATAATGTTTTTTTAAAGAATAAATTTCCTAGAGAGATCTTATGGGACCAAACTTATAATCACTTCCATGCCTCTTTAAACTCTTTTCAAATGTTTTTTTTCATAGAATTATGCCAATCTTACGTTAGCAGCATATAATATATCACTTCCAACAAAATTGTCAGTGTTGCAGTTTTCAGTTTTGGTGATGCTGGGAATGGAACTCGAGCTCTTGCACATGAGCACCCACCCTTGAGCTACATCCTATCCCTTCATTTGCATTTTTAAAGAATATGTTAGTCAACTCAGGTGAACCACTAACTGGGTTACATGCTTGAAGCACATTTAAGGGTTGAGGATATCTTAGGCGAGTGCTTGCCTACCATACACAAAGCCCCAGGTTCGATCCCTGGTACTGCATAAACCTAGTGTGGTGGTCCAGCCTGTAATCCCAGCACTTGGGAGGTGGAGGCGGGAAGATCAGAATCTTATAGTCCTCCTTATCTACATAGTGAGTTCAAGGCCAGCCTGAGCCACATGATACTCAGTCAGTCCATCTGCCGCACCCCCCTACCCCCGCCCCGTTTGAGTTGCAGTGTTGCAGAAGCAAAAACACCAAAACTGTAGAGGGGAATGATTTTCAGACACAGAATATTGATGCAGGCTGAGCAGCTCTGCCTAGAATTTTGAACTGAGGTTGCTTTCCCTTTATGCTCTGGTTTCATAGCTTTCCCCTTCTTTACACTTCAACAGGGTTTTAAAAAAGATTTGTCAGTTTTAATTGTGTGTACACGTGTGTGTCTGCAAGTTGGTATGTGCACATGAGTACGGGCACTCTAGGAGACCAGAGGTGTCCTCTGGGGCTGGAGATAAAGGTCAGCTGCCATCTGGGTGCTGGGAACTGAACTCTGGTCCTCTGGAAGAGCAGTGAGTGCTCTTAACTACTGATTCATCTCTCTAGCCCTAGGCTCGTATTTTGTTTTTGTTACTTTTTAAAATTACATTTTATTTAGTGTGTGTGTGTGTGTGTGTGTGTGTGTGTGTGAAGGTTAGAGGACAATTTGCTGGAGTCTGTTCTCCCACCATGCAGGTCTCAGGGATTGAACTAATATCATTAATGTCATCAGATTTGACGGCAAACACCCTTACTTACTGAGCCATCTTGACAGCTCAACACACAGGTCCCTTATGCATATTACTAAGTGAGGCCCCCAGCCTCATAATCACTGGAAATTATTGTCTTAATTTCCCTGGCCTCTCTCTAGAATCTTGGAGAAGGGGTCACATTGGGAATCTGTATTTTGAGCAAGTACCTTAGGATAGTTTTTCTTTATAGTTGAGTAAAACTTGAGAACCATTGTCCAGAATGTTTGAAAGGCACCCTTATGGCTGTTCGGATTGGTTTCTATAGCAAAAGAAGAGTATCAGCTAGTGGTACCTCTGGTAAAGTAGGGTGAGGGGTACTTGAAGGAGGCCAGGAGGAAGGCACTGGCATGTGGCTGCATGAGGAGGGTGTGTTTGGCTCTTAAAGTTGGAGCCTACTTTCTTTATTTGAGAAACTCATTTTCCTGTAGTGACTCACGAGCCTTTGGTTGCCTGTGGTAACACTTTGTGCTTTGTAAAGTCCACGTCATCCTTACGCTCACCCGAGTGTCCTCTCACAGCATGTCTTCACAGAGTCGTGTAGTGACTACATTCCTTTTGCCCTCCCGTGACACCTGACTATTGTCAACAGTACGGTTTCCTACTACGCTGTACTGCAGACACTTAAAATTAGACTGTAGACCTGCTGTAACCCAAGAACAAGCATCTTTTACAAAGTTCATTTGCAATTCAGAGCTGGACTGTGTTTTCACATTCTTACACTTGATGCCAAAGTCCACAGCGTAGTAGTCAGCAAACGGTTCCCTACCAAACAGAGCTGAGCTCAGAACTGGGAACAGCCTGCATTCAGACACAGAAACCCTCAATTCAATAGCAGCACTAGTGCCATGGGGGGAAGCTGAGGTCCAAAGAGTTTCCATGGGTACTTAGGAAACAGCGGGGATGGGAAACACCAGCTGCCCCAGCAGCCAGCGCAGGTAACTTGAGTGTTCTAGTTAGACTAGAATTAGACTTAATGTGAATGTAGTTGAGAACACAGAAAAAGCATAGAGTATAAGGGATTTGTTTGTTTGTTTTTGAAGATAGGGTTTCTCTGTTATAACTTTGGCTGCCCTGGGATTCACTCTGTAGACCAGGTTGGCCCTGAACTCACAGCGATCCACCTGCCTCTGCCTCCCAAGTGCTGGAATTAAAGGCATTCACCACCGCCGCCCCAGCTGAATATAAGGGATCTATACAAGTGACATTCACCCTAAACTTGAGATGCTGACTCTAGTGATTAATAGCCATTACGAGACATTGAGGGGCTGCTGAGATGGCTTGGCAGTTAAGAGTACTGGCTGCTCTTCCAGAGGTCCAGGGTTCAGGTACAGCCCCCACCCGATGGCTTACAACCACCCATAACTCCCCTTCCAGGAGATGTAGTGCCCTCTTCTGCTTGTGTGGGTACCAGGCACCTACACTGTGCACTGAACATACATGTAGGCAAAACACTCATGTAACAAGGCTTCAGACCTTAATAGGCCCTGAGAACTTAGCACAACTGACTCCATGTTGGAAGTACTGTAGTAGTACGCTGCTATATCACTCCGAATGGAAGACACAGAGGCACATTCATTGATGCAAACCCTGCCAGACCTCAGCAGAGGGAACCACGTGTCATGGCGAGCACCACACTGGACAGTGGAACCCTGAGCGTCTCATCTCGGGTTTTTACTGATACCTGATCTCCTCAGGTGTTCTATTGATATCACCTGCAGATCATGAGCAATCAAACATCTTTTACATAAAGCCAACACCTGCAGACAATACAAATGCCAAGGCCTAGGCAGCCCTTTTCCCAACAGTGCACAAAACAACCATTTTAAACATAACTGGAAATAAACTTCTGCAACATTTCCTCCTTTCTGTATAATCCAATAAAAAATTGCTTTATCTCTGTACAACACAATTTAACACTACACCAGCAGAACTATTTACAAAGAGGAACTATCCCAAGGCTTGCTAGGATGCACAGGACCAAATGATAGCAAACATCTATCAAGATTTTCACAATGTCTTTGGACAGCAGAACAACATTATCGATATCCAGTTATCTGGAATTCATTCATGATCTTCTGAGCTCCTCCAAAGGGCTTGGATCACTGCTTCGGCTCTTCCTCAGCAGCACATACAGTGGCTTCACTCCACTGCTGCTGCTGTTCTTGGTGGTTGTCCCATGGTACTGGCATCTTCAAAACTGCTGAGGTTCCTTGCTGCAACTGGGCTGCACGTTCACCAGTAGCCTCTCCTGGGCTCTTCATGGTGCCAAGCCTCAACTTCTCTTCATGACCCCTTCAATCTGGGCCTTCAACTGCTACTGAGGCTGCACCCTCACCAAAGGCCTCTCCTGCTCTCTCATAGTGCTAAGCCTCAGTTGTTCTCCATGACCCTTTCAGGCCTTTAAAACCATATCACCTGGGTGACTCTTACAGTACCAAGTTCAGTTCCTAGCACAAGATACAACTTCAGCTAGTTCTGGAAGTCAGCTTCTGTGTGCTGACCTGGAGGAAACACTTTCTAGTTTTATGATATAGTCTGGTTTGCAGGGAAAAAATTGGTCAGTTCATGTTTGAGGTCAAAGTTTGGTAGAATGTTCCAAAGACTTCTTCATAATGAAGTGCTAGTCCTGATTCTTTTAGCAAGTGTTTTTCTCAGCATCATTACAGGTGTTCCTTGTCTACAGGAAGGGATCCCTCGTGTGGTGGTGTTATCACTATAGCAGATGTGTCTTGTCAGGGCTGGCTCACCAGTAAAATGTCTTTATCTTAGTCGGGTTTGGAAAAAAAAAAAAAGCCTGTTCAGTTTAGCTAAGCAGCTTCTCAGCTCCAAGACCCCCCTCTCCATCCCCCCGCCCCCCTGCCCAGCTTCCACAGCACGGTGCCCTGGGCCAGAGGAAAGAATCTCCAGCTGAAACATCATTCTGGCAGTTTGCCATTCTATTCCACCACTGCTATGGGGATACGTACAACCTTCATAGGCCTCCAACACAACATCTTGAGCTACACACACACACACACACACACACACACACACACAAGCTATCAGCAAACTCAGTTTGTAGAACAGTATGTTCTTGTTCCTGCATCTGGACTGTTGCCAGCTGCAGGAGGGAGTGGCTAACTGCTGGAGTATAACCACGCCATTTCCTTCCTTCTGGGGTCAGCTCCATGATCAGGAAAAACAGTTGGAGCTGTGCTTTTTCCCTGTTCACAGCTGAATTCTTTTTTAGCATGAAAGTATCTTTCTCCAAAGGCCTCTATTCTTTTGCTCCTACTTTTGAGCCCTCTTTCTCCCTTAATTTTCATAGTCTTCTCTCTTCATAGAGGCTTACTTCCTTCCTCACTCCCCTCTCCCTTCAGGAGACTTCTACACATTATTTTTGCACATATATAATCTCTGTCCTCTGGGAGCTGCCCTGAGCATACTTTACTGGACTCTCTGAAGTCTGGAGTTTCTTTCTCTTCTTCCTTGTCTCCACGTTGGATGAGGCTGGCGTGATGTCCTCCCCCACGTTGGTGCATCACTTGTGGTTGTACCCTTACTGTGGTGGTTCAGCAATAAGACACAGAGACATTTTCATGGATGCAAACCCTGCCAGACCTCAGCAGAGGGAACCACGTGTCATGACAAGCACCACACTGGACAGTGGAACCCTGAGCATCTCATCTCAGCAGTTTGTATTGAGACCTAAGCACCTCAGGCATTCTATTGATATATCAAGTGCAGATCATGAGCAATCAAACACCTTTTACCTAAAGCCAACACCTGAAGACAATACAGAATGCCAAGGCCTAGGCAGCTCTTTTCCCAACAGCGCACAAAACAACCATTTCAAACACAACAACAAATAAACGTGTGCAACAAAATGCCATTCAGGCTGTAAGACTCAGCACGTAGACAGTGCCATCTGCCAAAACTAAAACAAAGGCCTAAGCCATCAAAGTCCATATAGTTCTGGGAAAGTCTCAAAAGGCACTAACCTTGTTTTTAAGCTTCTGTAGTTCCTTTTCTGGCTAACTGTTCTTGTCGAATGAAGTATGTCAACCCAGAATATAGTTTTTGTGCTTAAAAACTCATCCTGAGAAAGGTTCAGGGCTACACTGGGATTCCAGACTAGTGTAGTCTCTGGCCGGCTAATAGACTTTCTGCTCAAACCCATGTCCAAGCTGTCTTTCTTTTCTGGTGAATGTCCCACAACTCATGCAAATAAAATTAAAATAAATATCGTTTTAAAAAGAGAGATTTTGAGGATTTTCCTATGGCAAAACTCAAGTAAGTCAAATTGGTGGGTGAAGTTTGTTGATTCACTAATTTCTTTCAAAATAGTCTATTTTCAAAATAGTCTGATTGTTTGCTCATGAATATAGACGTACACCAAAATTAATCTACCTTGTCTCTCCCCACCCCCAGAGGCCTGGTAGAGAAAAAAGAGGCCGAGCTGGTTATGAGCAAGCTAGAAGATGCACAGAAGTACCTGGCACAGAAGTACTGCTTCCTTGTGCTGGGCGTGAACATGCCAGACAAGCATCACATGAACTGTGGAAAGTACGCGTGCACTTCTGATGCCCTTAGGGCGGCACATCCCTAGCACCTCTCCATGTGATTTCTGGTACCCTTGAGAAAGTATTTTCTTTAATGGGGGGGGGGGGTCAGGTGAGAATTCTGTCCCAAGCACTAATGCTAACTCTTCTGAGAGCCAAGTAAGTATGTAAGGAATTCCAGAGCCTCAGCTGGAATTTTACAAAATGTACCCCCTCTTAGGATGGCATTGCTTGCTCTCTCTGTGGAATCTAGCTCTCAGCCTGAGGCCCTGGGCTGCTTGGCTGTCTCAGGAGGAGGCCAAGTGATGGCTTTGTCAGCATAATGGAGAAATCACAGTGCTGACTCCCTCATGGGGATAGTAGAAAGACAGAATACAAAAACAATGTAAAAGTCTTGGCATGTCCGTCCTTGGCCTCTGTGAGGAAGAGCATCATGGGGGAGTATGATAGAAAAAAAACTGCATATGTCATGGTAATGAGGAAGTAGAGAGAGAGGAAGAGTCCAGAGACAGAGTCACCTTGCAGGGCACATCCCCGGGGATCTTCTCCCTCCAGCTGGGTCCCACAACTTCAAGTTTCTGCCACCTCCCGGTAATGGCATCAGCTGGCAACCACGTCTTCAGCACGTGAGCCTTAGGTGCCCTTCCAGATCCAAATTATAATAGGGCCACGAGTTAGAATCCTATATTTGGGGCACACTGAACTTATCACCTATAGTTGTGATTTGTTATCTTTCAGGGACAAAATATCAGACACACAAAAAGACTGGAAATTCTTTGAGGTAAGCCCTTTGCTTTTGGGACTTTTCATTTGCTTTGAAACCATGACACAGCAATAACCAATAGCCATTTGGCAGGTACTTCTTTTTAGCAAATATCTTTTCTAGAAAGGGTGATAACATATTGTTTGTGATAGCTCAGAATTTTGGCCTGACTTTCCACCCGTAAACGTGAGTACACGTGTAATTCTGCACAGCTCCCAGGGATATCAAGCAGTTGCATCCCCGGGTTTGTGTCTACGTAACGGTACGGTCGGAACAGTGGGAGTTTTTCTTAGCGTTTCTGGGTTTTGTGATTCTTCTGTTTTCTCTTCCAGGCCTTTTATACTTTCTGTACATGCATAGCTTGGATTGTCTTCCGACGCCAGAACCTGACAGAGATTCAGGAAGAAGTAGGAAGGCTCTTCCGTACCAACATGTTCAACATTCCTCGGAGGAAGCGTGAGGACGAGGAGTCAGGAGGAGAGAAGAAGCGCATGACACTGGTACAGTTCAGGTACGAAGCTCGCTTATTTTCTCTATTTTTGTAGCTTTTGGGGATTGCAAGCCTGCACCGTGGCGTCTGGCTCAGCGATGACCATTGGACTTTCCTCAGCTCCAGGACATCTGCAAGGAACAGGATGATGTGACGTGACTGTCACCCCTTCCTCCCACAGGAAAATGATGGCAAAGCGCCCAGCAATTAAAAAGGCTATGGACATGCGCTCCCCAGTCCTGTCTACGCTGCTGCCGTCCCTTAGAGAAAAAGCTCAGCATATCGTTGAAAAGAAGTACGTGGCAGGCATCAGACTCCCATCCCGCATGCAGAAGATCACAACAAACCTGGAGTCTGTGGCCATGCCAATGTAAGTAGCCCAAGGAGAATTACGGGAGGGGTCGTGGGTGGTGCCTCCTGGTGGGCCCGGGAAGGCTCGGGGCTCAGGTACTGCTCCTCTGCTGGGAAGAAGAAAGCCCTTGTCCCCGTGCTGACCCCTTTCTCAAACCCTGACCAGAGCGTATCTACTAGGTCCATCTGAACTAGGAAAAAAGAGACCCCGAGAAGTTGTGCTAGACTCCAAATAGTTGTAGCCTGAAGGAGTAAGGGACAGATTCTATTATAGAAATTCATTGGGGTGATGTGGGCAGAACCCAAACAGAAGCCTGCCATGGATTGAGTTTGGGGTTGGTTTGTAAGAGCACGGTGGAGGCATGGAAACAGGTCTTCGTGTGTGTGTGTGTGTGTGTGTGTGTGTGTGTGTGTGTGACAGAATGGTAGTCACAGTCTCAACCACAGCTGTGCATCAGTGGTTTGCCCGTACCATTCTCTGGATTAACAATACAGCAATAATCCTTTTTACAGAGTTGGGATCTTGGGGGAGCCTCGATGTCTGTTCAATCCTCATACTCTCCTTCCTCTTGAGTCAGAAGAAAATGGGAAGCAGAGCGGAAGAAGCTCTTCCATAGTAGAGAAAAATAATGCAACGATTCAGAGCACCCTGGATCTAGTCGTAAGAAACGTATCTTCGCAAGACACTTGCCCAAAATGATCCAGTTTGTTCCAGTTCTTTATTCAGGTCCTATATTTGAAGTAAGCTACGTTGACTTAACACTTTACATAGGATTAATATTTGTTAAAATAAAATAGCTGTTTGTTCAAGATTTTTTGACTCAAGTTATTCCATTAAAAATTAATAATGGCTTATTGAAGAACTTTAGAAAGCTCTTGAAAAGTACATTTTCCTGCTTTCAGTAGTTTTTCTTTGTGCGGATGTGTCCCTATGTGTGGTACACTCGTGTGTGCAGGTGTGCATGGCACTCGTCTGCCTTCGAAGGCCAGAGGACCACCCTGACTATCATTCCACAGATGTCATTCACCTTGTTAACATGCTAATATTTTAATTATATATATTTATATCTTTTTAAGTTATTTGCTATGTGTGGGTGTGGGAAAGCAAGCATGTGTGGAGCTCAGAGACAACTTTGGGAGGCGGTGCTTCCCTGCCACCGTGTATGGGGCCTGGGGATTGTACACAGGTTGTCCGGATTTTACAGCAAATGCTTTTACTTGCTTGAGCCCTCGGAATGTCAGCCTGCTGTACTGGCAGAGGAAGCTGTGGGCTAGAAGCAGAGCCCCCTGCAAACGGCTGAGAAGGGCTGCCCTTGGCTGGAGGATAGGCAGGAGCCCCTCTGTGGGAGCTTCTAGGAGTGTGTAAATACACTTAGCTACAATGTGTGTCACACAGTGGGATCATGAAGTTTGTGTCTGGCACAGAGGATACAGCTGAGTGGTAGTGAGTGTAATCTTGGCCTGGTTCTAGATCTTTCCAGAGAGGGAAAGATCTAGATTTTTTTTTTTTATTTATATTTCTTTATTAGCCAGGCAGTGGTGGCACACACCTTTAATCCCAGCACTCAGGAGGCAGAGGCAGGTGAATCTCTGTGAGTTGAGGCCAGTCTGCTCTACAGAGTGAGTTCCAGGGCAGCCAGAGTTACAACAGAGAAACCCTGTCTTGAACAAAAAAAAAAAAAAAAAGGCTCTATCTGCATGTACACCTGTGTGCCAGAAGAGAGCATCAGATCCCATTATAAATGGTTGTGAGCCACCATGTGGTTGCTGGGAATTGAACTCAAAACCTCTAGAAGAGCAGCCTCTTAACCTCTGAGCCATTTCTCTAGCCCCAAGGATACTTTTTGTAACTCACAAAGCTACAGCCTTAGATGAGTGTTTATAGACACTTTGTGTGTGTGTGTGTGTGTGTGTGTGTAAGCCAGAGGTCAATGTCAGATGTCTTCCTCTGTTGCTTCCCACTTTTATTGTTATTTGAGGTAGTCCCTCACTAACCCTGGAGCGCGCCTTCTGTCTCCTCCCCGACTCCTCCCAGTTGTGGTTAGGCACACGCAGCAGCACCTGGTTTTTATGTGGTGCTGGGATCCAAAGTCAGGTCACCCTAACTGTACAGCAGCCCTCACAGATAGTTGTAAAGCAGGTGTGTTATTAAAGCTTAGTGCTTTTTTTATGTGCGTGTGTCTCTATATGCAGGGGCTTTGTGTGTGTATGTGGGAGCTGTGCACATACATACTGCATGCATGTGGAAGCCAGAAGTATTATACTTCAGGAGTCATGTGGGGTTCTTTGTTGTTGTTTTTTGTGTTTTGGGTTTTTTTTTTTTTTTCCTTCTATTTTTGAGACAGGGTCTCTCACCGATCTAGAGCTTGCTAATTCGCTGGCTTCAGAGAGTCCTAGAGATTATGAGCACACGTCACCACACCTGGGCTTTTTCATGTGGTTTCTGAAGATCAAACTCAGATCCTTGCGTGGCAAGCACCTTACTGCCTAAGCCATCTCCCCAGCCCCTTAAAGTGTGCTAGGTTGTTAAAAATCAAAACACTCAGCAGTTATGAGAATAAAAATATGAGCTACAAGATTAGAGAAAACACGTACAAAATATATAATAAAGGATTTGTGTGAAAAATATACAACCTCCCCCCATAAAACACTATGAAAACAGCCCAGTTAATGCCCAAAAGATCTGACTAGACGCCTCACCGAAGACACATAAATGACAAGCATGTGGAAAAAAAGTTTAGCATCATCTATCATTAATAAATGCAAGCTCAATCCACCCATTGCCACTGCACGCGTCTTGGAATGACGCCACAGGAGCCAGGGGCACAGACACGCATGCGGGCAAAACAGATCATTAGAAAATAAAAGTGAGAGAGCCGAGCACCGCAATTCTCTTTTGAGTTTCCTGACTGCTGACGTAATGTGACTGTCTGCCTCCCATTCCTATTGCCATGCCTTTCCTGCTATGACCCTCCACTTTTTAATAACCCGACCAGTGCTCTGCGCCTCGCCAGGTCCGTGGGGAACTCGGAGGCTGGAAGAGCTGAATGAGGCTGTGAGCTCGTGCGCGGCTCGGTTACAACAGGAGAGCAGGGGGAAGGCGAGACTGCGAGACAGGCACTGAGGACTCAGCAGCGGGCTGACGGTCCCTGCAGAAGCTGTGAGGACAGACACAGGAGGCCTTCAGACCTCATTCCCATTGGGGATTGACACATACACACACACACACACACACACACACACACACACACACACACACACCCTGGCCTCCCTCACACCTGTGCTTGGAGGACTTACTTCCTAGGGGCACAGCTGTTCATCTGAGATTTGCCTCTTTCCCTGTGCGCTTCCGAACTCGACAAACTGCAAAACAGTAGGCAGTAATTTCCCTTTCAAACTGTATCTCGGGGCAACCCAAATAGCTGACGGAAACGTTTCTCCTTATAGAAACCCTGTAAGCAATAGTTAGAAAGGGATGGTCCCACTAGACTATTATCGTTTTGCAAGATTAAAAAAATAAAATCCCCTTTAGAATATTACCCTTTTGTAAAATTTTTTAAGAAAATCTTTTTATTTTTATGTGTGTGTCTATGGCTGTTTTGACTGAATGTATGTCTGTGCATCATATAGATGCAGTGCCTGAGAGGCCAAGACAGGGCGTCAATCCCCTGGGACTGGAGTTAGAGACAGATGTGAGCTGACCTGTGGGCACTGGGAATTCAGATCCCACAGATCTCAGATCCTCTGGAAGAGCAGCCACTGCTCGGGACTGCTGAGCCAGCTCTCCAGCCCTACTTTGCAAAGCCTTAATAGAGTAACAGACCCAGAAAGGATCTCAGGTACAGCTGGCATCCTGAGAAGCCCTTGGGCCAGGATGTCAGTAGTTGCTGAGTAATGCCCCCTTCCCCATTATTTCTACTTTGCATTAAGCACAGACCAACACATGAATGAGATTTTTTTTTTCTTAAGAAAAACAGACAAACAACAACAAAACATACTCTCAAGAAACCAAACTGCTGCAGCCCCCCCCTGCTCAGTATGCTGGCACCCCAGGGCGCAGGCACTTTCTCCTGGGGAGGGGGAGGGGTGTGCTCCTTTGTGTGGCTTCTCAGAGCTAACAGTGCAATTGTGCTGGTTCCCATCCAAATACTGTCGCTTCATTCTCTTGTCTCATCCTGTCCTGGTACAAAACTGAAAGGCAAAGTGTGAGCATCTGTTTGAGGGCTCAAGACTGTCACTTGTGCTTGTCACTGCCCATGAAGAGCTGTGGGGAGGGGAACCCTAAGTGTCATCCCAGGACTCCCGTGGTAACAGGTACCCATTAAAGAACAAGCATGAAGTTCCTCAAACTAGACAACCTTTCCTCACACGAACAGGAAAGTATAGTAGCCAGAGATGTTGTTTCTTCAAGTTGAGACTCTGAGCTGCACAGCTGCCTCTAGCAGGCTAGAACTGCAGGTTTGTCTTGAACCATTGGTGCGTTGATTCACAACAAATATTTATTGTGCGCCTGCTGCACAAAGCCCTAAGAATGCTCCCCATGATGAGCAGACATGAGCTATGCATTTCTAGGTGAATGAAAGAGTTAATGGGGAGAGTTAGTTGGTGCTTTGTAGGTTGTAGTGTTAGGATTTTGCACATGTACTGGGGAGAAGGTGGAGGGTTAGACAAAAGAGTGACATCATTTAATTTGTGTTTGAAAGAATTTATCTGGCTACTGTAGGGATGTGGGCTGGAGGTGACGACAACAGGGACCGGACAACGAAGCATTTAGAAGCTCCATAGGTTCCCAGGAGACAAAGCCAATGATGGATTCTGGATAGGGTAGTGTTGTTAAGTTTTACTAATGGGCTGATTCACTGTTGGGATAACAAAGAGAAAGCAAAGACGATTAAATTTCCTGGCTTGAGCAGTTAGGGATTCTGTTTTTCCATAGGGAAGAGTGGTTGAAGAACAGGCTGAGGAGAGAATGCCTTGAGTTCTCTGTTGAACTGGATCATTTAGAATGGTGACAGGTCATAGAAGTATGGATTAGTTAGACTTTGTATAGATTTTGTATAGCTCCCATTCTAGGGAGCTATCTGGGCTGGAAATAGAGACTTGGAAGCAACTGGTCACAGGACCGTGTATAATTAGCTAAGGAGAGAATGCAAACGGAAGACAGAGTACCCAGATGTAGCTCTCTCTACACATCAGAAGAGGCAGAGCTGGGGAAGAAAAAGGTGGTAGGTGGACCCCTTCCATGTCCCCACAATGCAAATCAACTCCACAACGTGCCAGTGGCCTGTGAAGTAGGTGGGGCACTAAGAACAGGGGATCACGAAAGAGAAAACATACCGTGAAGTAGAGAGTGGGTGGCTGGGCGGAACTGAGGAAGGTACGGTGGTCACAGAAAAGGGGCCGTCAGATGTGGGGCCGTGCAGTGAACTGTGGGGTTCGCAGGTTTGGAGCCCTCTGACACAGGTCAAGTAGAGGTAGTGAGTGAGAAAGTGGACACGGAGACCGGCGTGAGGTCCAGGGGGTCCATCTTTGTTGAACTCCTTTCTTGATTGTTGATTAGTCGGGGTTTTGTTCATTTGTTAGGTTTCTACATGAGAGAGGATTTCATGTAGCCCAGGCTGGCCATAAACGCATTATGTTGCTGGGATTACAGGCACACACCACCATGCCTGGCCCTTGGATTGTTTTGGTGCTTTTCAGAAATAGAAGATGCCAGAACATAGCTGTATTTTTAAAAATTGTATGTGTGTGGGTGTTTTGCCCGCAGGTATGTCTGCGCACCTTGTACTTGCCTGATGGAGGCCAGGAGAGGGCGTTGAATCCCCTAGAACTTGAGTTACAGTGGACTGTGTGCCACCAGGTGAATGCTGGGACTCCTTGATCCCCAGCAAGGGCAGAGAGTGCTCTTAACCTTGGTGCCGGCTCTCCAGCCCACAGGCGATACAATGATACAACGCAGTTTGTGGGGAGCTAGTGAGGATTCTGAGACTGCCTGGGAGGAGGATGAGAATCCCTTTCCTAGCTGTGCTTCTCAGCACAGGTTGGGAGTGGCCCTGCTTGGGGAAGGCATTGGGTGTAATAGCCTTTGAAAGGACCGGAGTCCGCACAGAACACACCCAGACACCAGATTCTTTCCCATATTCCCCTGATGCTCCTGGATGCCCAGAGGCCCCTCTCTGTATATCACTTGACCAAGTTCTAAATTTTCAAAATGTATTATCTGTGTGTATGTGGCGTGTATGCCACCGTGTATGTGTGGATGTCAAAGGACAACTTGCAGGAAGTGGTTCTCTGTTTCCAACTCCTGCGTTCCAATGCCCAGGCTTGATGGCAAGTGCCTTTGCCTGCTGAGCCATCTCACTGGCCCCTGCATTTTTAACATTGGAGCCCGGATAGTAAAACTTTACTTTGATGCCACATCTAGCTGCGTGCCACAGTCTTATTTCCCTAAAGCCATTCTTTCTAGGTGATCCTCTACCCTATGTAGGTATCAGGCCAGGCCTGAAAGCTGTGTCCTTTTAAATGTTCTTTTAGGATCCAAAATAGGTAAGTCACAGACCATCAAACTGAGCACTGCTGAGCCACACAGTGCTCGGCCTTGTGGAACTCACTTTGTGCCCCATGGTTATGCTGGGAGACTAAGTCCATTTCTTTCTCAGAACTGACTGCCAGGGGAAAGGATGTGGCTCTTAAGAACTAGTGTGATCGTTTCATCAGAGAGCAAGAATATACAACCTGCCGTGCTTGCTGCTTTCACTTCTGCTTCTAGGAAACACAGAGGCTAAGTTAATATTTAACCATCGGAGCGGCCACTGGCAGGCTCACGTGTTGTCAAGAGGGCCTTGCTTTTCTTGAGACAGGTTCTCTCACTGACCTAAAGCTCCAGCGTTGTGCAGCCAGGCTTTGCCTTTGTGTTTTAAAACATGGGCTCTGGGATCCAGTTAGCATACTTGCGTGTTAACTGCTCTATTGACTGAGCTATCTCCACAGCCCCAGTCAGTTGATTTTTAGTTCCCATTTTTATAGATTTGCATTGTCTATACCTTTTCTTTCTCTGATTCTTTTTGCAGGTGCACAGTTTTGTAAGCAAAGCAGGCAGTAGCTAGGTGATCTCTCTAATTGGTCAGGACCTGAACATGACTCCTTACTGGATTGGCTTGGTACATCTGGAAGGGAAGTAAGGATCTCTCCAGCAAGTGGAGATCTCAAGGGGAAGCTAAGATCAAGGCCCCCCACAATGAGGGGTCTCTGGTCCTCTCAGGGTTATGGTGGTAAATAGTGGCTAGTCTTACATCAACTTGAACAAGCTAGAGTCATAGAGGAGGGAGCCTCCATTGAGAAAATGCCTCCATAAGATCTGGCTGTAGGCAAACGTGCAAGGCATTTTCTTAATTAGTGATCAGTGCAGGAGGGCTCAGCCCACTGTGGGTGGTGCCACCCTGGGCTGGGGTGGTCCTGGGTTCTATAAGAAATCAGGTTGAGCAAGCCATTAGGAGCAAGTCAGTAAGCAGCACCCCTCCATCGCCTCTGCATCAGTTCCTGTCTCCAGGTTCCTGCCCTGCTTACGTTCCTGCTTTTGATGATGAACTGTTATTTAGAACTGTGAGCAAAATAAACCCTTTCTTCCCCAAGTTACTTTTGGTCTTGGTGTTTCATCACAGCAATAGTCACCCTGACTAAGACAAATACGTTAAGAATTTCTACACACGTGACAAATCGATGTCCAATGGAAACTCACTAGACCTTCTGCATAGCTAACATGAGCTCTTACTGCATTGGCATATTTGGATTTGCTCGGTTTCTAGAGTGAGTGCTTGGTGTTCTGCTATGGCTTTAACTATAATTAATTAAACCAATTTGGAAAAAATTTAAAAATAATATCCTGTCCTTACCCCTCAGTAGTGTCATCACATTGGCGTGGCAATTCAGCAGTCTAGGGTGTGTCAAACAGTCACGTTTGCCAAAACTCCCCTGATGGATCCAACCATCAGCCAGATCTTTATTTTTCTTGGAGACGAAATGTAAATGGAACACCACAGAAACCTGTGTTTAGAAACATCCAGTTCTTAGTTCATAGTGGTCCTGGCCTGCCACCAGATTGCATTTTTTAAAAAATCTGCTTACCACTAAGTGAAGGCAGTGCCTGTCTGTGGGAAGATGTGGGCCAGAGACCTCTCTGTCATTTCTACACAGCAAGGGCGAGCCTCAGCTTCTGAAGAACACTGCTGTCTCCTGTATTTAGAATAAATTCAGCATTGGATGTCTTCCAAGGGCCAAGCTGTGGCCAAACATCAATATTTCTTCAGATTTGGAAACAAATCCGGACTGTTTTCTTCCTAAGAGGCAAACGCTTCAGATAATGAGCATCAGTTCTTAGAAAGGATTAAAATGTGAACTCAGTTCCCCACTCCCAAGCTATCTGGAAGCCAGGAAAGCGGTTTGTGTAAATACTTTCTTCAGTGACCTGTATGGTAGGGCTGAGTCCGAGCATTTTGTGTTCAGTGAATGATACCAAATTAGGAGCCGCTAACATCCCAGAGAGCGAGGACTAACCTCACCAGGACCTTCCATATGGCAGGGACTCCATTAGACAAGGTCCACGTGCATACCTTTGAGAATGGGCTTCTCTGAGCTTTGGGTGAAAACTGCCACGTACAGAACCAGTGAGCAGGAGAACGCTAGAAAAATAGGGGCTGGAGAATGGCTCAGCAGTTAAGAACTCTTGTTCTTGCAAACGACTGGGTTTGAGCCCCAGTAGCCACATGGCAGCTCACAACTATCTTTAACACCAGTTCTAGGGGATCCAATATCCTCTGCTGTTCTCCGAGGACACTGGCATGGATGTACATAGACAGACACGCAAGCTAAACACTAGTGCACATAGAATAAAATAAATGCTAGAGAAACAAAGTAACGTGCTGGGTTTCTGTTTTAACAGGGGCATGCTATGAACTGCAGGTTGGCCTTAAGTTTATGATTATGAGCTAGCCTGACCTCCACAAGCCTGGGATCTCAGGCATACATCTCCGCAATGGGCTGATGCTGGAATGTTAATGAGGAAAAGACCAGCAAATTCCTGACTCCTTTTCCCATATATGGCATCGTCAAGGCCTAACTGGAGAACACTCCCATCTGCTTCGGAGCTGCTTTTGGAGGAAAACTCTCCAAAAAAATTTAGGTATGTCTTAGAAAATGGGTGCGTTAAGGATATGGGAAGGGACCATCTCTCGGAGGAATTTTAAGCTAATTGGAACCATTTAAACTGAAAAATCAGAAACTTCAGGTATTCATGGTCAGTGGTCAAGTGCTAAGTATTTTTGGTTCTCTCTCTTGGAAGACACATCTGGAAACAAGGGCAAAATATGAGAGGATTTGAATTTCCCCACACCCAAGGACAGGCTTGCCTGAGGCAAATTTTCGTCCTGATACCTTCCGATATGGAGGACCCTAAGGCACGGATGCAGTTGCTGGTTTGAGTTCAGAACCGATTTGACCACTGAGGCCCGAGTTAGGTTATTTTCCCTCAAGTTACCTCAGTTTCCCCGTCAGCACAATGGGAAATCAGTAGTGCCTGCTCATCAATTTGTAGGGAGGATGGTGTAGGCGAAGCTCTGACACTTGTATGGTTTTTTTGAAACAGGGTCTCTCAATGTAGCCTTGGCTGCCCCTAGACCAGCCTGGCCTTGAATTTACAGAGATCTGCCTGCCTCTGCCTCCCAAGAGCTGGGATTAAAGGGGTGTATCCCCACAACCAGCCCACGTGGTCATATGATCACAATGGATGGTGAAGTCTATGAGAAAGGTCTCTGGAAGGATCTTGGAGTTTATTGACATTTAAAAGTCATCTTAAACTTCGAGTTCAAGTTCTCATGGTGTCTCTGTTAGACGTAGTTGTGATGTGGTATTCAGTCTTAATTTCAAAACTGCCTCATTTTTATCGAGTAAAAAATTGTTCTTATTATTATTGTGTTTACGTATAGGGGGGTGTTGGCATGCCATGACATGCTTTGTGAGATCAAAGGGCAAGGTTCAGGAGTTGGTTCTCTCCTTCGACTATGTTGGTTCTGGGGATTGAACCCAGGATGTCAGAGTTAGGGGCGAGTACCTTCATCAATGAACCATCTCAACCACCCATTTTGTACATTTTTATGTCACAAAACTATGACTTGAACCCAGCCGTGCATACAGCACACATTCAACCACATGGTCTCTTTCGCAGGATTCATGATGGCTGGAGATTTAACTCAAGACCTTGCATAGGCTAGGTATGTGCTTTTTCATTGAGCTACATCCCTAACCCTAACCCTCCCTTTTTTTTGTCGTGGTAAAATTGCACTAAGTTGATCCAGGTTGGCTTAGAACTTACTATGTAGTCCAGGCTTATCGCAACTAAAAATCCCTCCGGTGGCTTCCTGGTTCTGAAAGGTAGCTCTGGCCTGCCAGTGGCTGGCTCCAGGGGCAGGAAGCCTTGCAGAGGTGTGGTTCTATGGTGCACCCATCCAGTCTCAGATCAGAGATCCGTGAGCCTACAAGAGCAGGATTCTCAGGAGCCAAGGGCTGAGGGATTAAACTCACTTATTGGGGGAAGGGCTTACGTATTTATAGCCAGAGAAATGGTCCCCATACCCAGGAGCATCAGTGGAAGTTCATTGGTTAGGACAGGCAGCCTCACTTGCATATCTGGGTGCTTAGGTATTTTCAGGGGACCAGAGGGATAGACCTTATAAGGAAGGGTTTAGTTGTAACTCCAGATAAACAATTTTGCCAGATTGCACGCCCTTGGAATTGGGCGACATTTTGTTATGGTTTGTGGCCTGTCAGCTACTGTGGAGGGGAGGGGCCAGATCCTGCCAGCTCCTCAGAACGAAAGCCTGGATTCCAAGCACCCTCGACCCATTTAGCTGTGACAGCCCCACACAGGCTGGTCTTGAATTTGGGACTACAGGCACCACACTCAGCTTCGTGGGTTTCAAACCTGGATGTGGTTTATAAAATAATTGCTTGTCGGGTGCTTTGATATTCCAGTGGTACTAACAAATAATCTTCGTAACGTACCATGGAATGTATTCGTATCTGAATTCAGTTACTCCGAAGCCAGTAGAATTCAATGAAAATAAATTGTATTCGGTTCAACTATCCATCATTGAGAACCTGTGGGAGGCGCTTAGAAAGACAAATACCTCTTGTTCTCTACAATCACAGATGCCACAGCCTAAAGGAAAGAGAAGAAACAGAAGCGGTTCATTCGGATGTCCTGTGACAGACACCGGGTTCCGGGTACAATCGTCTCGGAAGCACAGGGCTTTGCTAATGAGTTTTGCCTTTGGGAATCACTGCTGGCCAACAGAAGCCCAGACACTTCAGTGAGCCTCGAAGAAAGTGTGGGGAGAAGAGAGTGTTTCTTGAGACAAAGCTGAGAGGAAGGCTGGGGTGAGTTTCTATCAGGTCCAGAGACCAGACGCTGCAGGACTGGGGCACCACAGAGAAGAGGAAGCACACAGAGAGACAGGGGTAACCTGTTCGAGGGGCTCATGGCAGTGGGCTTACAGACTCCGCAAGAGCCCTGTTCCGCCAGAGTCAAACTATGTGGTCTTTTAAGATCTCCAGGTTCCTCCACATACTCTGGGTTGGGAAGTTACCCATGTAAGCTATATGAAAAGCTCACCGATGGCCTCTCTGTATACTAGGAATGGCTGCTCAGTGTAGTGGTTTGAATGAGAACGGCCCCCAGTGGCTCATAAATTCAAGTACTTGGTCACCAGGGAGTGGCACAACTTGAAAGGATTAGGAGGTGTGGCCTTGTTGGAGGAAGTGTGTCACTGGGGTGGGCTTTGAGCTTTCAAAAAGCCCATTCTGGCCGGGTGGTGGTGATGCACGCCTTCAATCCCAGCACTCAGGAGGCAGAAGCAGGCGGATCGCTATGAGTTTGAGGCCAGCCTGGTCTACAGAGTGAGTTCCAGGACAGCCAGGGGCTCTTACACAGAGAAACTCTGTCTCAAAAACAAACACGCAAACAAAAAAAGCTCAGAGCATGTTCCCTGTAGATCTGGGAGCGGAGCTCTCAGCTTCCTCTCCCAGCCCCACACGTCTGCATGCCGCCATGTTTCCCGCCACGACGACAATGGACTAAACCCCTGAAATTGTAAGTGAGCCCCAATTAAATATTTTCTTTTATAAGAATTGCCTTGGTCACGGTGTCTCTTTACAGCAATAGAACATTGACTAAGATGCCTAAGAATTGAGTCAGGTTCCAGGCATGGGTTCGAATCCCAGAACTGCCATATGGTAGCTGCGTCTTCCTAGGTAGGGCAATTGTTGGGTCAAGTTTCCTGAGCAGAAGTTGGTACTTACTGCCCAGCCCAGAGAATGTGGAGCTGACGAGAAAAGGGGTTGCCTGAGAAAGCAGGTCACACAGGTAGATGATCTGTTTTAAGACGTTTCTCCCTAAGGGATGAAGTGCTGGGCGATGTCTGTCTCCCTCCTTCTTGGGTCCCAATGACAAACCAAAGTTCATTTCCAGCAAAGTCCTCCCTGAGGAACCAATGAGTTACTTAGTATTACTTACAGAGCATGGATGAGAGGTTTCAGGCAGCAGTGTGGGTGACTTTTAAGCGTCCAGGCTGGAAAGTCTGCACTCAGCCTGGATCACAACTCCCCATTGCTCTACAGATGGAGCCTCTGCCCCCAGTCTTCCCCAGTCTATATGCTCTAGTTCCCCAAGACCCTGAGGCCATGTGCAATAGGGCTGACTTGTGTATGACTAGGTTGGGAGGAGTGGCCAGATGCTCAGGTGAAAATCCAATGAATGCCCTCTCCTATGGAGGAATGTCAAATGCCAACGAGTCCAGCTGTGAGAATCTTTTACAAGCAGAGACAACTGGTTTTATGAAGATCAAGTGGTTGTTCTGGCTCAATGATAGTGCTGTACAACAGTCTCTATTAATATCTGAAGGAGTGTGGTGTGTGTGTGCGTGTGTGTGTGTAGGTCAGAGGTAGATGTCAGGTGTGTGTATGTGTGTGTGTGTGTGTGTGTGTGTGTGTGTGTGTGTAGGTCAGATGTAGATGTTTGGTATGCTCTTCTATAGTTCTCCACATTATTTACCTGCTTAAAATATTTCTTTAGGCTTATTTGTTTTATGGATATGAGTGTTTTGCCCGCATGTACCACACGCATGATCCCTGGTGCATGCTGAGGTCTGAAGAAGATATTGAATCCCCTGGAACTGGCCATGATGTAGATGCTGGCAACTGAACCTGGGTCCTCCGCAAGAGCAACAAGTGTTTGTTGTTAACTACTGAGCCACCTCTTCAGTCCCCCTGAACCTTATTTCTTTAGAAAGGGTCTTCTTACTGAATCTGGGGCCGCCCCTCTGGGAGCAGCTGGGGTTACCTTACAGATGTGTGCCTCCATGCCCAGTTGTTACATATTGTGATTACAGGGTCCTGACATAACTAAAATTGTCTTGCATCAAATGAGTCTATTTTGACAGGGTCTATCTAAAATCGGGATCTTGTGGGCAAAGGAAGTGAGCTCCAGCCCCCAGGGTCAAGCTAAAGCCAGATTTGCAGGGGAAGAGAGCTCTGGGAAGTGAGCTCTGACCCCAGGGTCAAGCTAACGTCAGGTTCTCACAGAAGAGAACACCAGAAATTGAACTCCCTGCCCCTTCTTATCACAGTGCCCTCCTGCAAAAATCAGGTATGAGATGTGATTTGTAAGCTCAGGATATTTTTGTGTGTATGACAAACCAAGGAAAGGAACCCGACCTCTGCTTTCTGTTAACCTTCATGCGCCCTGCTCTTTGTTAACACAGATGCTTGCGGTTCTTTGTGCTTAAATACCGTTCTGAGAATAGAGTGGGGGTGGGGGTGCAGATGCAGTCAGCTCCTGAGTCTGTTGTGTCCCTTTTAGAGCAGTCAGCTCTAAAAGTCATTAAGATCTTTTGCTTTGGAAATTTTTGGTCTCTGAGCCTGAGTTGTGTGGGATCACCTCGGACCCTGACAATATGTGTCGGGGGCTCTAACCCCAGGTCCTCTTGCGCTTTATCCTATGAACCATCTCTTGAGCCTAAATGGAGGCAGCATAGAACTGTAACATTCCTAGAGGAGCATGAGGTAGTATTAGAGGCTGTGAGAACTGGGGAGCCACGGGTTAAGCTGCCCAGCAAAGAGATCCAGTAAGAATCTGCGCGCACTTGTTTATGTCTGTTTTGTTGTGGCTTTTGAATCCACGGGGAAAGACCAAAGACTTAGTTAGACCCAGTTTAAATTTAGATGAAATTAATTTATTCTTACTGCTAACAGAAAGGACAGCATGCTTAGAGCCAATATAGCCTGCCATGCAGAAGTAGGGGGTTAGGAATGGTGTGCATTACAGTTATTCA
Organism: Cricetomys ansorgei; assembly: GCA_026225945.1. Lineage (NCBI taxonomy): Eukaryota > Metazoa > Chordata > Mammalia > Rodentia > Nesomyidae > Cricetomys > Cricetomys ansorgei. The sequence goes on from JAMJFZ010002869.1 coordinate 580,430, forward strand.
TGGAATTCACAGTTGGGCGAGAAAATTGTCTTAGATCCCTCAGTTGTCTTTTCCTTCCCGCTATATGGTAACAAAAGACCATTTCATCCCTCTTCCCATAGTGGTCAGTGTGGGGGTCCCACCTTAAGATTCAGGTCCCTAATATAGAAAAAGACCAAAGCAGCCAACTTTAGTCAGGCTTCCAAGAGCACCAAAATTGTGTAGGCCCAAGCCAGGAGCACCGTGACCCAAAACAGTTCCCAGAGTTAAAGAAAAACACTTTCTAAGACAAACAAGACAGCCTTGGGCTAAAAGAGTTTCCCCACGTAGACAGCCCATGGCCTCGGGCTAAGAGTCTTCCCCCCACCCACATTGACTAAGACCCTAAAGTTTACATTTTCTAGGGGCCCGCAACCTTGCTATATGCCAGCACCAATCAGTTTAAAGGTTAACTGGCCCCTACCTATCAAAATGGGAAAACAATTTGGGGACCAATCAACTTGTCCCAACTCGGTTTGTGCCTAGCAACCGTTTCAACGGTAAATAAAAAGGCTTGCTTTCTGCCCCTTGGGGTCGCTTCTATCCTGCGTGTTAGAATGGCCCCAGTATACTGGGATAAATCCTCTTGCTATTTGCATCGATATCCCGTCTGTGAGTCTCTGTGGGGATGCAGCATTCCGGTTTGGGCCCTGGGGGTCCCAGTTTGGATCTCTGAGGTCCAACAGTCAGCAAAGCAAAGGCAGCTGTCAGTACTTCATAACTAATTATCATTTTATCTCACCTGTAGTCCACAAGGACACAAGGACTGCCCCGACCCCCCAGGCATTCCAGAGCAAGGTCAACAGCCTTTAAGGGCTATGCCTGGCTTGATATTAAGTTTCTTTAGCCATCACATGGGATCTGTGTAAATTATTACTCAGGTCTGAGTGCTCCAATGACCAAAGTGTCATCAGGTTAGGTTGCCACATCCACAGTATCAAGACCATCACGATCACTTTCTAAATGCCAATGCTGGGGCAGGATGCTCCCTGTGACAAATGCGACAGAAGAAAACTCCTTCCTTGAACCTCCTATGTCTGAAGACTCTAGAAATGTCACCTCTAATCATAGAAGAACATTATAAGGAGACACTAGTCCTGGCATAATTAGGTCCTGAACTGACACCTAGGAAAATTCGAGATTCCAAACCCCTAAAAGCAGTTACTGAGTTTTCCACGGTAAGATAGGAAGACAGCTGAGACCCAGGACAGCTGAGGCATAGCCGCTGGCTGAGGATGCCAGGCGTCCCGGAGGACCCAGGGTGGTGGTAGGTAGGGGCTGCCTTCAGTCCGCAGACCCCGGCTGACAGCGGGTGGAGATCACTTGTAGTTTTCATCCAGGCAGCGTCTTTATCCTTACAGATGTTTCTTTAAATGACGAATGAACTCTGATATAAATCAGCCTCTTCTAGGGTCACAAGGAGGGCAGCGTTTGGTACACTTGTGAGGCCTGTCTGGGCCAGCAGCTGAGGGCCTGAGGGGACAGAGTTAACAGATGTTCCTGCGCTCCATGAGTCTCTGAAATGGCAAAAAACAAAACAAAACAAAACCCCCAAAAACAAAAAAACAACAAAACAAACCAGCAATGAAGTCTTGCCCCACCCCCCCCCCCCCAGAGCTGGGCTAGGGAGAGGCAGCTGAATGAAGAATCTGTACTTTCTTATAATACAAGGTCAAAGCTTTTGTTCCAAGCAAAAGACAGATTGTCCTTTGTCCCTCTCTAGCTAAATAATACCCAAGGTCCCAGGAGGGATAGCTGGTACCTGTCACAAGACACCGCTGCCTTGTCCCACGCTGTGACCAGCTCTAGAATGAGAATGTGAAGCCCTGACCTCTGCCTACTCCCCTACCTTCACTCTCTTCTGTCTGGTTTCACAAACTCCAAAATAACCTGCACTGGCTGAGAGGTTTATTTTTATAATACTTTTATTAATAATTTTAGTTTCATGCAATGTATCTCCATAACATCCTCTTCCCAATCCTCCCTGCTCTACCATCCCATCCCCCAGCCCTCAAAAGAGAAAGAAAAAGACACAAAAACAAAAAGAAAATTAAGTCAAGCTGTGTGACAGGAGCATGGATGGCGGGCTTCACCATGGTCGTTAGAGGCAGAAGGCTGCTCTGATTGTGGACTTTGACCTGGCCCATACTGGTCCAAGATGAAGCCTAACAGAGTTCCACCTGAAGTTGGATCTCACCACCCAAACCCAGACACCAAGCAGGCTTTCTGATAACTTGCAAGCACTTGGGCATCCCACAGGCCCCCCAACATCCCACAGAGACCAGGGCTTTCCTCAGGCAACCATGGACCAGGCCCTCACATGAGCACCCAGTCATCTGGCAGTCACCAGGACTTCCCCCATGCATCAGTGCTTCCTTAAGGCACTGATCATTCCACAGGGACCTGGATATCCCATAGATACCCAGACATCTGCAGGCACCAGGACCTACCACGGGCACCAGGGGATCACGCAGACACCTGGACATCACGAAGGCACCCAGTCTCCCCACAAGCAACCATGGGCACTTGGTCATCCCACCAGCACCTGGACAGCCCACAGGCATCAAGGTCACCCTCGGCACCAGCGCATCCCACAGGTACCCAGACATACAGCAGGCACCTGGCCATCCCTCAGGCATCCAGACATCACACCCGCACCCAGTCATCCAACAGTCACCCAGGGCATCCTGCAAGCATCAAAGCCTCCCACTGGCATCTTGAATTCCCTTAGGCACCTGGACATGCTGAGGCACCAGGGCCTCCCACTGGGACCAGGACTCTCAACGGGTACCAGAGCATCATACTGGCATCTGGACATCCCATAGGCACCAGGACGTCCCCCAGACTCCAGGGAATCCCTCAGATGCCCAGGTATTATGCAGGCACATTGGCTGAGAATTTAATTTTCCTTTAGAACACATTTCAAGTCAGTTTTGGCAAAAAAAACAAAAAAATGTTAGAGTAAGGGGAGATTTAACCCAATTCAGATAATAGATGTGGGGCTTTTTGTTTGTTTGTTTGTTTGTTTTATTTTTAAAAAAATACTTGTTAGCCCCTGGTTGTAGTTGTACACTGCTGTGGGAGTTCAGCAAAGAAGACAGGCAGGCACCCTCATAGGTGGAATCCCTGCCAGACCTCAGCAGAGGGAACTAGTGTCATGGCCGGAGCCCTACTTGATAGTGGAACCTGGAGTGTCTGAGTTTCGGTGTTTTCATTCATTCAGAACTCCTCAGGTGCAGATCATAAGCCACGAACATCCCCACAGAAATCCCACACCTGCAGACGATACAAAATGCCAAGACCTAGGCAGCCCTTTTTCCAACAGTGCACAAAAACAATCATTTTAAATATACCTAAAAATAAACTTTCACAACACCTGGTAATCATTTTTCTTGTCGTGACCAATCTCCAATTGACTAACAAAAATGTAAAGATTGTTCATTTAAAAACAAAAAGGAAGCTGGGCCAATGGCTCCATCTATAAGTGCTTGCTGTGTAAATATGGAGATCTGTGTTTGATCTCCAGACCCCAAAACCTATGTTAAAGCCAGGCATTGCAGTGCATACCTGTCATCCTAGTGCTGGAGAGGCAGAGACAGGAGGATGCTGGGACTTCCTGGCCAGTTCTAAGTGAGATCCTGTCTCACTGATTAAGGTAGCGGCATATGGCCGAGAGTGGATGCGCTGTGCTGTGTTATGATGTGATGCATTTCAACATCTAAGCGCTTGCTGGGGGCAGCGTTCCGTTCTGTGGGTTCTTTTTCTTTTCTTTTTTCTTTTTAAAGACAAGGTCTTTCTATTATGTAACTCTGGCTGTCCTAGAACTCGCTTTGTAGACCGGGCTCACGGAGATGCCTCTGCCTCCTGAGTACTGGGATTAAGTGCAGGCACCACCACAACCAGCTCCTGTTATAGGCATTTGAAATTCAGGTGGAACCCTGAGGACAATTCGGTCTGAAAGAAGAGCAAAATGGGCAGCCTTGGGAATGAAGGCCTTCAGCTACACGCAGAAGTGGAGGGGTCTTCAGGGGGTAGAAAAATGTCCAGTGTCAGGACAGATACACTTGACATCTTAGTATCTGAGGAGATGGAGGTGCTTGTGCCAGCCCTTCCCAAAGTAACTAAAAGCGAGGAAGCTGAGCAGAAAGGGCTTTTATACACCCTAGCCTGACACCGTCTGATGTGATCGAGCCTTGGCTCCTCCTGGTGTTCTGCTTGTGCTTATGTCTCAGGCACAGCCATATTTCACCTCAAACTGAGGTGTGACGCAGAGCAGGGATGTGTACTCAGCCTGTCTGGCAGGAATGACGGGATTCTCAAGAGAACGTGCTCCTTCCTTGGCTGTTAGACTGCTGAAAAGAATGGATCCTAAGAAATTAGCGTTTCCTCGGGAATCTGCTGGGAAAGGAAATGGTGGAAATCCCAGGGACTTTCAGAGGAGCTACAAAGATTTAAAAGTTGCCAGCTGACCTTGTAGGAGTGGCTGACATTACCCGAGAGACCTAGAGTTGAGGCAACAATGAGCAGGGGCCACGCTTAGGTGGGCAACTTAGTTAAACATCTCTCTGCTCTCTAAGCCTTCCTTGTTGGGGGTGGGGTGCATGGTCCCAGGCAAAGGCAGGCAGATCACGGTGAGTTCCAGGCCAGCCTTGTCTGCATACTGAGCTCCAGGCCAGAGTGAGACCTACACAATGAGACCTGACTCAAAATAAAGAAATAAAATAAATAAATAAACACAAATAAAATAAATTAATATATAAGGCCTACCCTCGAGTCAGGACCACTAAGATGAGCTTGGGAGAGGTACTAGACCTCTTTGTTCCTCTTCCCAACGTGACCACGTTGAATAGCTCTCCTTTTCCTGCTTTTCAGTACTAAAAACAATAATAAGGTAGAGAAGCCATCGGGGAACATGATGTTGAGCTCTGGCTCTCACACACATGTACATACAGGTATATACACATTCAAGGACATGTCCACACACAAGACAGAAGGGAAGAGGGGGGAGGGGACGGCATAGCTGTAGATTTATGCCAGATGTCACTGTAGATTCTGGATCCCTGGTAACAGTGTTTTTAACTGCCATCTCTCCATCCCTTATTTTATTTTATTTCTGAAACAGGGTCTCAGATAGCTCAGGCCGACCTCACTATTTCTGGTCCTCCTGCTTCCACCTTCCGAGTGCTGGGATCCCAAGCCTGTTCCACCATGCCTGGTTTTCTGAATGCAGAAGACTGAACCTAGGACTATATCCCCTAGGTATTCTATTTTATTTATTTATTTTCCCAATACTTTTATTAATGACCCGAGAGTCACACAATGTATCTTGGTCACACCCTCTTTCCATTCCTCCTGGGTCCACCCTCTCATCCCACTGTGTACTTTAAATACATTTAATTTGACTCCATAGTCCTCCAAAAAAGAAGCAATGACCATTCAATTTTACAAATAGAGAAACTGAATCTTATAGAGACTGACAAAGGCCACAGCCAGCTAGCAGTAAAGTCAGGTTTTAAACACAAATTTGGCTGCCTCCAGAGTCCATATTGTAGCTAGCAAATCACTCAATGAACAAAAGCACCCACTGCCAAGCCTGACAACCTGCGTTAACACCTGAGCCCCACATGGTAGAAGGGGAGAACCAACTTCTGCAAGTTGTCCTCTGGCATGCGATGCCCCTACACATGCAAATAACCCCCCTGAGATAAATAAATATAAATAAAAATTGTTTTTCCTTCTTTTTGCTTTTGCGTTGTTCCTATTTTTTAAGCAGAAAGATTTCTTGGGCAATTTATCCTAAGGAAATGACCAGTGATTCTGACAAAGATGTTTTAATATTATTACTTGGAAAACTACAAACAATGTAAATGTTCATCCACAAAAATTGCTTTAGTTGGAGAGATGGCTCAGTGGTTACGAGCCCTAGTAACTAATAATCCACAGGACCCGAGTTCAGTTCCCAGGACCCACCTGACACATAAACATCTGTGACTCCGGCTCCAGATGATCCAATGCCCTCTTCTGGTTTCCTCGGGTACTACGTAAACAGGGTACATAGACATGCAAGCAAAACGCTCATAAACGTTACAATAAATAAATCTCTGCCAGGCATTGGTGCACACCTTTCATCCCAGCACTTGGGAGACAAAGACAGGCAGAACTCTCTGAGTTACAGCCCAACCTAGCATAGCAAGTCCCAGGCCAGCCAGGGCTACATAGTGAGACCCTGTCTAAAAAACAAAACAAAAAAAAAACAAAATAAACACAAACAAAACACTAAAACAAAACAAAAGAATTGCTTTAACTGAAGTCATATAATATACTATAGTGTGACATTTACGAGTCCTGTTGTAGCATGCCTGGTTTAATTAATGGCACACCCAGTAGAACAGCAAATTTTAAAAAGGCGACTGATTGGTAGGGATGTAGAGGAACCCTGCTGTTTACACATGACCTGGTAGGATTGTAAAATGGTACAACTGTTTTGAAAAACCCTTGAATGTGCCACCCTGGAGACATAGACTTGGGATTCCAGCTACTTGTGAGGCTGAGGCAAGAGGATCACAAGTTCAAGGCCTGCCTGGGCTACAGAGTGAGTTCAAGGGCAACCTGAGTGACTTAATGAGACCCCGTGTGGCTAAATTTTCTTTTTTGGGGAGAAGGAACCAAGGTACAGTTCTACCAAAGTTCGCCTGGGGAACCAATGAGTTCATTAAGCTTCCTTACAGAGTAATGGGTGAGCGGTTGTGAAGAGGAGCAGCTCAGGTGACCTGAAAGCAGCCATATTGGAAGATCTACACCCAGCAAGGATGATGGCTTCCCCGCGGCTGTTTAGGGAGGCGCTCCCTCCCATTTTCTTTGCCTACCTCTGTACTCAAGCCCCTCCCAGAGACCCCAAGACCATGTACAATTAGGGTAGAATTACATACAATTTGTTGGGAGGGACGGTTGGATACTCAGGCGAGGGTCCCATGACTCTCTGCAGTTCCTCCTTCCAAAAGGACAGTCAATAGCTGTCTTAGTTAGGGTTCTATTGCTACAAAGAAACACTGTGACCAAGGCAGCTCCTATAAAAGAAAGCATTTAATTGGAGCTTATTTACAGTTTCAGAGGGCGAGACTCTTATCATCACAGCAGGGAGCATGGTGGCACACAGACAGACATGGTCCTGGAGAAGTAGCTGAGAGTTCTATATCCAGATCTGCAGGCAGCAGAAGAGAGAGCCACGAGGTCTGGCTTGGGCTTCTGAAAACCTGAAAGCCCAGAGACACACTTTCTCCCACAAGGCCACACTTATTCCAGCGAGGTCGTACCTTCTAATCCCTCTCAAGTAGTGCCACTCCCTGATGACCAAGCATTTAAATATATGAGCCAATGGGGGCCATTCTTATTCAAACCACCACAGGCCTGTTGTCAGTGCCGTATGTGCGACAAATAGATGTTTGTTCATGTGTCCCTAGTACAAGTCACATAACACATAGGTATACCTATCAACCATAAACTCTGTTCCTAGGTATTCGCTCGAGGAACTGACACATATGTCTGTGCAGAGATCCACTTGTGGTAGCTTTATGCGTTATCGTTCCAAACTGGAAACCCAAATTCCAATCATCAGTGAGTGTATAAACGATTTAATGGAATACTACTGAGTAATCAAAAATGAGGTATTTACTTCTGAATCAACACGAATAAACCTTAAGAACATTTTGCTGAGCAGAAGAAGCCAGATACCAAAGGGATGCATAATGTGTGGTTTCATTTACATCAAGCACTAGGGAAACGAATCTGTTTGACAGGATAGAAAATGGGTCAGTGGCTGCCTAGGGCTGAGGAGTGACTGAGAAAAGGTACCAAAAAAAACCCCAAACATCTGGAGTCATGGAGACTCTGTACTTGATCATATCACAAGTTCTGAAGCAGGTGCTTTAGCACAGGGAATAGCATAGCAACCTGGGACTCTATTTGGTTGGGGCTTTGCATATTACCTCTTTATTTCAAGACAGGAATTCTCTATGTAGCCCTGGCTGTCCTGGAACTCACTCTGTAGACCAGGCTGGCCTTGAACTCAGAGGTCTGCTCACCTCTGCCTCTCAGGTGCTGGGATTAAAGGGGTGCACCACCACTGCACAGAAGCACATACTTCTTCTAATAATGCACGTGATGGCCTTAGATCCTTACCGGAACATACTATGCACACACACCCCTCTCTGAATACTGAGCAACCTTTTAGCAAACTAGTATCCCCACCTGCTTTGAGACACTTTTTAACCCCACTCCAAACAACGCGACATATTTCTTCTCCTCCTCCTAATGAGCATCAAATTAGATTTTATTCATATCATATTCTGTACTCTGCTTCTGCCAGGGTATGGGTGCGGGAAGACAGATCCCTTGAGTACTGTTTTTGGGGTACATGCGCAGTAAGGCAAACTGTGTCCTCGAAGTGAGTAAACTTTTAGGGAAAATCACCTGTTTCCCATCTTACTCCTATGCATAATTGGACATGCATATTATTAAAATCAGATGCATTATGGGAAGGAATATATGCAGTAGAGAAATAGTTACTGTCTTAATCAGTGTTTTATTGCTGTGAAAAGACACACCAACTCTTATAAAGGAAAGCATTTAATCAGGGCTGGCTTACAGTTTCAGAGGTTTAGTTCATTATCGTCACGGCAGGGAGCATGGCAGCACACAGGCAGACATGGTGCTGGGTAAGTAGCTGCTTTGTATCTGTCCGTGTAGCCTGTGCATGCACAAGTACCCAAGAAGGCCAGAAGAGGGCGTCAAAGCCCCTGGAGCTGGACTTACGCATGGTAACAGTGCTGGGATCTGAACTTGAACTCTCTGGAAGAGCGGCAAGTACTCTTAGCTGCTGAGCCATCTCTCCAGAGCTTTTTAAACTATTTTAAGCCATATGTAGTGGTACTCACCAGTTGTCCTGGTACGGGGCTGCCAATTTGAAGCCAGCCTCGATGACATAGCAAGACTCTGCTTCAAAAGTCTAAAAAATAAGCCAGGAAGTGGTGGTTCGTGACTTTGATCCCAGCGCTCAGGAGGCAGAGGCAGGAGGATCTCTGTGAGTTTGAGGCCAGCCTGGTCTACAGAGTGAGTTCCAAGAGAGCCAGAGTTACAACAGAGAAACTCTGTCCTGAAAAACCAAAAACCAAAACCAAAAAAAGATCTTAAAAAACCCCTACAAACTCTGGCCTTTTTCTCGCAAAGAAATGCTATGTTAGCAAAGGCAATCTTACTAGAATTGTTTCAATTATGATTTAAGTTGTTTAAATATTTTTTTCCAATCTTTATAAAGGTCCAGAACTTAGATACACATGTCTGTATAGGACAGAGACAGACATACTGTTTTCTAGCTGACTGGAGTCTCTCTTTGCCAAGGCAGTGTGGGAGTTCAAACCCCAGGGGTGAGAAATTTGTTTCCACTGTGTTTAGCGGGGTTTAAATGAAATGACATAAGCAAATTTTGCATGGGTACCACAGGTATCACTGAGCACTTCCTGTAAATAAGGTCCTTTTCTAGAATTTTCAGGGTGGTGAAGTAAAAGGGACCTCTGGGGTGGTGCTTTGGGATCCCAGACTTCAAAGGAACTCTGTGAGGGCCACTTTCTCAGCCCCCAGTCACAGGGGCAGAAAGAGATATGGGCCCGGGACACCACCCCTTGGTGACATCACTGGGAAGACACGCTCGGCCCCAATGACCAATGGCCATCTCCTTTTCCAGCATCTGAAATCATGGTGACCATAACTTCTTCCCCTTTGATTCCTCCCCATCTCCATCGGTCTGTATGTGAAGGTATCTGAGGGCTACTATTGCTTCAGTCTTCCATTTTATTCAGCTGATTTCGTGGGGGAGGGAAAGGAGCCATCTCCCTCCACAGGCTGCAGTTCCAAGGCCTCAGGAGAGGGCTGGGGCCTGGGCCAGGGCCCTGACATTTCAGTGTTTTGAAATGGTCCGACCATCCTGTTCAAGCCTGGAGAAAGAGCACAGCCTGCCCTGGCACTTCCCGGCCAGGTCCACTCAGGGGCCTCCTCACCTGTTCCCACCTCCAGGGCTGGGCTTCTTCATCCGGGAAATTCCTCTCCACAGACCGGTTCTACCTCCAGCACAGGTTCCACAGCTTGCCTCATCACCCATTAAACATGGCCATTCTGGTTGAAACCTGGCCCAGATGGCTTGAGGGCATCAGTGTGACTTTCTCTGTGTTTGCAGGTCCTGCCTTCTGCCTTCTAACTTGTCTACTAAGGGGAGAGAGCTGAGCAAACCAGGCCTTGCTGCCACCCAGCACAGGATGTGGCCCTGGGAAACCAAACCTGCCCTGCCCACAACATACAATTATAGTTCTGGAGTTGAACGGCCCAATCCAGTGCCAAGCCTCTTGTTATAGGAGCCAGGACCTAATCCCCACTCCCTTTCTCCAAAACAAACTCAGGAGCCTTTATTCCTGAGGCTGAATTCCTCTGATGAGGTTTCCCTGGGCCTGTGGAGGCCTCTGTTGGCTCACCTCGGCCTCTAATTACAGCCCTCGCTTGCCTGTTTCGTTGTTTTAGCTGGAGATGGGCGTGAGGCTGGATGTTCTACCCTCACTTCGGAGCATAGGCCTAGGAAATCACAGCCTTCCTTCCCTGTAATTTCCACTCCTCCTGGCTTCGAGTCAACCTCGGATTTGCTGAAACACCACATCTACAAAGAGCAGCCGGAGCATGGGCTCCTCCCCAGGACGCCACCGCCACCCTGCCTTATCAGGAAAATGAATCAGATGACAGAGCCAGGTTCCTTCATCAGTGGTCCATCAGTTGGCAAGCAAGCAAAGACCTATCGCCTGCTGATGAAGATGCCAGGCGGCCATGGAGTTCACGGGATCGAGGCTGCCCTCTGCCTGGAACACAGCCTCAGCACAGACCCATGTGACTTACACAGACAGGACAGCCCTCATCTCAGGAGGAAGCACGTGAGAACTTAAATGTATCACACATTCAGTGACTCAACGTCACTGTGGACTGAAGGCTCAGGGGAAAAGAATCAAAGGAACTGTTGAGCTATCGTGTGCCCCCTCTTCCATCCCCCCTCCCTCCATCAGTGTCTCTTTGTATCTGAGGTTGGTCAATCTAATGAAGACATTTTCTCAACTGAGATTCCCTCTTTTTAGATGACAAAAGGCTACCCAACTCAATCAATGATGAGTTAATTAAGCAGGGGGGATGGAAGACAGTAAAGCTGCTCACGCTTTGTAAAGGTGGGGGCATGCTGAGCATTCCCAGACACTGATGCTGGGACTCCTCCTTTGCTTTGGAGTTCTCCCAGACTCTCCTCTTCTGCTCATTTAACCAAGAAAGACAATCTTGTCAGGCTGTAGATCTTCAAGAGCAGTTCTAGATTCCACAGGTAAAGAAGCCCTTTAAATATCACCTCTCCTTACCCTAAGTAACCCCGGGCATGCATAAACAGGTACTGAAGACTGAAGTAACACTAGCTGAATGCAGAGGTTGGGGTGGTGTGGGCAGAGGGCTGAGACAAACCACTGAATGCCCAAAGCTAGTCAGAATAGAAGATGCAGGGTAGGAGAGACCACAGAAACAGCAGCTGAGGGATCGCTGTGACTGGTGTGAGGTCAGACAAAGAGATCACTGTTTGTCCAGAAAGAGTAGGCAGCTGGAAGGAATGAGTCAAGGACTGTGATTCGCAGTGTTAGTTTCCAGCACTGTAACAAATACCTGAGATAACATAAAAAGAGGAAAAGTTTGTTCGGACTTATAGTTTTGGAGCATTCATGGGATAGGATATCATAGCTGGGTATAAAAAGAGAAGGGGAGTGGGAGCACTAACAGATTTCCCTGTTCTCAATGCCTTAAATATCCCAGTTGGCCCCCACTTCTTAAAGGATTCTAATATCTTCAAATAATGCCATCCAAACATTTAATTTTTTTAGGTGTATGTGTGTGTGTGTAAGTAAAAATGTGCATGCCACTACATGCTTGTGGAGGTTACAGAACATCTGTCGTTCTCTCCTTCCACTTTATGAGTCCTGAGGACTGGATTCAGGTTGTCAGTTTTGGCAGCAAGCACCTTTACTCACTCAGCCATCTTACTGGTCCTGAGAACTAATCTTTTTAACTTATGGGCCTTGAAGGACATTCTAAATCTAACTGTTGCATCCCTACTCTGAGTTCTTTGAAGCAGCACATTGTACCTTCCCATACCTCCTCAGCTATATGAGATTTCATACTTAAAAAATCGGTGCATGTAAGGCTGAGAGCTGGCTCACTGGTTAAGAACATATGTTGCTCTTGTAGAGAGAGTAGACGCAGGTTTGGTTCCCAACACCCACAGGATGACTCACAACTATCCATGTGTTCAGTTACACCCATTCTTACCTCTGTGCACATCAGGCATGCATGTAGTACCCATACATCCATGCAGGCAATGCTCTCATGCATATAAAATAAAATAATCTGAAAAGTAATAGTATAGCGATAAGTGGCAACAGCTCTAGGGCTTTGTGAGAGCTTGGCTTGACTCCTTCAGATTGGAGCTGATTCACTGTAGGAAGCACAGCTCTGCTCTGTTGTAACAAATACCTGAGATAACATAAAAAAGGAAAAGTTTGTTTGGGTTTACAGTTTTGGAGCATTCATGGGATAGGATATCATAGCTGGGTATAAAAAGAGAAAGGGGGGGTGGGAGCTCTAACAGATTTCCCTGTTCTCAATGCCTTAAATATCCCAGTTGGTCCCACTTCTTAAAGGATTCTAATATCTTCAAATAATGCCATCTAAACATTTAATTTTTTTAGGGGTGTGTGTGTGTGTGTGTGTGTGTGTGTGTGTGTAAGTGAAAATGTGAAAAGTTCTGCTCTGTTTGGAGAGAGAGGCCTCTAGAGAGGAGTAGAGGATGGTGACTGAGGGGCTGGAAAGATGGCTCGGTGCTGAAGAGTGTTTGCTGCTCTTGCTAAGGGCCAGAGTGGTTCCCAGCTTCTGCGGTAGATGGCTCACATTCACCTGTAATTCCAACTCCAGGGCATCTGTGCTCTCCTGGTTTTCACAGGTACCTACACTCCGTGCACATATTCACACCCACCCTCACACCTGCACCCCCATGCATAGCTAAACATAAATTTTTTTTTAAATCTTTTTAAAAAATGGCACTTGAACCAGGTGTGGGGGTTTACACCTGTAATCGCAGTACTTGGGAGGTAGAGGCAGGAGGATCGTGAGTTCAAAACAGTCATTGGCTACATGAGACACTGTCCAAAAGGGTGGGGGGCTCTGAAGAGACGGCTCAGGTATTAAGGGAACTTACTGTTTTTGCAGGGAATTTGGGTTTGGTTCCCAGGACCCACATGGTTGCTAACAAATGTCTGTGACTCCAATTCCAGGGGATCCAGGATGCTCTCTGCCCTCCACAGGCATGTGTCAAGCATAAATTCACATAGGCACACACATACATAAAAAAAATAAAAAATAATAATATAATTAAGAAAGATATAAATGACAGTTGAAGATCCACAAAAGGTACCTTCAAGGGTCTTGCTGTGCAGTCCAGGCTGGCCTTGAATGCTTGACTCCCTGCTTCAGCCTCCTGAGACTACAGACTTTGCCACCACATCAAGCTCAGGAACAGATATCCGCAATCAATATTGAGGCCGAGCTGTGGTGGTGCACAACTTTAATCCCAGCACTCAGGTGACAGCAGCAGGCGGATCTCTGTGAGTTCAAGATCAGCCTGGTCTACAGAGTGAGTTCCAGGACAGCCAGAGTTACAACAGAGAAGCCCTGTCTTGAAAACAAAAAACAAAACAAAACAAAAACAAAACCACAATCAATATTGAAATATCATATTAAATAAAATAAATATATAAAATAAAAGGAACAATGTGTTACGATTCTACTTGTGTGAGCTGTCTCATAACTCACAGACTGTAGATGTGAGGTTATTAGACGCAGAAGCCAGAGGATAAGGGGGAGTTTTTGCTACTAAGATTTTGGGGGGGAGCGGTAGAAACTTTGGAAAATAATGTTGATGGTTCTCCACCTTGAATGATTAATGTCAATTATATTTTTCCACAGGTTTTTTTTTTTTTAATGTGAGTCAGGTTTAGGGGTACATTCCTGGCAGATAACAAGTTCTAGGCCAGCCTGAGCTACAGTAGTGAGTTCCAGGGCAGCCTGGGATATGATGTAGTAAGACCTTCCCTGAGAGAACAAAAGAAAAAGAAAACCTGTGGAGGGATAGTTGGTGTAGTTCCCTGAGGCTGCAGCCAGTTCGCTGTCCTTCCCGTGGGTGCAGCTATAATGTGGAGGACCTGGCACAGGGTGGCAGGGTCAGAAGGGATGCAGGCAGAGCCTGGTGACAGAAAGCAGCAGTCTGTGTGATGCTTTGGTAAAGGGGGAGAGAGAGCTTGGATTTCAATTTCAAACAATATAGCACAGTTAAAGTATTGTCTTGGTGTCTTTCTGTGCTGTGATAAAAATACTCCCATATACACAACTTAAGGAAGAATCGGTTTATTCTGGCTCCCAGCTCTAGGCACCGACCATCATGTCTGGAAAGTCAAGGCAGCAGGAACCTGAAGCATCTGGTCACATTATGTCGGCAGTCAGGAGAAGTGAGAAATGAATACTCTCACACAATCCAGGATCCTCTGCAGTGGGAATGGTTCCACTCACAGTGGGCAGGTAGTCCTACCTCAATTAGCAAAATCAGTATAATATCCCACAAACATATCCAGGGTCCCATCTCCCAGTCTGTCAAATTGACAACTGACAACCATAGGTGTATTGTAGACCCAAACACAACATCTGAAATTACCAATTTCCTAGAAAAAAAAAACAGCCATAAATCTTTGGTTTATGTAGTAGTGCTTCCTATGATATGATTCTGAAGCACAAGCAACCAAAACCAAATGAAAATAAAGAAATAAATTAGACTTACCAAAATAACAACTTTTTGAGGCTAGCCTATTCTACACAGTGAGTTCCAGGCCAACCAGGGCTACACAGCAAGACCATCTCAAAACAAACAAACAAAAAATAATAAAGTAACAAAATAACAATGTGTGTGTGTGTGTGTGTGTGTGTGTGTGTGTGTTTCAAAGGGTGCTATTGCTGTCTTTGGAAGTCCTGGCAAAATGGCTCAGAAATAAGTGTTTGCAGCCTGAGGAGCTGAGTTAGATTCCCAGGACTCACATGGTAGAAGAAGACAGCTCTTGCAAGTTGTCCTCTGACCGCATACTTGGCACATGAGTCCCACATATACAAACATATAAACATCCAATGTACTTTAAAATGGATCTTAATAAAATTTGAAGACAACCAATAGAAATGAAGAAGATATTTGCAAAACAGTTGCTGAAAGGGGCTTATTCTGAGATATCTGAAAAGCTGTAACAATGATGGGGGAAAAAAAAAACAACCAAATTTAAAATAGTCAAGGATGAAGCTGAGGTTTTGCAATTTTTTTTTTTTTTTTTTGAAACAGGGTTTCTATGTTGTAGCTCTGGCTGTCTTGGAACTCACTCGGTAGACCAGGCTGTCTCTGCCTCCTGAGTGCTGGGATTAAAGGCGTGCACCTCCCCCACCTGGCTGATTTAGCAGATTCTTAACACACTCGAGACCCTGGGTTCAATTCCCACCACACACACACACACACACACACACACACACACCTGAGTCACTAGAAGGTTCTGCTCTTCTCCGTGGATCACTGCAGGGTCATCTACGCACATAGGGCCCTCTGAGATGCTACCTGACTCCCTAAGATGTGCTTCAGCTGTATCTCCCCGATGCAGACGATATCCCCACAGTTGGTGACTAAAGGCGACCACTGGGAGTCATCAGTCTGTTCAGTGAGGAACCAGAGACCACGTAGCACTGCCCCAGTGCCAACTGTGTTCTAAGCACTGCCCCATAGAACTTGTTTAACTGGACAAGCCAATGAGGTGGGTACTTTTATCTGTCCAATTTTATAATCGGGAAGCAAGGGTGAAAGGAGGTCCAGCAGTCATCCCAAAGCACCCCACTGCTAGGAGACAGTAAAGACAAGCTGGTCCAGACCTGGAGCGCCTACCATCACTGTACATTTAGAATCTTGACAAGGTGGCAGTAGCACCACCCAGTTTTACTATGTCCCTAGGTAGAAAAGCCACTTAGATTTGCCTGGTCTGGAGTATTGGAGACCTGGCTAGAGCTAGGCCATTTCAGTTCTGGGGTTGTGGAGACTGAAAGTCTGAAACAGTCGGTAGCCCTCATCCGGACACATAAATGTGTATGTGTAACTCTTGGTGTTTGTGGGTCCCCGAAAACCCACAACAGATTTGAAAATTTAAAGGAGAATGGACCCAAAGTTTCTAGTTGTGGCTCAGTCTGAAGAGGAAAGCTGGCCTGCTAGAAACAGCCTGGCTGTGAGGGCCTGAGAGTCACAGAGGCCACGAGGGGCTGAGAGGCCTGGGCCAGGCTCCACTGAGCACTGCTGCTTCCTGAGGCTCCATTACCCAGCTCTGCAGAGACAAAAATGCTGCCTCCCAACTCCAAATCATCCTTTCTATTTCTTTACGTATTTTTGCAAGAAAAGAAAGGCTTTATTGGGAACGATTTGCCAGCATAGAATAAATCAAGAGACACTTACAACAGATCTAAAGGAGCTACAGAGCCCTAGAGACAAGCGGGGGTATAAGTATAAATTATTTCCAGTGCACCCGGTGGGAGGCATGTAAACTCAACTTCAGAGAAAAGAACAGATTGAAGCCAACAACTGCTCGAGGGGAGTCGGATTAGAAACCAAGCCATAGGATGCACAGCCTGTTTCCTTCCAAGCTCTCTTTACTCATCTTGTCTTTATTCTTTGACAATTTCATACATGTGTACATTTGTCTGATTGTATCTACCCCCAGCTCCATGCTCCCAGTGTCCCCCACACCTCCTAACAGGTTCCCCTTACTCCCTGATATGTCCCCCACATAGATATCGAGTCCATTAGTGCTGCCTGCTGGAACAGTGACCGCTCCTGTACAACTTGTGCAGGTGACCATAATTATATTTTCTTTTTAAAAAGAAATCAATGGGGCTGGAGAAACGGCTCAGAGAGTCAGAGCATTGACTGTTCTTCCAGAAGACCAGAGTTCAATTCCTAGCACTCATGCGGCAGCTCACAATTGTCTGCAACTCCAATTCCAGAGAATCTGATGCCCTTTCTGGCATTCACGTGGTACACAGACATGCATTCAGGCAGAAACACCCAGACACATAAAATGTTGAAAAGAAATTTTTTTAAGTAAGAAACTCGGAAAGCCTGGCAGGGGAAGTCAGACACATCTCTCCCCAGGCCCTTTAAGGTTAACTTCTTTTTGTTGTTGTTTTTCAAAACAGGGTCTTACGATGTAACCCTAGCTGTCCTGGAACTCACTCTGTAGACCAGGCTGGCCTCGAACTCACAGAGATCCATCTGTGTCTCTCTGAGCATGGCTGTGAGCTCCCGCCTCTCCTGCCCCTGTCTTCTGAGTACTGGGATTACAGACATATGCCACCATTCCTAGTTTTCATGTGGTGCTGTGGAATCAACCCAAGGATTCATGCATCCCTAGCCCATCTCAATTTCTTTATAGTTGAATTACCATCTTTCTGTTTATTATATCAGTAAGCACTGTAACTTTGAAACACACACACACACACACACACACACACACACACACACACACCTGAAACAGGGTTTCTGTGTTATAACTCTGGCTGCCCTGGAACTCATTCTGTAGACCAGTCTGGCTTCAAACTCAAAGAGATCCGTCTGTGTCGCTCTCCCAAGTGCTGGGATTAAAGGCGGCCTTTAATTTCTTAAGTCAACATACAAAGTAATGGGTCTCATTATGGCATCTTCATATACAGGTGTCATTCTACCTTGTTCTCATCTTTCCCTCCCATGCTCCTCTCCCTCCAGTCATCCAACTTTAGACAATCTCTCATTTCTCTCCAGTGGAGAGATGGAGGCTTGAGGAAGCTCCATCTTGCCCAGGTTACAGTTGGCAAATGGGAGAGGTGGCTACAAGCTCAGGTCAGCCTAAGCCCCCGAAACCACTACATCGCACAGTGAAGCTGTTATGGTCTGGAAACACTTATGCTGGCTGCTCTTGCGGAAGTGGGGTCAGCTGCTATTTTTATAGCTGTTACTATGCACAGCAAACAGTCGACCCGAGAACTGGACTGTGCTAGGGACCTAACGCCTGTTATCTGGTGAGGAAGGAACATTTTGGATGGGTTGCAGAGTGCTAGAAGTCTGAGCTTTTTGAGTTCCCTTATCCTCTTGCTGCCGGGAGCAGGGTCGAAGGAGTCCCTTGAAGGAGGCTCAGCTTAAAGACAGCATTGGAAAAACTGGGATTGTCAATCGCAGGGCCTGTTTTCTTCAACTAAATAATGTCTAGTCACCTGGAATGCCAGAGTGAGAAATGGTCAGTCAACCTGGTGATTCTTTGCTATTCTTCTAGGAGCCAACCTACAGGGAATCCCCCATCCTGAGCATTGTGCAGGCCCTAATCCAGCAGTGAATAGAACACATCCCTATGAAAGAGGCCCGATGCACTTTACATCTTCCATGAATAGAATCTATCCTTATGCTTATCACAGATCCTAGCCCCCAGCTGTTTATCAGCCAATAGAATGCATTCTTATCGTAAAGATCACAGGTCACAAGTTCTACTATGTTTAAATGTGTAAGAAAAATAAACCACAAGGTCAATCCCTACAAAGATGGCACTGACCCAGATTTTTGTTTTGTTTTGTTTTTGTTTTTCGAAACAGAGTTTCTCTGTTATAACTCTGGCTGTCCTGGAACTCACGCTGTAGACCAGGCTGGCCTCGAACGCACAGAGATCCACCTGCCTCTGCCTCCTGAATGCTAGGATTAAAGCGAGCGCTACCATCACCCCACTGTCCTGAGTTCTTATTCTTATCTCTTTGTGTGGGTGGCTTCTCTGCCGGACACCTGCAGAGACCCCCACAGGCCCTCTTGTGCATTTGACTGTAACAGGGACTGTTGGGGTGAAGCCAGCTCAGAGGTTTCTCTTCGACAGGGTTACCCCACAGCAATAAAGGTCTTCCTGCTATCTCCTCATTGACTCCCTCTTCTGTGGCACCATGGAGGCCCACATTTACTCTCAATGCTCACTGGTGGTTTAAATCCCACACCAGACCTGAGTCCCACTGAAAAGAGTTGTCTCTCAAGCTTTTCAGTTATCCTACGATTTTGTCAGAACACAGTGTCCACAGCCCATAATAAGATCTGCAGGGTGGTGTGCTGGGAAATGTTTAACAATGGGCTCGCTTTGGGGCAGACACACCCCATTTGTTAGTTTCCCTGGGTTAAGCACTTTTGTTGCAGATGATCTCAAGAAACCTACCTGACTTCGCAGAGTCAAGAAGAGAGACGCACCGAGGTGGTTCATTACCCGGTGTTGCCACAGAAGACGGATATTGTGGATAGAAATCGCCTTGAAGCATAGATAAAAGTAAAATATAATAATATAATTAGGGATATTTTATTATTCCTAATATTTTAGTATTTCCTGAATAAAATATTCCTGAATATTTCAGTATTTAGTACTTTAAAAATTAGTTGCTTGAAAACTAAGCACAGTGGCACATGCTTACAGCCCAGCATTTGGGAGGCAAAGGCAGGAGAGTCACAAGCTGAAGGTCAATAGCGAGTTTGGAGTTAGCTTGGGATATTTATATGTTAGTCTCTCTCTCTCTCTCTCTCTCTCTCTTTCTCTCTGAAAAAAAAAAAAGACAAAAAGTTTGTCTTTTATTTTTTGGCACTCGAGTTTGAATCCAGGGCCTCGTACAGGTCCAGCGTGTGTTCTGCCCCTGAGCTAACCCTCTGCGGGACTGTGCTAGAGCTAAGAAGGAGTCAGAGCTGGCCTGGAACCCCGGGTTTCTCACCCTGAGAGCAGTAGGAGTTCAGCTGCTCCTCATCTTAGTCCCGGCCAGTACTCAGCTATAGTAAATACTGCCTGCTTCACAGAAGCAAAGGAATGTGGCTTGGTTGATGCTTATCTGCGCTGTAGCTGGAAGCATTGACACCTAGGCTTGAGCTCCACATGCAGATGAGGCTACACCAGTATCCTTGTCCTGGGGGACCGCCACCTGCCTAAACCACCTGCCTAAACCGTATAAATGTACCCTAACCACTACAAGAAAGGAGAACACCCCTCTGAAGGCCTGTCTTCTGAGTTCCTGCACTTACGCCTGGCCTCATGGAGCTCTGCCCCAAGACAGATAGATATGCGCTGAAGGACCACACTGCCCACACCACTTTCCCATGGGGCTTTCTGCCTGGGGGTGGCCAGCTGCATGTGGCTACGGCTGCTTTGCTGGGCAAGGAAAGCCATGGCTGGGGATGCTCACAATGGTGAAAAGAAGTCCCACCCGCTGTCTTCAGGTGGAAAAGCCACATGGGGGCACGGCATGAGAGGCTGTGGTTCTCACTGCATTCCCATTCTGTCTTTGGTAGAGCCTGGTGAGTGTACAAACTTGGGAGAAACAGGTCATCGTAACTTTAATGCAGCGTTAGGATATATTTATAGAGTGGGCAGGAGAGGAGTCACTGACACGGAGGATGCCCATTGGTTAAGACAAGGATACTGGGAGTAGCCTCATCTCCTGTGGAGCTCAATGCTTCCAGCTACAGGGCAGACAAGGACATCAGTCAAGCCATGTTCCTTTGCTTCTGTGAAGCAGACAGTATTTAATATCTAATAATAATTTAATAATCTAGCCATGTTCTGGCCAAGACTAAGGTGTGGAGCAGCTGAACGCCTCCCGTTCGTTCTTAGCTCCTGGAACTTCTCCTGGGATGACTCGGGGTTCCAAAGCCAGCTTTGACACACTCTTAGCTCTAGAACAGTCCCGCAGTTAGCTCTAGAACAGTCCCGCAGTTACTACACTCCCAGCCTCTATAATTTCATTTTTAATAGTGGCTGTGTTCAACAACTGGCTCCCAAACTCTCTTTAGATTTCATAGCCAGCTCTCAAGGGCAGATACAAATGAGCCTCGGCATGCCACTGCTCCTGTTTGGCTTGGCAGCCTGCTACTAAAACTAAGTAAGGAGCGTAGGCAAGTCATAAAGCAGTAACTAGCTTGGAAATGGTAAAATGCGGGCTCTGGCCACAAGAAGAGGACCGCCCGGGGCAGACCCAAGCCTCTAAGAGATTTAAGTATTGTGTTTGGGGGAGTTACAGGGTGGGGTTTTATTGTAGCTTAGGTGTTTTTTAGAGAGGGTGCACTAGTCAGAGTTCTCTAGAGGAGAAGAACCAGTAGAATGAATTTATTTTAAAAGTGGATTTATTGCTGGTTGTGGTATCCCACACTTTTAATTCCAGCGCTCTGGAGGCACAAGAAGACGGAGCTCTGTGAGTTTGGGACCAGTCTGGTCTACATATAAAGTTTCAGGTATATCAAGCCTACACAGTGAGATCCTGTCTCAAAAAACAGGGAGGGGGCCTGTTAGATTATCTTATACAATATGTTCTGAGAAGTCTAACATTAGCACCTGAGAGGC
This sequence comes from Cricetomys ansorgei, assembly GCA_026225945.1. Lineage (NCBI taxonomy): Eukaryota > Metazoa > Chordata > Mammalia > Rodentia > Nesomyidae > Cricetomys > Cricetomys ansorgei. Next base: position 602,008 of record JAMJFZ010002869.1, read on the forward strand.
TGAGAATCTGCTGGTTGCTCGGTCCATGAGGCTGGATGTCTCTGCAGTCCTAATCTGGTGCTGTATGCTAGAGTTTTCTTACAGGATGCTGGTCTTCGGTCTACATTGGAAGCCTGAAGAAGCTGGTTCTGGTATCAGTGAAGGAATGCTGTGGCGGCAACACCAGAGTAGCTGAAGTTGCCGGTAAGAGTGAAGGTGAAAAGCTGTTGATTCTTTTGCTCACTCCCCTCCCAGGGAGGTAGCTAAGCCAATGGCCCGAGGAGGAGAGCTCAGGGTGGCAGGTCCGTTGTGGGTCCATGCAGGTCTTCGGTTGGAGGCTGAAAGCAGATAGGAAACAGATTCCCAGTGGAGGCAGTGTCGGTGTATACAGCTCCATTTATTAAAACAAGGGGCATCACATTTATAGGGTAGAGAGGGGAGGGTTATTGGTTAAGGCAGAGGTACTAGGGTAGCTCCATTAGCATGTGGGGGACTCACAACCTATTGTCATCGGCTGGGGCCAAAGTCCTGAGGAAGCCTCCTTTGCATAGGCAGAGGTCTCACAGGGGCCAGAGGAAGAGACCTTATAAGGAGAGGAGCCCAGCCCAAGGCCTTCCACCCCAATGGTCAGACAAGCATCAGATAGGCCACATTCCTTTAAAGAGACAGGATCTTATCAGTGGTGTGCTGTGATGCACGGCAGCATTAGAGCTTGCTGGGATCTGTCAGAGTAAGAGAGGACAGCAGCCAAATGCCTTCCGTTCTCAGGGTGAGAATTCTGGGATCCAAAGCAAGCTTCACCCCCCTCTTCCAAAACACACTTCACCCCCCTCTTAGCTCTAGGACAGCCCCATAAAAAGCAAAGTTGTCCTTCTGTGTCCTTTTGTCTGGACTGCCACCAAGAAGGTGCTACCTACATTTAGTGTGAGCCTCCCACCCAACTAATCTGACCAAGGAAATCCCTCACAGGAGTGCCCAGTGGCCTGCCTCTTAGTTGATTCCAAATCCAGTCAAGTTGACAACCAAGATTAGCCATCACACAGGCTCTCATGCAGCCCAGTCTGGCCTCAGTCTTGATAAACAGCTGAAGATGGCCTTGAACTCCTCCTGATCCTCCTGCCTCTACCTTCCAAGTGCTGTGATTCTAGGCACATGTCACCACATCTGGCTGAGAAGCAAGTATTGTTAGGCTAAAATTTTATTCAGTACAGATGCGTGAGGAATAGCAGGACCCTTGGTCTGTCTGGGACTGTCTCAGTGCTCTAATTGGGAGGTAGCTCCCAAATCCATGTGTGAGGAGCCCGTTCTCCAGTGTGGTGGGGTTGGGAGGTTGAACCAATGGCAGATGTTTAGGTGATGATAAGCCATCCTTATGGATTAATGTCATTCACAGCAGTGACTTAGCGCTCATCGGAGTGGGCTCGTTCTCTCAAGAGCAGGCTGTTATACACACGTGCCTGTCTCCCTCGGCCCTCTCCCCTCCGTGAGGCAGGAAAAGCCGCCCTAGAAGTTGAACAGGTGCTGGTCACCATGCACCAGATGCCGAAGCCTCCGGAACTGTGAGCCAAATAAACTTACTTATAAATAACTCAATCTTTAATAGTCTGTCCTTGTAACAGAAAGTGGGGGAAGTTACTTCCTTCCCTGTGAGACCTCTGTTGCCTCAGGCTGGACAGAGGACTTCAACCTGGAAGGGTAACGGAGAAGAACTCATTTTCTCTCAATTTAGAACGGTCTCTTCCGTATTACCTTAGCCTGGAAGATCCCAGATCTTTAAATACAAATCCCAGTTTTCAGATATCTCCCTACCCATATAACTTTCTTAGCAGAGACGGTGTATTGGTTTATTAACATTGCTATAACAAAACACCACAAACCGAGCGGCTTAAACAGCACAGATATTTTGTTTCATGGTTCTGAAGGCTTGACATCCGAGTTCCAGCTGTCAGTAAGACTGGTTTCTTCCTTGACCTGGAAAGATGGGGTCTGTTCCAGGCTTGCTCCCCTTGTAGCAGGCCATCTGCCCTCACTGTCTTCAGATCATTCTCCCTGTCTACATTGTCTCCTCCACTGAGAAACGGTCTCACACCTGACCTTGAACTTGCTCTGTAGTTGAGAATGGTCTTGAACTCCTGATCTTCTTTCCTCCCCATTCCAATTGCAGGCAGGATAGCAAGTGCTACCACAATTAGTTTATTTGGTGCTCAGGATCGAACCCAGGGCTTCATGCATGCTAGGTAGGCTACTCTACCAACTGAGATACATCCCCAACCTTTCTATAAGGACACAGATCATCCTGGAGCAAGGTTCACACCAGCATGACCTCATCTGAATCAATGATTATCTGTAACACCCCTATTTCCAAATGAGATCAACATCTGCGGTCCCAGGGGTTAGAAAATTAGCATATGAAACTGGAGTGACAGATGACATCTGGCCACATCAATCTGGTGATGGGCTGTGTCCTCATGAGAAGAAAAACCTACAGACTGTGCACACTGAGTCTTAGGTGGTCTAGTCTCTAAATGTCCCGATCCTGCCAAGTCCCCACTCAAGTAAGGGTGACCTCACCCGGCTATGTTGCTCCATTACATCACTGGTCCCTCTGGTCACTTGGTCTGTATGAATGCACTTTTTCCTGGATATTTTTGAGAATTCACAGATAGAGATTGTCAACTGTAGATATACTATATATGTATATATTATACTAACAGTACATGTCACATAAAACATATGCCCACAAATAGACATTTTAAAGGACAAAATGAAAATGTAGACGATGACCTGACAGTGGTAGCACACGCCTTCAATCCCAACATTTGGGAGGCAGAGGCAGGCAGACCTCTGTGAGTTCGAGGCCAGCCTGGTCTACAGAGTGAGTTCCAGGACGGCCAGAGTTACAACAGAGAAACCCTGTCTTAAAATAAAAATTAAAAAAAAAAAAAAAGGAAATCTAAAAAAGAAGAAAAGAAAATGTAGAAGTTGTATTAGTTTCCCCCTGTGCCCCTTTTTGTTGTCTTAGATACACTCACTTTGTTTTTTGTATTTTATTTTATTTTATTTTATTTTATTTTATTTTATTTTATTTTATTTTATTTTTTTGAGACAGGGTTTCCCTGTTGTAACTCTGGCTGTCCTGGAACTCACTCTGTAGACCAGGCTGGCCTCAAACTCACAGAGATCTGCCTACCTCTCCCTTGCAAGTGCTAGGATTAAAGTCGTGTGCCACCAATGGGGTGTCTCTTACCCTAATGCACAGAAGCCTGTTCCTGAAATTGGTGGAGACCCAGAGAACACCCTGATTTAAATGGAAAGAAAAACATAGCAGTCCAGTGTATCCAGAAGTGCCGTGCCCATTCCGTGGCAACCAATTACAATGGGCTGGCCCTTTGAGCCAGGCTTGACAGCAGACACCCTGCCTCTGTGCAGTCAGTGTACAGCTTGTTCTCTGTTCTCATTGGAACACGTTAATGCTTGTCATTCCCTACCCTACTTGGAACTTCAGCACAGGTTTGTGTGTCCTTGTAAATGAGAGATATATATGGGTGCCAAACTTGCAGAAGGAGCCAGGAGCTGCATTCAGTACAAAGCAGAATGCTGAGTTCTACATGCTGGGAACAAACAAGGAAGTGCAATCCAAAGCTGGGTTTAACTGTGATGGCTGTGCATCCCACACTTGAACGTTACCCCCATTCTTGGATAGTGTCACCTTGCTAGTCTACCTGACAGTCCTCATGTCTGAACACCAGTCCTGACTGTCGGGAGATGCAGGATAAGGCATTATTGTAAGTATAGCACTGCTCACACAAGATATTTGAGAACCCCACAAGTCCAGGGAATAGAATGCATGATCCTGCTTTTGCATTTCAGTAAAGACTTTGGACAAAGGTTAAGGGCCATTTGCCAAATTCTACTAACTAGTCACTTACCCAAGGTCTACCACACTGGTTTGTTCTGGCAGCAACTGCAGTGTGGCCAAGAAGAAACAGCAAGTTGTTGGTTTCTGGTAACTGTTCATAATTGTGGGGACTTATGGGCAAGTTAACTACATTTAGCCCTCTCTGCCTACTGATAACATGGCCTGGTATAAGAAGATGGGTGTCCACTGCCCCATCGATACACAGCGCTGAGGAAAGCTGCTGATACAGGCAAAGGCAAGGCTTACTAAAACGTTTCCCCAACATTCCTGAGCATCTTCTGCCTGCCTGCTGCCTGCCTCTTCAACCAGTAACTTAGAGGGGATGATGGAAGGTACCTGATTGGAAAGCAACCTGTCTAGAAATGTGTAATATTCTAATTTAAAATTAATATGGGGTGGATGTGGGAGAACAGGAAGGAGAGGTGATAATTCAAGGTTAGCCTAGGCTATACGAAGAAACTCTGTCTCAGCAAATGTGGTGGTTTGAATAAGAATGGCTCCCATAGAGTCATATATTTGAATGGGTAGTCACCAGGCTGGCACTATTTGAGAAGGATTAGGAGGTGTGGCCTTGCTGGAGTAGGTGTGGCCTTGTTGGAGGAAATGTGTCACTGGGGATGAGCTTTGGGGTTTCAGAAGCTCGAGCCAGATGGAGCGGCACGCTCTCTCTTCCTGCTGCCTGCAGATCCGAATTAGAACTTTCAGCTCCTCCAGCACTGTGTCTACATGCTGCCATGCCTCCTACCATGCTATACTGGACCGAACCTCTGAAACTGTAAGCCAGCCCCTATTAAATGCTTTCTTTTCTAAGAGTTGCCGTGGTCATGGTGTCTCTTTACAGCCATAGAGCACTGACTAAGACAGCAAACAAAACATAAATAATTCATTAGTGTGAGTTTTGCACATAAACTGTCTGTCTCTTTGGTGGTCACAGCACCTCCTAAATTACTCCCTTGTTTCCATGGTGGAATGCGCCATCTCAATGCCTATTATCACATTTACATTTACAGTAGGAAGCTCTCTAAAACCCGATTGTGTTCAAAGTTAAAAGAGTCTTTTCCTTTCCTAGACCTCCAGGCGGCCTGACAGATTGTAGACATAAGCATTTCTCTTTAGCGTGTGTTTGAGATGGACACACTTTTCCTTTGTAGCTGAGCTTGCCGAAGCTGCCTATTAGACCGCAGGCACAGACCTGGTGAAGCCTCTCTTGGTCCTGAAATGACTTTGTCACAGCAAACAATTGTCACCTTTAATTACTCATTGCCAGGACTGTCCTCTTCAGAGTGGTTGATTTCTTTATGAGAACCATACGCAGAGATGGATAGGCCCAGGCTGGAGCAGCCCCTGCATGTGCACAGCGATGGCCTTTGGGGAAGTGGAGCAGGAAACTGAGAGTAGGAGATGATGGGGATTGAGCTAGCCCTCCTGAAGGTGTTTCTGGAGGAGCAGATACCTGGGGAGCATCACATGGGGGGGTTAGGCCATGGAGGACATCCAGCAGCCAGGAAAGGAGGCACCTGTTCCTGCCGCTACCATTTCCACCAAGGTCTATCCTGTTTTGTTTTGTTTTGTTTTACCAAAATTTAAAGGAAGAAGAAGAAAGAAGAAGAAGAAGAAGAAGAAGAAGAAGAGGAGGAGGAGGAGGAGGAGGAGGAAGAAAAGGAAGGAAGGAAGGAAAAAAGAAAGAAAGAAAGAAAGAAAGAAAGAAAGAAAGAAAGAAAGAAAGAAAGAAAGAAAGAAAGAAAGAAAGAAAGAATTTGTAACTGGGCCTGGTGGTGTTGGGTGTTGGGTCCACAAAATAGCTCAGGTAGATACTGAGAGAAACATGTGGCCATTTTAAAGTTAAAGCAGTTTATTTCCCACAGAATACATACTGACATGCCAGGGCATTAAAAAAACATGGCAGCCCCAAATGTGGGTATATGGGGGTCTTTAAGTGAAACAGCAGTTGCTAGGGGGATCTCTCCCATTTATCAGGACCTGAGCATGGGTCCTCATTGGATTGGCTCCTTACATCTGACAGGAAAGTGAGGGGTTCTTGGGGAAGCAGGGCATGTGAGAGACCTGCAGAAAGTGCTAATTGGCCAGCAACTGGCTTCAGGGCTTTCCAAGAATTACCGGGGATTCCTAAACAGCTGCCCATCACGAGAGGCTGCTGTGGTACCTCACATAGGCTCATGCCTTTAACCCCAGCACTCAGGAAACAGGGTCAAAAGGATCTTTGTGAGTTCGAGGCCAGCCTAGTTTACATAATGAGTCCCAGGATGGCTTTGTAGAGAAACCCTGTCTCAAAAAAAACCAGACAAAATAAATACAATATAATACATATAAATACAATAAATGCATATAAATACAATAAAATACAATTAAAATAAAAAACAATCATGTGTAAATGGACATTTTAAAATTGAGGGCTGGGGGTGTATCCTTGTGGTTCAATGCTTATTAATGCTTATTAACTATCCGCAAGGCCACAGGTTCAATCCCCAGAACACACATAAAATTCAGTCAGGTGTTACCGTCTTCTGCTCCCACAAATGTGTCTTTATTTCTCTAGGAAGCTGTACACAGCTTGGTGAGAGCTGCTGCTGCTGTGGGAAACACTGCCACCTGCTGGGCCTATTTAAAACGTCAGCATACCACCCCCCTCCCAAAAAAAAAAAAAAATCCTCCCCTGCGCCACCAGAGTAGACAGGCCCTCAGGACTCAAGCTCTCTGGCTGACTTCCACAGCGGTTCCAGGGAGACATGTTATCCAACTGCCAGAATGTATACAATATTCATCTAGGAATTAATTCTAACCTTGGAGATTACTGCTTTAAATGAAAATTTTAACGCCAGCTTCCTGAGATGGTCTTTTGTCTTACAGTTTGTATTGCCGCCAGAAAACTGAGAAGACAGCTGGGTATTGTGGCAGACGCTTGTACCCTCCGCACTCAGGAGGAGAGGGATCACGGGGTCAAGTCTAGTCTGGGCTGCACAGCCAGGCTCTATCTCTAAAGACAAAGAAACAGGACTGGAGAGATGGTGCAGTAGATAAGAAAGCCTGTTGCTCTTACAGTGGCCTGAATACCTTTCCCAGCACCGACATGGTGGCTCACGACTGTTTATAACCCCGTAGGATCCAACACCCTTTTCAGACCTTCTTAGGTATCAGGCACATACATATATGAAGACATACATATAAATAAAAATCAATAAATCTTGTTTTTTAAAAAAGAAACAAACAAACACAACCAACAAGAAAATACTAGATTCAACGTCTAAAATGTTTTCCTAAACTTCCCGGTGGCCGTCAGACATGGGGCAAACCTTACCTTAGTAGTGTCGTAAGGACTGAACACGTGTGGCCAATGAGTGCTTGGTAAATTGCTGCTCTTATTCTTGGTTCTTAAATTCTGTGAAATCTAAAGCATGGTAACATATAAGCCCCCTTGATGTCGTTGGTGGGGGTTCAGTCCTCAGTGAGGGGCAGGCAGTGGGAATGTTCTGTCCCAGTTTTACCCTCCCTGTAATTATGGAGTAACCATGCTCCACCACAACAGAAAACAAGATAACTGCAGGCCATCCAGCACACCTGAGAATTCTGACCAGAATATGTGTGCCGGGAAGAAACACAATGGACACAGCAGAGGAGGAGAAATGCCAAAAGGATTTTTTTTTTCTTGGACCCTTGAAGGTCAGTGTGTCTCTCCTTCAACCACATGGGTCCCGGTGGTCAGGGTGGGCAGCGGGGAGAGAGAAGAGCTTCGGTTAGCAAGCTCAGCGAGCCAAACATCGGCCAAGAAGGGAGTGAAGAGAAGAGGAGGCTGGAGGTGGGGAAAGCGGGAAGAAAAAGAGAAGGAGGTTCTCCAGGAAGCCCCCGGCTTCCTCTGCGGCCTCTGTGCTGAACTTGAAGTGGGGCAGTGAAGCCAGAGACTGCAAAGATAAAGTACTCTCTGGAAAGCAAACTCAAGCCTCCTGTGAGGTCCAGACAATGGAATATTGTTCCAGGTGCACACTTGCACTTGAGCATCTGGCCTTGACGTGAGAACATTCACGCTCAACTTTCCCCTTCGTCCGCAGAAGCACAATGCACAGAGAACGCGCAGCGGAAACTGGTGTTTTCAGATATCGGATGAAAAGACATTTCACTTTGGAATATTCCGACTCTGGAAGTCATCGAAACAAACACTGCAGGCATCTATCCAAATACAATCGGGGTCTGTGTAAAACAGAAAGCAGGAGCTAGCTGATCACTACCAAAGCAACTGGTGTATTTTATATGCTGGTAAATGGGCATTGTTGGCAGACTGAAGATCAGCCAATCAGAGATAAGCTGTACTCAAGGCAGGCATTTTAAACTCAGCGACTGAACCAATCGGCTTCTGCTTTGTAAGAAATGAGATGGATCCAAAAAATGGATCATTGGTGTTTGGTAACAGCAATGAAATAAAACCTGGATGGAAACATTACAAGAGAAAGGTAAACCGTATCATTCAAGCCATGAGGCAACTGGCGGTGAAAGGTTCTGGACGGATCGCATTATGGGACGTTGGCTCTGGAGGTTGCCATGAAACAAAAGAGGCTTTGGGTAGAGAGCATGGGTACCAGATCCTGCAGCATATGCTGTGTGGTGTATGCCCACGCGGAACTAAAACTCACAGAAGCACAAACACTCTGGGTCAGTTTTGTGTCTGCCACGGATAGAGGTCTAGAGCTAAGGTGATAGTGTACGTGTTTTTAAGACCTGGCGACCAGATGATTATTTAAAATGACAGGTTTTTTTAAAAAAAAATTTTATAGACTTCAATTTAAAATCTATATATATATATATAATCTGATTTTTATTTATTTCCTATAACTTTTAGTTTTGAGATTATAATTAACCTCATCTTCCCTTTCCTTTTCTTCCCTCCAACCCTGTCCATTTACCCTCATACTCTCTTTCAAATTGATGGCCTCTTTTTCTGTAATTAGTGGTGGTGGTGGTGGAGGTGATATGTATGTTTGTATGTATTCTTAAATATATAAAAACGAGGTCCTCACCCATATAATGTTGTGTGTGTGTGTGTGTGTGTGTGTGTGTGTGTGTTTTCAGGGATGAGCATTTGGTATCGGATAACCAATCGGTGTGCTCTTCCCTGGGGAAAGCTATCTCTCCCACTCTCAGCACTCCTTGGTTGCCTATAGTTTTTTTGGCAGGTCTGAGGCCTCATAGCTTCCCCCCTTCCATGTTGCTTATTGACCTTGTTCAGGTCATGTTTAGGCATCCATGTCGGTGAGACTTCATGAACATAGCTTCTCTGACACTTGTACAAGACAATCTCACAGCAAACTCCCTGGTTCCTCTGACCCTTACAATTTTTCCACCTCCTTCCACAATGTTCCCTGAACCTTAGGTGCAGGATACAGACTTTTTATTTATTTTTGGTTTTTCCAGACAGGGTTTCTCTGTTGTAGCTCTGGCTGTCCTGGAACTCACTCTGTCGACCAGGCTGGCCTTGAACTCACAGAGATCCGCCTGCCTCTGCCTCCCAAGTGCTGGGATTAAAGATGTGCACCACCACAGCCAGGTCAGACTTCATTTTTAAATAGCTGTTTTAGGTTTACAGTAAAACTGAGTAGAAAACAGAGTTTCCATGTGCCCCTGGCCCAGCATGCACAGCCTCCCCCTTACCCACATTCTCCACAGAAAGGTACCTGCATTAATTACAATTAGTGAACCTCAAACAACCTCATCACTAATGCCCACAGCTTACATCAGCATTTATTTATTTATTTGGTTTGTTGCTTAGTGTGTTTGCATGAGCCATGGCTTCAGGGTGGAGATCAGAGGACAACTTTCAAGAGTCAATTTTCTTCTTCCTCCATATGGATCCCAGGGACTCATGACATTAGACTTGGTGGCAAGTGCCTTAACCCAAGGAGTCATCTTGCTGGCTACATTGATGTTTTATGTAATATGGGTTTTAACAAATTTACATACATGAATGTTACTTAGGATTTTGTACTTGCTGCTTTCTGTTGCTGGACCCAGTCCCAGGACCCTTGGGGTTAGGGGTGAGCTGGCACAGAGTCAACGGCGCAGACTCCAGGAGTCAGGTAAGAGGCAAAAAGCAGACTCATTTATTCCAGGAAGAGGGACCCCTTTTAAACCCTCACCCAGCGTCCCATTGGCTCCTGGATTATAGGCTGCCGTTGTAGCTCTTTCTCATTGGCTTGCGTCATCACACCGTCTGTCTCTGGGCCCCTCCATGCGTGCCACGTGTGCGCTGACAAGCCGCATATGCACACTGCCTGTCAGGCCGTCAAGCCGTTTATGTGCACTGTTTGACAAGCTGCCAAGCCACATATGCGTGCTGTTTGGCAGGCTGCGCACGCACGCCATTCGGTGGCAGGCATTGTTCCTGCCACACATGTCACACAGAACAGGTTCAAGGCTGCTGTGATGGGGTACTTGAATCCAGCCAAGCTGCTGGATTAAAAGATTAAATATTCCTCTACAACAGGTGATTAGTTAATCTTTTAATCCAGCAACATGGCTGGTCAAGGAAAGGATCACAGGCATGATGATCTATCTGGAATGCAGCACATGGCCTTTAAGTAACCCAACTATCTGGATCTATCTGCATGATCTATCTGGAATGCAGCACAGGCCTTTAAGTAACCCAACTCAGAAGGCAATGGTGGTACACACTTTTAAACCCAACATTTGAGATGTAAAAGGAATCAGTCCGTTCAGAAGTACATCACGATTCTCAGTTCATGGTTCTTAGTTCAGAGTTCATAGTCAGTTCAGAGTTAAGAGAGAAGCAAAATAGATTGAGAGAATGGAAGGAGATTGAGTCAGAGCATGCTAGTCAACTGAGAAACAGAAAGTCAAAGGCAGAATGAAGTACCGAGTGAGTACATGCCTTTAATCCCAAGTCTGAGAGTGAATCAAAGTGAAGAGCAGGTAAAGTGATGAATCAGAGAAAGAGTTAGCAGAGTGAGTCAGATACAAAAGCAGGCTCTCAGCTCAGAGAGGTAGGCAGTCAGTTAAAGACTCAGCCAGATAAGACACAGAGGTAGAGTCAGCTAACAGTAAGAGTCAGTTTGAAGCCTAACAAAACAGTACAGGCAGAAAAGTTGTGGGAGTCAGCCAGAGTCAGCCAGAGTCAGAAGTGTTCAGTCAGAAACAGTCAGTTGGCTCAGAAGGTCAGTTTGAACCAGCAGCTTGGAGAAGAGTTTGAGCCAGAACAGTGAGCCAATGGGTTGAGTTGATTCAGAACAGTAAGTTGAGTTCAGTACAGCTTTGAGATCAGAAGCAGTTGGTCAGAGTGAGTCAGTCAGCAGCAAGTCTTGGAGACTGAAACAGTCTAGATTTAGGTTTGAAGATTAGATTGTAGGGAGGCTGAAGCTTTCCAGGCTTAAGATTAGATTGAACCTCGTTCTTCCTTGAACCGCCATGAATAAAAATATGTCTATATCTGTAATCCCCAGCACTTGGGGGATGGAGGCAGGAGGTCAGAAGTTCAAAGCCAGCCTTCACTACATGGCAAGTTTGAGGCTAGCCTGGTCTACAAGAGACTCTGTCAAAACCACCAAAACAAAAACAAAAACAAAACCCTAAAAACAAATAACAAAACACAACAAAACTCAAACCAAACAAACCAGAACTTTCCTTTCCTGGAATTCCTCAGTGTTTGACTCCTTACTCCTCCCTCACCCTTAATGACTTATCTTATTGTTTTTAGATTGCGTTTTGGTATTGAGTCTAGGCTGGCCTCCTACCAATCATGCTCCTGCCTCAGCATGCACTATCACATCTACTTCCTCCATGTTTTTCCATGTCTTCACAGTTCATTAATTTCACTGCAGAGTAATATTCCACTATATAGGGCACAGTTTATCAGTTTCACTTTTAATGCAATATTTTCAAATTAAAGTATTCTTAAGGACTGGACACCCGTCCTAGACCTAAAGAGCGCTACAGCTCCTTGCAGTATTGTAAGGTGGCAGGGAGTATAGATGTAATTATACCACGAGCAGGTTCAATAAGAAAAGACAGTCTCCAAGATGTAAGCCTGAATGACCTAGACAGGAGGGACAGCTTCTTTGATGGACTAGACCCTGACCACATGATCCTCAGGTAATTTATTGAGGAAAGGCACTGCCCACCGATACAAAGGTTTTATTTGCACTAATGAACAGAACCTTGCAGTTCATATCCCCCAAAGTCTGGCTGGCCGACCTTGATGCCATTAGGAGAAGGTCAAGGCTGAGAAACATAGGTGTACCCATATCTCCTTGTTGGACACTGAGGGAGGAATCACAGAACTCCTTTTCATTAGCACTAAAGCAAATGCTTTCAACATTGCAGAGGGCAAGGTAAACTTGAACATCAATTGCTTCTTCAAAGAGTATTGAGCAGACAGTTACCTGTAACATTCTTTCTGCATTCAAGAAAGCTGCAGCCCATCCACACCCAGAAAGCTGGTTCTAACAGCTAAGGAAGGTGACCTTCTTCTAGCAGCTTCTGCTGTTAGATATAGCAGATGTTTTAAAGTCCATTTTACTGCACAGATATTGCATGTAGCTTTACACTATTTAAGAATAAGTTCAAATATTCCACTATGGGGAAAACCATGGATTTCTTTTTTGAACACATTTTTATTAATTCTTTGAGAATTTCACACAATGTATTTTGATTGTATCTATCTCTAACTCCTCCCCTTAACTCATCCAAGACCCACCTCCCACTCCCCCACCCCTCTAATTTCATGGCCTCTTTAAAAAACAACCCACTGAGTCCAATTTGTGCTGTTCATATACTCCTGGGTGTGGGGCCATCCCCTGGAGCATGATGGACAGGGATCTTTCTATGTAGCCCAGGCTGGCCTCTAACTCTTAATCCTCTTGCCTCTGACTCTCTCCTGCTGCTAGGATTACAGGTTTGTGCCACCATACCCAACTGAATTACTGGTTTTTAAGCTAACACAATTAAAAGTATGTGGTGTCATTGAAAGCATAGATGAATAAGATCTCCCTAGATAGATCCACACGTGACTTATAGCTGAGGTCTTATGCCATGTATTGGGAAGAAATATGATCTTTTCAACACATGGTTCTGATCCCCTGAGTATTCACAGATTCTCTACATCACTCCAAATGCAAAAACCAAGTCCAGATCAATGGCAGACATAGATGAAATAATAAGACTTCTAAAATATAATACAAACCATCAACATGATCTTAGAAGAGCCAGCACACAAAAAGTACTAACCATTAAAGATGAAAAATTATTACAGATTTCATTAAGATGTAAAACTGTTAATCAAAAATGCTTTTAAAGGAAGGAAAAGGAAATCTACAGGATGTAAGAATATAGCAGCATCAAAATAATTTACATACAAACAAATGTACAGATACTTTCTTCAAATCCATAAAAAATAAAAATAAAAAAAAAGGACAACCTGCCCAAAAGAACATAAGCAATGGCTTAGAGAATGTCAAAGTGGCCAGTTAGCATATTAAAAAGTGCTCAGTAGCTTTAGTAATCAGAAACAAGCAAATTAAATGACATGGAATATCACTGTACCCACACCAGAATGGCTAAAGGAGCAGGACAGACAATAGCAAGTGTTGGCAAGTATTTGGAGCAGTTAAAAGCCTCAGGAAGAACTTGGGGGTAGGAGGCATGTCAACATCAGTGATCACTTTGGAAAACTATTTGGCAGTATTTGTTGATGCTTTATATATGGGCATCTTATGACTCAACAATTCTATTCCTAGATATATACTCAATAGAAATGTACACAGAGGTGAACCAAAAGAACTGTTCATTGTGAATTGCCCAGAGCTGCCTCAGTGCCTAGGAGCTCGCCCAGCCCCCAAGCTCCTGACATTCCCACCCTCTGTCTCCAGGTATCATCCCCTGAGCCCTGTACCTGCCCCAAGACAGGTGTACTTGCCGTGTCATACGATAGCAGGACTGTGTCATCAGTCCCATATAACCCGGGTGGGCTTCGGGCTCTCTCTCTCTTGTCTCTTTTCTCTTTTTGCGTATCTGCCCCCTTCCTCTATCTCTCTCTTTTGCTTCTCTCTCTCTCTCTCTCTCTCTCTCTCTCTGTCCCTACAGGGTCCTGTTCCACCAGATTCAGCATCCCTCCCCCTCCCCCATAACTAATAAACATTTACTAAAACTCTCCAGCATGTTAAGCTCCGTCCATCGCCTCCTGCGCGTATGAAAAATTATTAGAGTTCACAATCACTTGTTATTGATAATACCCCAAGCTGAAAACAGTTCAATGACCATTGTGAATAGTAAGGATAAGTAGAAAGGCGGGCAGGGTGTGTACAATCACCGGAGTGAGATCTTGCCAAGTGGGCGCAGAGGCAGGGGGCTGATGATGATGGAGGACAAACTGCACAGATCCTACAGGCGTTGAGGGCCAAATTTTACAGCTTGGGGCGGGGTGGGGGACATACCAATTTCCTTCTTAAAATAAAAGATCTGACACCTATGATCCAAAATTAGGTGAAGACTCAGCCTTCCATTCAGGGCAGTTTCGCATATGATTCCTTTCTGCTGACAACGCGGCCCACTGTCCCTTCTCTGTATAATTACAGTATCTGCTCTTGAGAGCATTTATGGAGCCTGATGAATAGCTTGACTTTTTTTCATTCTTTAATCTCCCAGATGTTCTGACCAGAGTCCAACTTCCTGAGTTCCCAGTGCTTCTCAGAGCTTCTGGTGAATTTCTTGTCCTCCCCAGGACATTCCGATTTCCCACCGAGAAATGAGAAAACAACACTGCTTCCCTGAGGGCGGTGAGCTTCTCCCCTGAGCCCTGGAATCTCCATTTTAGGAAAACTGTTTACCAGGGTGTGAGACTCTTAAAGGAAATGGGCCTGCGAGTCTCCTGGGAGATAATAAGACCCTCCACCACAGGGGGTCTGCTGTGTGCTTCAGCTCTGGGAGGTCGACTCTAGTTAAACACCAGCTGGAAACGAAAACACACGTTCACAAAAAGTCAAGAATGGAATGGAATTATAGAGAAAAGAGTGCTGTGAAGCACCCAGCTACAGTGGTTCCCATATTCTACCCGTCCTTCTCACGTCTCCTGGTTTGTTTTGTTTTCAGTAGAAAAGAGATTAGCAAACCATAACTCCATAGGCCAAACGCAGCCTGCCTCCTGTTTTAGAAATAGTTTTATTCAAATGCAGCCAATTCCACTCATGAACATGCTGTCTAGATCTGCCTTTGTGTAATGGCAAGGCTGAGGAACAAACCATGTCGCATCGTCAAAGACTAAGATGGGTGTCATTTGGCTCTCTCCGGATAAAGCTTGCCAATTCCCACAGTAGAATTTTAAAGCAAATATTAGGCACGATACCATCTTGCAGGCAAGTATTTCAGCGTCAGCCTCAAACAGCTAAGGACTTTATGAGCGCCGTGCCATACAGAACTAATACGCAACAAAATGTACCTCTCTGTAATCACATCTGCTATCAAATCTGTGTTTAAACTTCTGTTCCATTGGAAAAAATGATTCTCACGATTGACTTTTTCGTAGCATGATCTAAATAAGGCCAACACATTATGCTTGATTAACATGTCTTCAGCATTTCTTAATACAGTCACGACTCTTAAACATCTTCTCTCTCTCTCCATGCTTAGGATCAAACCCAGGGCTTTGAAAGTGCTCAGCAAGTGCTCCCCGACTGAGCTGCATGTCCAGCCTTAGTCTTAGACACGGTCTCACTATGGATAGTCTAGGCCAACCTTGAACTAGAGATCCTTCTCCCTTAGCTTCCCAAGAACCAGGTATGTACTACAGTTCCTGGCTGTTGCTTTCTTTTAGTTACATCTAGGTCTTGAAGAAATTGGATCATTTCTTACGGAACTCCAATTAGGGTACGACTGCGTTTCTCACTACACATTTAACATGGTCACAGTGCTAGTAAATTGTTTTTAAAAGTACTCTTGTTGTTGTTGTTGTTTTTCAAGACAAGTTTTCTCTGTTGTAACTCTGGCTGTCCTGAGACTTACTGTGTAGACCAGGCTGGCCTCGAACTTACAGAGATCTGCCTGCCTCTGCCTCCCAAGTGCTGGGATTAAAGGCATATGCCACCACCGCCTGGCTTAAAAATTATTCTTAAGAGACCAGCTATGTTGCGCAAGCTTTTCCCAGACTCCTGGGCCTAAGTTATCTCCCTGTCTTAGCCTCCCATATACTTAGGACTTAGAAGGGAAATTGAACTCTCTGAGAGGTGGGAAGTGTCCTTCTGTCAACATCACAGACAGTTCCTGGTTTGGTCCAGTGTGTTCTTCAGAGGAAATACCTGAAGGTAGGAACAAGACTGCACTCACTGGTCCCCAGTGCGGACAGCAGTGCCTGCAGTCAGTGTAACACCCAGTGAGAGAAAGAGAAAATAGCACCCGGAGAGACCACTCAGCCCCTAAATACACCTGTCTCCCTTCCTCCAATTCATAAACACCTTTATTTTCCTATCTGGCGAGGCGTGATAACCTCACACAAGTTCCAGATAGATCTTGCTTTGGCACCGGAATCAAGAGCCAGTGAAATCTGGGATAAACGTGTCCCTTTTCTGTACCCATGACTGAGATGGTCTGAGAAACTCAGCTACATCTGTGTAACCTGAATAGAGTTGGCTGTGTGATGCCCAGGGCTTTGGTTACCTATTAATGCCTAGCGAAGGACCCCAAATTTCAAAGGTTTACAAGAAGAGTAAGCATTTGCTACCTCACACCGTCTGGCGTTTGGGAGGGGCTCAGTTGAGCAGTTCTGGCTCAGCGGCGTCAGGATATTACAACAGGATGTCAGGGCATTCAGGATCCATTTCCTGGCTGAGACCAAAGGACCCCCTCACATACTTGGCAAGTCACGCTGTCTGCGGTGGGGGGCTTGATTGCTGCAAGAGGGATTTCTCCATAAGGATGCTCAAGTCTCCTCACAGCACAGCAACAGACTCCCCTGAAGGTAGATAATCCATTGACCAAGGTGGAGGTCATGATGAGGGTGACAGCCTCAGGAGTCCTCCCCACCCCCCTTTCTGCAGTACCCTGTCATAACACGCCATCTCCTAATTCAGTTCGGAAGAGACAGTGTGAGAGCATGATGCTAGAAGCAAGACTCACCAGGGCTTTCTTAGGTGCTGGCTGCTGCACGGTCTTAGCATGGTATCACACTCAAAAGAAGTACCAGCCTGAATCCAGTGCGCAGGAAAGCAACAGGGCTTTACAGAAGTCTCTAGACAAGGTATGGGACTACGGAAGTACACTGCAGGGTGCCCAGTAAAACTTCTACTGAAGTTGTCCACAATCACCAGTTTCCCCAGCTCCCACTCTTCAAAGTAATGGCTCCTCAAGTCTCATGAAAACCTGAGGGGATCATCCCCATTGTGACCTCCTCCACCGTGGTACCTGGGATCACCTGCTCTCAGGCAGGACTGTCGCCGTGTTGTGGGGAGACTCAGTTCCACAGAATCCACGAAGCAACAAGCGGGCCTTCCTCTGTAGCCAGCCAGCATCACTTGCCAAGCACGTGAGATCTTTTGCTCCCCAACCAGGAAGCGGATCCTCACGGCTCAGTGGGTAAAGGCCCTTGAGGCCAATCTGATGATCTGAGTTTGATTCCTGAGACCCATATGACTGAGGGAGAAAACGGCCTCTCGCAAGCTGTCCGAGCATATGCCATTGTGAACATCACACACAGATACACAGACACACACGTGGCGCATTCGCACACACACTGTGATGAGCACAATAGACACACACACACACACACACACACACACACACACACACACGTCATAGCTAGCGCACACACATACACGCTAACTAAAGTTGCTCTTAAACCTGAACACCAAAGTTCAATCCCCAGACACACATGGTTTCTTCCAAGGTGTCCTTTGACCGCCATACATCGACCATGGCACACGTGGGCCCACACAGGCATACGTAATACAGTTAATCGATAAGTGTAAATTTTAAAATATTGATATAAAGCACAGTGTCGGGGTCTGTTATGCATGCTCTGGGAAAGATCTGTTGGTGTGCAGGAGACACACGGGAAAACACTGAAGTCCTGTGTACATCTTAGGTGACTCACAGGAGCTCAGGTGGGGGCGGGGTGGGGTGTGGCTGTGTCTTTAAGGGGGCTGACTTAGGAAAAGGTGAGACGTAGTAGAAGAGACCACAAATCAAATAAAGGCAAGCGGCTGTATTCCGTGTTAACGTCAAACCAGAAGGCCGGCTGCAGCAGGGCCTGCGGATCTGTCCAGGTCTATTCCCACCCGAAGCTGGGTAAATATTTAGAGAATGCAGGCCCCTTCACAAGCTGCTAAGCCCGCGCTCCACCCCCAACCCCAAGCCTGGCTGTGCTGGAATCACATAGACTCCTCTGGGTACTAATCCTTAAACAGAAATTTAAAAATCTTCCAGGGAAACCAGGAAGCAACACTTCTCTCCGAGGAAGCATCTGATGGAAAACTTTCTAAAATAAGCCACACAGCGTCAGCAGAGGATTTGTGGCCGTTTCTCTGCATCTCAGCTAAAGCGCTCTCCCCCACCCCCACCGTTCAGTATCACAAGCTAGTCCTTTCGGCCTGCAGGAGCACAAAGCTGACTAACTACTAGAATACTTTCAGGAGAATGAGGAAGAGATGTCTCTGCGCAGCCAGTGTGTTCCCCAAACAAGGTCTGCATAGCTGAAGCAAAGGGACGTGTTGTGGCAATAAGGGGGTCATAGGGCCCAGCCATGAGGACCGAAGGCTTTGATTTCAGACCACTATGTACACGCTCCCGTCTTTCCACGGGACATTTAACCTCTTAGAGTCTTACTTTTCTCTTCTGGAAATTGAGAAGGTTGCCCTAGAAACTTCTAAGGACTTGCTTGGTCAGAGGCCTGAGTCCAGGAGACACGTGAAGGGGCTGAGGTCAGGGTGCATCTTCCGCTTGGTTAATGTATTGTGAGGCCTGTGTGAAGCGTCTGTCTGGGGAGGCAGAGTAAGAAGGAGCTTGTCTTCCAGTGGATCCGATCAGCTGATTAAACACAGGACGGAAAAAACAAAGGACCCGGGTTGGGTTCCCAGGACTCACCTCCAGCTCACAACTGTCCAGGGAATTTGATGCCCTCACCGGCCTATGGGAACACCTGCACACACAGGGCCTACATTCACACAGACAGACACACATACACACAAATAAAAATAAAATAAACGTCTAAAGTAAAAACAAAACAAATAGAACACCCAAAGCAGACACCCCCCTCGCCACCCCCACCCACAAAAGAGAGCTACTAGGAATTGTTATCCATGGATAGACCTGAGAGAATTGAAAGCAGGAGCTTAGACACCTGTTTGCCCGACACCAATAGCAGCTGTGACGGCTAGTTTTAATTAGCAACTTGACACAATCTCGAGTCACCTGGGAAGAGAGTGTCAGCGCAACAGATCAGGTTGGCCTGGCACGCCTGTCACGATTGCCTTACATTAATTAAAGTGGGAAGACCCGCCCGTCGTGGGCACCACCAGTGCCTGGATTTGGATCCCGGACGGTGTGACTGCAGAGAGGGGGCTGAGCTCAAGAAGCATGTACGCATTCCTCTCTGCTCTTGACGGTGGGTGTGATATGACAAGCTGCTTCAAGTACTGGCTCAGGAGGCAGGAGGCAGGATGGGGAGGGGTCACCAGACACTGGAGACAAGTGGGGGACCTTTAGTGGACATGAAATCTTGGTTGGGGGATAATAAAAGGTTTTATGTCTACACAAACATAATGATTACACAACACAAGGAACATATTTAATGCCCATTAATTGTGCGCCTATGAACGATTAAAATAATACATGCTGTGCTCTATTTTTTACCACAGTTTTATGTATTCACTTACTATTTATTTGAGACAGGCCCAAGCTGGCTTGGAACTCTTGTTGAGCCTCCTACCTCATCCTGCCTGAACGCTGGGATTTCAGATACTTGCCACCGCTCCTGGCATTTTACCACAGCTTTGTTGTTGTGTTTTGGGGTTTTTTTTTGAGACAGGGTCTCTCTATTCAGTCTTGACTGTCCTGGAACTCACTATGTAGACCAGGCTGGCCTCAAACTCATAGAGATCCCCCTGCTTCTGCCTCTGCCTCTGCCTCTGCCTCTGCCTCTGCCTCTGCCTCTGCCTCTGCCTCTGCCTCTGCCTCTGCCTCTCCTTCTGAGTGCAGTGTTAATATCCGTGTTTTTGAGGCAGAGGACAGGCAGGGGAGGGAGAGCTAAATTCACGACTAAGTTTGTCAAAAATTGCCATTTCAAGAATTGCCATTTTTAACAGTGTTAAGTACTCAATATGGATAGAATATGAATGACTATCTGTTCATTTGATGTTCTTTAATTACTTTCGATAGTATTTTGGTTTCCATTGGTGTAGCAGTCTTGAACCCTGGGGGGGGGGGGGCGGTGTTGAAGCAGAGTTTCTCTGTTGTAACTCTGGCTGTCCTGGAACTCACTCTGTCGACCAGGCTGGCTGGCCAGCCTTGAGCTCACAGAGATCAGCCTGCCTCTGCCTCTGCCTCCCGAGTGCTGAGATTAAAGATGTGCCACTATGCCCAGCTTTACCACAACTTTTAAAACAAGAACTGTGAGCTGCTCAGGCACTTTCAATCTGCCTGCCTCTGTGGAGGCCTCTACTTCCCCCACACTGTTCTTGTGTGCCTTTTCCAGCCCCATTCAGCTCCACCCTGTGTACACAGTATCCAGCTCCTGGCTCTCTTGGATATTTGAGAATTCTTTGTGAGCCCTCCCCTCCTCTCTGAGTGGCTTACTGATTAATTCCTTCCCACCACCCAAGGTTACAACCTGGAGAAAGTTACAAACATGGGAGTTTCTGCCTGGTGCGTGTCCAGGTGACGGAGACTCCCCTTACACACTGGCCTCGGGCCTCTGTCGAGCTGGACCACTATGCACAGTCTTAGAGGATTTGTTGAGGAACAGAATTCCCCGTAGTTGTTTTCTTTCTCAATATACAACCCCAAGTCCTTGGTTAAAAGTCCCTCAGCAAAGGGGAAAAGAAAGCCCTTAGCATCTCCCAGAAACGAGCCTAACAGATGTCACAAGCTCCAAACACAAAGCATCCACAAGACTGACTACAGCATCTCTTCTGTGGCATTCCTGCCAAAAATACAAAAGTCACGAGGAAGGAGCTATCCGTTGAATTCAAGCTGGGGTGCATCCCTGGGCTCTGCAGAAGGCCAAGGTCGTGAAAGAAGAGGAAGATCTGAGGGACTGTTCTGACTGGAGGAGACCAAAGGCAGCGAGATGCAGGATCCTGGGATCCCAGTTGGAGTGCTGGGACTGTATGAACGGAGAATACAGTCATGGATACAAGGCTATCTTTGACTGAGTGTCAACTTCACGCTGTGGTGGTTGTGCAGTGGCTGAGTGGGGACATGAATCTGGGAAGTCACAGACAAATAAATGCTAGTGTCAGCAAATCCCTCTGCCTGAGTTCAGGATAAGAGCGAGGTAGGCAGAATGGGCTTCGAGACCCATTGAACTTAGACTGGTACTGAAGGCCAAGGTCATGTCTGCATCTATGTGGTGGAGTTTATCCTGTGCCTGCTTCAGAGGATGTTCTAAGGGTTCAGTGAGATGGTATGCGTAACAGGCTCAGGCTGGTTCCTGATCCAGAGCAAGCTCTCCTCCGCCTCTTGACATCTTCTTGACCTACGCATTTTGTAAAGTGGCTTTCCAGCTTTGGGGCTGAGATCTGCAGGTGCCCTCCAGGTTGCTCTGTTTTGAGAATGCATCACCACCATCATGAAACATCTTTGGATGTAGCCAGTGGCCGGTATTATTTCCTTGGTTCTGCAGTCAGAGTCCCAGACTAAAGCGCTGTAGTGTGAAGTTCCAGTCTCAGCTCTTCCCTCATGGCGTGGGCTTCTGGTCCTGAGAGGACCACCAGCGCATGCCCTCGTGATGGGCAGGCCCTGACTTCGGGCTCTTCTGGAATCTCCTGTAATTCTCAGAAAGTCCTGAAGCCAGCTGCTGGCCAATTAGAGCTTTCTGCGAGTCTCTCACGTGTCCCACTTTCCCTTGAACCCCTCACTTCCCTGCCAGATGTAAAGAGCCAGTCCAGTAAGGACCCATGCTCACTCAGGTCTTGACCAATTGGAGAGATCCCCCTAGCAACTACTGTTTCACTTTAAAAAAAAATGCACCCACATTTGGGGCTGCCATGTTGTTTTTAATTGGTTAGCCCTGACATGTCAGCATGTAGCCCACGGAAAATAAACTGCTTCAAAATGGCCGCGTTGCTCTCAGTTTCTATTCTAGCTATTTTGTGGACCCAACAGTTTCTCATGACTTTAGCTTACTCTGGAGCCAAAGGTGGCCTCTCTCAACTTCATTTGGAAAGATCTGGGAGGCAGCCAGCAGTGCCAGGCCATTTTTTCCCTCAAAGTTGGCTTTTTGGCTTCCCTCAAGATATGGAGAGAAGGACCCCTGAAGGACCTAGTGCATAACTATAGAGAAGGCAAATGACATCTGTCCAAGCTGGAGTGATATGGTTTGGGCCCTCCTTGGTCTGATTTATTACCAGTTCTAGATAGGTAGGGTATCGTGGTTCATACCTGTAATCTCAGAACGGGAGAGGTTGAGGCAGGAGGATTGCTGTGATTTTAAGATCAGCAGCAGAGTGAGATGCTGTCTCAAAAAAGAAATGAAAGGAAAAGAAGAGAAACTGAACTAAGACTTGGAACAGACTACTTACTCATTTGTAATTTGGCTTTTGTTGGGTAGGACCACACACCAAGGATGACTGTACTATGTTCCAAGATGTCTGAGGCTTCAAGCGGAGGATGCTGATGAAGGCTGGTGTCTGGGTCTACGGCTTCTACACTCACATGTCCAGGGACTGAGGATGCTTCAGGCTGGGCCTCACTACCAGTTGTTTCCAGAAGCATGCAGCCATAAAGAAAGAACCAGGAGGAGGGCGGTTGCATTTTATGACCATTATGTATTAGTCAGAGTTCTTCAGAGAAACAGAACCGAAAGGGAAGGGGTGAGGAAGAATAATAGAGAGGGGAAGGGTGAAGGAGGAAGAGAGAGGGAGGAGAGGAACCCAGAGCAAGATTTACTTTAAGGAACTGATCCGTGCAATTCTGGAAGTTGGCGAGGGCACAGATCTTCAGTGTGAGCCCCCAGGCAGGAGAGGACTCAAAGGACTAATCTTGCAGACCAAGTCACAGACTGTTACAGGCTCCAACTTCCTCAGGAAGGTCAGTCTCTGTTCCATTTATTCCTTCGATTGACGGAACAGATGGGGCCACCCACATTATGAATCTGCTTTACTCAAAAGTTAGCAGATGTGTTGCTAATTTCACCCCAAAATGCCTTCACGGAAGCATCCAGTTGTGGTCCATCCATAACTTTAACTATCTCACCAGGTTTTATCAGCTGTATATTGTGCCATCAGTCAAGGCAATTATAAAGGTCCACTCAACATTTGGGGGGAGGGTATAGATGCCTTTTCTCAAAGCAGATATAGCAGTAGCAAGCTGAAATGAGTGGTGCACACTGGGGCATAGAGTGGTATGACATGTCTGGGAAAGGCAATCTGTCACTCAGGCCCAGCTGTTAACATAAGGAAGCATTTGTAATAAAGTATTAAGTCTTTCGGTATGCGTTCACAGTCCGGCTGCACAGAAGACAAAGGGGAGCAGTCAGAGGTCCCGAGGCTATACACAGGGTCACTTCGAAAATAAGCACTGTGAGAACAGACTGCTAGGGAACATCTGTGGGCTAGGGGGAAGAGGGGCTTAGGGACTCCGTGCGCATGCGCACGCTCCAAACTGATAACCCTGCAAAGTCCTTCACAAGCTAAAGTGCTCCCTCCCTCTGTTTCCATGGTGGTTTTATTCCTTGCAGAGCTGGGCAAGAAACAAAGTGTGTGTGTATGTAATGTGGAGTTGGATTTTAAGGAATAGAGCATCATAGTTAGATATTCAAATACCACAGGACCGTTCTTGCAGAACTTTCCTGACTGGCAGAAGGGCTCAGCTGTCCTGCCTCTCCGCATCAGGAGCCCATAGCAGCCTCCGCAGCCCATGCCTGTATGTTGGGTGGCAAAAACCCACATGGATGTCTGAAACGCTTCCTCTGTGAGCCACTGAGAAAGGGAAGGGATTGAAAGTGCTGAAGACTCCTGTGGAGAAAACAGAGGGAGGGACCAGAGGGAAGGCGCACAGCTCCAGGCCACATCTGATAGGGGGGAATTGCTGAGTGTGGAGAGGAAGGGTCCCACCATCCCAGAGACCTCAGAGGTGGTCCCAACCTGGACCAATCAAAGGAGATTCTGTTCAACACCTGCTGCCATCTGCATGAGGAGACCCTCAGGCCATTTCCCTCACCAAGGGTGAAGCCTGGGAAAGGAGTTAGAGGCTACACCGCGTTGTTTTGTCATTGCACCCCAGCGGTCGGTTCTCTTAAGGATACCTTCCAGGGACTGGCTGATAAAACTAGAAACTTGGAGTGCAAAAAATAAAACAAAACAGCAACGAAATTAAAAGCCCTTCACCGTAGTTGACCGGGAGTGGTTTTGTTTGGTGCAGCATCTGGCCTTGGGGCTGGTGTTTCCAGAGTGTCTTTGCATGTATTCCAGAACCCCGTTCGGCTTGTTAGTTTTTTGTTAACTTGTCACAAACTAGAGCCATCTGGGACGAGGAAACCTTGATTTAGAAAATGCTTCTATCAGCTCGGCTGAAGGCAGGTCCGTGGGTACATCTCCTCGGTTTATAATTGTCGTGGGAGGAGGAAGCCAGCGAGCAGTGTTCTCCGTGGCTCTGCTTCAGTTCCTGTCTCTGAGTTTCTGCTTTGAGTTCCTGCCCTGACTTCCCTTCCGGTGGACTATAAGCTTCTTTCTCAAGCCCCTTTTCTTCATGAACTTTATCACAGCAATTGAAAGCAAACTAGCACACGCTAGTTTGCTCCCACGCTCTCGGGGAGGTCTTCTTACAGGACGGTCTCAACGCAGCCTCCACGTGTCCTTCCTGGCAGGTGTGCGAGTGTGCTAACACCTACTTCTGCACTGTCTGTTTCCCGCCTCTCTCCCGTACTGAGTTCCAGGCTCTAGCATGCAGTGACTGGGCCTGGCTGGCCCACCGTTTCACTGTAACCTTCTAGCACAGAAGCAGTCTGCTGAAACCTGGTAGTTTTCTGAACGGTGAAAAGGCAAAGGTGAAAACAGCCTGGCAGTTTCTTAGTTAAATATAAAGAGATCATGTGGCCCAGAAGTTCTTCTCATTATGTATGTTTGTGTTGGCCTGAATGAGAGTACCCCCTATGGGCTTATATATTTAAATGCTTGGTCCCAGTTAGTGGAACTGTTTGGAAGGATTAGAAGGTGTGGCCTTGTTAAAGGAGGTCTGTCCCTGTGAGTGGTTTGAGATTTCAAAAGCCCACACCAGCCCAGTCTCTTTCTTTCTCTGCCCGCTGCCTGTAGCAGAATGCAAAGCTCTCAGCGACTGCTCCAGCTCCACGCCTGTCTGCTTCTCCCCGTGATGATCAGGGACTAACCCTCTAACGCCGTAAGCAAGTCCCCAATTAGAGGTCTTGCTTTCGTGAGTTGCCTTAGTCGGGGTGTCCCTTCACAGCAATAGAGCAGTGACTAAGACAACATCCAAGAGAACTGGAAACTCACCCACTCAAACACTCAGACACGCATGCTCGCTCATCTCAGCACAATCCATAAAAGCTAGCAAGTAGAAACAACCCAGATGCCCATCAGCTGATGAATGGGTAAAGTGTGCTGTGTAGACACAGTGGAATGCCATTTGAAAATAAGAAACAGGGTGGTGTCGGCACATACCGCAAACACAAATGGATTTTTAAAACATTATGCGAAGTGAAATAAGCCAGGCGCAAAGATCACATATTTTATGGGCCGCGTTTTCGTGCAACTTCCCAAACAGGCAAATCCTTAAAGACACAAAGTAGAGTACTGACTGCCAGAAACTGGGGGAGGAGGTACCAGGGCGAGACAGGAGGTGATGGGGAGCGGCGGCGGGTGGGTGCTGGCCTCCTTGTGATGATGGAAACGTTTAAGAACTCGAGCGTGGTGATGCGGCACTACAGACCGAACTTACTCAAAACATTGACTCGAAACTTTAAAAGGATGAATTTTATGTTATGTGAATAGTCTCCTAGTTAAGGAAAAAAAAAAAAAAACACCACTGCCATATGTTTGCATATTCTGGATGAGTGAGTGAGTGACTCATCTCTGGAAAAGATAGCAAATCAGGGGCTCTGGGTCCACTCCCAGGCTTTCTGGATTTTCCTGCTAGCTCTGGCTCTCGTGAGAAAAGTTTGCCTCTAAAGGCTGCAGTGTTGGCACCTGGTGTGAAAAGAGGGCGTGGCTGTGCTTTATCTGGGATGCTGTAAGGGCTGCCAGCATCCCCTGGATTTGGTCCATCACTGACACTTTTATTAACCTTCAGAGAGGAAGCCAGAAGTGCAGGTGCCTTCCCCACCCCTGAAAATGACTTCGGGGAGTGGGAATGACATCATTTTAACCAATGGGTGAATGTGTGTGTGTGTGTGTGTGTGAGAGAGAGAGAGAGAGAGAGAGAGAGAGATGCATGTCCTAGCTAGAATTTTGATTTACTTTATTGTAGGCTTCACATATTTACCTAACAGGTGAAAAGAAATGTGTTGTGGTCTCTGCTCTAAAGCAGCCAAGCACACCCAACAAAATGGCTGTGTACAGCTCTAGGCCTGAAAGCATGGACGTAAGGACCGGGCACAGACACACCCGTGTGGACATGTTCAGAGGGCCCTTTCTCTCTGGTTGAAGAAATGACTCTTACGGTTTGTGTATTTGGATGTCTCCGCCCTGTGGCAGAGTGGAGAGGATGGATCTTCAGCGTGTACCCTCCCTGAGAAGCAGAGAAATCATGAGAAAATCCTAGTTAGAAAAAGACAGACAGGGGGTCCTGTGTGATGGCTCAGCGGTAAAAGCCTCACGGCCTGAGCTCCAGCCCTGGACTCACAAGGTGGAAGGAGAGAAGCAATTACCAAACAAGTTGTCCTCTGATGTCCGTCCGTGTGTGTGCGTGTTGAGTGTATGAGTGAATGTGCGTGTTTTGTGAGTCTGCGTGTGGGTTGTGTGTGAGTGTGGATGAGTGAGTGTGTGTGACTGTGTTGTATGTGAGAGTATATTTGTTAGTTTGTATGAGTGAGTGTGTGTGTGTTAGTGTGTTATGTGAGTCTGCGAGAGTGTGTGAGTGGGTGTGGTCTGATGATCCGGGAGGGGCTCTTGTTATGTAACCCGGGATGACTTCAGTCTCCTGTGTCTCCTCCTGCTTCAGTCTTCCAAATGCTGGGGTGGGGGTGCTTGGGACTACAAATAGACACTTTGGCATCTGCACGGAAAGAAAGTTAGAGTGTGCACCCACATCTTCTAGTTAGTACAGACAAAAAACCTGAGGACTTGGGGGGGAGGGGGAATTAAGCACTCTTTCTGCAGGCACAGAGTGGGTGTCCTGCTTCCCACAGCATTTAGACGGTATCCTTTACGCCCATTCTGCAGATGTGGAAACCAAGCTCGGAATGGGTGATTTGTTCCAAACCACATGGCTATTAAGTAGCAGAGCCAGGGTTTGGAGCCTGGACTGACAGATCCCAGATCTCAAGATTTCTGGATTCCTAGAAATGTCTCCCACATCACTTTGAAAATGGGCTTTTTTCTCAGTTAGCAAGCCAAGTCTCTCAAAACAGATATATAACTGACCCATCCTCATCAAGACAGGGACTTAGACTCCATTCCCTAGGTCACCCCAGACTGTAGTAACCACGTAACTGAGAGGCATTCTTGAGGCTCTCTTAGGATGAATGAATGACATGTGTTTGTTTCCCAGGCTTGCCCTGCTATAAGAGGGTTGTGGAGAGATGGAGGGAAAGCTCCGGGGTAAGGAGAATCTGTTCTTGGAGAGGACCAAGGTTCGTTCCCCATTACTTACATAGTAATCCAAACCATCCTTAACTCTAGTTCCAGGGATCCGATGCCCTCTCCTGACCTTTATGAGCACCATGCACACACATGGTGCACACGCAAAGCCCTCAGACACACGAGATAAGAAAATCTAAAAGAGGAAAAAAGAAAGGAAAGAAGAATCCCTGTCTGGCTATGGGTCTACCCTCATGTGGTGTCCTTGGTCCCAATAACTTCACCCTGCTTTCAGCCCATCCACCTCTCTTTCCTAACAAGAAGACGGTCTCTTAGACAGAAAGGTTTCATTTTCATTCCTGTAGGGATTTCTGACCATGTATTTAGCGCCCTGGCTTCTTTCTCAATGTCCTCTAGGGGGCAGAAGCGAGCCACCTGGCCATTCTTTATGGATGATTCTTGAGACTTTCCCAAACTTGTGTAAGAAAACGAATGCCCAGAGGCTACTAGAAAAGCAGATATTGCTTCTTCATTAGGTTGAGATATGATCTAAGGGCCTCTGAGATGGCTCAGAGGGTAAAGGCATTTGTTGTCAAGCTCGACAAACCTGAGTTCAAGCCCTGAGCCCCACAGAGTGGAAGGAGAGAACAGATAACGGCAAGTTATCCTCTGACTTCCGCTGTGCTTGTTGGCAGCGTGTCCCCTACCCTTGACAAAATTAATAAATAAAATGTGTAAGTAATGAAGGCCGTATGGTCTAGCGCTAGGTGTGGTGGTGCATATCTTTAATCCCAGTACTTGGGAGGCAAAGGTAGGCAGATCTCTGTGAATTTGAGGCTAGCTTAATGTACAAAGTAGTCTCAGGCCAGCCAGAGGTACATAGTGACACAGTGAAACTCTGTCTCAAAAAAATAAAAGAAAAAAATCAGGACTGGAGAGATGGCTTAGTGGTTAAGAGCACTGACTACTCTTACAGAAGACCAGGGTTCAATTCCCAGCACCCACCCCACGTGGCAGCTCACAACAGTCTGCAACTTCTGTTCCAGGGGATCCAACACCCTCACACAGACACATGTGGGAAAACATAAATGTACATAAAATAAAAATAAATAAATAGTACATTAATTTTTAAATGTATTTTTTAGAAATCTAAAATCCTTTAAAAAATGAAATATTGTTAGGAACCCAAATTCAATCTCCAGTGTCAAACAAATATTGAAAAACTTTCTTTGTCATCCCAGCAAAAAAGAAAAAGAAAAGAGAAAAAATAAGAGAGAGAGAAAAAAAAGAAGGCTTGAACATAGCCTGAGGTTTCTCTGTCCAGGAGTCAATAGCACAGAGAAAAAGTTACCAGGCAGAGAGGGAGCCAGTATCCCTAAGGCATATTGTCTACCCTTGGCTACTGTCCCTCCCTGGGCCTTTGCTCTCCTCTCCAGACTTAGTTGTCTCTCTGGTAGAAACCCAAGGAGACCTGTTCCCCCATGGCCCTTTAAAATGTTTGCAGTTGCTGGCAGAGGCTGTGTAGCTCCTGCGGACGGTGGGAACAGGCTTGCAAACATTTAACACGCGTAGCGAGGCAGATACCCTTGAGGTCCTTGCTAGGCACTCAGCTGTGTGTTTTCCCTCAGCGCAAACTCTGCTCCCTCTTGTCTTTATCTCTCCTCCTCATTTCTTTACCGTCATGGAGGCGACACCTCAGTGGGGCCTGTGAACCGAAGTCCTTGTCCTGATGATGCAGAGTCTGTCAGGAACGGAATTGCAGTGCTGAGGATTCTTGCTTCTTCCTCACCAAGGAGAGAAAAAACCCAACAAATCCTAAACCAGCTGACCAAATGCTGCTGGAGGCCTCTGGACAGCAGCAAGGGGGGGTCTGTGGCCAATAAGATCTCAAGACGATTTGGGCGCAGGCACTAAGATGACTGACGGTGAGGGGGGAGGAGAGAATGTATGTGTGCAGAAAGAGGGCAGGCTTGAAACTCAGTCAGTGTGCATGTGTGTGTGCGTGTGTTTGCATGTGCATGTGTTTGCATGTGCATGTGTGCATGTGTGCGTGTGCATGTGTGCATGTGTGTGTGTGTGTGTGTGTGCAGTGTGTGTGTTCCTTAGGCACTAGCCTGCTGGGGCAGGTGAAGGGAGAGGGTATGAGTCAGGAGTGAGCTGAAGGCAGAGTTTTTTTGCTCCCTGAGTGAAAAGACCCCAGGAGCCCTGAAGAAAAGAAATTGTAGGTCTAGGCATGTATCTTAATTGGTTGTGTGTACAACACTCTGCGTTGGACCTCCATCACCCCATAAAAC
Organism: Cricetomys ansorgei; assembly: GCA_026225945.1. Taxonomy (NCBI): domain Eukaryota; kingdom Metazoa; phylum Chordata; class Mammalia; order Rodentia; family Nesomyidae; genus Cricetomys; species Cricetomys ansorgei. Next base: position 632,115 of record JAMJFZ010002869.1, read on the forward strand.
TGGGCACGTACACGGGCATAATAGACACAACTGAAATAAGCACTCAGGAATGAAGGCAAGGGGAATCTGAAGTTCAAGGTCATTCTCTGAAATACACACACACACACACACACACACACACACATCACAGTTCTATACCATACTCTGAGCCTGGGAACTGTCCTTATACAGGGTCTAGGCAGGGCTTGGGAGGCTGCCACTGATCCAGGATTTGTCCATATAAAGCAATTGGCAGAGAAGGCTGAGTGGGAACAGAGGAAGAAGCTGAGGTAGCTAAGGAAGTATGTTTAAAAATTCAGCATAAAGGGCTCCATAATCTACGATTTCATTTACATCACATTCTGGATAAAGCTAAATGACTGAGTCAGAAATCCAATCAGTGGCCTCCGGGTGGGGTAGCTACGTCGATTACCCATGAAGGGTTGCCTTTTGGGGTGGGTGATGGAACTGTTTCGGATGTTAATTGAGGTGATGGTTATTCAACTGCACACGCTTGTCAAAACACATCCAAGCATGCACTTGGAAAGGGTTTTTACTGGATGTAAATTGTAGCTCATAAACTCTACTTAAAAGTAAAGCTGCAGAAGGTTGCCAAACATCACAGGCCAGAACTGAGCTGCTGCTAAAGAATGGGAGCTTAGTTTCTAGAATGGATGCAAACTTCTCGCATGCGAGATTGCATCAGTCTTCAGGGGAGAGATGTGTGTATATTTGTTTAATATAGTGTCTTTATTAGTTCTTTGAAAATGTCATACATAAATAAGATATATCTTTATTATATTCACACACACGCACACACACACATACACATTTATTGTTTGAGTCAAGGTCATCTGTAGTCCAAACCAGCTTCCTCCTCATTGCATAGCAAAGCAAAGGTGACCCTGAACTCCTAATCTTCCTGCTTTCTCCTCCTAAGAGCTGGACGTGATGCTGTGTCCTAACACGCCAGGCTTTCCTTGGGAGAGTTTAAGCTTGACAATTAAAGAGAACCGGTTTCTTCTATTGTAAATTAATTTAAGAGTCCTGTTTTTCTGGACGTATTGTTAACTTCTGCCTGGACTATTACCTCTTCTCTGTCTTTCCCCTCCACTTCCCCTTTCTGGGTTTCACTCTGGCCTGTAGAGAAAGAAGGTGGCAGTTCTGGATGCTAGCCCCTGAGCTCTCCTCCAGACCTCAGTGGCATCCATGAAGTGTCCTTCCCACACCTGATCTCCTGGTATCAGTGGTTAGGGGCTGGGACTCCAGGTGGTTCACAAGGCTGTGTCCTGGGCTCATTGTGCAGACTAAACCTGGCTGAGATCCGGCTCGCTCTTGACAGGTCCCAGCTCTTAACTCACATCCACTTCTGCATTCCTAGGGACAATTCAGGACTTGTGGGTTTTTCCTGGGCCAGGGGAAATTTGAATGAAGGCTGTGGGGACTCCCAGGCTGGTCACACTATGCAACTGCCTCACTTTATGCAGCTACTCCAGGGGCACAAAGATTCACCCACAAGGGGACAGACTCCTCCATGGCTCTGTTAGAGGAGTGTGACACAGATAGCTTTCGTCATTAGAAGGCTCTCAACTCTCATGGAGGTCTCTGGTCTTCTCCCACCACTCCAGGCTTTGTGGTGGGCTGATCACCAGCGTCTTGTCTCCACCCAGCTCCCTCCCAGCCCAGAAGGTCTGTTTATCATCTGCTTTCCAGCTTCTTCTGTCTTTGCCTGCCTTTCTCTTTGTCAAGGACTGTAGCCCCAGGACAGCGAGAAGACAGAGCTTACTGATAAATGTGTCTTTGAGAAGGACCAAGAGTCTTTCCCTTTCCTAGGACTGTAAGAATGATTGCTAGGTTTGGTGGTGCACGCCCTTAATCCCCGGGAAGACAGGGCAGGTGTGAGTTCCCTACATAACAGAGAGACCTATTAAAAAACCAAACACAAGGGGGGTGTGGGGGTGGATGAGATAGCCCTTCCCAAGAGGGTGTTTCGATTGGCCTGGTAGCAGGCGGGCTTGAAAATGGCACTTGATTCCCAGCCTGATGGAATTCGCATCCCTTCAGCTAACAACTCTCACTCGACTTTCTCTTCCTTGAGCCTGCTTCAAATCCACCCAAAGCACCAGAGCAGAAACTGGGAGCCTCAAGCTTGGAATGGTAGTGTTTACAATCTTAGATCACCATGAGTTTGAGGCCATCCTGAACTATATAATAAGTTCAGGATCAGCCTGGGCTACATATTAAGGGCTGTCTCAAAACAAAACAAAACAAAACAGCACTTAAAAAAAAAAAAGTTGAGCCCTTTCATGGACCCCTTGGTCTTATTTTACCTTTCCCATCCTATCTATCCCTGCTCATTTCTCCTTACACTGTGTCTTAGTCACTGTGTTATCACTATGAAGAGACACAATGACCAAGATAATTATTATAAGAGAAAACATTCAAATGTGGGAAGGGGGGGTTGCTTGCAGTTTCACAGGTTTAGTTCATTATCATCATGGCAGGAAGCATTGTGGAATGCAGGCCAGCAGCCACTGGAGTTGTAGTGAGAACTACATCCTGATGCATAAGCTGAGAGAGAGACTCTGGGCCTGGCATGAGCTTCTGAAACCTCAAAATCCCACCCTTCGTGACACACTTCCTCTAACGAGGCCACACCTCCTGATCCTTTTAATCCTTTCAAATCTCGATTCCGTTCTTACTCTCCTGTCAGTCAACATTCACTCTGAGATTTCTTTCTAGTCCCTCCAGCAAGAACAATACCTCTAGTCAACACAATATCAACTTGCTTCCAGTGGGCACTTGCCCCCCCAGAACACCTTGGTGCCAGCCATAGGCAGTAGAAACCTTAGTTTTCCTAGCAGGTAGCACAGCCAGCCCAGTGAATGAGTGACAGTACCAGCCCAGGAGTTAGAAGAGACCTTGATACAGATGGATTCCATGTAATTTTTCAGGTCTCAGAAATTGTTTTGGTCGGCCTCACATCATAACTGATGACATAAGTGCGCCTGGTCTTCTGACACCAGAGTATTTTTCACTGCTCTGCAGGGCCATCAGACACAAGGGAAGGAGCCAGGTAGGCCACAGGGAGCTGGGTATGTTGGCCAGGTATGGGCTGGGGTCAGTGAGAAGACACTAGAGCCAGAAACTTAGCTCAGGGCTTGGTTTTAACTTAGTCCCAAGCTGGAAAATGGGTCAGGTTCACAATGGGCTTTTTGTGAAATCCCTTGTTAGTCTCACCTGTTCGACTCCAATGATGTGCACAGGGTCAGCACGAGCAGCCAGCACCTGGAGCTACAATAGCAATGCTGTGGATACATTTAAATACAGTCTCACTCGCTCGCTCTCCGCTGATTTGTTTGAGGCTCAGCCAATTCAGCCAGCCTGCTCCAGTTCCCGACATCATAGGGATTGTTACACGGTTTTGTTTTGTTTGTTTTCGAACAAATGTATTATTTTGTGGTCTAGAAAGCAGATGTTCTGATTGATTAAGATTTTCCCCTTTTATGTCCTGGAACCTCGGCATGGAGTGACAGAGACTTTGTGGATCCTGGAGTCACACAGGTGAAGACTGAAGCCTGGCAGTGAGACTTCCCAGGGACAAGCTATGTAACTGCCCTAAGCATCAAGAGCAGAGGCCAGCTATCTCCATGCTCCCGGGGCTGCCTTGGGAATAAACACAAGCACTAGAGCAGTGGCCACAGATGGGACAAACCTGGACCAAGATCCACAGAGCCAGGTTCTAACCTCTGTTCCACTCCTCGAAAGATGTGTGACCTTGTAGGGTCCCTTGTATGTGTATGGCACCTGGACACTAGCAGTCTCATAGAAAACATCTCTGTGTTAGTAGAAGCAACATGTGAGTTGCTTTTTTCCTCCTCTTCCAGAGGGAGCCCACTTTCCCCTCTCCTTTGTACTACCCAAGACACATGGTCACTTTCTCTTGGTCACTGGAGACATCAGATGTCTATACCCTTTGGCCCCTTCCATGAAGCCCATTCTCCCATCCCTCATCCTCCATATCCTCCATCCCAATAATCAATGGCACAGGAATGACCAAAATATAAGCCCAACCTAGGTAGGTTCAGGGCAGCATGGTCTCCACCCTGGCTCAAGGCCAAGAGCTTTGTTTGCTCAGCACTGTGGCCTGGGCCAAGGCTCTGGAAAGCTCCCTGAGGCCTGTTTGGACCTGCTGGAATAGTCCTTAGGTTCATTGGTCTCAGCTAACTTGCTAGATTCTCATCTGTGCAAGCCAACCTCGGTCACCCTCCCAGTTTGTGACACCCTCAGGCTCTGAGCAGCTCTGGCCTGGAACAGGTGGAAGGACAGAGGTCAGGTCAGACCCTGAGCTTAGACGAACAGGAGCCAGAATTCCGATGGATGATAAACTGAACACAGAAACAGCAAAGTCTGCAGATCCAGATCCTGTGTCACTTCAAAACCTCCCACCGATGACAGCTCCAAGCCCAGAATCCTAGACATCCACGACTCAGAACGCGCAAGGGCCCACTCCCTCACTGACCTGAGGCTGTCTGTGCTCTGGACAGCCTGACCTCGGCACTGCCCCGTATCCCGAGGCTAGGAATTCAGCTTCTGGAACTTTGGCCCCATTTTCTAGTCTCTTTACTGAGTAATGATACACGTCTGCAGTTATCCCACCCACATCAGCCCCAAGCTCCGCCAGGCGCAGGTCCTCGTGGTTGCTCCCAGGATCCCAGACTCCTCCTCATTCTATCCAGGAAGAACAGTCTCCTCTCACGTCAGGAGGAAAGTCTCTACAACATCAAAGACAGCAATGTCTAGAGAGTACCCACTGTGCATCCACTATGGACAGACAGGGCGGAGACACAGGTACCACACCTGGTCTCAGGGAGCTGACCACAGAGGGGGTGGGTAGACAAGCTCATGTTCACACTTGCAGGCCAACACCCCAGAATATTCTGTCTGCCTCTATATTAATGTCCAGCCATTAGGGCTGATGAAAGAGCATGAGGTTTCTTCCTGAGCTCAAGAAAATGTTCTTGATGAACCGGTGACGCCATGCAACTCTGTGATTATTCTGAAAACCACGGACTTACATACTTTGAATGAGCTAGCTAGACAGTATGTAAATTAGGTCTCCAAAAATTGTTTACAAATTTGAAAGTTTGGGGCTGACGAGGTGGTTCAGTGAGTAGCGTGCTTTGCCACTAAGCCTGATGACCTGAGTTCAATCCTCAGGACCCATGACGGGGGAGAAGGTCAGAACCAATTCTTGCAGGTTGTCCTCTGACCTCCTCTGGCCACACACTCAAGAGTCCCAGCTCTGAACTGGTAGAATGAGGGAGGAACAGGGCCCGACGCTGAACGTCACTGATGGGGAGGTCTGGGCCTTTCCTGACTGTGTTCAGTTTAACATCAGCAGAATTCTGGCTTCTGTTTTTCTAAACCCGGGTCTGTCCCCTGCTCTACCACCCTCCTTTCACACATCCCAGGTCGGGGACACTGAGCATATGATGCGAAGACAACCTGCACCCCCAAACTAACTAAACAGATATCATTAAAAATGTTCTCGAACCAGGCGTGGAAGATCACACCTGTAATCCCAGCACGAGATGGTTCGAGGCCAGTTTAGGCTACACAGTGAGCTTCAGGATTTTCTGGGCTATCACGTGAGACTCTGTGTCACATCAGTTCATCAATTAATAGTCAAATAATAAGTAAGATAAGTCCTTTCTTCCTACCTTAAAAAGTACTATTTCTTAATCCCTCTGGAAGGCTAGGATTGAATTGGAATTTTAGCATCCACGGAGGTCCACAGGCAGTGGGGCAGCACAGGGAGACCGCATTGCTTGCCTTTCCATGTGTCCCCAGGGTGCTCTGAACCACGAGGGAGCCCATGGACTCTTAAAGTCACAAGTCCCAGACCCATCCACAGCCCCTTTTGCCACCCTGAGGTGTAGAAGTATTAACCCTAGCAGCCCTAGGAATCAAGCCTAGGCTAGACACCGTCACAGGTCCAGGTGAACTAGGGCCTCTTGCAGGGAATTCTGGATATTGGTTCAGGACGATGCTGTGCTACAGAATATTGTAAGGTGTCGGAGATATTCTATTTTATGCTCTCCAGTACGGCAGTGATCAGTAGCCACTTTACATTTGGCTACTGAACCTGAGGAAACTGAATGAATAAATACATTATTTTATGTATCGAGACAGAATCTCACTACGCACTGGGCAGTGGTGACGCACACCTTTAATCCCAGCACTCGGGAGGCAAAAGCAGGTGAATCTCTGTGAGTTGGCGGCTAGCCTGGTCTACAGAGTGAGCTCCAGCTCCTCCAGAACTTCATGTTAATTTAAATGTTTATTAGCATTGCATACAGGTGGTTATCTGTAGTCGTGGCTTCCACATAAGACAATGGCATCTAGAAGGTGGTGCTGCTGGTGGTCTCTACCTGTCACAGCCTGGCATCTTTGCTGACTCACCCTGTGGGGAGGGGCGTGGCTAAAGGCAGAAGACAGTGGAGAGGCAAATCCAACCGTTCTCAGGAAGTTGCCATATAAGGAAGCATGCTCCTGGACCCTCCAGTTGCTGAGCAGAGGGAGGCCGATGTCTGGGGGCTGGAGGAGGGGAGCGATTTGAGGCCCCCCCCCCCCCCCCCCCCCCCCCCCCCCCCCCCCCCCGCCAGACAGGTCCTCCTGAGATTTTTCACAAGGACCTGTTTCACATGAGAGGCCCACTTGGGTAACTAGGGTCTGCGAGCACTGTGGGTCTTGGCAGGGTGAGGAGGCGCTGTTATTTTTTTCCTCTGAGGCCATGTGAACAGGGCAGGCGGAGCACATAGTTTCCATGGCATAATCTGACTATAAAGCCCTGAGTGTCTGTGGGGGAGGGATGAGGAGAGGCCTTTGGCCCAGCCTGGCTCAGGACTGGGCAGTGACCCAGCAGGCATATCCCCTCCCAATTCCTGCAGGGTCTGGAGCCCCAGGAGGGAGAGGTTGTGCTTGGCTTCCAGGGGCTTTTGGAAGCTCATTTGGTTGATGATTGGGGTGAGGGTGTTGGCTCTTCCAGACGCCTAGACAGGAGGTAGTGGGAAGATAATCTCCAGAGAACTGGGCCAGGCAGAGGCTCAGACAGAACCCTGGGAGGAAGGCAAGGAGGTTCTCCTTGTGTACACTTCATGACCCTCTCCCAGTGACAGAGAAGTGACAAAGAGCCAACTCCTACAAGGAAAAAAAAAAAAAAAAAACAAGCTGCAAGGTCATTGCCTGGAACAATTTTAGGCAGTGCACCAAATGCCATTATCTCCCAGGGTCCTCTTCTGGCTGGAGAGAGGATGGTGCTATAGAAAACTGGTCCCTCTCCTCGCCTCCTAGAACTGGCTTCTTGGACAGAAGACAAGGAAGCACAGGCCAGATTTAGTAATGAGGCACGGATCTCCTGCTAGACGGATGCTTTGCTTCTCTTCCCTAGTGTGAAGCAATACAGATCTCAGACCAGATATGGATGTGCTCAATCCCTCACCTCCCTACCTTCAGTTGGAGAGAAACTACGCCTTATCTTCAGTCCTGCCCTAAATCGTCAGTAGTAACTGCCTCCAGGAAGGCTGCAGCCCCGCACTCTGACTCCACATCTCTGCTCTTAACTGCCGAGTTTCCTGACCGATTTTCTGGGTGTGGGGTTTGGGAGACTCTCCACAGCACTGGAGACAGTGCCAACGTTCTGACCTAGGTTGCCCGAAACGATCCGCCTCAGTCTTCCTTTTGCTACCTTGACTCCTCCAGGCAGCTGAGGCTGGAGGGTTACAGGGACCCTGTCCCAGGGGAGTGGTTGTCTCTGTAAATTTGCTGTAATGTACTGGATGGATGCCCGAGGCTGTGGAGGTTGCCCAAGACAATCAAGCCTTTCTGAGAGGCGAACTACTACGACACAAGTCTCAGGGTGCAGCTGGCAGACACAATGGCCTCTCTCTCCACCAGGGCAGAAAGGCACATTATTGCAAGTCTGGTGACTCCGGGTGCACTGACTGAGATGTTCAAGGCCTGCACATCCCCCCCTGAGGTACCTCCCTGGCCAGGAGCCATGACCAGAAGCCTGAAGGGACAAGACTTAGCGCAGTGCTTCTCAACCCTTCCTAAAGCTGCAACCTTTTAATACAGTCCCTCATGTTGTGGGGACCCTCAACCATAACAGTATTTCATTGCTACTTCATAACTGTAATTTTGCTACCCTTATGAATCGTAATGTAAATATCTGATATGCAGGTGGTCTGAGGGACCCCTGTGAAAGGGTCCTTTGACCCCCAAAGGGGTCATGACCTACAGGTTGAGAACAGCTGGCTTAGTGGTTTAGGGCCTGGATGTCCTTTTCTCCTGAGGCTACCTCTCTGAACTTCCGTCCCAGACTTCCCTCTCCTGTCCTCCATTCCCACCTGTCGGTCCTTTTCCCTGGATCACGTCTCATTCTCTTCAGCCTCTTTTTTTTAAAGATTAATTCTTAGCTTGCAGATATGGGTGGTTGAGAGTGTATGTATGTCGGTATACTACACGTATAGAATGCCTTCAGAGGCCGGAAAAGGGCGTTGGCTCCTCTAGAGCTGGAGTTACAGCAGGTCACTTAGCTTCCATGTGGCTGCTGGGAACCAAACCCTAGTCCTCTGCAAGAGCAGCAAGTACGCTTAACCACTGAGTTCCAGTCTGTTTGCTTTTTAAAGATGGATTTGTATTATGTGTATGTGTGTGCCAATGTGTGCCAGTGTGTGTGTGTGTGTGTGTGTGTGTGTGTGTGTGTACACAGCATAAGTGTCTATATGCCCAACTAGGCCAGAAGAGGGCATCAGATCTCTTGAAGGTGGTGGTACTTGTGACCCACCTACTTTGGATACTGGGATATAGAACGTAGGTGCTCTGGGCGCTGTTAACCCGGAGCCATCTCTCTGGCCTATCTTCAGCCCTTTTGGAGGCCAGCATTTAAATTACCTGGGAAAGTACAACACGGCCCCTAGCACAAAAGGTCCCCAGTGTGACCTTTCTCTTCTCTTTCCCCACTCCTGGCATCTCCTGTTCAGACTTTGTAAACTGGAAGAATTTGGTCATCAGGAATTTTAACAGAGACCCTGAAAACGGTTTTGTTCTTAGTAACAACCATGGCACGGGTTATTAAGCCCTTAGCATGTGCTGGCACACAGCCAACTTCTCGTAGTAATCCCACAGCTCAGCTTACCCTTGGACGTGCTGAGAAGCAGAGGTCTGGAACTTGATGGCAAGGCTAAGTAGTAGAGCCCGAGTCAAGTTCAAAATACATTTTTCGCCATGGTATTTTAGTGTCTCTGGTGCTTTCCTAAACTCTAAACCTGGGGTGCTTATAGCAACAGATGCTACTGTCTCATAGAACCGGACTGCAGAAGTTCAATATTAAAGATGGGATATGTGTGGATCCGTCTCTGGATGAGGGAGAGTCTTTCCCTGACCTATTCCCCGGTGTTTGCTGGCACACTGATGCTCCCTTACCTACCAATACCAACTCTTTTGGTCTAGAAATCAGGGAGGCCTTACCTGGGGTGTGGGTTGGTTATTGAACCTGTGCCCGAGGCATGCCAGGGTCAACAGCACCTAGCAGGCGGTGCTTGTCCAGCTTCTCAGAGTCTCTGGCCTTCTGTCCAGGCACCCAAGCTTGGCTCCACTCCAGGCCTGCCCAGCTTTCTTTCTGTGGCGCACACAGGCTCCCATACAACTTTCTGTCATATCTTCTCATCACAGCGGTCGGGTTCCTCCAGGCAGCTTCTAGGCCTCACGCAGACGCTTAGACATTCATGAGGCTGCACATTGCATTGCTCACCTGTACTTTATAGACAGTCTTGATTTCTTCCTGCCTTCCTTCCTGTCTTCCTTCCTTTCCTTTTCTCTCTTTCTATCTCTTTCTTCCTTTCTTCCTTTTTATGTGCTGGGTTTGGAACCCAGGGCCCTGCACATACTGTCAAATTGTTTACCACTGAAATACAGTTCTGGAGACGGAGAGACGGCTCAGTGGTTTAGAGCACTGGCTGTTCTTCCAGAGGTCCTGAGTTCAATTCCCAGCAACTGCGTGGTGGCTCACAACCATCTATAATGGGATCTGATGCCCTCTGCTGACACGCAGGTGTACGTGCAGATAAAGTACTCAAATAAAATAAATCTTTAAAAAAAAGAAAGAAAGAAATACAATTCCATCTGGTCTCTCACTTTTGATGGTTAGAATTAGGGCTTCCAGCTTTACAATGGTACAAAAGTGTTGTGCTTTTAGCAAAATCTAAACTCAGAAATGTGACTACTGCAAACGTATCAAAAGACTTACAGAGAGGGCCTGAGCTCTGGGAATAGAGGGGACCTTCTACTTTGTTTTGCTAAATGGACACAATGTCAAACGGCCTTCTAAATATTTATTAGATGCACAGAGTACTGCTGATCTCAGCCTTGGCCAGAGAAGTTTCTCTTTGCAGGGGGTGACGGTTAATGCAAATATTTGTAACTGTCCAAACTACTGAGAACGAGTAACTGTCGAGTGCCTCGCTCGTTTGGAACATGGGTCTCACCCTCTACAGTGGTTTAAGTGAGGACGAACCACATAGACTCATATATTTGGTTGGATACTTGACCCCAGTTGGTGGAACTGTTTGGGAAGGATACGGAGGTGTGGCTCTGTTTGAGGAGGTGTGTCCCTGGGTGGTGAGTTTGAGTTTTCAAAGGACCCATGCCATTCTGAGTCTCTCTCTCTGCCTTGCGGTTGCGTCTCAAGATGAAAGCTCTCAGTTACTGCTCCAGAACCATTCCTTCCTGCCTGCCTGCTGTCATGCGCCCTGCCGTGATGGCCGTGGACTCTGGCTCTCTGAAACCACACGCTCTTAGTAAACCTCTCCTTCTATAAGCTACCTAATAGTCACGGTGTCTCTTCTCAGCAGTAGAAAAATAACGAAGATACCCTTCTTCAAAGCTCAGGGGGACAACGAGGTCGGGGCAGAAACACATAAGATGGGGAGGGGGTACTTTGTTCAGTTCACACAGTACTGTACCTTACGAAGTTGGGCACTGACACTGAGCAACAGCTTCCTGTCATCCAGGGCCACTCAGATGAGCAGTCAGCGCCCTGTACCGCAGGCTACGCTGGTAAGTGTGCTGGGTGTTAGATGACTTTTCCATATTTTCAACTTACCATGGCATAGCAGGATGTGACTCCTTCCTAACCAAGGAGCATCTGTGCTGTGACACGGCCACACTCCTGATATGCTTTCCTGTGTCTTCATATGCACGCGTGGGCTTTAGGAGAGGAAGAATACGTTTTGACTCAAGGTTCAGAGAGGACAGCCCACCACGGTAAAGAAGGTGTGGAGACTCGGGTGACTCTGTCATTAGCAGTGGGAGCTTGTGTCATAGCTTGACCACAATGCATGCACTGTTTTAGTAACACACACCTTGTTTGACATATACACACCTAACACAGGATCTGAAACTTCTGGTTTCTGCCTTCGTCTTCCCAGTGCCATGATTATAGGCCTGTGACATTATCCCCAGGTCAGCTGGTTATTCCTCCTCCTCCTCCTCTTCTTCTTCTCCTCCCCTTCCTCCTGCTCCTTCTCCTCTTACTTCTCCTTCTTCTCCTCCTCCTCATTCTCTTTATTTTATTTTATTTTATTTATATGGGTGTTTGGGCCTGCATGTATGTATGTGCACCATGGGCATGCCTGGTGCCTGAGGAGGCCGGAAGAGAATGTTGGAGCTCCTAGAACTGGAGTTACAGACCGTTGTTGGTTACCAAGTAAGGACTGAAAACTGAACCCAGGTTCTCTGCAAGAGCAGCAAGTGCTCTTAATCACTGACCCATCTCTTCAGTCACCACCGCCCATTTTAAATTTCTTATTGCTTTTATTTACTTTAAGTGTGTGTTTCTAGGCATGAACACACCACAGTACATTGTCCATGTGTGGAGGCCAGAGGACAACTTGTCGGAGATGGTTCTCTCTTTCTATCATGTAGGGTCAGGGCTCAAACATCAGGCTTGGTGGCAGGCATGTCTACCCACTGAGCCATCTCTCCAACCCAAATTCTTGTATTTCTAATTGGAGATATTTTCACATTACACAGGACATAGTTTTCTTCGTTTTCCCGTGGCTGGCTATGCACTCCTTAAACTGTCCTGCGCCTTACTTTCCCACTGACCATGACTCTCGGAGAATGGTTCATACCGGCAGGACCAAAGCATTTCCTCATCGTTTTATGGTCACGCTGAATTCCATTTTGTGAAAGTACATACGTCATTTATGTAGCCAGTTCTCAATACATGACGCATTTAGGCTATTTTTAAATTTTTTGCTATTTCAAACAAAGCTGTAGCGAAAAAAATTTTATAGACATTATTCCCTGTAAGTGGGTTTTTTTGCTCATTAGTACTGTATCATAAAATGGATGCTGAAGCAGGTAGTGAGCACCCAAGGGCACAGCAGACAGACTCCAGACCCTTAATATGTTACCTGTTAAAAGGATGACACGTGTTTTCTTCTCTGTTCCTCTCAACAGCTTTGTCATAAAAATCAACATTATATCACACAGCCAAAATGTTTCACAGTGGGAGCCCCATTTGATTAAGCCAAACCCAAATTACTGGGGTTCAAGATGGCTGCACAAGTGACAAACAGGGATGGGAATGTTACTAAGCACAGACGCCCTAAACAAGCAGTCGAGTTTCACTAAGAACCATGGGCTTTGGAGGTTCCAAAGCTAAGGAGCACATCTTACATTTTCTAGTCCTTTGATTGCAGATAACATCCCGGTGTGGGAGTTATGGCTATCACCTAGGTTTGTCTTTGAGACAGACTCTGCTGGACTCTGCACACAGACATGTTGATCATTTGAGAAATGTTTGGGCCCAGACTATCATACAGGGCTAACTTGGCCTGCTGCCCACTGAAGGTGATTCGTAAGTTTTTCTTTTTCTTTTTTCTTTTTCTTTTGTTTCCTGCCCTTCTGTTTCCTTGGCTGCTCAAACATCTACAGTTCCTCAGCCTTATCCTAAGACGCAAACCAAACCACGAGGCCAGGGCATTTATACAAGACGATGATGCCAGCAGTAGGAAAGACTCCATAGCTTCTGACTCAAAATGAGAGCCCTTTAAAGACAATGACACCAGCCACAGGTAGGAGCCCATGGTTTCTGTGTTGTCGTGCCCATTAGCCAAGCAAATACAATGCTGAGACATCTGCACACAACATCTTTTAAAACCAGGCCCATGGCTCATGGCAGTTACCAAATTTTATTCCCCTGTTGTTCCCCTTGCTAAGCCAGCAACCAAGTCATTTCTGGTTGGTGCTCCTTGGTTTGAGGGGACCATCTACCATTGAAGAATCCAAAGAAGAGACTGGCTAGGCATATTTGTGATATGAGACTTTGTTTTATTTCTCGGGGTTGCCCCGAGATTCTGCCACCTGGTATCAGCTTTTGTATGCCTGGGTCTTTCCTTTTTAATATAACTAGAAGTCTGATAGGCTTTGCTACATATATTGGAAGGCATCAGGGTGTCTAGTGCCCAAAACCAACACAAGACTCTTGCTTGGCAGAAAAAAGACAACTGTTTCCAGGCTTCTTAATATTTCTGTTGGATTCAGTGAACTACGGCTGTCTGGATGTGAATGAAGCACTGTGTGTGAAAAGTTACAGCCCTGCTGAAGATGGGGGGGCATTTACAAACCCAAGAGCTGTCATTCGAGCATTTCCCACTGCTTCATTTAATCAGCAAATGTTGGCAGACACATAGGACCCGTCAGGTGCAGTGCTGCCTGTGAGGGTGCAGTGGGGACCGAAGAGCAGGTTCTACCCTTAGTAAGCCTCCAGGCATGTGACAAAGACCTAGAGCATGGCATTTACACAGGCTTTGAGCATGGGTGGAAAAGCAAGCACCGAACGAACACTCCCCAGCTTAGGCCAACCCCAGAATTTAGAAGCTTTGACTCCCAAGGTCTTCTTGCTTTTCTTCAGACCATTCGTCCTCCTCCCTCCTTGGCTCTGGGCTGGTGGAGATGCTCTCTGTATGGTAGATGCTGCTTCCCATGGCGCTCCTGGAAACACAGTGGCGCTTCAGGCTTCGCCACCGCCGCCCATCATCGGCCTCGCAAGCAGTGCAGAGCTGTGTTGGCACTGATGGGAGTGAAAGCAAAGAATAGGGAGGTTTGGCTACTGCCTGCTGCCCTTCCCAGCAGGGCTGGCTAGAGTGCCGGGAAACCCAGGGAAAAGTTGCCTCCCTTTCTGGCCGTGGTTACTCCACCTGCCTGGTGCTCCTGGTGTTCTGGGATTCTCAGGTTCACTCTTCCTGACACACAGGAAGAAAGCGATCTGATAAAACACACCGGCCCTCCCAGGAATACATGCTGTAAAGGAGGGAACTGCTAATTAGAGAGGCTGGAAGGATGGAGAGCTTTCGTTTGGGTGGATCATAAGGGACTATCCTGCACTGCAGCATTTTGTCTTGTATAGGAAGCTGTTGTCAATAATCTCAGCCTTGATTTTATTGTTGCTTTCTCAGTGAGGAATCTGTGTAAATTAAACGCTCACCTTCATCAGGAGCCAGCTGCTCCCCGTACCTGGTCAAAGGACAGGCCTGGCGCGGGAACCACAGAGAGGAAACGACGTTGACAAAGTCACTCACACTTAGGTAAATAGTATGCTTTTCACCTTCTAAAATCCGTCTATTGTAACAGGCTGCTACTGTGCTTTTGTACCCTCTAGCTAAGGAATGATAGAAAGAAAGAAAGAAAGAAAGAAAGAAAGAAAGAAAGAAAGAAAGAGAGAAAGGAAATCTTCACTGCCCTTATTGTAGCCTTTAAGGAGAGAAAGAGAAAGGAAGAAATATTCACAGCCCTTTTTGGGTGTCTTTAGCTTAGAGAGAAGGAGCTGAACTAGTATCCAATAAACCAACCCACCAACTACCAACTCCACCCCCTACCCCTACCCCTTTATAGTCTAAGCTAAGTTCCCAGAAGTCCAAGCAGCCCGAAATCATAAAGAAAGTGAGAAGACCACCAGGGAACCCCTCGTGATGGGTGAGCCCTAACCTTGGTTCTTCAGGAATCCTGGTAATTCTCAGAAAGCCCTGAAGCCAGCTGCTGGCCAATTAGAGCTTTCCGCACGCCTCTCACCAGTCCCACTTCCCCAAGAACCCCTCACTTCCCTGCCAGATGCAAAGAACCAATCCAGTAAGACCCCTGCTCAGGTCCTGACCAATTGGTGAGATTCGCCCTAGCGACTGTTGTTTGTTTCACTTAAGAACCCCCTCTCCCCTCCCCGTGCACCCACATTTGGGGCTGCCATGTTTTTTTTTAATTGGTTAGCCCTGGCATGTCAGTATGTATCCCGAGGGAAATAAACTGTTTTAACTTTAAAATGGCCACACGTTTCTCTCAGCGTCTACTTGAGCTATTTCGTGGACCCAACAGAAAGCTGCACAGGACAATGAACTTCTTCAAAGCCTCTTGCTACAATCTATATCAACAATATAAATGTAAAGGTCTAACTGACAGAAATTGGTGGTAGTGTGATTTGGGGGCGTAGCTCTGTTGGTAGAGGGCTTGCCTAGGATGCAAGAAACTCTGGGTTTGGTTCTTAGAAATGCACAAATTGGGCTCTGCTGTACATGTTTGTTATCCCAAAATTTTGGGGGGTGGAGGTAAATGTTGTCATTTATAAGTGAGGAGGCCGTTATCAAAGGATCCAACCACTTTCCAAGTGTGGTATCGGCACAGTTTACAATCACAGTGACAAACAATTGAATGGCTGAAAATCATATCACTAAAAATAAAAGACCAGGTGTAGCTGTTAGGATGCTGTGTAGGCTCACAAGGACGACAAGGAGGCAGATTCGTGGTTGCAAATTCTGTCAGACCTCAGCAGAGGGAATCACGGTCCTGGCAAATGCAGTAGAACCCTGAGCATCTGAGCTCGGGTGTTTTTATTGATTCAGAACTCCTCAGGTGCAGCTCATGAGCAATCAAACATCCCCCAGAGAAATCCAATACCTGCAGACAATATAAAACTCGAAGGCCTATGCATCCCTTTTTCCAACCGTGTACAAAAACAATTATTTTAAACACAACTAAAAAGAAACTTCCACAATAATCGGGGGCTGGAGAGATGGTTCAGGGGGTCAAAGCGCTTGCCGTTCCTCCAGAGGACCCGGGTTTGGCTACCAGCATCCACATGGTGGCTTACAAAGGTCTGTAACTCCAGTTGCAGGATATCTGGTATCTTCTTCTGGCATCTGCAGGTACCAAGTACTCATGTGGTACATGAGTCCAAACAAAACAAGCAGGCAACACACTCATACATATACATTTTTAATAAATACATTTTTGAAAAGAGAGATTAAAGAATGGAAATGTTGCTCAGTTGGTAGAGCACCTTAGTTAGCATTAATGCTAATTAGTTAGTTAGCATCCTCAACATCACACAAACCAGGCATGGTGGCACAAAACCAGCACTAGGAAGGGGGAAGCAGGAAGATCAGAAGTTCAAGGTCAGCCTGGACTACATGAGACTCTAAAACAAACAACATTTCCTACAGTGTTTATGTAAGCAGCTCAATCAAACTCAGTGGCACACACATACCCACACACACTTGGTGGTACTGGCACATACCTTTAAAACCAGCACTTGGGAGGCAGAGGCAGGCAGATCTCTATGCGTTCAAGGCCAGTTTGTTCTATACAGTGAGTACCAGGACAGCCAGAATTAGAACAAAGAAACCCTGTCTCAGGAAAAAAAAAAAAAAAGGAAGAACTATAATGAATACTTTCTCAAATACTGTATTTTCCATAATAGGAATGTAAAAAGCTGAATTTATTTTTTAATTTAACATTTTTATTATTTTATTTTATTTAACATTTAAAATTGTGATAAAAATAGCATAGTTTACTGTCTCAAATGTATGGTTCAGTAGTGTTAACTATATTCACATTACTGTACAACAGAGTTCTAGAATTTTCTTCATCATATAAAACTGCAACTCCGAACTCATTGAGAGCTGGTTTCCCGTCTCCACTTCCCAGCATCCCACTTCCCACTTCTGAGTTTGACTGCTTTCTGTACCTCATACAGATGGAATCCTGCAGCGTTTGTTCTTTGTGACTGGCTTACTTCACTTAATATAATGCCCACAATGTCCCCGAGGTTCACCCATGTCCAATCCTCAGGGTTTTCTGCATTTCAACAGGAATGATATTCCACTGCATGTATAGCATGTACACATACATGTACATGTACACGTTTGGATTGTCTCCTCCGGGCTGTTGTGAATGATGCTGCAAAGCGTGTGGGTGCGCTAGCTCAGTATGCTTTTCTAAAATGACACCCAGGGCCTGGGGATGTAGCTTAGCTGGCAGAGAGTGCTTGCCCAGCGTGCGCGAAGCCCCAGCACTGTATACACCTGGTGTAAAGCACATACCTGTAATCTAGGCACCAGGGAGGTGGAGACAGGAGGGTCTGAAGTTCAAGGTTATCCCCAGCTATCTATTTGAGGTCAGTCTTGTCTACGTGAGACCCTATTTCAAACAAATGAACAAAACAGTGGGAACTTATCTGGAGAGATAGCTCCATAGTTAAGTACATATGCTACACAATGAGGTCAGAGGTCAGATCCTACCACCCACACAACACACTGGACATCCTGCAAATGCCTGTAACACCAGCGCCAAGAGGAGCAGAGACAGGATTGCTGGAACTAGCTGACTTCCATCCTAACCAAGATAACACAAATCTCAAGCTCAAGGAGAGACCCTGGCTCAAAGAAATAGGTGGAGAGCAATAGAAGCCCTCTTCTGGCTTCTGCCCATGCGCAAATACACTCAAACAGACACACAAAAACTAAACACTCTAATCAGATGTGGTGGTGCATACATGTAATGCTAGTACTCAGAAAACGGAAGCAGAAGGATCATAGCTTCAAAGCTAGTCTGGGTCAAACAGTGAGATTCCGTACAAAAGCAAAACAAACACTAGCAACAACATCAAAAAAAGCCCAGAATTTGCCAAAAGTTCCTCGAGAGCCAGGACATGAACCCTTCTTCCCCGCTTCGCATTCTTGATATCCAGTCACACTGAGCCAGTCAAAGCCCAACTTCTTGAGATGGTTGGTCCTGGAAGCTTGAAGAAGCTCGATATGGGAGTCACAGGTAATACAGAAGGCGCGTTGAAGAGACCCATTCAAGAGAAGCCTGGCAGTCCTCTCTGTGGTCCATGGGTCTCTGTTGGCTTCTGCCTGTTCCAACCTACGCCTTTGACTGGCTTCTGGGAGCGTTGAGATGGGAACTTCATGCACATAGCCAACCTGCAACTTTTTTGAACAAGCCCTTTTTGTTGTTCTTTTTGTTTGTTTGTTTTTTCAAGACAGGGTTTCTCTGTTGTAGCTCTGGCTGTCCTGGAACTCACTGTAGACCAGGCTGGCCTCGAACTCACAGAGATTTGTCTGTCTCTGCCTCCTCAGTACTGGGATTAGAGGTATACATACGTGGTCCTCAAATTTAATTTTTTTTAATTAAAATTTAATTTAAATAAATAATAACCACCAGTAAATAATAATAAATAAATAATAATAAATAATAGATTTATTATAAATATAATTTATTATAAATATATAAATAATAAATAAATAATAATAAACACCAGTAAATAATCCTGCTGTTCATGTGCAGGGCTAGTCAGGAGTCCAGTTACTTCACTGCTGACTGTGGGAACATGGCCGGTCCCTTTCTACACTGGAGGCTGTGAATGGAGCCTCCTGCTCTCTGGCTGGATAGTTTCCCACTGTGTGAGGTGACAGCTTGTTCTTGGACAGGAAATTATATAAGTTGCACTTTTCCTCCGATGACCTGGACCGTGTGCAATCAACACTTGTGGAACCGACATCCTGCAGGGACCTCACTTAATGGTCTGGTGACCCGAGGTCCTTCAACACCACATAAGATTCTTTCCACAGCGAGGGATGGGTATGGAGTGTAGGGTCTCCAAATTCAAGGCGGAGCAGGGGCTGTGTTCTCCCTGGGGATTTTGGGAGGGATGGGAGTTGTTTCCTTCCTCACTGCACAGTGACTTTATGGCCACCTGGTAGCCTCAGATGACTTTTGGTAAAGTCCTTTCGTAGGCAGTGGTTCTCGGAGCCTGGAGACGGTTGCCAGGGCTCAGCAGCTGGTATCTGTGTCTAGGAAGGAAGTTAACAGCAGGGGGCTTCCTCATTTCCCAATCTACACCATCTGCCTTTCCTGTCATTAACCATCAATTATGTTGTGTTCCAATTTATCCCACTTTTTGTCCTTTTGAGGCCTGGAGGTGAATGGAGGAAGGATGTTGCCTGAGGCTGTGTGTCTGTTACATAGTCACCAGCGGATACAGAAGCCATGGGTGTATGGCTATTGATTTCAATTAAATATAAAGATAAACTCAGTACCAATCACATTTCTCTGTGTGTGTGCGTGTGGTGTGTGTGTGTGTGTGTGTGTGTGTGTGTTTCTTTATGTTTTTGGGTTTTAGTTTTTTGAGACAGGGTTTTATGTAAGAAGTCCAGGCTGGACTCAAACTCATGAGTTTATAGCTGAAAGTGACCTTGAGTTTACTTTTATTAACAATAAATTTAATTTTTAAGAGTTTTTTTTTGCATATGTGTTTGGGCGTGGGTGTGCCAACATAGGATGTGGGGGTCAGGGGACAACTTTCCACTTGGTTCTTTTCTTCCATTTTGCTCTAAGACAGTGTCCCTCTTGTTGTGCTATTATGTTGTATATTTCTTTCTTTTCCTGTTTTTACCAGACAGGGTTTCCCTGTTGTAACTCTGGCTGTCCTGGAACTCACTCTGTAGACCAGGCTGGCCTTGAACTCAGAGAGATCCATTCGCCTCTGCCTCCCGAGTGCTGGGATTAAACAGGTGCCATGGAAAGATCTTCAGGCTCCGGCTGCCAGGGGCTCCTGCTCTGTGCTTTTCTCTGCAGTTTCTGTCTGAGATGTTTGGAAGCTGCCACCATCATGAGTTAGTGTCTGGAGCTCGCTGTCCACTGAGACTTTAAAAGCAGGGGTGAGTAGCTAGAGAACACCTCCCTTCATCACTCAGAAGGAGCCTCGGGCCGCCCAGGTTTTGAAGTGTTGCTCTTCCTGTGCGTGACACCTACAGTCCAGAAGTCTCCAGGGCCTCTAAGTCAGTGGTTCTCAACCTGTGGGTCAAGGCTCCTTTGTGGGTGGAACAACCCTTCTACAGGGATGGAGTAAGAGCTTCTGCATATCAGATATTTACATCACGATTCATAACGGTAGCAAAACTACAGTTATGAAGTAGCAATGAAAGTAATGTTATGGCTGGGGGTCACCACAACGTGAGGAACTGTGTTAAAGGGTCACAGCGTTAGGAAGGTTGAGAACCACTCTTGTACGTGAATTCTGACTGGTGGCAAGCATCTTGCTCTTCTCGTTGGCTGATCACCAGCTATGTTTAATGGATTTTGCCAGGCGAGACAGTCTACCAGCCTTACCTGCTCTTCTCATGTGATGCCTATCCTGACGCCACGTCTCACTGGATGCTGGTTGGCCCAGAGGCCAAGCATTCTGCAGTGGCCTCAGACAGGTTCATAGGGTTTCCTAGCAAGTCAAGGTTCCCCTGAAAGGAGAGTTTGGCTACCAGGTTTGGAAGGAAGCAGGGTCATTGTCTATCCACAAGATCTATAACAGGGATTGTGTTCCAGAATAACTCAGCAGGACTCTGCATGATGGACAGCTTTGGGACCCCACCAGACAATCTATTTCACCTGCTGTTTTGTGCTTTCTCATTGCTAAGACCAAACACCTGACAGAAGAAACCCAGGAAGGGTTTATTTGGATTCGCAGTTTGAGGTACAGTGGGGAAAATATCAGGGTTGTAGGAGCCGAGGCCGTGGTCACACTGCCTGTGCAGCCAGGAAGCAGAGAGCGAGTAAAGCTGGCATTCCACATACTTTCTCGGTTTTCCTTCGTCCAGGCTCCAGCCTATGGGATGGAGCAACTCGCAGGATAGATCTTCCCACCTAAGTTCAGCAAACCTAGCCTAGAAACTGCCTTATAGATATGCCCGGAAGTTTGTCTCTGAGGTGATTCTAAAACCTGACAAGTTGATAATAATTGTTTAAGAAAATTATTATTTATGCATATGCGTGTGCCTGCATGACTTTATATGCACCATGTGTGAGCCTCACAGGCAACCGTGTAGGCCAGAGACTACCAGATCCCTTGAAGGGCTGTACGGGCGATCCGCAGACATTGGCTCCCCTGCAGCTGGAGTTACAGGCAGTTGTGAGCTGCCCGTGCAGTGCTGGGAACTGGACTCGGTTCTTTGGAAGAGCAGTAAGCACCCTTAGCCACTGAACCATGTCTCCAGTCCCAGCAATCAATCTTAACCACCACATCTGTTTTGTACAGGAGTGGAGAAGGGGCTAAGGAGGAAAACCAGAAGGAAGCTTCTCCTCTTCCTACTGGGGTTACTGAGATCAGAGGGTAAGGATTGTCTTCCTTGCCTCTCAACCTGAGTCAGCTTGAAAAGTGGATCTCAGTAGAGTGGGAAAATGGAGAAAGGAGAGCCTTGCCATGTCTCAGCGACCCCGGAACTGGTTGTGCCAAATTCCATGCATGATACCCCCATACTCGGACTTTGCTTAGAACAGAGGGAAAGTTCTTTCTTTGTTTCCTTTGAGTTTCTGTCACTTTGTAGCCAAACAAACCTCCATACAGTCACCAGGCTACAAGACTTGGTGTCGGGAGAGGAAACCTCTACTCAGAGATCAAGTTCAAGTTCTTGCCAAAACATTTGTGTTGTAGTTACTTTTCTATTGCTGTGGAGAGACACACTGACCAAGGCCACTTATAAAGAAAGCATTTAATGGGTGGCTGGCTTACAGTTTCAGAGAGTGGATCTATGACCACCATGGGAAGCATGGCAGCCGACAGGCAGGCATAGCGCTGAAGCAGTAGCTGGGCGCTTACATCTTATTCGCATGCAGGAGAGAGGTGGGGGAGGGAGCCGCTGGCACGAGCTTTGAAATCTCAAGGCTCACCCCCCCGTGACACGCCTCTTCCAACAAAGCCACGCCTCTTAATCTTCCTAAACAGTTCTACCAGCTAGAGACCAAGCATTCAAACGTGAGCCTGTGGCGGTCATTCTCATTCAAACCACCACAGCCTGTGGCCAGGTAGAAACGTACAATCCAGAGACTAATATTGATTATAGGTTTGCCTTCCTAATGTTATCTCCTGTTCCTGATCATTGTTTTCCTCTTTAGGAAAAGTCCAACCTCACTATAAAAACTGGTAAGTGCTAAAGAGTTGGCTCAACAGTTAAGAGTACTTGCTGTTCTCCCAGAGTACTCTGGGTTCAATTCCCAGCCCCCAACATGGTGGCTCACAGCTTTTGGTAACTGCAGTCCCAGGGTATCTAACTTCCTCTTCTGACCTGTGAGGGCATCAGGCACACACATACACATGTATACCTCGAGGCAGAACACTCATACACATAAATCATTTTTTAGAATCTGAAAACAAACAAACAAACAAAACCCTTTGGTTAGAGCCCCTCGCCTCCAAAGGCTTTCCTGACCATGTGCGCAGTGAGTTTCCCCACCCTCTGCCATCTAGTTCAGTTACCAGATACATCTACTTCCTTTCTAGAATAAAACTAAAGATGTTGCTGTTTACAGTAAAATCCACAGGGTCAAGCTCAGAAGTAGAGTAGAATGCTTTTTTGTCCCTGTGCTGTGTAACAGTTTCCTCTGAGATTAAAACATTTCATCCTGCAGGGGAAACTCCTCAAGCACGGATAGTTTAGGAAGTCCCTGAAACTGACCAGATTCACTAGGTCCCTTCTTTCCCAGAAGAAACAAGCATGGCTACAAAGAAGATTCTGAGGAGGGCTGCACCTGGAAGAAGCAGAAATCAACCAGACTGCCTGGAAGAGGTTTGGACCAGAGCAACTCAGAAAAGGACACTCTCCAACCTGTTGAGCTGCCTGCAGGCTGTGCAGCGTGCTCCAGGTTCCCAGCTTTTGTGACCTGTCATCCATACTGGGTGGGCTTTGGCGATGCAGCTGACTTTGAGTCATTTCTCCTCCTGTAAGTAACTCCTCACCCATACTCCTGTAAGTAACCCCAATAAAACTGATTGGTTCACCAAGTTCTGGGGTGAATAGACATGTGTGTTGTGTCTCCCCAGGAAATATTTGATCACACAACACCCCAACAAGAGGCCAGTGTGATATCTGGCACATAACAGACCTTGATGAATGTTTGGGGGGGTCAGAAAATTTAGAAAACAACTGAGATGTCACAGAGTGGGAGCAACTAGGCACAAGCTGCTTCCAGCTCTCCTTGGATGAGAGACACTCATGCTGTTCAACCGCCCGATGACAAGCCACTGAATCCTGTGTTAAGACTAGCGGATGGGCGCTTGCCGGGACCCATATCAGAGACTGAAGATGGGGAAGGGAAGAAGCCTGAAGACAGGGAGGGCAGGGCGCCCGACTCGCTCTCTGGAGCTCCAGAACTCTCTCTCCCGCCTGGGAAACTGGTGTCATAGTCGGTCCGTCACTTCTAACGCTGATCCATTTTAACACGTCTCTAGATGAGGCCTCTTAACCTTTTTCTATGTGTTATTCTATTTCACCTGAGATGTTTTTATAAGACTCTAGGTATGTGGGTATATAAAATAGTGAAACAAATCATATTCTGATGATAAACCATAGAGAAATTTATTTTGAACCAATTCTTTGGTACACATATTCTTTTAGTATATATTAAAGATGATTTAAAATTTCATACTAATGAAATAGATGTGCTTACTTATTTTTAAAATAATTTTTTATTTGTTTTTTTTGAGACAGGGTTTCTCTTTTGTAACTCTGGTCGTCCTGGAACTCACTCTGTAGACCAGGAATGCTCTGTGAGCTGCCATCACCACCCAGCTTAAAATAATTTTTTTGAGGCAAGGTACCTTTGTGTTACCTTAGCTGGCCTGGAACTTGCTATGTAGAGCAGGCTGGCCTTGAACCCGGAGAGATCTACCTGTCTGTACCTCCTGAGTGCTGAGATCAAAAGTGTGTGCCTAGCCAGGTGGTAGTGGCACATGCCTTTAATCCAAGCACTCAAGAGGCAGAGGCAGGTGGATCATGGTGAGTTCGAGGCCAGCCTGGTCTACAGAGTGAGTTCCAGGACATCATTGCTAAGAATGCCACTTTGCATGAATAGGTGGTACAACACGGCAGAGGTATGTTTAGGGTCATTTCAGAAGTCATTAGACATTTTGTCCCAATCCCAAGCCAAATTAATTTAATTATTTTTAAAAATTTCCCTTTATTTTAATTTTTTTATGTGTTTGAGTGTTTTGCCTGTATGTTTGTGCTGTGTGCATGCAGTGCCACCAGAGGCCAGAAGAGGGCGTCAGATGCCCTATGACTGAAATTACAGGCAGTTGTAGGCATCTTGTGGTGCTAGGAATTGAACTAGGGTCCTCTGGAAAAGCAGCCAGTGCTCGTAATCGCTGAGACATCACCTCTAGCCTCTTGATAACTTTTTTTAAAAAAGTTTTATTATTTTTATTTTATGTTTATAAGAGTTTTGCCTGCATGTATGCATGTGTACTGGGTGTGTGCCAACTGCCCTCGGAGGTCAGAAGAGGCAGGCGATGTCCTCTGGGACTGCAGTTGTGAGCTATCATGTGTGTTCTGGGAACTGAACCTGGGTCCTCTGGAAGAGCAGCAAGTGTTCTTAATGCTGAGCCATCTCTTCAGTCCTCCTCATTTAATGATTTTTCTTTTTTAATGAGGCTCATGCCGGGTGGTAGCCAGCGCCTTTAATCCCAGTGTTTAGGAGGCAGAAGTGGGTGTGGGTCTCTGGGTTCCAAGCCAGCCTGGTCTATGGAGAAAGTTCCAGAAGAGCCAAG
Organism: Cricetomys ansorgei; assembly: GCA_026225945.1. Classification (NCBI taxonomy): domain Eukaryota; kingdom Metazoa; phylum Chordata; class Mammalia; order Rodentia; family Nesomyidae; genus Cricetomys; species Cricetomys ansorgei. Next base: position 657,031 of record JAMJFZ010002869.1, read on the forward strand.
GCTACACAGAGAAACCCTGTCTCGGAAAAGAGAGAGAGTGAGAGAAGAAACTCATTTCAGTAACTCAAACAATTTTGTGGTTGTCTTACTTGTAGTACTGGGAACTGAACCAAGGACCTCACAAATGCCAGGCAAGTGCTCTGTTATCACTAAGCTACATGTTCCAGTCTTCAAACAGGATTTTTAAAATCTAACATTCTAACACAATAAGATTCAAAGACATAACCAGGTTGACACGTCATGCTGAAGGAGGGAGAGAAAACAGTAAAGATCTTTGTTTCCCGTGGTTAACTATCATGTTTCTATGAGAGCAGAAAGCTCTGTCTGCCACTAAGAACACCTCGATTCACAGCATAGGAGTCTGTGGGCCCCCCTCGGTGGCGGGCGTGTGCAGCATGAAGTGTGTGTGTGTTCAGAACCGGAGCTGCAGTCAAGTCATGCCCTGCCAGGTGTTGAGTGCTGTCAGAAACACCTTGGGTTTCTCATGGGTCTCATTTAAAATTAATGTCCCTATAGAGCTTCTCCCATCTGACATGAGTCTGAGTGGCACTCAGCTATTTCCCAAAGGTCCTCCCCAATCTAAAAATGCCCAGGATTTGACAACATTCAAGCTATTAAAAGTAATTCAAAAGCCTTTTGAGTGGTGAGAGGATCTTTGAGAGAATCGCATAACTTGTTCTTCGCAAAGCAAATGCTTGCCTCCTGAGTCACTGTTAAACCCGGGGGAGGGGCTGGGATATCTTTCTTCTCTCCGAGGAACAATACATAAATGGCCACACAGAAAATACATTTTAGAAAATACAGACCCTCGAATCTTTTCTGTTTGTTTTGGAGCTTATTATTTGATTTGGTTACATGTTTTCCCCCTGGAGCAATGCCATGTCTTAGACTAAGTGTACAAGTCTAGTAACCAGGACAGGTGAGTACCATCGTGACTACCCATCGATGGGTTGACAGGTGCATGGCTGGATGGTTGGACAGCTGGGTAAGTATCTTTAGAAGATATGTAAGTATGAACTAAAGCTCTCCAGGAAAGCCACATGTATGTTAAAGATTCTGCACAGTGATTAACTGAACAGAATGAGGGTCTCTCTGGCTGTTCAAATCTCTGACCCAATGTGGCAATAAAGAAACTAGGACATTGAGGTGGGCCTTGGAAACCCAGTCTTATCTAAAGAAAATAAAAAGCCAACCAGCCACACAACAATAAACCATTATTAGCTAGCTCTGTGCATTAGGAACTGCTAAACACCATACTAATGTTTTCTCTTTGCTGACAGAGGCACTGAGAGCTTACGTGGATTGCTCAAGGAATAGAGCTCGCATGCGCGTGTGTGTGTGTGTGTGTGTGTGTGGGGGGTATTCCTAGAACCCTAGCTTCTCAAGAAGCTGAAGCAGGAGGAGCCCATGTTCAAGGCCAGCTCAGGCAGATTAGCAAAACCCTGTCTCAAAAATGAGAAGAGGCTGGGAGTTGAGCTTAGAAGCAGCATGCTTGTCTGTATGAGGCCCTGAGTTCGGTTCTTATACCTCATAGACCACAAGTAAAGCAAGAACTCTGTGGAGTTGGAGGTGGAGAGATGGCTCGGTAGTTTAGAGTACTTGTGGCTCTCCCAGAGGACCCAGGTTCAGTTCCTGGCACCCACACAGTGCCTCCTAAACATCCCTAACTCCAAGGTCATGAGGTCTGATCTCTTCTTCTGACCTCTGTGGTGACATGCGCATGACACAGATACAAACATGAAGGCAAAACACTCATACACCTAAAATAAACATAAATCTAAAACAACAACAGCAAAACTTCTGTGGCTCACTTCTGTGTATTGACCCACACCAACTTTCCAAGGAGAGACTGCAAAGCCCTTGGAAGAAAGAACAGGTGCCCTCACACTGACCCACGGGGAGGTGGGAGAGAGCGGTACATTGGAGTAAAAAGATTCTCTGGGGGAAGGGATCCTGAGCCGGCTGGGGCTGAGGAAGGAAGCCAACTCTATTCAATGGCACTTGGTACTCTCAGTGTGGCTCCCGAGCAGGTAGCACAGGATGTCCTCCCAGCTGTAGCAGCAAGACCTCTGGCCGGCAGAGCCTCTGCTGGCCTAGGAGCCTGTGGTTGCCAGGCACAGGCCACACTCACTGTTTAGAGCCGTCTAGCTCGAGACTCACACGTGTTCTTTCATGTTTTGTTCGCTTCTCCTGAGCTTTATGACCCCGTGCGCATTCTTCGTTCTCCTTCTGTCATTCATTTACCAGGCCCCTGAGACAGGTTTGTTACTCGCTATTGGGTACAGGAGGCTCCTGGTGCATTTTAAGGTCAATCAGACTTCCTGAATTGTACAGAGCAAGAATAAGGTATCTACCTCTGCTTTGGGGTTTGGTGAAGTTTGCTCCCAGTTTCTCTGCTCTGGCTAGGAGCTGGCTGCCTGAGGTCAGGGGTAGACTATTTTGGTAGCTAAGGGCACAGGTTTAGGCTTCAGAGAGGCCTGGATGTCTTTGCCCTGCCACCAAGGATAAGGTGACATGTGGGATATGTGGCCTGACTCCTAGATTGCATGTTGTTTATCTGTGAGACAGGGTCCTGCGTAGCCCAAATTCAAGGATGACTTTGACATTCTGATCCTCCCATCTCCTGTCTCTACATCCAAGGCTGGGATTACAGCCACAATACCTGACTTGTACGGATGGAACCCAGAGCTTCCTGTAAGACAAGCAACTCTACCAACTGAGCTACATCCCCAGTCCCAGGTTTTGTTTTGTTGTAATATGGCAGAATCCAACGTTTTCGAGACTGAAAGAGAACCTGGAAATTCTCTGACAATGAAAAGAAAACAGCCTTGTTACATACAGGAGAGTCACAAAGGTTGATGAAGGCAAGATGACTCCATAGTGCCCCCTACGAAGGAACTAAGGGTTTTGGTAGGAGCACCTGGCAGCCAGAGATAGGATGGGCCTGTGAGTCCCGTCACCAAGCAGGTAGTGAAGCTCAGCTATGCCACCCACCCCTGTGCTCCCTCCTCGCTCTCCTGGACAAGTTGCTGATGGAGGAGACTCTAGGGGCTGGGCCACATTTATGGTAATGTGCTCATAACCAACTTGTGTCTCCTGGATGGTCGGGCGCAGAGACCAAGGAAAGGGTGTGCAGAGGGAGCTGCGTGGGTTGCAAGCTTGACCGCCCAGTCATCTCAGGAAAAAACAGAGAAGCCTGGACTGGGAACTCATAGGCCAATGAGGAAAACACAGCCACAATTACAGTGGCGAGAAATGCCTCCCTCTGCAAGCAGCTGGGCAATTATCTACTAATTAAGCTCTTGTTCATTGTTTTGGAAGGATACAGTAGAGTCCCTGGAAGACTTGCCCTGCCCTGCTGCTCACCAAGGTGTTAAAGATTGAGAACTGCCTGCGAATCAAGGTAGAACTTCTCCGTAGGATTTAATATAACAGCTAAACTTACTCCAAAGTCAGGAGGCCTCAGAAGCAAGGCCCTTATATGGTTTTTTCCTGGGTGGGGGTGGGGGGACATATGTGAGGTTTTTCTTTTGAGTCTTCTATTTTTTTATTTTATTTATTTATTTTTTTGAGACAGAGTCTCTCTACATAGTCCTGACTGTCCTAGAATTTACTCTGTAGACCAGGCTGGCTTTGAACTCACAGAGATCCTCCTGCCTCTGCCTCCTGAGTGCTAGGACTAAAGGCATGTGCCACCACACCTGGCTTTGAGTTCTCTGTGTTGTCTAGGAGGGAGAAAAAGACAGACAAGAGGAGAGACATTGTAGAGATGGGCCTATCCTGCTTCTGTATCTCCTGCCTACTAAGAATGTAGAGTCCAGGGCTGTTGAGATAGTTCGGTGGCAAAGATGTCTGCTGCCAAGCCTGATGATCTGAGTTCGACCCTCAGATGGACATGGTGGAAGGAGAGAACTGACTCCCCCTAAGTTGTCCTCTGACCTTCACACTTACCCTGTGGCATGGGAATGTGTGAACATGTGGGTGCACATACACGCACACACACAAAATGAATACATAAAGGTAATAAAAACATTTATGATGCTGGAGAGATGGCTCAGTAGTGAAGAGCATTACTGCTCTTACAGAGGAGGGAGCTTGGTTCCCACATCATGCAGCTCACAGGCCCGCTTGTGACTCCAGCTCCAGGGAAGTCTAACTCTCTCTTTTGACCTCTGCGGGCGTCTGCCCTCGATGTGCATACCCCTCCCAAACATACGCACAACTAAAAAAAAAAAATCTTTTAAAAATGCACGTACTCAGCCAGGCATGGTGCACACACCTTAATTCCAGCATTCAAGGGGCAAAAGCAAAAAGCAGGCTGACTTAGAGGTCAGCCTGGTCTACATATCGATATGCAGACCAGCCGGAGCTACAGAGAAACCTTGTCTCAAAAACAAAACAAAAAGAAACAAATAGAAAAAGCAACAACAAAATGTACATTGTACAGCCGTGTGTAATATGCATGCCAGTCACCCTAACTCTCAGAAAGTGGGTGCAGGAGGATCAGGGATTCAAGGCCAGCCTTGGCTACGTGAGACCTAACAAACAGCAAGAATGCAGATCTACATCAGCCGTGGGTTCAAAACTTTCTAGTGACTCTTATAAACCTCATGCCTGAAAGCCTCAGGTACAGAGGTCCCCCAAACAATTCAAAATGCCATTTCACCCCGTAGGTCTACTATCCACCCGAGACAATCTGTCACTTTGGCATGGAGCAGGGTACAGCTTTTCTATCTATACACAGTGGTGTGGACAGGAGAGCAGCCCACAGTTCCGAAGTCAGGGGATGAACAGCGAGCTGTGTAGACGGCAAACCCAGCGCCTCCAAGGCTGATGACCGGCTGCCAGCTCTGGGTCTCAGGTGTCCTGAGTGCTGACTAGGCTCTTTTATCTACTGATAAGAGAGGCGAGCATAAGAGATCTCCAGAAATGGTTCACACGGGCTCCCTGCTTCTTGAAAAACCGCAAGTGTTTGGCAAATGCTTCTGTCCTAGACACAAAGTCAAACAACAGCTCAGCTCCTACGGACTGCCCATGGGGCGGCTTTGAGCTGTACAGCGGGCAATGATCCTCTCCCTTCCCCCACAGCCTCTTCCCCTTTCTGATGTACATTTTTTCTGATACCAAGAACAGAGGAAGCTATCAATAAAGAGCTTCGAGGAGGGGACTCCTCCCCCTCAGAGGGCACAGCCCTTTCTAAAAACTAATTCTAAATCTTCCTTTTCAGTTGTTTTGGGGAAGCTGGGGGCCAGAAGGTTTTGGATTATTGAGTGTTCTAAGGCCCTGACTTACAGTGAGTCTACAACTTCATATAGCCTTCTCTGTTGAAATGCAGAATTGAGTCCAACCCCCCACCTAACCCAAAGATTCAGATATGTTGGCAGGGTCTCTCTCTATAGCCTTGACTGGCCTCAAACTCATATATAATAAAATTTTACCAGTTTAATTAAAAAAATACCAAAAAACACTATAATGATATTTTAAAATCAATATTTAACTCAATCAATTTCTTTTATATGTATGGATGTTTTGCATGTTTTACATGAATGTTTGTGTAAAATATACATGCCTGGTGCCCAGGGAGGCCAAAAGAGGGCATCAGATCCCCTGGAACTGGAGTTACCGATGGTTGTGAGTTACCATGTGGGTGCTGGGAATCATACCTGGGTCCTCTGGAAGAGGAGCCAATGCTCTTATTCACTGAACTGTCTCTCCAGTCCTCAGTTGGCTCATTAAAAACACACAGTTCAGCTGGATGTGGAACTTCCAGTTCCAGCTATGCACGAGGGAAACTGTGTTGACTATTCTTAGTTGTCAACTTGATGACATCTGGAACTAAAAACCCCAAATGGAGGGCACAACTGTGAGGGCTTTTTGCTTAATTTGAAGTAGGAAGGTCCACTTCTAATCTAGATTTTGGAGGTGGGAAGATACACCTTAATCCAGATCTTTGAAGGGGGTGGGGAGAGAAAGACGTGCCTTTAATCCAGATCTTTAATCCTGATCGAATCTGGGCCACGCCTTCTGATGGAAACCTATTTAAGGACATGGAAGAAGGAAACTTTTGCTCTTTGCCTGTTTGCCCTTGCCTTGCTAGCAAGATCACTGGCATTAGAGCTGACTTCTTCAGGATTCCGGCATCTACTGAGGACCAGCTGAGTGTTTGGTCTTGTGGTCTGAACCACTACTGGATTCTTGGACTTTGTGTTTATAACCAGCCATTACTGGATTAGCTGGACCATAGCCTATAAGTCATCCTAATGAATCACTCACACACACATACACAACATACACACACACACTCATTCTATCAATTCTGTTACTCTAGAGAACCCTGGGTAATACAGAGATTGAGGCAGCTACTCATAAGGAAAGCAAGAGGATCGATCACTTAAGCCCAGGAATTCCAGAACAGTGTGGAGGCATAGGCTTGTAATGCCAGCTACTCAGGAAGTTGAGGCAGGAGGATCACCCGCTAAAGGCTTGTCTGAGAGCTACAAAGTAAACTCAAGACTGGCTTAGGACAACTTAGTAAGACTATCTCAAAGTAAAAACCAAAAGAGCCAGACATGTAGTTCAGTGGAAGAACACTTACCTCGTATGCCCGAGGCTCTAGGTGCAGGGACAGAGTCCTTTCTCATTCCCTCCGACTTCCTATAACCCTGCTAACCAGTCCAGGACTCTACAATATTCTGACAATGGCGATTACAACTGTTGGGTTGGGGTTTTGTTTGTGTTGGGAATTGCACCCATAGAGTTACACAATATTCGGCCCTTTGCGATTGGTTTCTCAGCAGTGTGCTGTCAAGCTCATCCATGAATCGAGACCCCCATCCTACCGTACTGCACGTGACAGTCCGTTTACCGTCAGCAGCTGGCGGCCTTTCGGCTTCCTACTGTGGGCCTGTGGTTTGCTGCTAGGAGCAATCATGATCACGGTTGTGTGTGGACAGCTGTTCTCGGTTTTCCTAGGTACGCTCCTGGGGCTGGAACTCTGGTCATAAAGCAAATCTGTGTTTAACCTCTGAAGAGTGGACAGACTGTTCCGGGAAACAGCAGTGGGAAAGGGTCACCGTTTCTCCCAGTTGGCAGGGAACTCGTTGCTGTGTGCTTCTGGTTTCTGGCATCCTCGTAGATAAAGCAGTGCCTCACTGTTTTTTATTTGCATATCCTTGGCTAACGTCGTTGGCTTGTGTTTATTGGCCGTTTATATCGCGTCTTTGAGGGGATTTCTATTCAGATCCTTTGCACATTTGAAAACGGGGTTGTCTTTTTATTGCGTTGTAGGGATTCTTTGTATTACAATAAAGTCCCTTACTGAGACATCAGGAAGTTTTTCCCGTTCTTTGGGCTATCTTTTCATATTCTCTCCCTCTCCCTCCTGCTATGTCCTGACTGGAACTTACTGTGTAGACCAGGCTGGCCTTGACCTCAAGAGATGGCCTGACTGTCAGGACTACCTACCATACCTGGATTTTTTTTTCAGTCCTAGTCACAGAACCTCATACACGTTACCCAAGCAATCTGCCACTGAGCCGCAACCCTAGGCCTTCACTCTTTTAATACATAAAAGTCTGATGCTGTGAGGTTTATTATTTTTCTTCCCCTTTTGTTGTATGTGACTCACACTCTTTTCTTGCTTGTTTTCTGAAGTGCTGGCCTTCAAACCCAGAGCCTGGTCCATGCTAGGCTCTGCCACACTCTGGGAGACATGACTAAAATGCAACTTGCCATTCTGAAGGCGCTGAGATTTCAGAGTGTAATAGGGTCTCCTTTGAGAAGGATTTCTTCCATGTTTGGGGATGAATTTCTCCAGCAGCAAGCCAGGGCTCCTCCTCAAAGCTGGGGACATAGCCCCTGGGGATCTGTCTTCAGTGCTTACCACCCTCCCTCCTTTTCCTGAGATCCACAATAGAGCAGCTGAAATGACAGTTTGGAAATGTCCTTTATTGTGAAAACTCAAGGGCCTTTGTCTCTGGGATCTGAAATCTTCACTCAAGCCTGTTGGCAGCAGGAGTTCAGAAGGCGGTGGGGAAGGAACGAGAGAAACCCTGCGCCGGTTCCAGTGAGTCATCTTGACGCTAGGTTGTTTGGTTTTCTCATCCATGAAACAGGAGAGCACCTCCATTCTCTCTTCCTAGTGAAGAGGCTGTGAAGATGAATTAATTTGTATTTGTTAGACACTCTGAGACCTTAGATTAAAGGCATTACTGCGACTCAAGGTGTTATTATAATAATAAATGATTTAATAGCAGGGTGAGCCACTGAAGCAAAGACTGGTGGGAAGCGAGAGGCTCAAAGCTGCAAAGGGGATGCAGATGGAGACCCTGGTCCAGACACAACTCTTAGGCTCAGAGGCAGGAAACTAGGATTCCTCCTAAACCCTGGGTTCTTTCATCTGGCGTCAGCACAGTCTTATCAAATGCTTCCTACATACGGTCTGCGCAGTGAGATTACAATCTTTTCAGGAAACAGGCATGTAAATTAAAGCAATTAGAAATAACGTGAAGCCTTAGAATCAATGCTGGATGGAATATCACAAGTGTCTAAGAGGAAGTGGAGAAGGAGCTGGTTAAATGCAGTTTTCCTTGTTTATTGATTCCTGGCTCTACCCACCCAGAGTTGTATGACCAAGCCTCAGTTTCTCCATCTGTAACCGCAGTTGCTCTTGTAAAACCCTCTGAGTGAGGTTAGCACTGTAAACACTCCTGTGTTGATCCCTCAGGCTCTTGTCAGACTACGCTTTCGCTGATGATGTCATCTTGGCTAAACTGCCCCATCCTCCCAGTCTCCATATTCTTCCTGCAAAATGGGAAAACGGGTGTTCCTAACTTAAACGTGGCAGTCATTTGCTAAATGTTACTATCATAAACATTTTTTTTTTCTTTCCTGGCTAAGGAATGAAGTATGCATTCAAAAGTTTAAGTAGGGGGTGGGAGAGCGGATTTGGAAGTTGGAGTTTAAGATGATTAGAAATGGACTGGAAAGATGCCCCTCCTCCCACTCCCCACCCCAGGGTTTCTCTGTGTAGCCCTGGTTGTCAGGAACTCGCTCTATAGACCAGGCTGGCCTCAAACGCAGAGATCCACCTGCCTCTGCCTCTGAGTGTTGGGATTAAAGGCGCGTGCCACCACCGCCCTGCATGGACTGGTAAAATTTAAGAGATTAGAGAAGAAACCAGAAACCCAGGGAAGTGCAAGGCCAGAAGAAGCGGGACTTCTCCCTTTTCCACCCCACCCTGTGCTTTTATCTTTATTGTCCCTTTCTGGCTCTCACCCGAGCTACCTTAACGTCTGCCACTCCTCGAGTCGAACCTGCGGACTGAGTACTGAATACAGCGGGCCTTACTTTCTGGGCCCGCAGGAGGAGCGTCTCCAGCAGTCAGGAGCGAGGACGCGGGCATGTCTACACCTTACTCTCCGGCAGGGATCCTGTTTCAAAGTCACCTGAAAACCATTTCCTCTCGCCCCGCCCCTCCCGTAAATCACTAGGTGCTTGCTTTTTTCTGGAGCAGCATTTTTTTTTTTTTTTTTTAAGAGTAGCGGTGGAAGAGGGGATTTTATAAGCCATTCGGATTCTCACTCGTCTACACCCGGCGGTCTAAATGCAGAGGTACTGGTGTCGACGCCCAATTCCCGTTCCTACGGACCTGGTGCCACCGGCGTCTAAAAGGGAGTCGTACCTCTTCCACTGTCCCACCCTGGGCTTCCGTCTCCCACCCCTCTTCATGGTGGGCGTCGGGACAGCATCTAACCCCGCCTCTCCTAAGATTTATGCTTAGTGAGGTGCAATAGCGGATACCTATAATTCCAGCACTCCGGGGCTAGACTGGGCTACAAAGTGTGGCCCTGTCTCAAATCAAAAATAAAAACAACAGTAATTAGGGCGTGGTGGTGCACACCAGTAATTCCAGCGCTCGGGAGGTAGGATCACTACATTCAAGATCACCCTCCGCCAGTCTCGGCTAATTGAGATCCTGCTCCAAAAGGAAAAAAAAGAAAAAAGAAAAAGAGAGCAAACACAAAGATTTGTGCTCTTGCTCAAAACCTGACTCGTCTGTATTTTATGTCCTTGCACTAACTTCGCCTCCCATCCCTCAATTTCCCGGTGCAAGCCTTTCGTGGATACTCAGATCACAGTCAAGACGGGGTGCTCCGTCGCTCAGGTCCCTCCATCTGTTTTTCTCACTCCCAGTCCCACCCCGCCTCAAGTTATGCGCGCCTTATCTCTTTCTCGTCAGAAGGTAAGGTTTTACAACCGTGAAGAGCCACCGAGACCTAGTTTCGGTGAGGAATTCGAGCCGTGCCTTTCTGACTCAGCGGCCGCGGTGACCTGCGCCGGTGGGACCGGGACGTCCTCTCCATCTAGACCCGGGCTTCTCCAGGGGTTCTGGCCGCCCTCTCGGCACGAGATCAGGCGGGAGGCACTAGGGAAGCCCCACCACGTGCGTCTCGGGATCCTAGAGCTCCAGTGGCTGGGTAGGCGGCCGGGGGACCCACACGGCGGACCGCGCGCGGCATTCATTAGCCACGCTCCAGCCCCCGGCCGCAGCCCGCCCGCCGCCCGCGGAGCTTCCCGGGGGGGGCCCCCCACCGGGCCGCCGATTGCTGGACCGCGGCCGCGAGCGCAGTCTCCACCCACTGGAAACATTCCTGGTCCGCCCCTCCCTGGCTCCCTCCCTCCCTCCCGCCGCAGCCCGGGCTCCGCTTGGCCGCAGTTTCCTGCCGGTTGCTGGGGGATCCGCTCGTATTCCGGGGGTCCCCGGAGTCCGGTGCTCGCCGCGGGCGGAGGCCGGGACCCGCGGGGCGGCCGGCTGTGGGCCGGTGCGACCGGCGGCTTCGGCCACTTCCGAGAGCGACTTTCAAACTCGCGCCCGCTCCGCGGCGCCACCTGGGCAGCCCCGCGCGCCCTGCGCGCCGCCAGCTCGGTGAGTGTCCCTGGGTTCGCCCCTCTCCCGTTGCCCCGTGCGCGATCGGCGGAGCGGCGGCATTCTGCGGGCACCCCAGGCTAGCCCTCTGTGGGATGAGGACCCGGCCCGGGGGGGCTCCCTCGGACGCACTCAGAGGAGGTTGGAGCGCGGGAAGGTCGTAAGGGGAGTAGCTTTTTGTCCCCACCCCGGAAACCAAAGTAATCAAAGGCTCGAGGTGGCTTCGCAGAGCTTGAGATCGGGGCAACCCTCGACGTTCCCGCCACCCCCATCCCCTTCGTGAACACTGGCGCGGGTGGGTTAGAGCTAGCCCGGGACTGTGGGCCCTTCCAGAAGGACGCGAGCCTCTCTGGTCCCACGAGCCCGGGAGTGCGCAGGCACTCAGCCTGTTCCGGGTTGGTGCCACGCCGTGCCTGCTCCTAGGAATCTCAGCTGCCTGTCCAGGCGAGTTAGAATGGGTGCCAAAGACCAGTGTCCAGGAGCTGAAAACCTAGAGCCCATCACCGCAACTAACGGCCTCAGCCCCCGCCCCCAACCCCGTCGGTGGTTTGGTTATTTGCACCCTGCTCTCAGACCTTCTGATTTGGGAAGCCAGGACAAGGCTTGAAAGCTTCAGTTGTTCAAGATGCTGCTTCGGTGGCAACGTTTATTCTGGAGCTACTTTTGAAAACAAAGGGGGGAAAAAAAAAACCAAAACAAAACCGGAGCTAGCCATGTAGTGGTTGGAGGGTGGAGAAATGCGGCTTTGCGAGGCAGTGCTTTAGTCTGGGTATGAGTGTCCTTCTCGGAGTCACTCACTAAACTCTTCGTAGATATAGGGGCTTTTAGTGTTCTCTCAGGTCCTTAGCAGCCAACCGGCACCGTAGCACCTTACAGGGAACCCTAGTCTTGGGGTTCCCAGTCTCCCAAGTCGTGCCTCTTCATGCTTTGCAGTCATATGGCCCTTGCTCAAGAAATAATTAGCGTGGAGTATAATGACAACTCTGAGAGGGAGAAGATGCTCCCTGCTGTGCCGGGCCTTCCCGAGGAGTTCCTTTCCAGTCTCTCCTAGACTGGGGGTGGGATCTTGGGCCCTGAAGCTCAGCATAAAACCTAGGGACTAAACATGAAAAAGCCAGCTATTCTGTCACTAGTATTCCTTTATGGCTCTGAGCTCACCGGATGGCTTGCAGACCCCATCTCCCATTTGGACATACACTGTTAACATGCCTGCTGCCTCTGCTGGCCCTCCCTATTCTGAGCTGATTAAGAGTGGTCTATGTCTTTTAGAGGAGCCCTGGGGCTTTTCTGTTGACTTTTATCAGAGCTGGCTGAGCCAGGAGAGTGGGAAGACCCCTGGGCTGAGTCCAATGGGGTTTTTTGCCAGAGGTTTAAAATGCTGGCCCTGTTGGGTCACATCAAAGCTGGATGGTGTCTGAGGCTTTTTTTCCTACATGATTTGCCCAATTCAATTATCTTTTCTGACTCAGTTTCCATCCAGAGTACCTGATTGTCTTTATAGGGGAAGTGGTCATGACCAAAAGAAGGTGCCTGTGTGAGAAGTACCCCATAAACTCCTATCAAAAAAAGAAAAAGCTGTGTAGTAGTTACAAGAGGCCTTTAGTGTTTGCTGGATGTGCTCCCTGCGTGACACGGGAGAGGCTGGACACCAGGAGCCAGCGGTGGCAGTTCACTCTCTGGTTTGTAATATCTTAGTCCCAGAGTAAACACTGGCCTTACCAACCGCACTGCTATCTCAGGGTCACTGTGTTTACACCAGAGCAGGTCAAAGGCCATGGCCTGAGCAATGACCAGACCTGGAGGGGGGCGAGGTATGGGTCCCAGATGTAAGGCTCCCTCCTTACTCCCTCTCCACCCTCAGAACCCTGCACATGCTCTAGTCCCAAGCCTGGGAGGTTGCCACACTCGGTGACTAGCCCTGGATGGTTAATCGTGGCGTGGTATTCTGTTGTGTTGGGGGTAGAGGGGACTGTGCTGATGGGAGGTGTTGCCCATGCAGCTGCACTGAAGGCTGATTTCAGTCCAGCCATCCCGGGCTGTCCCTCTAGCCCAGGCCACTGCCCTGCCCCACCTCTCTGGCCAGCTGCATGTCCACAGGCCTTTGTTCAAGGGCTGTAGCCTACCCTGCTCATTACTCTCCTTTCCCCAGCTCCCAGAAGCCCTCGGGCTGGGGGTTTGGCTGCTCGGAATGACTAGTGACAGCAGAAGAGCTCTTCTGGAGTTTCCAGGGTCTGACAGACCTGGCAGGCTCATCCTGCGGCTGTTTGCACGTCTTCCCTCTTTGCCCTCATCTTCCCCTCCGCCTCCCTACATCAGATCTCAGGAACTCATCCATTATTATTTAGCATTTTCCATGTATGGATACTGAGCTTCCGGGATACAGCAGAGAACGAACAAAGCGTGGTTTTTTATTGGTGGAGCTGAATCTACTGGGGGAAGCTGACAGAACAAGGTAGATCATTGAAAGAGTCAACAGGAAAATATTGACAGGGGGAAGTCGATGTGAATTGCCATGAACGGGAGGAGATAACAGTTTAGGTGGGGTAGCCAGGAAAGCTGCCCTAAGGAAGGGACTTTGGAGTTGATCAGTTTTCCTTGAGCTCTTGATGCCTATTCCTTGAGACCCAGGCCAGCGTCCTGATGCGACATCGAGGAGCAGGGTTTGGACTTGGACAGACCCAGATTTAAATCTCATCTTCCTAGCCTGGAGCCATTTGTTGACTAAACTCCTTTGAGTCTGTGTTTCTCACCTGGAAAGTTAGTCATCACGCCTACCACAGGCGGCATTGTGAGACTGAACAATGAGCTAACGTGTCTGCAGTGCTTAGCGAGCGCTGGAGAGTTTGCAGGGAATTGTTTCTCTAACTGAATTCTACATAGGCAGCAGCAGATATTTCCTGCCAGTTCTAGGGCTCTGCATGGACAGCTTTGCATTTTAAGTACTGGCAGGAGCAGGGAATTCAGAAGGAGGGAAAATAGAAAGCTCGAGTAGTGAGCCTTTCTATGTGACCCCGGAGGGCAGCTGCAAGACTCCCGGTTGTATGCTGGCTGTTGTCCCTCAGGTAGACAGGGCGACCTAGGGCAGCCTGGCCAGCCTCATTTTGAATTCCCCCTGCTTCCGGTCAACTGATGAATCACACCTTTGTCCCACACTTGGCCTCAGAGTTCTGAAGGCTGTCCGCCTCTCTGTCTTCATTCTCAGCGTAGATAAGTTGTACTGGGGCTGGGCTGGGGTGGGGTCTGTCAGGAACAGGGAGTAAGGGCGTGAGGGAGAGGGGGTACACAGTGAGCAGGCTATTCAAGGAGAATCAGGGACATGGGTTAAAAACATGGAGGTCGCCAGCCGGTAGTGATGCATGCCTTTAATCCCAGCACTGGGGAGGCAGAGGCAGGTGGCTCTCTGTGAGTTTGAGGCCAGCCTGGTCTACAGAGTGAGTTCCAGGACAGCCGCTTTGTGGGCCGGGAAATTAGTTTATTCTTGAGATAGAGTGTTGCTGTACTGTCTAGGCTGGCCTTCCTTTCCTGGGCTCTAAAATGCTTGACTCTCAGCATTGCTACTAGCTGGACTATGGACAGTTACAGGTTTCGTGAGAGTCAGGCCTGCGCAAATCCAAACTGTCTCCGCCCATCCATGTGATGAGTCTCTTCCTCTCTGCTAGAACTGCCAGCCTCCTCCAAAGGGGTTTAATCTAAAATGCTGTTGTCAGAGTTTGTGGCCAGCGGTTTCCTGGGGGCCCCGTTCCTGTGCAGGAAGTGAGAGATGTGCTGTGGAGGGCCAGGCCTAGGGAAGTGGTCATAGCCAGAACCACTCCCCGAAGGCCGCCGCAGGCACACGCTTGCACAGGCAGGGCAACCAGGCCCGCCCTGTGATGAAGGAGTCTTTGGAGACTGTCAGTTGGTATAAAGCCAGATAGAATCGGGCCTCAGAGGAAGTTGGAAAGAGAGCCCTGCGTAGCCTGAGCATGTTTGTGACTTTGGGTAGCTTCAAGTCAGAAGGAAGAAAACTGGTCCTTGTGATCAGCGAGAGGCTAGGCTGGAGATGCTGGCTGCTGCTCTGGTGTCAGCTGTCTGGGAACCAGGATGTCTTGCTAACTGGATCCCACATTTGTTGGCTTCTTTTCTTCCCTTTTAAACAGAGTCTGGCTGACCCAGAACTTTTTTTTCATAGACCATCTTAAACTTGCAGTGATCTGCTTGCCTTTGCCTCTCAAGCACTGGGGTTACAGTTGCCACCATGCCTGGCCCTAGTGGCTTTGTTTTGATTATAAACTCTCTGAGAGCAGGAATAGAGCGTCACCCATTCTTGTTCTCATACAGACCGTGGAATAGTACAAGGTGCGGTCTATAGGGCAACATTACTCCACCTGTGGATCGAGACCCTTTTGGGAGTCGCACGACCCTTTCTCAGGAGTCACCTAACACCATCTGCACATCAGATGTTTGCATTGCGATTTGTAGCAGTAGAGAAATTACCATTATGAAGTAGCAACAAAAATAATTTTATGGGGGTCACCACAACATGAGGAGCTGTGTAAAAGGGTCCTGGAGTTAGGAAGGTTGAAACCCACTGCTGTAGAGCATGGTAGGCTGGTGCTGGGGCTCCATGTGAGAGGGATCCCATTGGTGGTCTCATCTGCTTCAGTACTGTGGGAAGAATGCAGGGATGGAGCCCACAGTGGGTGGGCTTTTGCAGTCTGAGAAAGCAGAAGAGACTAAAAGGAGACCAGTACCTTGATAGTTCCTTTAGCTGGCATTTGGAGGGGATGCTTGTATTTAACCTCAAGGACTGAGAAGACTCCTATTCCATGCTGAGCAGCCTCAGGAGCTGAACATAGAAACTGAACAGGGTTCTAGAAGGTGCAGGGTGCACACAGCCGTTTTAGAAAAACGGTGAGAGTCCTAGGAATTGCTCTGAGGATTGCTAGAGTTTGAGTTGAGAGAGGAGTGTAAGAAGATTTAAAAAAAAATCCCATTTTCTTTTGTTTATTTGTGTGTGCGTGTGTGCGTATGCGTGTGTGTTCAGAGGACAGCTTGTGGGAGTTAGCTCCTCCTTCTAGCGTGTAGGTCCCAGGAGTTGAACTCCAGTTGTCGGTTTTGATGGTAGGTGGCTTTACCCACGGAAGCATCTTGCTGGCCTGATAACTGTTGATATCCTGAGCTGTCTTTGCATATGAATTTTGCAGGCTCTAGGACCTCTTAAAAATTCACGTATTTTAAGTTTGATTTTGCTCTTTTACCCCGACATAATGTGGGACCGCCGCATATGGCAGAGGAAAACCTTGAACGTCAGGTCTTCTTCACTCCCAGAATGCCTTGATTACAGGTGCGCATCACCGTGTCCGATTCATGCAGCGCTGGGGATTGAACTCTTGGCTTCATGTATGCTAGGAAAGCACTCTACTGACTGAGTGGCAACTCTAGTTCTCCTAACTTTAACTTTTGAGGCAGGATGTTTCCATGTAGTCAGGCTGGCTTGTTTTGTTTTGTTTTTAAAAGCTAGGCCCTGGCTGCTAGGGGCTGGAGAGATGGCTCAGTGGTTAAGAGCACTGGCTGCTCTTCCAGAGGACCTAGGTTTGATTCCTATTTGGTGGCTAACAACTGTATATTTATTACTCCAGTTCTAGGGGATCTGACATGCTCTTCTGGCCTCCGCAGGCCCTGCACACATGCAATGCACAGATGTCCATGCAGGCAGAACACCTATACACATAAGATGAAGATAAATCGTTTTTAAAAAGCTCATAGGTTTTACTCTCAAGGCTATGAAGACTCTCTCTCTCTCTCTCTCTCTGTAAACTAGAGACTTGAGCAACAGATGACAAATATTTATTGTAGGGAAAGGGGAACTAGTGTTCCTGCAGACTCTATGTAAGTCATTGCTACATCCCCAGTGCCTATTGTATGGTAAGATTACAATAAATTACAATAAATACTTGTCAAATAAGGCCTATGGTACTGTGTGCTAAACCTTAGGAATGGAGTTTTCATGTTGGTTTTTGTTTGTTTCTCTGATCTCCAGACCGGCCTTGAACTCTGTCTTTCTGCCTTAGCCTCCGAGTGCTGGGATTACAGAGGTGAGCCACCTTGCCTGGTTTACGAACAGTTGATTCTTGTCTTACAGTAAGTGATCAGGGTATAAGATTCTGATTTTAACCCTCGCAGGGAAGGCAGTGAGCGATGCAGGCAGCCTGGTATTCTTGCAGCTTGTGAAGTATAAGGGAACCTGAGTCACTGGGACCCATATTCCCAGGCCTGCTGCAGAGTTTACCACTATGCAAATCGGGCCAAAAGAGGACAGCTGGGTGTGCTTATAGCTTTGAATATATATCCCATAATATCCCTTAACACCACTCCCAGCTGCTTGGCAACCTCCCTAACAATTTTACTCATCTGCACATAGCCAAGAAGGGCATATAGCCAGCGCTTGAGACGCCTATGAAATCCACACCAGCCCCCCTCAGAGCCTGTTTAACGGCGACTCCTCACTTGTGTCTTATGTCTGAGCTCATTGCAGATAGGTAGCAGTGAGCGAGAGAGCTGTGAGGAAGCCAGAGGAGAAAGGGAAAACAACCGTGGCAGGGGGGGGGTTGGCAAGGAAAGCAGGCTGAACAGAAACACCAGAAAAAGCCAGGCCCAGCGGAAGGACCCGGCTCCTTTGTGTGCAGGGAACGGCTGGACACACCTTCCACCTGGGGATCATCAGCGTGATGATGGCCGCTTGGCTGGCAGCTGTGACCCTGACTCCTGGGGAAAAGGCTAACTCGTGCTCTCCTAACTGGGTTTAGGGAGGCAGGGAAGTGTAAAAGGCAGTTTTAAAGATTTCCCCATCAGATGGGCTGAGATCTTACAGATCTCCCTAAGTCCTTTCAAGGTCTGGTAACTTGCCTGGGTTCACTGTGCTGACTCTTTAGCAAAGATAAAGTTTGAACTTTCCTTAACCTTTAATTAATTAATTTATTTATTTATTTTTGCATCGGGAATGAGCCCAGGGTCGTCTGTGTGCTCTGGAAGCTCCCCCTCTCAGCCACACCTTTAGCTCAGGACTTGAACTTCCTAATGACTCCGGCCAGAGCGTGTGCTCTTAGTCTTCACCCAGAGTGGTTTTTGAAACTGCAAGTGTGATATTTGAGCTGCTGTCTGTCCTGTCCTTGTGCAGATGGAGCCTGGGTTTGGGTCACAGTAGAGCTGGGGTGAGTCCTCACTTAATTCGGTTCCACAAAAGCAGATTGCCAGGTATCCCAGGGCGTGCGTGCCCGCGTCAAAACAAGAACGCTTCCCGTGCATCTTCTGCACCTACTAGCATTTTCCGAGGGTAGAAAATGATAGGGAGGCACTGCTATCTCAGCAATCCCACAGGAATTCGCTCCTTTGGTTCTGGGCTCTGCTGAAGATGCTGAACTGAGCAGGTCGGACTTGGTGCCTGGTGATCCGGAATATTACGTTTTCATGCTTATTTCTCTCATTTCTTATAGATATGAAGTGTTACAGATTTTACCCGCTAAATTTAAATTCACCCGGAATGTATTTTCTGAGTGCCTTTGACTCCCGTGTGCTGGGATCAAAGGCGTGTGCCACCACTGCCGGCCTATGGTTAATTTTATATGAAAGGTTTTTATTTTTTTCCAGAGCACTGGCCAATTTTCCTCCATTGCTTATTGAATGGTCTATATTTTCCCTACTGGCTCGTCTTCAGTGTTTTCCTTTCCTTATTATTTAGAGGTTCATTGAGATGTATTTCATATGTATTAAAAGCCTCCATGCACAGGGTATAGTTCGTTGGTTTTCAGTATAGTCACAGACTTATGCCACTGTCACTGTCCTATTTTATAACACTTTTATTACCCGCAAGGAGAGACCTGTTCCCGTTAGCAGTTATTTCCCATTTCCACCGGCTCCGAGCTCCAGGCAGCCACTGAAGTACTTCCTGTTTTAGAGTTGCCTATTCTGGACATGTATAAATGGAGTTATAAACTACCTGTCTTTGTGACTGGTTCCTTCTCTTGACGTAAGGTTTGCGGTTCGTCAGTGTCCCCTGACGGGTGTCATGTTGTAGAAAGTAATTCATGTTTTGTTGCTGAATAGTTTGGCATTGTGTGGATATATTACACTTCGCTCACTTAGTCACCCTCTGATGGATTATGGGTAATGCTGGTGCATGGGCCCCAGAGCTCAGGGGTAAAGCGCTTGCCCAGATGCCCAGGGTCCTGAGTCTGAGCCCCAGCATTGCTAACAAATAAATAAAATTTAAAAATTAGTAACGCTGCTGTGAACGTTAGATTATGTAATGTATAAACATTTTGGTGTGGACATATGTTAATGTTTACCTAAGAGCAGGATTGTTGGGTCATATGGTAAGCCTGTGTTTAATTAAAAAAAAAATCTGTGTGTGTGTGTGTGTGTGTGTGTGCGATGCACGTGCCTGCATGTTCATGTGTATGCGTGTGTGGAGGTCAGAGAACAATCTTGGATATAGGTCCCTATCTTTGACCTTGCTTGAGAAAGTGTCCCTTGCTCACTGCTGTACTCACTTAGCTAGTCGGCCTGTGAGTTCCTGGGTGTTCACCTGCCTCTGCTTCCCAGTGGCCTGCTTTCTCTAACAAGATCCCACCAATGAAACTGAATGATCTTGTTAAAAATCCACTGCCTATCAATGTGGTGTTTTATTTCTGTTCTTCTGGCTTATCTTGTCTGTCCTTACGCTAGCACAGTGAGTCTCGATGCTGGTGCTTTCCAGGGGCGGGGAGAAGGAGAGCCGAATCTGCAGATAAGATTGTCAGGAGTTGCCAAAAAAGAGAATTGCCATTTTTAACAGTGTTAAGTACTCAATATGGATAGAATATGAATGAGTATCTGTTCATTTGACATCCTTTAAGTTTTTCAAGAGTATTTTAGTTTCTATCAGTGTATCTGTGTTGGACTTTTTTTTTCTTTTGTATTATTTTGTTGTTAGTATTACTATTATTACTTATTAGAGACAAAGTCTCTCTATAGCTCTGGCCATCCTGGAACTCATTATGGTGATCAGGACGGCCTTGAACTCACAGAGATTCTCCTGCTCACAAGTACTGGGATTAAAGGTGTGCACCACCACACCTAGCCTCCCCCCTTCCCTTTAAAAAACATTTCTTTATGGAGCTGGAGAGATGGCTGCCTCAGAGGTTAAGAACCCGGGCTGCTCTTCCAGAGGTCCTGAGTTAAATCTCTGACTGTAGTCCCATGGGACCCAGTGCCCTCTTCTGGCGTACATTCGTGTAGACGAACCGCCCATGTACATAAAATGCATACATTAATACATCTAAAAAATACCCATTTATTTATTGGGTGCTTGAGGTCAGAGGGCAACCTGCAGTCCACTCCTTCCACTGTAGGGTCCAGGGTTATTGAACTCAGATGTCAGGCTTGTGGACAAGTGATTTACCTGTTGAGACATCTCACTACCTTTGGGTAATTAGAGTTTCAGGTTTTTCATTATTATTCTGTAGAAACAGATCTCATTATTTTTAAAGATTTGGTTTTTTATTTTTACCTGTGTGTGTGCCATGTGTTGTGTGTCTGTGGAGGCCAGAAGAGAGTGTCAGGTCCCCCGGAGATGGCTGCCCATTATGGGTGCTAGGAACTGAACTCACCACTGAGCCCTCACTCCAGTCCCCTTGTGGTTTTTAGAAAAAAGATCTTAGTACATAGCCCAGGATGGCCTGAAACTCACTCTGTAGCACAGGTTTCCGATGCACAGTCCCTCTGTTTCTGCCTCCTAAGTGCTGGGATTGATTATTAAGATTGATTTTTGTATCCTACCATATTGCTGAAATATTTTATTGGGCTTTCTGTGTATGGTGCCATTTAGAAAGAGATAATTTTACGTTTTATAATCTGGATCTTTCTTATTTTTGTTTGGTCTTGATAAGAGTAAACAGGATCAAAAGTAGCTAGGAAGTGTTAGTTCCTCTTTCTCTCTCTCTCTCTCTCTCTCTCTCTTTTTAATGTTTGTGAATAATTGGTATGAATTCTTTAAACATTTGCCATCATTTCCCATTAAAGCCATCTATCCCTGGGCTTTCATTTTAAGTTTTAAAATTACAAATTGTTTACCTGTCTTGATAGATTTTGTTTCCTCCTGGACCGGTTAGTGGTTTGTGTTCTAGAATTTGCATCGTTTATTCTGTTTTATTCATTGGCATAGAATTGTTGTCCAAAGTTTCTTATAATCGTTTCTTTCTTTTTCCTTTAAAAGTTATTTATTTTTGTTTTATGTGCATTGGTGTTTTGCTTACATGTATATCTTTTTGGGTGTCAGAGCCCTGGAACTGGAGTTGCAGGCAGTTGTGAGCTACCATGGGTTGCTGGGAATTGAACCCAGGTCCTCTGAAAGAGCAGCCAGTGTTCTTAACTGCCTAGCCATTTCTCCAGTCCCTTTTCATTTCTTTGAGTCAGTGTTTCACTGTAGACTTGGCTGGCCTGGAATTCATTCTGTAAGGCCAGGCTGGCTTTGTTTATTTTCTACATTTGTCTGTCTGTCTGTCTGTCTATCTATCTATCTATCTATGGTGGTGGTGGTGTGTGTGTGTGTGTGTGTGTGTGTGTGTGTGTGTGTGTGTGTTGGGGGTGGTTATACTCATGCTATGGCCTGCAGGTGGAGGTCTGAAGATAACTTCTAGGAGTTGGTTCTCCTGGAACCATATAGGTCTTAGAGATTGAGCTCAGGTCATCAGAGAGGGCAGAAAATGCCTTTACCCAGGGAGCCATCTTGCCTGCCCCTTGCGATTTGCACATTGAGCTTCTTGTCATGGAGTGCAGAGAGGTGGGTGCTCAAAAGCAAGCTATTTTGTAAATCTGAATTTACTGGTGATGGTTAGGTCCACGCTTGTCTTGGGTGGAAGTGGATGGTTGAGATGGGGTACAGGAGAAGATTGGAAGGCGTGTCTCACTTTGTACCACGTAATGTCTCAACAGTCACCTCAGAGACCCCCACCCCCACCCTTCTCCCCAGCAAAGATCTCATCCCCAGTTGCACTATTTTTCCTGTTCTTTCTTCTGAAGGGCACTTGGCACCATCCTGAAATATACTAACTGTTTGCTGGTGTGGCCATCTTCTCCACTGTCACCTGAGTTCTGTGAGAAGAAACATTGTCTTGCTCATGTTGCTGGTTGCTGTGTCCCCAGCACCTAACAGATGATTTATACTGATTCTCTGCCTTTATCTGGTGGGGCAGGGCGTATGAGTGTGAGAGGGGGGTGGGGGTGGGGGACTGATTCCTGGGTCTCACGCATGCCTAGAAAGCATTCTGCTACTGGTAAGTTATTTCAGCCTTGATCCTGTAGCATCGGCTAGGTTGTGAGTATGGCCAGGTAGCCTGCAAGTGAGCTGCACCCCCTCCTCCATTCCCAAATCTATGTCTGTGTCTCTGCCTTTCCCCACAGTCACCCACAAAACACCATCAATCTGCACGTTGCTCACGCAGTCATCCACATCAGCCTTCTGGCGATTCCTTACACAGTTGGCAGGCAGTACAATTGACAAAGCCTGGAGAACTCAGGGCGCAAACCTGGGCGACCCAGACCTGCCACCTGTGTGAGTGGGAGTAGTGGCAGGATGCTCACGGAGGCGGGTCTACCCCACCCCCACCCCCACCCCAGAGCCCGTGGGCAGAAGAGGCGCCGCTGTGTGTGTTTGCTGTCTTCTGCTGATCTCACAAGTGATTTCTTTCTGGAAGCATCTGTGGGCCAGTTAGGAATTCCCAGGTGACTCTGTTTGGGCTTCGCTCCAAGGTTGTCTCACAGTGTGGGAACATTTTCCCCCAGCAAAATGTTAACATTTAAAATGAGTAATAATGGAGGTGTCTCATGAGGGGACCCGGAGGGATGGTCCACCAGGATTCCTCTCTGGCTCTTGGGCCCTGTGTGTGAGGAGGGGGAGGGGTGTGTTGCTTGTGAATGAATTGTACTGAGATCTGGATTCCAGCAAGGGCTGGCTTCCCACTTCCCTAACTGCATGGCCTTGCGTGGGGAGTGTTGTCGGAGCAGTGCCTGGTCCACCCTCCTGAAACATTGCCTGAGAGTTTAGTTTGGTCTCTAGGAACAGCTTGTGCCTCAATTTGGTGACTGGTAAAGCAGGCATATCCTGGTGTCCACCTGTCCCACTCTCCAGCTCACAGTTTTGAGGATGGAAGGGTTAATAGCCTCAGGCTTTGAGGGCCTGAGTGGGGGGAAGGTGCCCGTAAATGGAGTATTGTTGTGCTGGTGACTGATCTGGCTTTGTTTGAGTCTTCAGTGTTTGACTTCCTGCATTTAGTATCCCATGTGTTTAATCTCTGGAGATATTTGTGGCCCTTAGCTGCAGGGTGCCTACCTCCTGGGGTCGTGGCCTGGCTCCTCACCCTTCAGGAACATGCTGAGTTGTAGTGGGAAGCTTACATTTCCATGGTGGGCCCCCCTAGCAATCAGGAATGAGAGAAATGCAGCAAGTATGACCCACAGGCGGAACTGGTTCTGAATAGGACGCTTATTGAAGAGGTTTCGCAGGAGGCAGCGGGCACTTTAATTCCCGAGGCTGTTGGTGGCAGTTTGCTGCTTGCCCAGCCCGAGCCTGTTAACTGCTGGGCTGCCGTACTCCAGAGAGAATGCAGCTCCCCAGCCCCTGGCCACCTTCCCAGGGTTCCTTTCTGTGTGGGGATGGGAGCCCTTTTGAGGAAAGCGGTAGGTACCCACTGGGGCCAGGCCAAGGGGGTGGGAGTGGGGTGCAGGTGAGACTCTGAACTCTGGGACTTGTCTAGCAACCTCTGGGGAACGTGAACAGCCACAGGTTTGGGGCAAAGGCAGAGTCTTCCCTGGAGGTTTAGAAATGGAGGACCATTTCAGGTGTAGCTGGGTGGCTTCTTACCTGGTCCTCCTGACCACTTCCGGTAGGTTTGGCCATGTGACTGGGAAACACAATCCGGTGGCTTTTGGGGTGCTTTGCCTCGGGACTTCAGAGATCTTCTCTTTTCTAAACATTCACGGTTGGGTGGCTAGAGAAGGTGGTGGGTGACTCCATGCTCATCCACATGCAGGCACTCTGGGAAAAGCATAGTTAATCTCTCGCTTCTTCCTGAAGAGTCCTTTTCCCAGAATCCGCAGGGAGGTGGTTGTTTTGGATGAAATCAAGTGGCACCATTAGTAGAGGAGATGGATCCTGGGTACCCTAAGGGTGCCAGGCCTGATGAGACCAGCACCTACCATTTGTGTCGCTATGGGCAAGCAGGTGCAGGGAGCCAGGGGCAGATCCTTGCTCCATCTTCGCCATCTCTTTCGCCTATGTATCAAGGCCCGCCGTCTAAATTGGGTAGACTGCCCCAGGGGCATTGCCCCTCTGTGCCCCGTGTGTACTGTGGAGCCTCTGGGGTTTGGTGACAGGTGAGGGAGCTGTCGAAATTCTGCTCTTTTGTGTGCTCTTAACTGTAGGAAGAAGGCTCCTCTCTCCACTGGAAACTGGTTGGATGAGTTCCCTTAGGCCTCTCTGGCTGAGGCCTATTAGCCAGGATGTGAGGGACTGGGGGATGGGAGCAGGTGCTGTGGGTGGAGGGGCTCTGCTGGGGCTGTAGCACTGCATGGTAGCAAAGAGTGTGAGGTCCTGGATCTGGAGATCTGGCTGCCTGTAAGGGTTGGGTGTGAGTCCCTAAGGCCGGCCTTGGAAAAGCCACTCCCTCTACTTCCTGGGCTAGTCTCCTAAAGCCCCTGGTGGGAGCCTGAGCGAATGAAGGAAGGGGAAAGGGGCGTGTGGAGAAGCCGGGGGAGAGGAAGTTGGTGGTTTAACTAAGCGCAGCAGTCCAGGGAGGAGCTTCTCTTGTGCCTGGAGGCTCATGCTTAGAACTGGGAAGGAGCCAAGACTGAGGGAGACACTCTGCTAGCAGCCTTACCCCCAATTCTGACATGTGTGGGAAAGGAAGGTAAGGTGGGGGAAATCCCCTTAGATATTAAGATTCATCTGGACCCTTCTCAACCCAGATGAGAGCTATGGGCCCCTACTCCCAGGAGATTTCCCCTCCAGCTAAGACCTGGCATCTCAGTAGTCCCTGTTGGGTAATGGCCTCAGGTCATGTGGAATTGCATCAGGTTGTTTGGGTGATCCCATCCCACCCCCTTTGAGACAGGATCTTCTATAGCCCAGACTAGACTCAAACTCCCTACATAGGATGACTTTGAACTTCCAGTCTTCCTCTGGCCTTATGTGGCGCTAGGTACCAAGCCCAGAAGCCCAGGCTTTCTTGCCAGGCGAGCACATTAGCAGCTGAGCTCTACCTCCCAGCCCTTCTTCCTGCTTTTTTTTTGAAACACCTAATTTATGTATCCCTTGAGTTTGGGCCATACACCTTCCCTTCCCTGTGAGGTGGAGTAGGTCTTCATTCCTCGCCCACCAGTGAAGTCAGCAGGTTCTGTGGACACATGGAGCTGCAGTCTGCATCCCAAGTGGTGCCTTTTTTAGGGCACACATTCTCACACCTCATCTCCTGGTGCCTGTTTCCACCTGTCTGAGTACTTGATCTTCCAGACCTGGCCTGGTTGTCCTTTTTCTACAAAGCAGTTCAGCTGCCTTCAGGCTGCTCTTCCCAGGCCCTGCAGCTCCTGTTTCACAGGGTCCCAGGGCCTTCGGAGTCCGACTTTCCTGACCCCTTCAGATCTCTTCTCCGCCTGGCTTACTCATCAATTGTGACTCCGCCAAAGTATCACCTACTCCCGCAAAGCTTGCCGGTCCCGGCCCCCTTGCACTTCTGTTGGCATCTTTTGTTTCTTCTCTGTTCACGGCTGTGCTTGCACTCCAGGCATTGCTGTGCAGAGAATCTGTGTACCTGCCCCCTTTCCTTCTAGAGTTCAAGTTCCTCAAAGACAGGAACAACGAGTCATTCGTTTTAGTGTCCCCAGGGCTTAGCATCGTGCTCAGACTCGTTAAATCCCTAAACTGGAACCCTTGTGTATCTCGCGACTCTACCCTCTGGATTTGTGTTCCGTCTTTACGGTACAAGGTCTTGAACCCAAGACCTGGGACACGCGGACACGCGCTCCACCGCTGAGCCGTCGCCCAGCCCGAGCTGCCCCTTTCCCCCTTTGTTATTGATGCACTTGTTTCTCTAAGAGAGCAAGCTCTTGGGAGTCCGGTCTGTGTGGGTCTCATTGTTCTGTCTCCCACGTGGCTGCCACAGTGTCTTTGTGCAGAGTAGGTGCTGAATAAATGCTTGTTGAGTGAGTTCATTCCGAAGCTCACAGTTTAGGAAGGGTGGCGACTGTTATCTCCAAGTGAGAATAGGCCTGGGGGCGCACCCAGGGGGTTAGGGTGCGCGGGGGTGTATCCAGGGTGTTGCCTTCTGAGGATCGCTGGTGTCTCCGTTACTGATATATTGCTGTGAAGAGACATCACGGCCAGGGCAACTTTTAATAGGAAGCATTTAATCGGGGGCTTGCTTACAGGTGCAGAGAGCGAGTTCGTGACCACATGGCAGAGAACGTGGCGGTAAGCAGGCAGGCAGGACACTGAGCTGTAGCTGAGAGCTTACATCGGATTCATAAATTGGAGGCAGAGAGAGAGGGAGGGTTAGGGAGGGAGGGAAAGAGGAGAGGAAGGCTGGGCCTGGCATGGGCTTTTGAAACCTCAGAGCCCACCCACCCTCAGTGGCACACCTCCTCCAACAAGGCCACACCTCCTAACCCTCCCTAAACATGTCCACCCACTGGGAACCAAGCATTCAAATATCTGGGACGATGGGGGCTGTTCTCATTCAAAGCACTACAGCTGGCCACGGTCCTGTGCTCTTTGTGCTCTTCTGCTTTTCCCTGTTTGCTATTCCCTGTGACTTAGGAGCACTGGATTCCTTCCTTGTTGCTCTGGTTTACGTCTTGCCTCTCCCAGAGGTCCATCTGAAGCTGTACTTAAAACCCAAGGATGGCAGGAGGTGGTGCTGCACTCCTTTAATCCCGGCACTCAGGAGGCAGAGGTGGGAGAATCTCTGAGCTAGAGGTCTGGTCTACAGGAGTGAGTTCCAGGACAGCCGGGGCTACACAGAGAAACTCTGTCTTGAATAACCAAGGATGGAATATGTTGGTCCCTTATTTGTGCTTTTGCTCCCATGATGCTTTGGCTGTCTTTCCGCTGGGGCCTGTGGTTCTCCATAGCTCTGCCCCCTTTGCCAGCCCAACCTATGGAAGGCTGAGGAACGTGTCCTGCTGCCGTAGCAGTGGGCTCTGTCTGGCGTATGCTTTGTTTTCTGATATGGGTATCAGCTGAACTGTTCGTGTGAGATGGTGAGGTCATGTTCTGAACTGTGTGGGACCCTGGAAAATGGATAAAACTGGTTTAGTGGGAAAGGGTAGGGCAAGCTGGCTCACCCAGGTTTGGCTTGAACTTTTATTATTATTATTTTACATTTGCTTATTTTGCACGCACGTGTGTGTGTGTGTGTGTGTGTGTGTGTGTGTGTGTTTTGTCTCTGGGTATGAGAGTGTTATATTATGTGGAGGTCAGAGGACAATTGAGAAAGTTGGTTCTCTCCCTCACCATGTGGGTTCCAGGGATTGGACTCGACTGCCGTCTTCTGGCTTGGTGTGGCAAGAGCCTTTACCTGCTGAGCCTTTACCTGCTCATCCCTAATTTGGAAAGTGGGTGGGTGAAAAATTAAGTCGAATTCAGAAAAATATTTCGTCCTGGTGCTTGGTGGGCCTGGTGCTTCTCGCATGTTGGTGTGCAGGTTGCTTGTAACCTCCAGTCTTGGAGACCCGTCGGTGAGGTTGGCGGTATTGTGACGGGTTTGCTGATAGAGCACTGGAAGCTTAAGGCCACATATAGTTGGGGGAGACTAGGGGTCCTAGACTTCAAGTCAGGTCTACCTGCTTCTAAAGCCTGGGGTGTGAATCCAGTGGATTGCAACCTCTGTTGCATGCCCACATTGTCTTTTCTCTGCTGAGAATGCTGCAGCCCCCAAGAGATTCCCACTGGGTTCCCCTGTGTCTCTCAAGCAGCTTCAGTAACAAATACTATATAGCTCTGAAGATACGGTTCCTTTTGCAGCTCCCCATCAGCCTACGGGCCGCAATGTGAGCAGCTCCTCAAGTAGGAGAGAGGCTAACAATATGGGTGATTTTCAGGGCTGCGACTTGGGGCTGTGACCTTGAAGTTTGCTAATAAATAGTAATGGCTGGCTGTGCACAAATGTGTAGGGTGTATGTGTGTGTGTGTGTGTGTGTGTGAAGTGCTGGAGATTGAACCCAGGGTCTGGTGCATGATAGGCAAGCACTTTCACTGAGCTACATCCCAAGAGCCCCCTTTACCCTTTAAACCTAGAGATGAGGAGCTGGAGAAGAAAGCTCAGTGGTTAAGAGCAGTGACTTGGTTTCAGCTGCCAGCATCCACATGGCGGTTCACAAGCATCTATCACTCTAGTTCCAGGGGATCCAGCGCCCTCTCCGGACTCCCTGGGCACCGGGCACACAAGTGGCGCACAGGCAAAACACGATAAGCATAAAATCAAACTAATTTTTTTCTTTTTAAACCTGGAGGTGAAAGGGGTGGTGGCTTCCGGGCACGTTAAGTAGGTTTGTAGTGGCCTCTAGCGTGACCTTCTAGGTCCTTGGCTGCTTCCTCTTTCCATACTTTTGTATCTTTCTCTGCTGTGGTGACAAGATTTGCCAGAAGCCGGACTGACTTACCCCCCAGCTGTGAGCAAAAGTGATTGCCCTCCTCCGTTGATGTGAAACCTCTCGGTAGGCTGCTCTATCTGGAATATTTATGGGGAGGCCTTATCGTTGCAGTCCCGTGTCTAGACTTGGCTGTTTTCCCCTTTCCTCCAGTCTTTTATGACTGATCACCGAGTCTGTGGCGCGGCAGGGTGGCCTCTGGGGGCCGAGTGTGACGAGACTGCCGGGGTGAATGATCAGTCGCTGATGATGGGTCCCGTCTCGGCTAGCCGGACGCCTGCTGGTAGTGACTAATGCGACTGCTTCCGGGAGGACCTAGCTTAGGTCTTGATCTCAGCCACTGTTTAGCTTTTCTCTGGACTAGGGGAGTGGTGCGAGGGGCTCTAGGTATGATCCTGCAGTTCCTATTGCCAGTTCAGGCCCAGCCTTCTGGAACACTTGCATATATCAACCTCATGTGTCAAGTGAGATCCAGGGTCATTAGAGTGGAAAGAAGCAGAATAGTTTCCTACTTCTGCTATAGCGCATGTGCAGATACACACACATTTTTTTAAGCATTAAAGTTTGTTTTAGGTTTTTTTTTTGTGTGTGTGTGTGTGTGTGTCTGAGTGTTTTGCCTGAATGTATGGTCTGAGGCCACCATGTGAATGCTGGGAACTGAACCTGGGTCCTCTGTACAAGCAACTGATCTCTCTCTCCACACCTCCACCCCAACCTCCAAGTTAACGGGGTCAGTGTTTACTCTGGACCCCTGTTCCTTGCTCTTTCCAGCTTCCGGATGCCTGCAGTACCCTTTGACTCGTGCTCTCCTTCCTCTGTGGTCAGAGGCAGCAGCATGGTGCCTCTCCTGATCTCAGTCTCTGACTCTGCCTTCCTCATCTGGTAGACTTCTGACTCAGGTTTCTTTCTGATTCAGGTGCCTTTCGTAATTGTGTTGGGCCCACTCAGATAACCTGAGATATTCTCCCGTTCTCAATCCTTTGTTTGATCACATTGTGAAGTGCCTTTTGCTGGACAAGGAGCCTGCCATAGGGTCCCAGATTGGAGTGGAGGTGTATTCGGTGGGAGACATTATCTGGCCCACAATAGAGTGTATATCGGGAGGGGTTAGAAATGGTAGAAGCAGCTGGGCAGTGGTGGCAGCCGGGCAGTGGTGGCACACACCTTTAATCCCAGCACTTGGGAGGCAGAGGCAGGTGGATCTCTGTGAGTTCAAGGCTAGCCTGGTCTACAGAGTGAGTTCCAGGCTAGCCAGGGCTACAACAGAGAAACTCTGTCTCGAAAAGGGGGGGAGAGAGGGGGGGGGAGATGGTTGAAGCAGAGTAGATTCTGAAAGTAGTTATTGAGCTACTACAGAGGGAGAGGGTCTGGGGACTCCAGATTTGAGCAAAGGCCTGATGAACAGACACTTAGGTTGTGGGAGGAAAGAGCAGTAGGAAGCAGGACAGTGTTCCAGGGGAGTGTTCCTCCGTCCGAAGCTCTGAAGCGAGGTGCCAGGGGCTTTCCTTCCCTTCCAAGGCAAAGCTTGAGTTTTCGGGACTTCAGTCAGTAGGGCCCGAGCTTGCTCTGGGATTCAGGTGGGAGGACTCCACTGGCAGGGAGTCCTGTCCTTCCTGCCTGTGGTCTTGTTGCTGTCGACCCAAGGGGCCCCTGCTGCTCTTGGGTGGTGGGAAAATGGATTCTCCAGGGAAAATGAGTCTGAGCCAGCTGCGCTGGGTTTGGGGAGCCTAGAAACCCTGGTCACAGTGTTCACACAACCTCTCCAGAACACATTGCTCACATTGAACACAGTCACTCCCCAGAGAGCTTCTCAGGGCTCAGGGCCCTCGAATCTCTAGGGGGTGTGGAATGGGTGGAATTGAGCCCATGAGCAACACAGTACGGATAGTGACACAAAGCCATACCTTCCTCTCCCGGGAACCTCCAAGGGATGTGTGTACCTTTAAGAACAGACTGTCAAAACTGGGGCTTCTGGGAACACTTAGGAAGCAGTATGGTGTGGGGTGTGTGCCGAACCAGTGGTTTGTGGATCTCGTTTGAGATCTCGCTTGAGGTTTCCGAGGAAGTTCACATTGCTCCTCGCCCTGCCTGAGTGGAAAAGTTGTGGCGGTTCCCTATCGCTTCCTTCTGGCACCCTCTCTAGGGAGGTTCTGAAAGTGGAGTTGGGCTTGCTCTGAGGAAGGTCAAAGGTCCTTTGGCTGCCCTCATCTTGAGAGTTTGGGATGGGAGGCCAAGGCCAGTAGATGAAGGGTGTACTGTCCCCCCCTGGGGAAGTACCGCCGTGTGCGAAGGGGCCGAATGATTTCTTCCTCCATGGGGCTCCTGGACCTCGGATGGCTCCCTTTGCATCCCCTCACTTGTCCGTGCTACTGAGTAGGTGTGGTACTGTGGGTACCACAGCTCCTGGGTGCAGGGTGAAAGGGCAGTGCCAGCCTTTGAAACTAGAATACTTTCAGGGAGTCTCTGACCTCCCGACCTCTCAGACTGGGGTTTGTCCCAGGCATGCTGTTTACCTCGCCTGCCTTCTCTACTTACCCAGCAGACAGGGACAGTTAGAGGCAGCGTAGCCAGTCTCAGGGCAGGGCGCGGGGGGGGGGTGTCTCCCCATGACCAGCAACAGGACCTCCAGCAGGCTCCAGCGGGTTCTCTTTTGGGAGGATCTCAATTGTCTCACTGACAAGAGTTGCCTGAGGATGACAACGCAGAGCCACTGAGTATTTCTGGGGATCTGGGGGTATTCCCCTTTTGGGTCAAATTGAGGGCACAGTGCTGAGGCATAGTTGGGAGGGAAAGGTGTGGGACTTGGCTGGGAATCCAAGGGGCCTGTTGCAGCCTGTCTGCCTCCGTGCCTGGGGAGACTCAGGGAGGGTGCGTGGCGGTGGAGCCATCCGCTTCAGACAGGTGTGGGTGGAGCAAGGGAATAGATACATTAAGTTTAGATATAGAGAGGAGGGAGAAAAGGTGGATGGGTTTCTCCTCCTGTCCCTGGGTCCTTTGAGGGAACTTCTCAAAGAGGGCTTCATAGTGTAGGACTTGGGATTCAGTTCTCCAGCAGGCTGGTTTATGGATGGATAACTGACCAGGCTGACTTGTGCTGAAAGATGGGCGTGGTCTCTGCAGGAGATTCCTGGAGACTGCAGAGGATTGGTAGGCTGGGGTCTTGGCTTTTGTGCCTCCTTCCCCAGCAGACCTTGTCCTAAAAGACAAGTTTGAGGGGCCAATTCTTGTCCTTGTTTAGGGTGAATCTCACATGGTAGGTGTTGCTCATCAGTATGAAGGACAGGTGGCCCCGCCCAAGGGAGCATTTGGGTAGGATTTGGCTAGAAGTCTTCGCTGTGACCCGGAGCAGCCTCTGGGAGTAGGATGTGTCTTCTCTGTTAGCTCCGTGTCCAGCCTAATGGTTCAGTCTTGAATACTGCTCTCCCATACTCCCTGCCACTAAGGTTCTTTAGATCTTCCTTTCTTGGCCTGCCCAGGAGTGATCATGGGTAGGATCCTGTATCTCTGGGAAATTTAGTCTGATCCTGGGAATCCTCTGCTCGCTGCTTCTCTATGGCCCATGATCCTTTGACCCGAGCCCATATTGTCTATTTTGTTCCAATGCTGGAGTAAATGTCAGAGGCCCACCACGTGGTACAGATCAGAAGTAGCCTTCTCGGTCCTTTGGATGGTGATCTGGGCCTCAGGCCTTCATGTTTTCCTGTGTCCTTGTAGCTTATCCTAAATCAAAACAGTGACATGCTGGGACCGTGAGGAGTGCTTTGCTTGTGGCCCTGATTGGTGTGAGGTCCTTTAGTGGGGGTAGTGAGTGTGGGGGCTGGAATCCAAGTACCCAAGTCTGATGTGGCGCCACACTGAGCACATCTGTGGCCTCCGTTAGGCATCTGTAAAGAGGCACTCAGAATAGTGCCCCGTCTTAGGGACAGGTGAGACTTAGCCTCCCCCTACAGCACTTGGACCATTGAGCCAGGGATGTTTCAGCTCCAGGGGATTCAGGCAGGTACTCTGCTTTCAACAGGACAGCTTGTTCTGCAAACAGGAAGCTGTATTTAACTAGAGAAGTGGGATCCCTAAAGAGTTACTCTCAGAAGATAGCTTTTAGACGCTGACCCCCTAATAATGTGGTGGGGGGAAGAGTGGGGCTAATGACCTGGCTGGCTGCGAAATCAATTTGGGACTTGGGTCTTTCCATTTAGCCTACCCACAGGGGCTGACCTGACCCCAGGACTAATCTGGGAAAGGTCTCAGGCCATAAGTCCTTGCCTGGTTGTTTTCCAGCTAGGACTCAAGGCGGTGGGTCAAGAGCAGGGCAGAGTTCGGGCCTTGTCTCCACACAGAAAGGTGCAGCTGGTTTAAATATAAAGGGTCTCTGAGGGAGCAGCAGCAGCAGCAGCAGCAGCAGCACACTTTTCTGGAGTATTCCCATAACACTTAGCTCCCTGTATTTTAGGCAGAGGCAAACACCAGCACCAACCCTAGAGCTGCCACTGGGACCTCACGTGTCACATGATAGGCTTATACAGAGCACCCTGGAGTGTTCTATATAATCCCTTAGCTGAGACACAGTGACCAAGCGCTGACCTTGAGAAGGGCCTGGCTGGGTTAGTGTTGGAGCATAAGTGAGTCTGAACATGCTGAACTTTTAGCTTAATAAAGCATCATCAGGCTAGGGCTATGGCTCTGTCGGTAGAGTGCTTGCCTAGTATTCACAAAGCCCTGAGGTTGAGCACCAGCACCCCATAAATCAGGTGTGGTAGCATGTGGCTGCCATCCCAGGAATCAGGAGGTATAGGCAGGAGGATCAGAAGTTCAGGGTTATCCCTGGGAGTTGGCAGCCAGCCTTGGATATTAGAGACCCTGTCACAAAAAGAAGGGGAAAGAAACCTAGTCAAAAACATCAACTACATTACTACTCACCCAACTACAAACCAAAGTCCGAACGACCCCTGCTTATATAACTGGTACCCCAGGGCAGAGGGTTTCAAGCCAATCACAGTGCCACACAGTGAGGTCACTCAAGAAAACCGAAGGCACCGAGTGCTTAGCAGCGGCCTGCAGGTTTGCTGCTTACGGGGAGGTTAGAGGGAGACCTTCTAGCCTGAGAGCTGAAGGCTGAGGACAGAATGGAGTAGATACGGAGGAATAATGTCAGAGAGAGCAGCATCTGCAAAAGGCAGAGTCCAGAGACACAAGCAAACAGGAGCTGGAGTTATAGCACTTTATAGATCCTCTCATTACAGCTCAAGTCCCTGTCTGTTGGCCAGGTCTGGTCTGGAAGCTTCTGAGTCCTAGGTGGGAGTTAAGAAGACAAAGTAGAGGTGGCAGAGGTGCCTGGGGTCTTCCCTCCCCGCAGGAAAGAGCAGCAGCCAAGGGAGAATTCTGGCAGCTCTGGTCCTGTGGGTAGGAGTGAGGTGTTCTATCTCTCGGGAGTGGGCTGTGCCCTCCTCTGCTCCAGATGGACGCCTGCTTCTGAGCAGCACCCTCTGCTCAGGGAATAAAGTCCACCTGTGGCTGTGTCTGCCTCACTTGGGTGCAGCTTCCTGCCTTCTATGCTGTTCTGCCCAGCTGTGCCGAGAGGAGACTCAGCTGTGGCTCAGCCCTGGGGAATTTCCTGCCGTGCTGAGTCAGGAGCCTGCCCACACCGGGTACCTGCGAGTGGGGCAGAGAGTCAAGCTGGCTCATTTCTTCCCATCCTCTCTCTTCCCTCTCAGTATGACAAAGCTTCAGATACAAGTGAAGCCACTGGTGCCCTGAGATTTTGCAGTCCTTCAGAGAGTGTCACATGCTGGTTGTAATAACTGTTAAGAGCTTAGGCTGGTGAAATGGTTCAGCGGGTAAAAGTGCCAAGCCTGGCCACTTGAATTTAATTGATGATTCAAAATTGGCAGAAGGAGAGAACCAAATTCCTCAAGTTGTCCTCTGCCCTCTGCGCGTGCGCGCGCGCACACACACGCACGCACGCACGCACGCACACACAAATACTTTTGGTTTTTCAAGACAGGGTTTCTCTATAGTTCTGACTGCCCTATTTATAAAAAATAATAGTTTTTAGATAGGGTCTCATGAAACCTAGGCTAGCCTGAAACTCCACTGTATGAGGATGACCTTGAACTTCTGATCCTCTTCACTTCCCAAGTGCTAGGATTACAGATGTCTACAATTATGCCTGGTTTTATAGGATGCTAAGAATCAAACTTACAGCCTTGTGCATGCCAAGCAAGCACGTTATCAACTGAGCTATATTCTCAGCCCTTTGAACTGAGTTTTGAGTTCTTCAGAAGGTACCCTAGACCGTTGTGTTGGCTAAGGTTGCCTCTCTGCTCTCGTGGGACCTCAAGTTTCTCAGAACGTATCGTCGCATGGTATGGACCACCTATCTCCACCCTGGGAAAGACAGAGGCTGAGCTGCGGGGATCCAGATGTAACATGGGCGTCACTGCTGATCAGCGCTCATAGTCGGAGGAAATGGTCTTCCTCAGTGTAGTTTTTTTGTTTTCGTTTTTAATTACATGTATTTATTTGATACACATGTGGCGGTCAGGGGACAACTGCTGAAGTGAACCAGTTCTGTTTTTACCATGTAGGTCTCGGAGACGGGACTCAGGTGGTCAGGCTTGGTGGCAAGCGCTAAGCCATCTGGCTCGCTGGCCTTGTTTTTAAAATCGTGGTGAAAATATTCGCAAGAGCAAGCTTGCTATCTTCACTGTTTGTAAATGTAGTTCGGCGGCATTAAGTTCGTCTGTGTCACCCGCACGTCACCATCCGTTCTGAAACCGTTTCCATCTTCTCAGACTGACCTTCGCACCCACTAACAGTAACTTCCCGTTCTCCCTCTCCCAGTCTCGGGCAGCCTCCTTTACGATTTCTGAGTCTGCAGGCAGTCAGAGCTTGACCCAGATCCATTTGTCTGTTTTCACCAGAATCTCCCCGAGGCGACAATCCCAGGCAGCAATGCCAGGATGCCCATCTCTACTGCTCTCCACCAAGATGGCAACCAGGAGCGGCCACCGAGCCTGATGTCCACCACTTCCTCATCTGGCTCCTCCCGTGACAGCCACAGTGCCATGGAGGAGTCCACTGGCTCCGAGGCTTCAGCCCAGAATGGGACAGGCTCCCCTTGGGGCAGGCATGTTCCCAACAGCAACAACAACTCCAGCGGATGGCTGAACATGAAGGGACCCCTCTCCCCATTCAACGGCCGCACAGGGACAGGCCCTGCACATCACAGGCTCAGCTACCTGGGCCGGGTGGTGCGAGAGATTGTGGAAACAGAGCGCATGTACGTGCAGGACCTGCGCAGCATCGTGGAGGTGAGTGGCCATCTCTCCAGGAGTCCCAGGATGCTGGCCTCCGGTGGACCAGCTAACTCTTCAGTATACCCTTCTCCATCCCATAATGGAAAGTTCTCTTTGGCATACTTATCTCTGTATTTCTGCCTTCCATGAGGCCATGACTAAACTTTGGGGACCTGCCTGGTGGGGGTGGTTGGCCTCCCATGCTTCCTTTTGACGCCAAGGCGCATTGTAGGGCAAATAGGATTTCCTGTAGGTGCCTGGGGAGTGGGTTCTGATAGCAAAGGGAGGGACTGTAGCCTGCCTGGGAGGGCCTAGGTGCTCTGCAGAACCTGGGCAGGCACATCCAGGTTCCTCACTCTGCTGTCTCATGGCTGTGGACCCTCGGGCATGTGCAGTGTCTGGAGCCTCAAGTTCTTTGCCTGCAAAAGGAACAGGGCTGTCAGAAGTAACATGTTTCATACTGTAGGGCACACAGTTGGGAAGGTGCCATGTGCCTGCCGTTGAGGAACCGAACCCTCTGCCTGGCGGGGCAGCAGGTGTGCCAATCTATTAGGGCTCTGCAGCAAATTACCACAGACCTCGTGGCTTAAAGCACCAGTAACGAATGCACTTTCAGATTGTTTTCATATTGTTTTGGTTAAGAAAGAAGTGTGTTTGCGTGTGCTCCTGTAGCCTGTATGTATGTCACAGTGCCCAGGCGGAGGTCGAGAAGCCAACCTTGTGGAGTCACTCCTCTTCCTCTTTACGTGGTTCTAGGGGTTGAACTCAGGTCACGAGGCAAGTGCCTTTGCCCGATGAGCCATTTCACCAGCCTCTTGGTTTGGTGTGGTTTGTTTGTTTGTTTTTTTCTTTTGAGATAGGATTCGCTCGTGAAGCCCATGGTAGCCTTTAACTCAAAGCATTCTCCTGGCTCTGCCCCCCAAGTACTGGGATTCCAGACAGTCATAGCTCATTTTCTCCAGTGTCCTTTGTCCTCTGGCTGCATTGTCTTAGCTTCCTCCTGTCACCTGCTTAGTGTCTGTGTCCTGTTCTCTTAGGACACCAGCCGTTAGACCTAGGGCCTCCTTAAATATTAAATGATGTCATCTGGAGAGATTTAACTACGGACATCCAACCAAGACCCTGTTTCCAAATAAGGTTACATTCCAGGTTGCCAAGCGGATGTGAGTTTTCGGGTAAATACCCACAGCTCAGTACAGTGGACGCTGCCTGTGAAATTGTGTCATAGCCATAAAATGCAGTGTGGATTAAGGTGTGATTAGGGATGTTAGGCAATCAAGCCAAGAGATGCGGTGTCTCATACCTCTCTCCATGTAGGACTACCTCTTGAAGATCATTGACACTCCTGGGCTCCTGAAGCCAGAGCAAGTCAGCGCCCTCTTTGGGAACATAGAGAGCATCTATGCACTGAACAGGTATGTGTTAGGCCTGTTCTGCCCTGGGACACATCTGCAGGCCTAGGGAGAGTCCCTAGATGTCTGAACACGTAGGATGTGTGTCACATAGGCCCGATTGCAGAGGTGGGGAATTGAAGTCTCCCCTTGCACAAGATCATGGGCAGCAGCTGGGCCTGCTAGGGGTTGATAACTTGAAGTCACGTGCTTGCTGGTTCCAGCACCCTCTGGACCGCTGTTAGGCCTTGCACACTTGAGCTCTTCCTGTGGATGGTTCCTTTTTCCATCTCAGCTTGCACATCTTACAGTTTTCTTTCTCTTCCTTCCCATGGGTCTCAAGGGAAGTAAGGACTCTCTGGAGGTTTGTTAGCATCACACAGTCCGGGCAAAGCAGGCTTGATGGGTCTGTGAAGGTTGAATCTGCTGCTGCGGGACCACAGACACTCAGCCAAGGGTACTGTCAAGAGAGACAGTTTAGAGAACAGTATTGGCAGGACAGGCGGACTCTTACCTCAGTCCCCTGGCAGTAGGAGGAGTCAGGGCAGTGTGTAGGTAGGAGGGAAGGGTACAGAGAAGACATAGGAAGGTGTGGGGAGGGAAGCTAGGGAGAGAGAAGGGACACAGGAGGAGGAGCCAGAGGATGCTGTCTCCGGTAAATCCTCAAATGCCTCCACCTAAGATCAGAGTGCCTGGTCTCACCCTGCCTCTCCCTGCTTCCTGCACCCTCCCATCTGGGAGCGTTCTTTGCTAGTTTCCTCTTTTCCTCCTTTAACCTCCGCTTTTGTGTGTTTGACTCTTGCCCACAGAGGAGCTGTGTCCCCTCCCAAGGTGGGTACCGGCGTCCCCTCTTCCTCTGCTGCTTGCTGAGCATGTGGGTCTCTGTTTTTGCAGTGTGCTGTCTACTTTCTGTGGTTGCCGCCCGGGGCAGGATTTACCCAGGGTAGACGCCACACAGCTCCTAGCATGACACCAGGGCTGGCAGTGATCTGTGTCTGAGGAGGTGGGCAGGGGGCGTGTAGCTGCAGCGGTGGCTACAGATGTTGAGGTCTGATGGCCTCTCTCCCCTCACCCAGCCAGCTTCTCAGAGACCTGGACAGTTGCAATAGTGACCCTGTGGCTGTGGCCAGCTGCTTCGTGGAGAGGGTAAGAAGGACCGGGTCCTGGCTCCTTGTCCTGTGTTTCTGGGATAGGAGCACCCAATGTAAGAGGACATTTGACTCCTGGGGAATCCCTGCCCAAGGCTATTGGGTGGATGGGCTACCCTAGACCATCGGTTCTCACCTTGTGGGTCTTGACCCTTTTGGGGGTTGAAAGACCCTTTCACAGGGATCGCCTAAGACCGTCTGCATATCAGATGTTTACATTATGATTGGTAACAGTAGCAAAATTACAGTTATGAAGTAGCAATGAAAATAACTTTATGGTTGGGGGGGGTCACCATAACATGAGGGACTGTATTAAAGAGTTGCAGCATCAGGAAGGCTGAGAACCACCGCCCTAGACAGACAGATGCAGAGACGGCTCTGCAGGCTCTCGGAGATGGGAGGGCAGTATGCTCAGGCCTCAGGAACTTGTCCTTTGCTCCCACCCATGTTTTTTAGCCAAGTGAGAATCTCCCTGAAATCACTGTTTTTTTCTGGTCTTTCCTCAGAGCCAAGAGTTTGATATCTACACTCAGTATTGCAACAACTACCCCAAGTGAGTAATTTTGGTTAGAGAGGGCCGTTTGGTGAGTATGGGGCTCCTGCCTCCTCACCAGACCTTCCCCAGATGGTAACAGCCATTCCTGCTCCTCCCAGCTCAGTGGCAGCCCTGACAGAGTGCATGCAGGACAAGCAACAAGCCAAGTTCTTCCGAGACCGGCAGGAGATGCTGCAGCACTCCCTGCCTCTGGGCTCCTACCTGCTGAAGCCCGTCCAGCGCATCCTCAAGTACCACCTGCTGCTCCAGGTAGCTCAGGGGCTTCTTCCCAAGGCAAGCGCTAGGGTGGGGAGCACAACCTTGGAGCACAGTTTTGATCAGACACCTGTCTTCTGTCCAGGAAATTGCCAAACATTTTGACGAAGAAGAAGATGGCTTCGAGGTGGTAGAGGACGCCATTGACACCATGACGTGTGTGGCCTGGTACATCAATGACATGAAGAGGAGGCATGAGCATGCGGTCCGGCTACAGGTGCTCCGGTCTGGGAGATGACAGGGCTGGGGGTGGGGGAAGAATATTGCCACTCTGCTTGGCCGAGTGAGGGGTGGTATCTGGGGAAGCCTTTGGGGTGAGGTTTGTGTGAGCTTCCTGGGGACCCTGAGGCCTGACTCTGGGCACCCCGGGGGTCTCTGCTACAGGAGATCCAGTCACTGCTCATTAACTGGAAGGGGCCAGACCTGACCACCTATGGGGAACTGGTCCTAGAAGCCACTTTCCGTGTACACCGCGTGCGCAACGAGAGGACTTTCTTCCTCTTTGACAAGATCCTGCTCATCACCAAGAAACGAGGCGATCACTTTGTCTACAAGGGTCACATTCCGGTAATGAGGCTGGCTTCTCCTCTGCTGCCTCCTCTCTTTCTCTATGGGCTCTGATTCCTCAGCCTCCTCCTAGCTTCACTGGGCTCCAGAGCCATCTCTGAGACTATGTCACGGGCTGGGGTCCTCTCTCTCTCTCTCTGCTTAATTGTCATGTTCTCTGCCCCAGTGCTCCTCGCTGATGCTGATCGAGAGCACCAGAGACTCTCTGTGCTTCACCATCACCCACTATAAACACAGCAAGCAGCAATACAGCATCCAGGTGAGGGAGGCGTGGCCTGGGTGGGGGGCTAGGGACCAAGAACTTCCGAGCACACTTGCATGTGGCTCCAGGTTCCCTGGCTGCCCTCTCCTTAGTCTTACTGTAAAGTGAGAGCATCATGGGCAGCTCTCTGAGGTAGACACAGTCCTAGCACAGCCCCCCTTACTCCCCCTGCACCCTGGCAGAAGTACTGAGAGTGCTAGGCAGTTTCTGACCTGAAATAATAAACCCTGTTCCTTCTCCTTGGGTCCTCCAGGCCAAGACAGTGGAGGAGAAACGGAGCTGGACTCACCACATCAAGAGGCTCATCCTGGAGAACCACCATGCCACCATACCCCAGAAGGTTGGCTCCTGGGGTATCCCCAGACGGGCTTCAGGGAGAGCATGCCCCCTGAGCCAGTTCCCAGGAATCTGCTGGAGCCTCTCCTCCTGGCTCCGGCGGACAGTGGGTGTTGGTACGGCACCGTGGGAGTCCTCTTGTGGGTAGGCGAGGCACAGTCAGATATATGGTTACTATATGGGTTTCCTTCCCTTCTAGGCCAAGGAAGCCATCTTGGAGATGGACTCCTATTGTAAGTCACCCCTTTTCAGCCTGTTTTGTCCCTAATCGTGTATATTGTTAGGTCAGGCACAATCTCGGGTAAACCTTGTCTGATACTTTTGCTGAGTAGCAGGAAGGATGGGGGGGGACTCTTTCTGGGCTGGGGGGTCAGTTGCGTAACCAGTGGCATGGTCCTGCTAAATGGCAGGATTCTCAGTGCCCAAAAGCCCCCGGCTGCAAGAACATGGAAGACACGGGACCTCCAGAGGTGGCCAGGACCATCTGCAGCTGGGGTGGTTGGAAGATGTGTGGTCCAGTATGGGCAGCGTCTAGGTAGACCACCAGGGACCCAAAAGCCTGGTTGTTTCTCTCCTGGCTACAGATCCAAGTAGGTATCGCTGCAGCCCGGAGCGGCTGAAGAAGGCATGGTCCTCCCAGGATGAGGTGTCTACCCACGTGCGCCAAGGACGCCGGCAGTCTGGTAAGGGAAGGGCTGTGTGGACAAGAGCAAGCGTTCTTCGTAGTAGGGGCATTACTCTCTTCCAAAAAAACCGGAGAAGAGGGCAGGGCAGGCTGGTGGACATCTGTGGACAGCTATTTCTTCTTTGTGCCCATGCTGCCTTCCACCAGCCACCTCCCGGGCCTTCTGCTCACCAGGGGTGGGCCATCCACCTGTTCAGGGGCCTGGGGATTTGTTCATTCAGGACTTGGCATCTCTTCAAGCCATCCTTGCTTTGCTGCTCAGCCAGGAGTATCGTTCAGGCATCATGGATGGTGCCTCCGTCCAGTTCTGGAGTGACGGCCCAGGGAGGGAGGAAAATAGCTTAGACCGAGTGGCACCAAATCCAGACGGGAAATATTTATTTTGGGTCGTTCCATTTTCCTCTCCTGGATTTCCTTCCATGTCGGGATTTGCTAATGTGCTCTTGGGGTTATTAGAATGGAGCGTCTGTTTAGAAAGAGAATCCCCCCCACCCCACCCCCCAACCCCGTCTCTTCTTAGCTCTGCAGTGATGGGGTCGGGTGGGGATGTCTCTGATTGATTTTACTTTTTCTGCTACACTCTTCTCTCTGATGTACCAGTAAGTCTGAGGCCCGGGGAGCAGGTCTGGAGTAAGCTGTGGTAGGATCTGGAGGTGAGACCCACGCATGCTACAGTAGCTTGGAGCACATGGTTTTAGATTGAGAGCATTGTTTTGGTTGGATTCACGAGTGTGTTGGGTCTTGATTGGCCACCACCCGCGGGGTCCTCGGACGCTTGCGATTGTTACCTGAACTTCGGCCTGCTAGAAGATGGAGCCAGGTGATCTCAGGAGAGTTTTCATGTTTGCAGTGTTTGGTACTGTTCCAGGTGACTCCTTTCTAGGCTAACGTAGTTTGGTTATATAAATTTTATGACTAAAATCCCCAAACTGGGGTGTTGCTTTATTGGTGTCTGGCCATCTGTATTTCTCGTCTCTTTTTTCCTATAATTCCTTCTTTCCCTCTAACGTCCTTGTGAGCTTGTCATAGCTCAGCACTGGAAGGATCTGGCACCTGGAAGGATCTGGGCGGCAATAGTAATTGTTTCAGTTTCTTTTCTGGTGTTTTGATACTCTTTTACCGTCAACATACTCTGACCAAAAGCACCTTAGGAAAGAAGAGGACTCATTTAGCTCACACTTCCAGGTCTATAGTCCATCGCTGAGGGAAGTCGAGGCAGGAACTTAAGGCAGATCTGCTTGTTACTCCACTCACTCCCCGTGACTAAGGAACTCATCTCACAGCCAAGGCATACAGCGGGAACCATGGGGGGTGCCGCCTGCTGGCCAACTCACTAAGACTTCTGCTCAGATGGCTTCCTTATGCAGCCCAGGGAATGGCACCTTCCACAGTGGGCTGCGTTCTCCTACATCAGTTGGCAATCAAGACAGTCCCTGAACAGACATGCCCACAGACCAACCCGATAAAGATGGTTACTCGTTTGAGACGTTCAGGTGATTCTAGGCCGTGACAAGTTGACAGTTAATGCTAGGACAGTAAGTGGCGGTAGCCATGCCGTGGCCTGGCACCGCATCAGCACCAGGAATTTAGCTGTAGAGGTAGGGATCTAGCCCAGTGGCAGTGCACTCGGCTAGCATGCCGAGGCTTAGGTTCAAGTCCTCCGTACCAAGAAGACGGAAAGTGCCTCCCAAACCAGAAAAGCACCCCTTCTCACACACACACGCACACGCTCACACGCTCGCACACGCACACACATGCTCTGAGGCACAGCTCCGTGAATGTACTCAAAGCCACCGAAGTGTGTACCTTACATAGGTGACGTGTATGGTGCGTGAATCATCGCTCAATAAAACCGCGGTGTCTCCACCTCAAGACATCAGGGGCGGTCAGGAAATGAGCAAATGTGCAAGGCCGAAAATTCTGCGTGGCTGAGATTTTAGCCTGTGGGTACTAAGAGAGTTGGGTTTTTAAAGGAAGGCCTGTGAACTTTCCTGAGACATGCTTCATCCTCTGGAGTCTTCCTGAAGAGGGTGCTGACCACCACAGCTGCACTTTGCCTCTTTCGGAGCTGGTGCTGCAATGCTGCTGATGGCGTGTGAGCTGCGGCGGCTGCACTGTGGGTTGCCATGGCGACGACCCGCATTTGAGGTTCCTGTTCATCGTGACATCTCCT
Organism: Cricetomys ansorgei; assembly: GCA_026225945.1. Lineage (NCBI taxonomy): Eukaryota > Metazoa > Chordata > Mammalia > Rodentia > Nesomyidae > Cricetomys > Cricetomys ansorgei. The sequence continues at coordinate 700,284 of JAMJFZ010002869.1, forward strand.
CTGTAACACGGAGGCGTGTTCACCCTCTTCTTCTTCCTCCTGTGGGGGGAATCCAGATCAGATCAGCTGGTGCTGATTTGCAGGAATTGTGTGTAAAAACAGACCGCGGGGGTTGCTGAGAAGAGGGATCGCATGCCACAGCTTAGGTGCCCTTGTTGGGCCTTGGGGTCTTTGACTCCACCTGACTAGACAGCCACGTCTGGCAGACAAGTCCACTATGGGATAAGGAAGACCCGTCATGGCTTTTAAACTCTGAAACATTCTTCTTATAAGCGTTCAATGGAAAGAATTGGACATTTCTATTTCTTGCTTTGCTACACTTTCAAATCTTTAATTTTTACTGCACACAGTCCTCCGTGTGTGTCATGTGCTCACATGTCACTCAAGGGCTGTGACATTTGTGGGGAGGTCAGAGGACAACTTTCGGGTGGTAGTTCTTCCTTCCACCGGGTATCTTCTGGGGAGTCAAACTCAGGCCGTCTGGCTTGACATCCAGCGCCTATCCCGATGAGCCCTCTTGCTTTCTCATCTCAAAGTCAACTGAAGGTGGTCGGGGAGATAGCGTAGTTGATAAAGTGCGTGTCACGTAAGAGCGGGGACCTGAATTGGATATCTGGGACCCACATCTAAAGTCAGGCTCAACTGTACATGCCTCCGATTCCAGTGTTGGGGAGATGAAGATGGAGATGGAGGGATCCTCAGGACTTTCTGGAAAGTCGGTCTAGCTGACAGGTGAGCACTAGGTTCAGGGAGAGAGACTCTGCCTCAAAAAATAAGGCAGAGGACTGAAGAAGACATCTGACATTTGATCTCTGGTCCTCCATGTGTGTGCAAATACATGTCAGTACATACAAGAACACAAAACACGGGTGCAGTGAGGAGGAGGTGGAGGGTGTAGCTCAGTTGGTAGAGTGCTCGCCCGCCATCTATGAATCCCTGGGTTCAACCCTCGCGTGACGTAAAACAGGTGCTGTACTCTTGGCATCCTGACACTTAGGAGGTGGGGACACGAGGGTCGGAAGTTCGAGGATATTCTTGGCTACATACCAAATTTGAGACCAGCTACGTGAGACCTTTAAGAAAGTAATTAGGAGTTTACGTGTGTGGATATGGATAGAGAATGTGGCCGTGGTGCTTGTCTCGGTGTGTCCCCTCTGAGGGTCGGCTCAAAGGCCTCTGTAGACTTTGCTGTTGCTCATAAGTTTATAGAAAATCAGGGGCAGCCCTAAGCTGTTCCTGTTCTATCCTGACAGCATCGGGGTGGGCGGAGGGCTCCGTAGTCCTTCTCCTGCTGTCTCAGGTCTGTCCCCAGAAAGGCTGGGGCACAGAGTGATGACACCATCAGCTTAATAGTTGTGTTTTGTGTCCCCCAGAGCCTGCTCATATCCTGTTCAGCAGGGCAACACTTCCCAGCAGGCAGCAAGGATTCCAGATGCCAGGCCTTAAGGGCCGTAGAAAGTCGGGGTGCGACCCCTGCTTCCCGGCCTGCATGCTCTGAGGGGCTTGATGCGGGGCATAGCTATTATGCTGACTGACTATGCTGACTATTATGCTCCCTGTAATGGAAGTAGAGGGGCTTGAGATGGCAATGCGGCTAGTGGCTAGTTGGTCTGAAGGGGGAAGCATGGAGCCCATCCCTTCCAGATGGCTCCGAAACCAAGGCCTTGGCATGCTAATACAAGGACTGAGCAGTTTGCTATGTAGTTGCAGAGGAGTAGAAGTGGCTGAGGCCCCACCTGTGTGGTGACACTGTGGAGGAAGCTCCCTGAGGCCTGGGGCGGCTGGGTGCCAGCTAGAGTGGACTTTGGGCTGGTGATGGCTGGTGATGCTGTGAGCTTGGGACCGGGGTCCGGGGCAGCTGTCTCTGCGCCTGTGCTGACTGCCCCGTTTATGTTCTTCAGAACCGACCAGACACCTGCTCAAGCAACTGAATGAGAAAGGTGAGCCTGTGAGAAAGGCAGGCCTGTTTCCCTAAGTGGGGTGGAAGAGTGGAAGCTGGCAGTGACCTGGTTGGGGATTGTGGAGAGCAAGCTAGAGGGAGCTTGGCTTCTGCTCTTTGCCCACGCCGTCTGCAGAGAGCCGGTGCCTTTCCTGTGTGGAGTAGGACCCAGCAGCTTGTACAGACCTGCACTACTCTGTGCTGAGCTCCTGACCCATCAGTCATTCCTTTGAAAGCTAGTACTAGGTGAGGGATTCAAGAGAGTAGGAGCCCCCGGGAGCTCTGGTCTCTCTAAAGATGTTCTTTCTCCTGTTTATTGGTCTTTTTCTCCTTCCCTGCCTCTCCTACCATGTGCTTGGACCCGGCGGCGGTGTCAGCAGCCAGAGCGGCAGGAATGAAGGTGAGTGTAGGGTCTCGGGGCCAGGGAGGAGGGGCTGGCAGGAGGGAGTATGGGTGGCACTGCCCAGATCAGTCCCTGGGGACCCTTTCATGTTCTCTTCCTACGGCAGCACCCTGCGGCATCCTGCTTGGCTTACGTCCTTTCATTCCCCCCTTGGGGTAATGAGGCTCCTTTGGGAGACTTTATTCCCAACCAGATCTCAGCCCGCTCCAGAGGAGGCCGGGGTTGGGTATCTAAGAGTAGATTTCTATATGAAGACGTTTCTAGCCATCTAAAGGAGGGGGGTTGCCCACAAGGCGGGTCACGAGGGGCTCCTTGTCCTCTGAACAGCATGCAGGCAGTGCTGGAGCCCTTCTGGACTTTGAGCAGCCACCCCATGCGCGGGACCGGCAGCCAGAGGCTGAGGGGGCTGCCGGGGAGCTCGAGGAAGAAGAAGAAGAGATAGTGGAGGAGGAAGAACAGCAGCAGCAGACCTTCCCGGTCTCTCTGGAAGACCTGGCAGGGCATGAAGGCAGCGAGAAGGCGCCTGGGCCAGAGCTCCCGGGCTCAGAGGAGGAAGAGGAGGAGGAGGAGGAGGAGAGTCTAGCAGTGGCGGAGCAGGTAGCTGACTTTGCCAGCTCCCTGCTGGCCGCCCTCCACTGCTGGCACTATCGAGCCAACGCTTTACTTTTCTCCCGGGGTGCTATGGTGAGGTGTCTCTTTGATCTCCCTTCTTCCTTGCATGTTGCCTGGCCTGTGCATGTCCTTCTGAGAGTCCCTTCCTATGCCCTTCCCACCCCGCCCTACCCCATTCCTTCCCCTCCTGCTGTTAACGCTTCTTAACTCACCTTCACGCCCTGGTGAGCCCCTGGCATGCACAGTTCTAGCCCTGGGTACCCCCTGGTATATCACCCACTGAGCAGGACTAACAGGGTGTGGGGGGAAGGGGGAAGCCAGAATCCATTAAATGGGAAAGTTAACTCACTGGGTCTGGAAGGAAAGATGGGTTGGGCCTTTCTAAAACTGCATTTCTGTGGCCCCAGGCCTGGCAGTCTGGGTTGTTTAGGATGGCTTGAGTAGGGCTGGCTCTCAGGTACGACCTGCGCCTCCTCAGGGTGTGGGAGGCACTGTCCGTGTTGAAATGGAATGAAGAAGGTACCAGTTCTCAATGTCATCTGACTTCTGCTTGCTGCAGGGGAAGAGACACAGGGAGTCTGAAGGCTCTAAGAGCTGCAGAAGGCCCGGCAGCCAGTCTCCAACCAGCGTGGAGAAACGCATGAGCTTTGATTCTGTTTCTTCCCTGCCAGAGGTGAGCAGCCAGCAGGTGAGAGGGAGCTAGTACCTGGTCCCTGGGGTCCAGATCTCCAGGTCTACAGGCAGGCTTTTCGGGCACATGGAACAGAGACTCCCTACCCCCTGGTAGGGAGAGGCCTGCTTGGCTTAGGGGTGTGTGCTTTGGCGAACGGCCAACCTGTTTCTATGAATTTAATAGAGGTGACTTTCACTGGGCCCCCTCAGTCAGGCTGCCTGTACAGGACGTGCCTGTACAACCTGAACGGCATGCCGGATGCCTAAGTCATGCATGTGGCCACCTGGGCAAAGGGATAAGAGTGTGCAGGGTACCTCCTGCTTTTTCCTTCTGTTCTCCACATCTGCTCCAGAAGGAAAAGAGGCTTGGAGAAGCTGATTGACAGGATGCATACCAGGCAGCATCAGAGGGGAGCACTGGACCAGAGTTAGAGAAAAGTCAAGAGGTAGACTCCAGGTTGACCCTCAGCCAGGACAGGGCTGAGAGCCTAGATGACACTAGTTAGAAATGTAGCTGTGCACTTCGGCTGCTGTAAGATACTTACAGACACCTTAGACCAAGTGCTTATGAACAACGGGAATGTGCTGTTCGTAGCAGTGAGACTGCCAAGTCCAAGATCAAGGCCCCACCAGCCGGTCCACACTATCCGACAGACTCTGCCTCAGTCACATTCCCGCTGTGTCCTCACAGCAAGGGGGTGGGTTTTTTGTGGGTGCAGAGTTCCCGAGGGAGTGAGTAGTGCGGAGTCACTAACCTGAGAAACAGACCCTGGGGAACGCCTCCATGGTGCAAAGCCATGGTGCGAGTTCATTTATTGTGAAGGGAAATGGGTTTTTAATGAGAAAGCAGGGCGATGCAGAAGGGGAGGTCCAATAGCATTGGTCTATGCTTACCAGGCACTTCGGTCAGACTGTCTAAAGCTTGCTAATCAGAGAGGGATGGGTAAAGGTCAGTGAAGGCCCTTAGCCAACATTGGTTAACAAGGATTGGATTCCATAAGACAGAGGAAGTGGATACTGTTCTAGTGGGCTTTTCAGCTGGTGTTCCAGGATAGCGCAGGTGCTGAAGCCCGCCTCTCTCTCCTGCCATCATGATCCAGTAGGTACCAACCCAATGGGAGCAAGGAAGCTTCCTCTAGCCTCTTTTATCAGTCATGCGTAATGAGCCCTTCCGATGTAGTCACTTCCTAAGGAGCCTATTCGTTCATGCTGTCACAATGGGACGTCACGTTCTAACATGGATCTTCTGGGATACTATTAATGATTCAGCCCATGACAATTGCACTGTCTAGGAATGATGATAGAATATGGTGGGTCCTACTAAATTTTCTAGTAACCATGTTCAGAAATAAAAAGAAGTCGGGCATGATGGCACACGCCTATGGATCTCAGTACCCAAGAAACAGAAGCAAGAGGGCTTGACGTTTTAAGGTCAGCCTCGGATACATTGCAAGTTTGAGGTCATTGTGAGCTCTACAAAAACTTGTCTCAAAAGAAAAGGGGGGGGAGGAAAGTGAAATTAATTTTAATATCTTATTTTATGTAACCTAACAGAGCCAAAGTAAAATCACAGACACATCCTATGCTTTATACAAAGCCTTCACAATCTGGATGTATCTTACCCTCCCGTCAGGTCTTGATCTGGGCTGGCTTCGTCTCAGACGCTCAGCCAGAATGGCTGGTGGCTACTGTGGTGGGCAGCACAGGTCTAGGCCATGGGTACAACTCTGTAGAGTCAGTCATGTCTGATGCTCCCAGATTTTGTGTCTGCACTCATCTTCTCCCTGGAAGACTGCTCTAGGAAGCTGCCTGTGCCAGCTAGCCTACAGTTCAGATGACCAGGTGGTCAGGAGGGAGTTCTCCTGTTTGCTTTCTCCTTGCCCATCTGTTGGCCATATGCAGTGAGGCTGGGCCCCCAGGTGCTAAGGCAGGTTGACTGGCAGGAGCCACAGATCCTTGCACTCCTCCCTCCCTCCCTCCCTTCCTTCCTTTATTTCCTTTTTCAATTCAGAGAAAAGGGGTGGGGTTACAAGTATAAATGGTGCAAGATGTAGGTACATAGGGGTCAGTGAACAACTTGGGAGTCAATTTTCTCTTTCCACTGTGGGATCTGGGGACTTAGCTCACTGCCAAGTGATCTAGCACACAGGTGAATTGTCCTCCGGTCCCCTGGCCTCATGGAATCTTTGGTCCCTTTTGGAAGTTGGGATATCCTTTCATAATTGCTCACACGTGGGTTTGAGTCCTAGACCCCAAGCTGTCTTGCCATTAGGTAGTGGGATCCCATTATTTTGGCTATGTGGGACCCCTGGGAAGCTGGGTTAGTGTCTGGCTATGCTGTATGTTACCACATTGTGCCTGTAGTTCCCAAGCAGGCTGCCACTGAGAGATGCTTCCCTTCCCCATTTCTAGTGCTTTTCTTGGGTGTAAGGACTTGGGCCTACCATCCAGCTGCAGGAAAACTAAAGGAATAAATGGACCTATTGCCCTGCTTTTGAGTCATGTTCATTCTGATTGTCTTTGCCCTAACTGCAGAGCCTCTCGCTGGCCTGAGAGCAGCCTGTGCCATCTTGTCCCCTCAAGCTCCATGGAGGAGCTGCACACACACCCCTAATATGCTCTGTTGTGTCCCAGGTTGAGACAGATCCCGAGCCTGGGGCTGAGCAGCAGGCGTTCACGGCCTTGGAAGTTCCCAGCACTGAGGAGATGCCTTCAGACCCAGAATCTCCAGAAGTCCTGGAAGCACAGCTTCGTACCCCCACGGGGCTGCTGGGGGTGGACAACCCAGTTGCCGTGGAGGACTTTGTGGAGGCTGAAGGCACTGAGGACCTTAAGGCCCTGAGTAGTGAGGAGGAGGAAGAGGAAGAAATGAGAGCCGCCCAGGAGTCCGAGAGCCTCCTGCCACCCTCTGTGCTGGACCAGGCCAGTGTCATCGCTGAGCGCTTTGCCAGCAGCTTCTCTCGGCGGAGCAGCCTGGCAATGGAGGATGGCAAGTCCAGTGGCCTTGGGACACCACGGCTTATCAGCCGGAGCAGCAGTGTGCTTAGCCTGGAAGGCAGTGAGAAAGGCCTGGCCCGATGGGGCAGCACCGGGGACTCCCTCAGCAACCCACCCACCCCAGAAGTGGTCATCGGGGCAGACGTGGCCACAGACAATGACCCCTCTGTCAATGGGACAGAATCTCCAAATACAGCCTCAGGCTGCCCCGTGGAACCGGACAGATCTTCCTGCAAGAAAAAGGAATCAGCGCTGTCTACCCGAGACCGGCAGTTGCTAGACAAAATTAAGAGCTACTATGAAAATGCTGAGCACCACGATGCGGGCTTCAGCATCCGGCGGCGGGAGAGCCTCTCCTACATCCCTAAAGGACTGGTGCGTAGCTCCGTGTCCAGGTTCAACAGCCTTCCCAAGCCTGATGCAGAGCCAGCAGCTCCAGCTGGGGGCAAGAGGCTGGGGAGTTCTCGGCCAGCCTCATGGGCCTTGTTTGACCTCCCAGGACCTAGCCAGTCAGGCACAGGGGACCTAGCTCCTGTCACAGATGCTGAGTTCCGCCCGTCTTCAGAAATCGTGAAGATATGGGAGAGAATGGAGTCTTCGGAGAGAAGTCCACGGACAGGGGCCGTCCAGAGCCAGGCCAATGGCTTCGAGCTCCAAGAGCCGCTGTTCATCTTGGAGGAGCATGAGCTGGGGGCCATCACTGAGGAGTCTGCCGTCGCCTCTCCAGAAAGTTCCTCCCCGACAGAGCAGCCCAGCCCGGCCCACCTGGCCCGGGAGCTGAAAGAGCTGGTGAAAGAGCTGAGTAGCGGTGTCCAGGGGGAGCTGGTCACCCCACTGCACCCCCGTATCGTGCAGCTCTCCCATGTGATGGATAGCCATATGAGTGAGCGTGTCAAGAACAAGGTCTACCAGCTGGCCCGCCAGTACAGCCTCCGAATCAAGAACATCAAGGCAGCCAGGCCACCTCTGCAGTGGGAGGAAGCAGCTCCAGACAGGGATGAGCAGATCGCCACCATGTCTGGCCTGCCGGAGGAAGCCGGAGAACCGTCGGGGGGCAAAGGTATGATGGGGATAGGAGGTTTAGAGGTAGAAAAACCAATTTGAATCCAGTGCTTTTGGAGGGAAATAACCTCTAAAGAGGCCAGTCCGTGAGGAGGCTGGACCCCAGGCACCACATGGTATACATTGAGCCTTGGCAACCTGTTTTGCACTTCGAGGCTTATCCTGCACTCTTGATTGAAGCCTCAGCCTGTCCTCCCCCTCCCCCTCCCCCACTCTTCCAGCTGAGCAGACGGAGCTTGGAAAAATGGCCAGGGGCTCATTCTTTACCAAGAACAGAGGGTAAATTGGGATTTCTTTCCCAGCATACTCCAGTCCTTACATGTAACTGAAGATGGTCCCCATCTCCCCCTTCCTTATTCTGTCTTCCTTCACAGTGGTTCATGTAGCTTGCTCTCTCTCTTCCCAGCCAGGAGGAAGCCTGTGCTAACCCTCCTTAGCTATGAGCAGCTGATGGCTCAGGAGCATGGCACCTCCAAGTCTTCCTCTGTTTCGGAGACCTCTCCACGCCGTTTCTCCTTCAGCCCTTCTGCTATCAGCCCACGAACCACCTCGCCTGGGTCTCGGCCCTCCAATCGGAGTCCCCTCAGCCCCTTTGACACTGAGACCTTCAACTGGCCTGATGTCCGAGAGCTCTGCTCCAAGTATACCTCCCACGACAAGGCTGCCCAGGCCGAGAGCAGCAGGCCCCGTAGCCTGCTAGTCAACCGGAGCCGCTCCTTGCCTGAGAACATAGTAGAGCCTCCGATGTCTGGCAAGGTGGGCCGCTGCTGCAGCCTGAACACCAAGAGGGGCCAGGGAGGTGGGGATGCCTCCCAGCTTCTACCTCCTGAATCTCTACCCCAAAGCAAACTGAATCGAGGCGAAGGCCTATACATCACTGCAGATCTTACCCTGGAGAACAACCGGCGAGTGATTGTCATGGAGAAGGGGCCCCACCCCAGCTCCACTGTGAGGCTGGAGGAGGCCAGTGGGAAGGAACCAAGTTCTCCAGTGGCTTTGAAGGGGCAGGGCCAAGGTTGCCAGGAGCATGCAGAGTACCAGCCCAAGGAAGAAGGTCCCAGGGACCCAGCAGACACAAACAAGCAGGGTAGAGTGAGGAACCTGAGGGAGAAATTTCAGGCCTTGAACTCTGTGGGTTGACTGATTCCCTGAGGCAGAGAGCCACCTTGAAGTGGAGAGGACCTGGCATGCTTCCCCCAGGCCTGGCTCACAAAGGCTGACCCTCCATTCTTTGGGAAGAGTTCTTTGGGGGAACATGTGTGAACTCACCTGCTACCTAGGCTGGCACGTGCCCTCCTCCCAGGGAGGGCCTATGATGGCTTTCCTTAGGCCCAGAGAGCCACTTACCTTGTAAATACTTCTCTGTTAAGAAGCTAGATACTTTATTTAAGCTTACTCTCTCCGGGGAGAGCAAGCACTGCTCTGGCTTCCCTCTCTAGCTGGTCCCTGCCTGGCTGAGAGGACCTGAGGGAGACCTAGGAAGCAGCCTGGGTAGGCTTTGCTCTGTAACTGCCTCGTGACCCAGGCAGGAATGAGGCCAATAATTTATTGCTTTCCATCCTGTGGTGTGTGTGTGTGTGTGTGTGTGTGTGTGTGTGATGGGGGCGGGGGGGGAGAGAGAGAGTGTTGTGTCCTGTAAAGAATGTAACGGACTTAGTTCAGGTACTCTTGAAGGTTGTGTTGCTAGCCCTGTGGTTGTCGCTAATGTACACACATTTCATTATTTGCCAATGATGCAATAACCACTGCTGACCAACCAACCTGTGTGCGGCCTCCTCACTGGGGACCCCTCTGGGGAGGATTATTTATGGATCAGGGACTTGGGAAGCACAGGAAACATCAGGGTGCTCACAGGCCACGTGGGGTCCAGTAGGGTGGGAACTTGTTCTCTGCCACATATGCTGTGTGCACTGCTCTGACCGCCCATGGCCTAGTGTCTGTCTGCAATGGGATGTGAGCCTTTAGCTCTTCTCCCAAAGGTGTGCTAAAGCTGGAGCTGCCAGGAGCGAGAAGAACACTTCAGGTAAGCAGAGTTTCTAGTGTCCGGTGCCTCTTACTTACCTGCCCCTCTCTAGTTCCCAGGAGTGGTGGCAGTTCTAAGGCTGAGGCTTAGAAACGCCCTAAAACGATCTGCAGTATTGTGGGGGTGCAAGTGCATCTTGTAAGGATGGGTCCCACTTTCACAGCATCCACAGAAGTGTCTGGTTGCAAAGGGCCGGGGTATCCCATTTCTGAGTGGGCTCTTTTGTCCTTTCTCCCACAGAAGACCAGCCTTGCTTTGGTTGGTTCTGTTGGAGTCAGAAAGGAGGGGACTGTAGGACCTTGGTAATAGGGAGGTCAGTCTCTCAAGTGTGCCTGCGAGTCTGCAGGATTAAGACGGGGATCTTCTAACCTAGGAGGATGGATTGAGTCTGAACACCCGGGTACCGGGTGAGTGGTGATCTCCTGGGCAGGAGCAGAGCAGGACTGCTCTGTCCATGTCTTATCAGTTGCTCTGAGCCTTATGTGGCCACTCTCACAGTTACCGAGAAGACAGCTACTGGTTTTAAGCAGGCCAATCTCAGGATATGACACCTGGTAGCAGCCGTAAAAGCACTGGATAGGTGACTCAAAGTCTTGTCCCAGCCTTGCTGCCAGCTAGCTGGGTCACCCAACTCGGCCCCTTTCCTCATCTACAGATTGAAGGCTAGATGAGTCATGGTTTCTCAGACTCAATGATGACACCCAGAGGTGGAGCCTGCGCAGTTGCAGTCAAAGTCTTTCAGATGATCCTCACCACTGTATCTAGCTGTGCCTGGGAACCTTGAACAGGGGTAGTTTCTTGCCTTGTTACCTATTAGAATTATCCGAGGAGCTTTGAAACCTAGTGGTCATGTGTGTGATCAAACAAAACTGTCCCCAGAAAATGGATCCCAGGACAGATTGGGTACCTGGCTCTTGAACCCTGTGATTACTTAGAAACAACATTGTCCTAGAGTTTTGATTGAATTCATGAATGAGCAAGCTTGCTTGGGGTCTCAGATGGAGTATAGGGCCTGGAGACCAGCCGAGTCATCCCATAATACTCTCAGGAACATACCAAAGTCTAGCTGTCCTTCTGTTTCCATGGTGCCTGCCTTCTGAAGTCCAGTTCAAAGAGGCAAGTCAAATAAGAAACTGAAACAAACACGGAGTATTATTGATTTATTAGAAAAACTAGTAAATGGGATTCCTCTGGTTGGTGGAAGCACATTTGAGCAGGTGGAGGACACGGCCCAGCCAGCCCCAGGACCAGCTCCAGATGGCGTGATCTGTGCCCAACAGGATTGCATTCCTCTACAGACACCTCTTCTTGTGTCCTCCTGAGCTTGCTTGTCCAGGGGACCAATGTGGCCTGCTGGCCTCTTCCTCCTGAGTCTCTGCTTCTCGCTGAGGGAAGGAGGAGATCCAGGACCAGCCTAGGGGACCTGATGCCCTCCAGTAGGCAGGAAGAAGTTGGGGGTAGGGAGCCTACACAGACTTCTGTTAGTACCAGTGGAGGTGGGGTGGGGAGGGTACCAGGACTCTCTGTTCCTCCTCAGCCTGTCTGCTGAGGCCCAGGACAAAGGCAACAGGGAGAGGGTAGAACTGCCTGACTGTGCCCACCGACCTTCCTTTGGCTGCCTTGGGGAGGAATCCTGTTATGCTGGTGTGGACTGGAGCTGTGTTAACCCAGTTTGGGGATACTGTCGAGGAAGACTGCAAAGTAGAAAATACCAGGAGAAAAATCAGCCTTGCTAGGGCCCCCCCAGAAAGCCTAGCCCTGGAGAGCACAGTTTCCCTACAGTCGGCCACCGTCAGTCAGTCCGGTAGGTAGGTTGAGTGCCGTGGGGTGACGTGGGTAAGGAGGGTGGGGAGCTGGCTGTGGTGGAAGGTCACGTGCCGCTTACTACCCTTATATAATCCTTTAGGGTGAAATTCTAGCTCTTCCATTGGAGCCTTTCTCTTGGCTCTGTGGAGTTACTGGAGATTTCTCACTTCAGGTGCTACTTGGGTACATGTAGAGGGGAAATGTAGACCCTCGTCCCTTGGTCCCCCAAAGACTAGACCAGGGAAACCGCTTGAGGGAGCTGCTTGCCACCTAACACCTTCAGCAAGGAACCCACTTCCTGTCCCAGAGATGGATGTGTCTTCCAGGGTACCAGGGCCATTTCTATTGCCAGGTGAGTGCAGACGCCTCCCTGTCTGCCGCTTTGGTTTCTCCGGCTATAAAAGAGGCTGGTGAATGGTGCCGACTCTTCCTTGCAGGAGAGGACTACACGGTTCTATACACTGAGGCCACGCTGAGGCTGAGAAGACTGGCTGCCGACAGATTGGGCTCCACTGGCTAAGGTCTGCCTTCAGCGGTTGCTGTCTACTGGAGCTGTGTTCATACGTCATGTTGTGTTGCGGGGGGTGGGGAGGGGTCACAGGGTACAACTGATCTCTGAGCTATACCTGCCTGGTCAACAATGAGGGATTCTGGGAAGGCCTAGTAACTGGATGCCTACCATTGAGGGAAGGCAGTAATAACTGGCTGTGAGTCCTGGGGACACTGATGGTCTCCTAGGTGAAAAGGCCTGTTGCCTTCAATTCGACCGTCATTTGGACCTAACTCCAGCTGCCATGTTGGGCTAGAGCTGTGTTGCTATGTTGCGTAGCAGAGGAAGTGTGCAGGACCAGTGGTCCTGTTCTTCCGTATAGGCACGGGAAAGCATGCCCTAGGGACAGGCTGCAGAGCCCCTTTGGATGCTTGGAAAGGGGTGGTAGATGTTTGCTGATCTCTGTGTCATGTGACCCCCTGAATCTAAGACTAGGCTTGCAGAGGACAATCAGGAGGGGTCATACCTTCATGTCTGTGGCCCCAACATTTCATTCCTGTGTTCCAGGGGTAATTGTCACATGCCTGTCTTTGCCACCCATAGGTAAGAAACAGAGCTCTGTGTCCAGCCACTGGCCTGAATGGTACCAGCTGCGAGGAGGGGAGGACCAGAGTGGGCATTTAGCTTTGAGATACTTTACTGCAGGACCTGGGTATTCAGCTTGTATCTGGCACCAGCCCTGGCCACATATTGGCCACATATTGCTGGTTTGGCTGCCACTGGGAGTTGGAGAAAGCCGCAGTGTAGAGGCAGAGCCTTAAGCAGTGTTGGGACCTGTCTGTCCCTCCTGTGGCGGAGACTTGAGCCCTAAGCTCTAACCGGGGTTTCCTAAGGACTGGCGGGAAGGCTTCTGGTCCTAACACTCCTGATGCTAGGAGGAGCAAAGGGAGGAACGGCAGGAGGCTCGTCACTCAGTCACCAAAACACTTACCGAGAAGGAAGGAAGGGACATACTAGCCCTGAGGAAAGAGTCCATTTCTGAGGGAGCCCAGCAGGGAGGAAGCTGGCAGTACTCAAAGCTTGGCATCCCTTTGTGTCCCCTTGGCACCCCACCACCCCTTGCCCAGAGCTAGGGCTCTGAAGGCCCCTGAGCGAACAAGGCAGCCATTGCCAATAACCCTTTTCCTTTCCCTGGTTGACTGGTCAGTGACCCCAAAGGGGAGTTGCTGTAGTAGTGGGCAGTGCTGAAGGAAACCCATCAGGCTTCCCAGCTTGTTTGGGGGCAGGAAGAGGAGAAAATATACCTTACAGAACCATTTCCAGCCTCAAAGGAGCCGGACCTCCTGTCCCTGGAGCCCAGCCTGCGGCATGGGGTGCTGGGCGGAGGGTTGTTTGTTGGCAGGCATTGGGAAGGCCGGGGAGGCCAGGCAGGCAAGGCAGCTATTGCAGTGCAGTGTGGGGCTCTGGGGCTGGCCCGCCCACTTGAACAGGCAGGCTGCAGGCAGTGGGTAGCAGGCAGGAGGAGGACTGGCCGCTGTGGAGGTCGAGGCCACGGGCTCCTGGTCCTTAAGTGTCCCGATACACACCACAGTGCTGCCTGGCCGGCCCCAACCACAAGGGCCTCCAGCTGCTACTTCTTTTTGGGGAAGAAGCTAAACCTCTTCTCCTTCTCCTTCTTGCCGAGGTTGGCCTCGGGACCAGACAGGGAAGGCAGGGGCAGGCTCTGCGCCTTGATGCGGATGCTCTGGGACTCGTTGATGGCGGTGCTCATGCCTTGTAGCCACAGCAGCATCTCCTCCTGTGGGGTGGGAGCATCAGGGAGTCTAGGGGGATGCAGCCCTCCTCGGGCCATTTGAGGATGGGTATGCTTCCGTGACTGCCTTGAGGGAGCCCTGAGGTCACATGTCAGGTCTCCACCCACCCTGCTGTTAGCCCCATCTGAGTTAGGCCACTGGCACTCACCTCATCCTTGCCGTGGAAGAGCCACTCACTGCCATTGCTTAACCTAGGGAGACAACGGGCTGTGTCACGGTACCATCTCTGGAGGTCTTCCCCTGGGCAGAGAGCTAGCTACCATCCTAACAGCTTGATATCCGTGCTCCTCTAGGGCATCAGACCACCCAAGAAAGATAAGTCTCTGAGACCATGAATCTTAATTTAGAAACACCGAAGGAGAAACGGGCAGCGGTGGTGCCTGCCTTTAATCCCAGCACTCAGGAGGCAGAGGCAGGAGGATCTCCGTGAGTTCGAGGCCAGCCTGGAGCTGGTCTACAGTAGGTCTCTACCTGGCCATCAATGCCCCATCAAGCCATCAGCATAGAGAGCTCAGGCATGCTCACCTCAGCTTCAGTACATGTTTCTTCTTCTTATAGTTGGCAGCAATCTCACAGATGGCGTGCCTCAGAGCCAGGGGCTCCTCTCCATGGTAGGGCACCCCGAGGGCCAGGTTCTTAGCATCCTTGTAGAAGGTCAGCTGGCTGTTCCTGAGCACACAGTACAAGTTGTTCCAGGACCTGCAACAATGTGGACAGGCATGTCACCTGTGGTCCTGATGCAGCAGCTCACAACCAGCTCGTATAGCCGTGCTGCTTGGTGCACCATTTCTGCCTGGATAGATAGTAACAGATTGTATTGTTTAAAAAGGACGGGAGCTTAAAACCAACTGCATGTAATTTCACTACGAAAAGTTAACTATGGTTTACATATTGTATATCCTCCTGATTGTATTGTTTAAAAAGGACGGGAGCTTAAAACCAACTGCATGTAATTTCACTACGAAAAGTTAACTATGGTTTACATATTGTATATCCTCCTGGTCTTTGTTCTGTTCACATTTTTCTACTCACAGAGATAACTAAAATTGGATTATATTGTTACACCACCCCCACCCCCCCACCCCCGTCTCCTGGGAATTGAACCAGGGTCCTTAAGCCTCTATCATCGAGCTACATGCCCAGCCTTCTATATTCAATTTTATATTTGGCTTTTAAGCATAATACTATGCCATGAGTATGGATAACCTTAATACTATTTGAAAATAATGTCGCACAGCTCTATGGTATCCCTTCGTGTATATACACGCAGTCCTCTTATTGGTGGATCTTATAACAGTGGAAAACTTACCTACAATTTAATAGTAATGTGGTGAATATTCCTTTTTAATCCTGGGGAGCTACAATTGCTGAGAATGTTCCCTTATCACAGTGGGTGATTGCCTTCTGTTTTGGTGGTAGCAGGGATTGAACTCAAGACCACAGACACTCTAGGCAAGTGTTGTACTATTGAGCTACATGCCCATCCTCGGCTCTGAACTTTCCTATGCACAACTTTTTGCTAATAATTGTAGGGATTTTTTTTTTTTTAAAGATGTAAACATTTTTAGTTTTTGAGACAGGAATCTTACTCTGAAGTCCTGGCTGGCCTGAAACTCACTGTGTAGACCAGGCTTGCCCACAAAGATACGCTGCCTTTGCTTTAAAGGCAGTGTATGTTTGTATGTCAGAATGTGTATCTGTTCGTGAGTGCAGGTGCCCTTGAGGGCCAGAAGAGGGCATCAGATGCCCTGGAGTGGAGTTACAGGCGGTGGTGGTGTAGGTGCTAGGAAATGATCTTGAGTTCTCAACTGCCAGCCCTCTCTTCAGTGTCCCTCTCCTGGAGAGAGAACTCAGGGCCTTAAACATGCTACACAGATGCTCTACTTATGAATGCATCTCCAGCCACTGTTTATTTAGTTAGTTAAAATTTACAGTGCTGGGTATTGAACCCGGGGTCCTTCACATGCTAGGCAAGTGCTATGATTCTGATCTGATCTTGGGATATGTTTCTCGAAGTAGAATTTCAAACTACTTTTTTATTCTTTGCATATTTGATACGTTAGTGTGCCGAACTGAGCAAGGCTTTTTGTTTTATTTATGTATGCTATACACTCGGTATACTGCCCTAGTCCCTTTCCTGTTTTGTGTTTGTTTTTTGAGCTGAGGTCTCAAGTATGTAGCCTAGACTGCCCTTGAAGTTGATGTAAGAGGCATGTCTGACTCTGCCCTATCATTTAAGAAAAGAAAGAAACAAACAAAAAACCCTCAAACACGGGGTATCTGCGAGTGTAGGCCTGCCCCATGCTTGTGTTTGGGGAATGAGTAGCTCCTGAGCCAGTGGGCCTGTCTGAGCTCTTGTACTGATGACGGGAAGCATGTTGCTGCGATCTTATGGTAAGGAACACTGAGAAGCTCTAAGCTCCTGCTCCTTCTCGTCCTCATTCTGTCTGTCTTTTGAAGGCAGGTGGGAGCTCGGAGAGCACAGGGGAAGAAGTACCATCTGGCCAAATCGAGACCTTGATTCAGATGAAGTGATTGCAGAACCTTCTTTATGAAGGCCAGGTCTCTGGCTGAGCTCGAGGTCCTTCCTCCTGCAGTAAGGTAGTGGCTAAGAAGGGCTTTGGTGTTCAGTTCTGCCTTAACCCCTCTGAAGTGCTGTTTCCCCATCTGGAAATGCACATAGGAGATACCCAGGGAATGTTAGTTTCTCCCTGTGGACTTTGCATTTCAACAGTGATTCTCTTCAGGATGCTTCCCCAAATGGCTGTTCCTTTTTGAAATGGCTTTGTTGAGTCCCCTAGGACACAGAAGCTTCGGAGGTAACACTGGCTTCCACTTCCCAGTGCTGGCCCATTTCCTTTTCAGACCCTGTAATGCTGCTGAAAGGAAAAGGCCCCAGGAGACCCCAGGCAGGGAGGGTCAGAACACGACTGGCCCAGTGGCATGAAAAGATGCAGCCTTCGCATCAGCACTGGAAGGGACCTGCAAAAGGCATCTAGATCACCCATGTACCCTCATCACTTCCCATTTTACAGCAAGGAAAGTGAAGTGTAGATGGGTAACAGTGAGACTTGGCCAACACCATGATGTCAGCACCAAGACTTCCTGTTACTCACCCCTGTGATAAACAGCCAGTGCTCACCATGGGCCTGCTGTGTGCCAGGTGCAGCATGCATTCTGAAAAGTCCTTATTCCATTTTACAAATGGGGAACCCAACTTAAGGTACTGGGTGATCTTTGATGACGTCATAGTATTCTGAGTCAGAAACAAAATCTAGATAGGCTTTTCCTATCATGCCAGGTGACAATGCAGCGATCGCCAAAGGCCCAGGACCAGGCTCTGCAACGTGCACCTATGTCACCAAAGCTCTGCTGGAGTGACTCCCGGAGCTGCTCGGCCTCCCCAGTGGCCCTTCCCCAACACACCTGTTAGAGGCCTTCTTGTTGGGCCCCTCTAGGTCGTGCTTTCTGCCCAAGTAGCCCTCCATCTGCACAGTGTGCCCGAGGTCCCGCTGGGCCGGCAGCGTCGTGGGCTCATCACCCTCACTCAGGGGCGTGTCCAGGACCTTAAAGAGGGGCTCTGTGGCAGGCCTCTCATCCCCACTGGATTTCTCCTGCTCATCCTTATGTCCTGGCATGGGTGGTGGCTGCAGGTCCTGAGGCCATGGTCCTTTTTCTTCTGCCTGCTCGGGGGCACAAGAGGAGCGTGCCTTCATGAGGGTTCAGACCAGGGATCGCTTTTCTTTGGCTACTGGACCCATTCTGGCTTTTCTATAACCTGCGATGGGCATCTACTCATTTCCCTGGTCCCTGGACCATCTCCTCTGGCCTCACAGTGGGGTGGCCAGCCCCATCTCTATCTTAATGAGCAAGAGGGTTGTTAGAGGGAGATTGGGGGGGGGTGATTCACACATCCAGAGTGGGTTTCAGGGCTGTGGATAAGCTCTCTAAGGCCTGTTCCAGGCCCCCAACCCTGCTTCCTCCAGATATTTCCAACCTTGAGACGCTGTGGGGCTCTGCAAATACTTTGTCTGCAGAAAGGGCTACATTACAAGCCACCGGAATGGGGGTATTGAGTGGGTTCTCTTCTACCTCCAAATTGTAGCCAAAGCCCCGAGCGCCTTATACTTACACTGGGTCTTAGCCAGAAAGTTGAGAAGTGATCCCCTCACTTTAGAAAACAAAGAGCCCCTTCGGGCTCTAACAAGGCTTCTCCAGTCACCTGGTGGGAACCTGTTAAATGGGGCAGGGGTTCCTAGCCAGCACTGGTTGCTTGTCTTGTGGAAGTGCTGAGGTGTTTAACTCCTTGTGGGGTCCCTGCAGACCACACCATGTGAGGGGAGCAGCTCCTGACTAGGCATTAGGTGCCCATGAAAAGAGAAGGGGTCTCCTGTTCCCTGGCTGGACATCTCATACAGAGCCTCTATGACCTACCCTTGCATTTGAGGCAGCAGAATGTGGGTGGGGGCAGGCAAGGCAAGAACAACAGGAGGGTCTTCTAGGTGCTGATTGGGTACCAGAGGAATCAAGGCCATGGGCATGCAGCCCTGGAGGACCAGAGTCACCCAAGCAGTAAAGAGACTGCTCTGAAGTCTACTCTGTCCTGCCCAGCAACTGACTGGAGGCTCAGAAGAACACTAGGGAGGAGCAGGGAGGTGTTAGGGAAGGGTAGGCCATATTCTTTTCATTGGGAGCTTAGCCTGTCCCTGTCCTAAAGCAGAAGGTGGAGGGTGTGCCCACCACACTAGACATCAGACTGAAGTTTTAAGCTGAAACTTTCAACAGCTGCCGTGACGGCTCTGCCTGAGGTGGCATGACGGGATGCCAAGTACAGGAAGTTCAAAGGCAGTAATGAGAAGATAGGAAACTGCTCAATAAACAAACTCTTAAGCAGGACTCCCGGTAAGATTTCATTCAAAGAAAAGGAAACCTGGCTGGAAACATTTGGAAACCACTGACCAAACATTTCTATACATAATGAGAAAAACGATGCTCAGAGGTTAATGACTTTGGGGATGTCATATAGCTAATGGGCACACAGAGCAATTAGGAGAATGTACTCCAGAGCTGGGCAGGCCTGCGTTTTATCCCATTTCCTTTCCTGGTTAGAATCCCTTGAGGGCTGTGACCAGGTCACTGTTCTCTGTGTGCTGAAGAATTTATATCTCAGTGTGTCTGCCAGGGGCCGGCATTGGCGCCAAGGCTCTGAAAGCCCTGAAATGCCTATGCCATTACTTTCTAGTGAGGAAAAAGCAGGAGTGTTGGGGATGGGACCTCAGACCTCAGTTTGGAGTCCTGTGGCCCTGGGCAGATTACCTTCTGCCTTAGGTAGAAAGCTCTGGAGGCAATCATCAAAAAAGGAAGCCTCTTTTCATGGCTACCTCTCAGCTCCAGCCTCAAGCCTAGTGGGGGCTTTCTTATCCTCCAAAGGGGATTCTGTCTTGAGGACAAAGTGTGAGCCGCTCCTAGGGATGGGCCAGGAGAGGGCCTGATGTGTGGGAGAAGATGCCACAGCAGTGCAGCCGCCAGCCTGCTACAAGCTGGGCCCCTCTCCCAGCCTCTGCTCTCCTGCATTTGCTTCCTGTGCTTTTAATTCCACCCCTTCCTCATCCTTTGAGAAACTGGCCTTTGAAAATCAAGATGGATTCAGCTTCTTCCTGCTGTATCCTGGGCAGAGACTAACCCTGCCGGGGCTGGAGCCAAGGTGTTCTGAACATACTTGGCTGGGTCACGCGTTAGCTTTGAGACATGGGGGTTTCCAGTATATGCAAAGATGTTTTTCTCTCGTTGGAGTGGATTTCAATGCATCCTGCCTCCTACCCCCACAAGGGTCAAGACCTGAGAAGGAGGAGCCAAAATTGAGGGTGGGGGTGAAGGGCTTTGGAAGTCCTCAGTTCCCTCCTGGACTGGGGAGATATACAGACTGGGGATGCAGAAGAGGGTGGAGGCGCTCCTGGATTTTTCCTTTTCTTCAGCTCCCAAGGGAGTCAGGCCAACTTCTGGAGGAGTAGGGGGAGGATGGGGAAAGGGAAAAGAACACCCCTTCCATAGCAGCCCACCCGTTCCCCGTTGAACTTTGCCCCACTGTACACAAAGCCCAGCTGTTGGGTCAGACAGGCCGGGAGGGAGTGGAGTTCCCAGGCATCCATCTAAGGGAACAAGAACCCAGCAAATCATGAAACCTTCTTGATACTGTCTGCTTGTAGAGCGGTACCTGGGCCCACTTCACAGGTGATTCAAAGCCTTTCAGAGTTAAGACAGTATCTGCAAATGCTGGTTTTTACGATCCCCACCTCTCCAGACCCATCTTCTTCCTTGTTCTGCTGAGCTGATGGTGGCCAGTGCCTGTGTGGTCAGTGTGGCCATCTCAAATACTCCTTTGCCTAGACTATGGGATTCTTAGGTCACCCCAGTGACTCCCCAGTGGGGAATTTTAGCTGCTGGCTGGTAGGCAGAGTCCCCACCTGCTCCCTACTTCCTCCGTTGTTTTCAGCTGGAATATTCCAAGTGTCCAGACAGGAACAGGGGAACTATGATGGAGAGGAAAAGCCCTTCGGGGCAGCCCAGATTCATCCTGAAGTCCACAAAGCTTGAAGATGAGCATGAGAAGGTGCCTTAGAAGGCACATGCAGATGTCACTAGATAGGGCTGGGGTCAACAATGCTCCTTAGTGGAAGGTCCTGGTAATTTGTATGAGGATTTTTACAAACCTTGCAAAGACTCTAAAGAAAACTTTACCTAGATCTGTAACTTGGTGGTCAGAAGCAAAGCTAGTGCCTAGAAAACTTGTGGGGTTCTGGTCTGCAGAAGAAAGTTCACAAGATAGCAGAGACATCAGAGGGACCGGCCTCCTAGCTTCCTAGGTCAGTCCTGCACGGGGTGTGCCTGGGGCATGGTGCAGAGGCCTTTATTTTGGAATTCCTAAGAGATTAGGAATTTCCCCTGGGGCTTTTTACTGCAGCTGTGCCTGCAGGAGGAGTAGGGGAGA
Organism: Cricetomys ansorgei; assembly: GCA_026225945.1. Classification (NCBI taxonomy): domain Eukaryota; kingdom Metazoa; phylum Chordata; class Mammalia; order Rodentia; family Nesomyidae; genus Cricetomys; species Cricetomys ansorgei. The sequence continues at coordinate 721,090 of JAMJFZ010002869.1, forward strand.
GTGTAGGTAGAGTCAAGCAAGGAAAGCCTTATTAGGAAAGCAAGTCCCACTGGAGGAAGCTGGAGGTGGCAGGGACCGATGGAGCCCTCAAAGGGAGGCAAGAAGACATTCTTAGACTTCTAGAGCTGAGAAAAAGCCTTGGGGATTCCTTGAATATGCCAGAGATTGGAAAACTGGGTTCCAGTTAAGTTCAAGACGATCTGGGATCACATAGCAGGTTAGTTAGCAATAGAGCCAGGGTAAAATCCATAAGCCAGGGTAAATCCATAATTTGGCTTCTCTGCACACACCATACCCCCCTACACACACACACACACACCAAAAGGCCTTTTAAATTTGAAAGAGAGGCAACATAAGACTCTGGGTTTAGGCTTTGGCATGCAGGGAACCAAAGGACCCAAGTGTCTGGCCAGAGATCCACCTGTTCCCTGGGCTGCCTGAGCCTAGCTTCAAGCCTGCCATGAATGAACTGGAGACCTGCAGTGTTGCTGAATGAGTTACTGCCTCTTTCTAGGCTAGCTGCATCAAGGATTTCTCAGCAAACAGCTGAATGATTGCCCTATCCAACAGAGGAACCAGAGCTCAGGTTGGCAGGTGGGTAAAACAGAAGGATCAACCTTGCCCAGGCCCAAGAGTAAATAATCTAGAGAAGAGACAGGAAGAGGTAGCAGTTTTCTTATTCTTCCTAGAAGCATCCAGTGGACCGAGGGGATCCGCTGTGTGTGTCAGGCAGAGGAATCTGGAGGAGAATCTGGTTGGAGCTCAGAGTTGCTTCACATCCAGCAGAGGCACATGTGTAAGGACAGGCAGGTTCTGCATAGGCACTGGATGGAGGAGGTGACCGGAGTCACCAATGAGAACTCAGGTTCACTGAGGGGTGTCCATCACAGGACATCACCCTAAGGAGCAGGGGACACCCTGAAGGAGAACACTGGAACTACCTGGAGGAAATTCTGGGTGTCCAGCTGGGAGGTGGTAAATTGTCTAGACCCTAAGTCGGGACAAGTAGCCAGGGTGAAGGCTGGTTCCCCGATTTGGAGAACAAACAAGAGGTATCTGATGGGACCAGCTGCTAGGGCCATAATGAAGACAGACAGGGGTGGGCCACATTGGCTGCTGATTGAGGAGCATTATGGGAGGAAAAGACACTCACAAGACCCTTGTAGTGCCTCACTGGATTTCAGCCAAGCAAGGAGAGGCCCCAGGCTCCTAATGGGAGGGAACTAGTCACCTGAGTCTTGGTGAAGTCTTGAAGAGCCTTGGGAAGTCAAGAAAGCAATATGAGCTTGGCTTTTAAGCACACTGCCTTGCCAGGAAACTGGGCTGGGTGGGGGAAGTAGACAAGGGGTAGGAATCTTCCTCACAAATGTTGAGAAGTGGAACCGTAGACAGAATGAGTTAAATTTCTTCAGGGGGACTGACTTTGAAGATGCATTTCCAGAATCAGCCAGCAGGTGGTGCAGAGGATTGCACACAGACCACTAATTCCACAGGCCAAAATATTCTGGCTCAGGACCAAAGGGTCTTCCTGACGTTCTGAAGATGCTCAGTGCATTAAGATGCACTCTGCTGACAGTTGATGAGAACCAGGGTGCAAGGATGGACCTCAGAACAGACTGCTTGACTTGAGCAATGTGATAAATTCTGTGACATGAGCCTGGGACATATGTAGTTGAAACTCAAGGATGGAGATCTCTTGGATAGTTGGTGTCTAGGGCCTTGGCAATGTTACAGTCCATATGGAGACATTTCTTCTAGATGATGAAGGGCTGGGGCGAGGATGGCAGGACCTAAATGACTATGCATTAAGTGCCAGGTTCTTCACATACATTCTCTCTTGCATGCTTCACAGCCTCTCTGTTTTACAGAGGAGATCCAGGAGGAACAGGAAGATTCAGGAGATCTAGGGGAACAGGGAACCTGTTCTGTTTGGCCCACAGCCATATCTAACAACGGAGGGTGGAAGATACAGGTCCATCTGGCTCCAGACACAATGCGGCCCCTACCCAGTCCAGGTGTGCTCATGTGGTATAATTCCACGACACCTGAAGAAAATGTCACCTGATGGGGTTCTCAGTCTCGATGAGGTGGCCTAGCTTACACAAGGCATGTGGCCAATTCATTAAGGAGGTGCGGTCGCACCAAGGCCACACTGGAAGGGGCTGGAAATGGGGTTTGTGCCACATAAGATCCACTGCTAGATGCCTTCAGCAACCAAACAGTACCAGGTGATGGCGTACCAGGTGATGGCAGGGTAAGCGGAGTCAGCCACTCTCCCAATTCAGGATGTTCACTCTCCCCAGTGTCTGATGTCTTGGCTCCTAAGCTCTGAGAGGGCTGTCTAGACAGTGTGTAAAGGCTGTCTGAAGACAGCTGTTTGCAAGAGAAGTAAATGAATCCGTTTGCTAAGTTGAAAGCTGCCAAAGAGAGGAGAACTCGGAAACAAGGTAGACAGCTATGCCAAAGGAGAATGGAGAGGCTGTGCGGAACAGGAAGCGTAGGGGTTGAGAAGAAAAACAAAGCGGGGGCAGACAGCGATCAGTCCCCAGATGGCAGGCCAGGAGATGGCGAGGTGCTCTCAGGAGGAGTGGTGTTTGGGAGCAGAGTGGTTCAATACTATACCCCAGTGGCCAGCTGTCTGTCTGAGACAGCTACTGGTGAGCTTGGACAAGATGGAGGGGATATGGTACAGGCCACTGGACAGAGCAAAAGGAAGTGGGAAGGAGGTTCGCAGGCTCCTCTTGGACACAGAGGAGGACCACTGCCACCAGAGGAGAATGAGGCTTCTTCAGGGTGGTCTTCACCGGTCTATCACCTGGGTTGACTTTAGAGAAACTGGTGGCTGCTGGATTTCCTAGTGACCTGGACCTCAACTCTAAGACATCAGTGTCCAAGTAGCCAGTTTCCCACCCACTACTGGGGTGCTTCCAATTGTTAACCGAATCTCATCCCGAGTCCATCAGTGTCTAGGGCACCGGAACACACTGCCTGAAACAAGAATTTGGGGGGATTTTGCAGCAGAGGGGCCAGGCATTGGCATCTGGCAAAGAGAGAGCTGGGCACACCCAGCTGTGGGTGACTGTCCAAAAGGAGAGCAGGTTTCTCCAGGGAGCCAGGGGCACAGAGCCAGACTGCAGGCAGACACGCCCTTGCCACGCTGACTCAGGCATCCTGAGGAGACAGAAACACGCCCAAGTTTGGGGCAAAGCTGACGTTTGTTCCAGCTGAGACTGCCCATTTCGAACAAACAGAATTTGCATTCGCTGCAAAATGTCTGAAAAAGCCTCTGTTCTCGTGGGGAGGAGCAAGGACTGGGAAAGCTGTTCAGGCAAGAAGAAACACAGCTGCTGTTCCACACCCACAGCATCCACCAACGTCAGAGCCTCACTGCTGGCTGCTGATTAAAGCCCCAGGCTGCTGGGGAGGCTGCCGCTGGGAGCAACAGTGGCTGGAGATGGCATGGCCTTGGCACAGTGGTGGCCATGGACCCGGATCTCAATGCCCACAGAGTCCCCGGGGTCCTGCCCCTCTCATTTGCAAGTGCTGGCTATTTTTCCAAAGCTTCTAAGACAACAGAAAGAAGAGACAAGGATCAGAGAGATTCAGATCACCGCATCAGCCCCACTGGGATGCTCAGCCTGTTTCCAGGGAAGCGAGGCTGTGCTCCCAGTCTTGGAAGGTCACATTTAACAGTGGTGTCTATGAACCGCCTGTGGGCAAGATTCTTCCCTGACAGCCTAATGAAGGCTGGGGATGAGTAGCACCCACACTGCCACTCCAGGGTCCCCTGCACTGCGCACTGGGTCAGCCTGGGGACCTGGAGGCAGGAAGGGTATGTTGGTCCCTAACAGAGGAGGCAGTTTCTTGTGATAGCCTCTGGGAGCATCCATGTCTTTAAGGCGTGTCACTCATGTCATCGCAGCAGCCCTGCAGGGCAGTGAAGTAGAGCAGTGTGTAGGAAGCTGTCTTGAGGCCCTGGAGCCCCAGGAAACTCGCACTATCTCTAACAGCATGATGGCGGCTTTCCTCCCTCATCTTCCCACAGACAGTATACTGGGGAGTCTGAGGCAGCAGTGCTGGAAGATGAAGAACACTCAGGGGGCCGTGGGATTTTCCCAGAAGGGAAGGTACATGAGGCAGAGGGAGTGTCTGCCCTTTGCTACAGTGCATTACACTCTGGTGACAGCACGGAGAAGCTACCAGGCCTGCTTAAGGTTCCACTCCCGGCTCTGTACAGGCTCAACCTCAGCTCTTTTCTCAAACAGGGACAAGGGCGAATACCGTAGCTCGTGACCTCTTCTTCCTCATCCTGGCCTCACAGTGTCTGGTGGGCCCTCAGAGTTAGAAGCAGATGGTAGGGAAATAGGAAAGCTATTTCCCCAACCACTCCCTTGAAAGGCTACACCGCTGACACATGAGAATGTAGACTTCCTGCAACCATCCAGACCTTTATAAGGCAAGAGAATTGGGGAGAGGGAAGAGTTCCAAGCCCATACAGAAGGTTCCAACAGAACCCAAGACCAGAGCTCAGACATTCGGACTTCGTTGCGAGTCTTCTGATAAACCTTGTGTCTTTGATTTGGTCTCACACTTACCTGTGGGAAGGGGCTGGCTTTACCCACATGTGCTCTAACATGCAGAGGTGAGGGACAGCAGTGGCATTGCACAGTGATGGTTTGGCAGCTCAGTCATTGCATGTACACGCATGGGAAGGGGAAGATTGGATTGGGGCCCACAGGGTGCTGCTCTGTGGGATGCACTATCCAGACAGGGCCAGGGTTCTGGGTCCACTCCCGTTCGTAACTCCAGCAGGAAGCGACATGCATTAGTAAGGGCTTTCACACGAAGCAATGTGGCATGTGTCTATACTACAGGACCCGACACCAGACTGCACAGAAAGGACCAGCAGGAGAGCCACGGCACCCCAGGCCTATTCATGAGAAGGCGCAGCAGACAGCCGAACCTTCCTGTGATGGGCCAGAGGTTCTGTTAAGGGCAGTAAGACAGGGCTGCAGTGAGCTAGGGGGAAGCTCTCCAAAACTGGGTTGGGCTTTTTCTGTCTGGATGGGCTCCATCCTCTTTCTCATATCAAAGACGATTTGGAGTTGGGTCTTCCCACTGCATCTTAAAGGCTTGGGGAAAAAAAACTGCAGCAGGAAGTCTGTCTCTAGGAGGCCCTGGGCCTGGTGTTCATTTGATTAGCCATCTGGTTGCTTCCTGGTACAAGCATGGGCTGCTTTTCCCATCTGTTGAGTGGCTGGTTCCACAGCAAGGGTCTCTCCTCCCCCAGAGAAACACTCAGATTTAAGCAAATTTTATTCCTCCCAACCCAGTGATTTTCAGGTGTTGGATGGAGGTGGCTCGGGTGCACATGTAGTTACACTTGCACAAACGTACACGGACACAACAGACAATGGCATCGAGATGCTCAGGCGGTCATGAAGCCCACACACCGGGGACACCACGGCATGCAGACACAGAGGGATGCAGGACAGAAGCGCGGGTGGAGGCAGGAGGCGGGGACAGCTCCAGCCTTTGTCCACAGTCCACATCAGCCCCTGGAGTTCTGTCTCCCTCTGGTGGAAGTGGGGTGAGGGTGGTGATGGGGTCAGGGGGGTTGTTGCTGGGAAAAGGGAGCTGGAAAACAGTCTACCACAGACAGGGTGACGGGAACTTCTGCAGGATCTTCAGAGATAGGTCTTCCAGCAGAGCCGAACAGTGCCCTCTGCTGAGCATGATGGGCTGGTACAGCTCAGAAAAGGAGACCGGAGGAATTAGGAGCATGTGGTGTGTATGTGAGTGTCTGTGTGTGTGTGTGAGATTGTGGTGTGTGTGTGTGATTGTGAAGTGTGTGTGGTGCAGTGTGTGTGTGTTTAAACAGGGATTTTGCACAGGGAGGTATGAGCATCTTTCTAGGGTATCCCGTGTGGCAGAAATTCCCACCGAGGATGCTAATCTTCCTGAATCCCTCCTCAGGTCACTCACACTGACCTGGGTTCTGGGAGAGGGGTGCATGAAGCATCTGCTGCTCCTGTGATCCCCAAAGCCACATGCTACAGGGATCCATGCGGTGGTGCAAACCACATGCGGATTCTTGCTTTCTTCTCAGCCAGCTACTCCCGACATTTCCCCAGCCTCAGTCACAGCTGTCCAGGCTCCCCAAACAGACTCTCCGGGTCCAAAAGAACCCACTCCAGGTAAGCTCCTATGGCTGTACATCCTGCGCCTCTGGCAGCCATTCTGTTTTAGACCCCTCAGATAAGTCTCTGGCTCACTGCTCTATTCTACAAGTTGGGGGCTTCCCGACAGTGCTAACAGCTGTGGGGTTCTACTTCACACTCGCAGGACTCAAGTCTAATCTTGCCTTGGATCCATCTCCAGAGTCAAACTCTGTGACCTGTAGCCATGGGGGCTGGGCTCTGCCTAGAGAGAGGGAATCTGCTGGAAGGTGGATAGCCACACTTTGCTGCGGGAAATGCCTGTGGGTGTCTCCGGCAGGATGAGGCATGCCTGTTCCTGTGTGTGTTTCCATGTATGTGCCAGCATGTATGAGGAGGGGGCACTGTGCTAAGACTGGAGTTTGAAGGAAAATGGGAACAGGGACTACGTACCCAAAGGAATTATCTCTGTATAAAGTGCTTCCCTGTGCTGATGGAGATGTATCCATCCCATAAAGTTTATTTGACTAGATAAAAACCAGACTTGTAGAGTCATGTTGGTGGGCTGGCTTCTGGGTTGGAAGGAGAGGAATTATTTAAGAATTAAAATCTAAGTATAAAAGTAGACAGATCTGAAGGAGGCTCTAGAGGGAGCCTCATCCCGGCAGGATGAGGGCGGGGACCAGGCAGCCCACCCTGTCCTCGGCCTGGCTGAGTCTAGAAGGGGTGAGCAGGCTCTGGCAGTAGCGACTCCCAGGAACTAGACAAGCGGGACATGAAACTGACCGGGGATGTTCTCTCAGTGGCCGCATGGTGGACCTGGGGCGCCTCGCCAGCCGTCTCCCCTTCCTCCTCTTGAGGCCTAAGGAAGACACAATCTCTGTTTAGTGACAGGTGCCTCCCTCCAAGGCCTGGCTTTCTCTGGCTCTCCACCCACTGGAAGCTCAGAGCATGCACAGGGCACAATCCTTGGAACTCCTTCCCAGAGGTGCTCAGTGAGGAGTTGCCCCGAGGCTTCACGGGAGGAGTGAAGGTAGATAACTTCAGAAATGGATGCGTTCCACACGAGGTACCCTAAGGGGTTGTCCAGGGCTTCCTAAGGGAGAGGCTGGCTTAGAAACAGCCATTGCTAGCCACCCCTTGCTTCCTGCATGGGGCTTCAGGTTTCTGTGCCTGGTGTGTAACACAACTCTCCAGCTCCATACATTCTGGGTTGCGCTGACAGGGCACCCAGGAGTAATGTTTTCTGTTCACACGAGAGCTCCTTCCCAGTTACCCCTTACAGCAGCTTGGCTCCTTGGACACAGAAACACAGGGCTGACTGACACTTACCCAGGTTCTTCTGTGGGTCTGTCTGGAGTCTGGCGTTCCTTAAGCTCAAGCTGGGGGAGGAAAAGGCAAGAGGTCAGAGCAGCCTCATAGGGGAGCTACATTCTCAGATGATTTAGGTTTGGCCCTGCACCCCACTATGCCCTAATGTTCGCACCTCGAGTCACATCCTCTGTCTTTGGTGTGGACACATCAGTACTGTCTTGCACCTGACCACCCTCTTATGTCAGCCTAGGTCCATGACACCTGGCTGAGAGCTAGCACCTTGTAACGCCCTCCCCAGCCCTCCAGATGCCCTCTGCTCACCGTGGTAGGCTTCTCCAGGGCAGCAAAGCGCTCTGCCCAGCTGGCTGTGGACTTCTCAAAAGCTTCATGCCTCTTGATGAGCTTTTCCACACTGTCCACCGTGTGTCCAAAGTCTCGGCTGGCCAGGTAGGGCTCCTGGGCGATCAGCCATGCCTCAGCCACGGAGGCATCCCTCGAGAACTGGCACACCTCCAACACTGCCATGAGAGCAAGCCACAGACCCGCCCACAAGGCCCAAGGGCCGGTTAGCACTCAGATATCCTTCAACTATATGGGCACCTTGCTCGGTGGTGAGTTTCTGCCCAGAGCCACTCCACCCCCTCCCCACCCCCTCCCCCCCACTAGAGTCCTACCCATCTCTACCAGTGGTTACATAGATACATAAAATTTTACATGTATATAATTTTAGGTACATATATGTCAAATTGTATATATGTATATTATTTCATTTTTATTTTGTGTGGGGCTGGAGATCAAACCCAGGCCTTTGTGCATGCTAGGTCAATACTTTGTCTAAGGCTAGCCCTTAACTCTTGATACAGGTCTCAGTGTTCATCCCAGGCTAGCCTCCGACTCTCAATCCTCCTGCCTCTGCCTCCTAAGTGTTAAGATTCCCAAGTGTGTACCACCATGCTCAACCACAGTCATATTTTTAAAGCAGCCATTGGAACCAGCTCCACTGTGGCTTAGATTGATTGCTTCGCTTTTGGGAGCAATCCCCTGCCTCACATTCTTGCCCTCGTCTTTCTCACACAGTCACAGACAAGCAAGCATGGGGATCAGTCCTGGTTTTATCCTTGCTCGCAGTTTACCCGAGAGGTAAGATTTTCTTGCCCATCTCCTCAGTTTCTAGCTGCTGGAGATTGGAGATTCTGATCTCCACAGACCAAACAACCAGAAGGCCAGACACCCAGGAGACACTAGAGCTGCCCTGACCCTGCCCAAGCCACACTCAGCAGGGGAATCAACCTGGGCACAGGCAGGGTGGGAGTGGGTGAGAAGGAAGGTGGGCGGGGCTAAGAGGGCAGGGCATGTATCCACACTGTCCCTGAGCACTGCCATAGTTTCCTCCAGGCGTGGTGCGGTACCCTCTACCTCCAGTCCATGTCTGCCGGACCCTGCCCGCAGGTCCCCCAACCCTGAGCTATACTCACACATGTGGAGCCTGTCAGAGCGGGCCTCCCACTTGTCGTTCATCTCCTGCCTCCTGCTCATCACCTGTTGCAGTTTCTCCTGGATCTGTGGAGAGGAAAGGGGGAGAGGTCCAGGCTGTGGTGATGCTCCCTACTGTGGGGGGCAGGCACAGACAGCTGGGGAAAAGCAGGCTTGGTCACATAGCCTTGGATTCAGATCTCGACTCTGCTATTTGCCATTGTGTAGCTTTGGGTAAATCGCTGCATCCTCCTGAGGCTCCTACAGGTGTCTCACCTGTGAAGCAGGGACAGCCACTGTACCTGCAGATGTGGGTTATTGGGCAGGTATGGACCTGCTCTCCTTTAGTGAGCACTTACCAGCTTAAGGCAGGGGATGGACTTGACATGGCTCTGATTTCTGACCTGTAGGCATCTCAGCTTCTTGGCAACATCCTCTCCTCCCTCCCTGACACTGCTTGATCGGAAAGCATGAGGACAGAGACTCGGAGGGACTCACCTCCTCTGAGGCCTGATGTTGCCGCTGCAGCAGGGACTCCCCGAGTTCTAGGCAAGTGCTAAAGTTCTTGGCCCTGGTGTTGATCTCTGCCTTGATGCCCTGATGATACTTCAAGAGCAATTCCACAGAGGAGACATCCCTGGGGACAGGAGGACCAGGGCAGAGAGGCAGTTTGAGAAGCAAAATTGAGCCACTCAGACCTGCCTCAAGGAGTCTGTCCCTAACTCTCTCTTCCCTCTGGCTGGCCAGGAATTCTGCTCCAGCCCCAGCCCCAGCCCCAGTAGTGTCTTTGCTAGTCAGTGGCTCAGTATGGTGAATAGGGACCCTAAGAAGCCTGGGAGCCAAGCAGTGGTGGTGCACATCTTTAATCCTAGCACTCAGGAGGCAGAGGCAGACGGATTTCTGTGAGTTTGAGGCCAGCCTAGCCTACAGAGTAAGTTCCAGGACAGCCAGAGTTACCACAGAGAAATCCTGTCTTGAAATCCCCCCCTCAAAAAACCTCATCACCCCCCCTAAAAAAAAAGCTTGGGCATATTATTTGATGGTGAAAGGAATGAAGCACTGAATCATGCCACATGAATGACCTTTGAAACAGGCTGTGGGAAAGAGGTCAGCCACAGAAGACAATATACCATGTGATACCATTTATACAAAACATCAAGAATAGACCAAGAGCAGTGGTTCTCAATCCATGGGTTGCGGCTCCTTTGGGGGTTGAATGACCCTTTCACAGGGGTCACCTAAGACCATCCGTGTATCAGATTTTTACATTATGACTCATAATAGTAGCAAAATTACAGTTATGAATTGGCAACGAAAATAATGTTATGGTTGGGGGTCACCACATGAGAAACTGTATTAAAGGGTCTCAGCATTAGGAAGGTTGAGACCCACTGATCTAGAGAGACAGGAAGTAGAAAAGCAGCTGTCCGGGGGCTAAAGGCAGGTAGCATGGTGAATGACTGTACACAGAAATTTCTTTGTGTGTGTGGTAATGATGAGATATCACTAACTTAGATTGTGGGGAGTGACTGAATAGTTGGAAATATATGAATACCATAGGATGATACACTTTATGTCCCAGTAAAAATGCTAAAGCACCTGGGGAGCAGAGGGACAGAGATAGCTCACCAATACTTGCTGAGGTAGAGGTCCAGCCCTGCTGGATTTCCCCTGTCCGCAAGCCTGACCCCACCTCTGGGCAGTCAACCTTACACTGAGTTTTAGGAGAGTGCTGGGGAGGAATGGTCTAGAGTCTGTCCAGCTCTGGATATGAGTCACCAGTGGTAGTGGTCATGGTTCCCTCGAAGACTCTAATGACTGATACCATTCTCCTTTTACTCCAGAACTGTCAGTCCTCCCAGTAGAAGATAAACCACTGTTTCCACCTGAACCCAGGTCAGGCCTCTGGTACCCTTCAGGAATTTCCGTGCACTGGGAGATCTGGGACTGTCCCTCAGGGAAGAGCCTTAACTCTTCTGGGATGCACAGAGCGTCCCTGAGGACGCCCCTCACCTGGGCCTCTCCTGGGTCTCGATCTGCCGGATGATGCTCTCCATCCAGGAGAGGAGGTCTCGGACCATGCTGAAGAAGCGGAACTTGTCTGCCGTGTCCACCAGCTGAGCTCGGCGCCCAGCACACGCGTCGAGCAGGGCCTGCCAGGCCGCAGACACCTCGTGCTCCTTGCTCTGGATGGCATCCGCCTTCTCCCCAGCATATGCCGTCTGCAGCCGGGTGGCCACATCCTGGAACTGCTGCACCTGTGATCGGCAAAACCATATCTCAGGTGCCAGACTGGAAGGGCATCGGTCTCCTTCCGAGTCCTCCCCGGGGCACCCAGATAGGGTGCTATAGGATAGGGTCCCCTGCTCTAGCACCTCTGCCTGTCCAGGGCATGTGCTGGACTCTGGCCAAGGATTTGAGAGTGGCAGGGTCTCGATTCCCTTCGGCCTCCTCAGGCGTGCAACAGTGAGCGTCACTGCTGACCAAGCACACGCCTAGAAATCTAATTAACTTTCTTCATCTTTACAGCATCCATCAAAGAGGTTTCTGTGATGAGGAAACCGAGGCACAGGGATGCTAACTGGGTGACCCCAGGGTTCTCTCACTAACCAAGGGGACAGCTGGGGCTGGAACTGTACACCCAGGCAGGTCCCTGGTTCTTATTCACCCTGCGTGCTGTCTTTTGGCCTACCCCAAATCATTTGACTGGGGCAAACTCAGGAACGACGAAGCCTCTCTCCTGAAACCTCTGTTGGAACTATACCTGTCGCAGTAGGTTCTGACACCCCAGATACAACAGTTACATAGCAGGGCCCCACCTTCAGCTGGAGGACAAATCACTAAGATGAACCAGGGGCCCAATCTACCTCGGTGTTCTCTCCCTGAACCCCGCAGAGCTGGCTCAAGACTGTGCAGCCAGCCCGGTTCTCCCTACTCCACAGGAGCCTGCGGAGCATCTGGCAGCTGCAGTCTCTCACACATCAGCTCTAGGGGCCTGGAGAATCTACAGAGGTCCCTCAGGATATGCCCCAGTGATCAGAGAGGGATTCAGGCAGATCTTAAGGACCCGAGAACACCATGAAAAGCAGATTTGTCTGGAAGCTAAGCCCAAGGAGTCTCAAGCCAGGCCACTAGGGCCTGAGCTCTGGCTCCACTTTGTATCTATTGCTTCCCAGGCAACAGTGACTCTCTTACAGCTCGCTGTCCTCACCTGCAAACACAATGTGAGGACCTACTCAGAGATGGCTGTGAAGATCCAGCCCCTTAAAAAAATACCTAGCACTGAAAAATCACTGTGTAGTGGTGGTGGCACACACCCTTAATCCCAGCACTTGAGAGGCAGAGGCAGGAGGATCTCTCTGAGTTCAAGGTCAGCCTGGTCTACAGAGTGAGTTCCAGGGCAGCCAGAGTTACAACAGAGAAACCTTGTCAGAGAAAGGAAGGAAGGGAGGGAAGAGGGAAGGAGGGAAAGAGGGAAGGAGGAAGGAAGGGAGGGAGGAAGGGTACTGTGCGTTAGCTAGTAAACGGTACATAGGCCAAAAAAGTATAGCTTAAAGAAATACTCCTGAAGCTAACAAATGTCTGAGAGCTGCTGTACTCTGTCCTGAGCTGCTGGTTGTCTAAGGAAGAGAAATTTGATGCCCATTCTAGAGGTTTCCTCCGTAGGAGCCGGGTAGGACCCGGACATCAGGAAAAGCTGGTTGAGACACCTGCAGGCAGGAAGTGGGTGGAAGGTACCTGCACACCCAGGAGGTGGAGCTCCCGCTCAAAGGCGGTGTGCACCCTGTGGAAGGACTCAGCCGTGCTGGCATCCAGCCCCACGTCCTCCGGCAGCTCCCTGTGCTTCTCATCTATGAGGCCCAGGATCTCCGTGCCTGTGTAGAAGTAGCGGTGCAGGTCGTAGGAGGCAGCCAGCAGCTGCATGCGGGTGTCAATGAGCTCCAGCAGATCTGCCCACATGTCGTTCAGCCCATCCTTCCACTCGGCAATGGTGGCTGCCTCGCTGTGGCCCGCATCGATGAGCCTCTCAATGATAGCATTCACGTTGTCCACTCGCTCTTGCCCAATCGCCCCTGTCTCCCGGGCGAAGTCTCGGAACTTGTCACGGAGCATCTGGACATGGGGTAGATAGAATGTGGTTATCTGGGTACAGGGGCAGGTGGGGGTCACTTTGCCAGGTTGCCATTGCATCCCCCTGGAGCTGGCTGTCATGCTTTCTCCAGGATAGACTTGAGTCTTTCAGCTACCCTCTACTGGTGTGACTGAGTCTCTGTGTCACTTCTCTCGATGGGCAGGGGAGTCGCATGGGTCTGGAGCAACCGTTGCCTGTGTCTACTGAGTAAGAGGAAGGAGGCAAAGACAGTAAGAGCTGTGTCTACTCACAGTCACGTGGTCAAAGTCTTGCCCCATCTCTTGGGATGAGGCTACCGCCTCTTTTTCTGCAATCCACTGCTCCAAGTCATCAGCCTCTCTCTTCAGCTGGAACAGGTGGTACATGTTCTCCAGCTTCCGCCTTCGCTCTTCAGCCATGTCCTTCAGCCCTGCATACTGTTTATCGACTTGCCCCTGAAGTCTGATGATCTGTTCCCTGGGATTCAAATCAAGAAATGACTTAAGTAAAGTGATCAAGACACAGAGCATGGCCTGGGCCGGCTGGGGGGTAGAATTCTTGCCTAGCAGGTGAGGTCATAGGCTCCAACCTCAGCACAATGAAATGAAACAAAACAACCCAAAGTAGCTGACTCAGAGGTGGTAACCTACTCTCCGGGCCCCAGAAATTACAATGGCTTTTCCAGGGAAAAGAACTGAGGGGAAAAAGAATGCCGGTCCCCCTCAAACTTCGATACTTCTGGGGCCAGCAGAACCGTGCTGGAGATCTGTCCTGGCACGGCTCCCAGGGCTTCTCTCTCCTGGGAGGTCCGACATTCAAGTACAAAGGGTGAACTCCTTCACTATCCTCCCCAGGAAGCCGATGGGACTCTGAGTGGAGGTCAACAGGGGTGACCCCAATTAGCTCTCCAGAAAAGGACGGAAACAGAGGCTCAGCTCTTGGGGCTCCCCGGGGGGTGTGTGGGGTAGCTGCCAAGGAAACACAACAGGGGGTGCCCTAATGGTAGCTGAGGACGGGGCTATGGCTGGAGCAGCCTGTGAAGTCTGGCCAGTATCTACTGACTCCTACCTAAGGATTTGCTGCAAGGTCCTGAAGTAGTTTTTGGAACCATTAAAAAAAATAAAAAATAAGGCAGCAGTAGCAGAATTGGTCTTCAGGGTCTTTTAGTTCAGGCTAACTCTTCGAAAGACTGGGGCTCTCAGATCACGTTTGCTGACTTTTCTGTAAGTGTGGTCTCAGCGGCTTACCTTATATGACTTCTTCACACAACCCAGAGAATAAAATGGAATAGGGACAACCAGTAGTCCAGAAACATCTAGTTCAGGGGAAACTGACCCCACATCTCCTTCCCTGGACCAGAAGGTTTCCTGGTCTGATGCCACCACAGCAGAGACCCAGGAGGCCCACGTACCCCTCAGGGTGGCCTGCAGACAGCAGGCTCTGGGCACGGCCGGCCAGCTGTTTGATGTTCCGGCCATACTCCTCCACGGTGCGCTGCTGCCGCAGGTGCCGCTTCAGCATCACGATGGCACCCTCTTCATCCTGCGAGGCGGCAGAGGGTGGGCAGCACCGGAGCCCCACCCGCCACACTCCTCTCAGCTCCGGGGAGGAAAACCAGGTACCTTCCCTTCCTGTCCATCTGACTCCTAGGAGGGCTGTTCCCAGATCCTCCCTCAACTCCAAGAGTCTTATCTTGCATCTGTCCTTCTGTTCAACCCCAACTTCAACAGTCTGGCCCTATGTCCAGGAGTAGCTGCCGCAGAGGAAGTAACCTATTCCTCCCCACATCCCAAAAATGACAATGGCTTTTCCTGGGAAAGAACTGGGTCATTGCAATCTTGAGAGACCCCCTTATATCGTCTGTCGCCCAACCTTGCAGCATGGCCACAATATATATGAAGAGCCCTTGGGTGGAACACGTCCTAGTGGCAAGTGGGGAACTTGCAGGGATGTCCCTGAGGCAGGATGCCCCAAAGAGGTGCCACAGGAGAGCAGGAGGATTTTGTAGGTTCCCTACATGCCCATACCTTGCCCTTATTTCTCATACGCCTGGACTTCCAGGTTCCCCAAGAGCTTGCCCGCCCCAGCTCTGCACTCTGGCTGGCGGACTCTGCCCCAGCGTACCTTAGGGGGCTCATCAGAGAACACATAGAGCTCCTGCTCACTGATCCAGGCTTCAGCTTCACCTGCATCCAGATAGTACTGCTGGGCCTCATGGGCATCCCGCAGACGCTGCAGCCGGCCAGCTGCCGCCTCCCTCAGCGTGTCCCAAGAGCCCTGCAGATGCCCCAGGCGCTCCTCGATGTCTTGGCAGTCGATCTCTGCCGCCGCCACCAGCTGCTTCCCTCGCTGCAGAACGTCCTCCACCCGCGGTGCATGGCCTAGGATCTCGTTTTGCAGGGTCTGTGGCCAGAGGAAGGATTCAGAGGCAAAGCCTTCCCACCGGAAGAGGAGGCTGGGTCTACAGCAGGGACCCTCCCTCCACCTCCTCTCAGAGCTGAGCAAGAGATAACTTCAGGACCCCTTGTAGCAAGAGGCTAAGCACTCCACGTGTGTCTTCCTACACCCTGCAGGTGGTCTTCTGAGATACGTCCTGGGAAGGTGGTGAAGGCAAAGCTAAGACTGGAACACAGATCTAGAGGATTCCAAAGTCTTTGTGTGTGTGTGTGTTTTAATTTTTTATAAAGATTTTATCTATCTATCTATCTATATTTATTTATTTTTCCTTTTGTGTCTGAGTGTATGCCACAAGTGTGGGGGTACCTGTGGAGGGCATTAGATTTCCTTAAGTGGGAGTTACAGACAGTTGTGAGCGGTCTGATGGAAGTGCTGGGAACTGAACCCAGGCTCTTTAGAGGAGCAGTAAGTGCTCTTAACTGTCAAGCCATCTCCCTCCAGCCCACCCTCCACCAACCCTAGCCCCACACTTTTTGAGATAGGGTCTTATGTAGCTCTGGGTTGGCTTTCAAATCGTGATCCTTCTGTCTCCACCATGCCCCCAGATGCTCAACACATGCCCAGTGCACATGGATCTGGCCCTTGGCTCTGTGCATGGTAGGCCAGGCTCTACCATCTAAGCTGGACCCACACCCCAAACCCATGTTCTTGGCCTCTTTCAGGTTGCATCTTTAGAGCTTGATTTTAGGTGTCTGAGCCGGGGAAAGGAAAACATGGCCAGGTGCCATCTTAAGTTAGCTTTTTTTTTTTTGTTCCAGGTAAAAGAACAAGCTGGTGGCTGCCCCTCGTGGGAAGCTAGAGCTTTCATTTTTCTCTATTTACATGGCTCAGAGCTCAGCTATGTATTATTTCATGTTTGAGCCTTTGGCCTTCAAAATGGCCTTTCCCTCCCACTCTGGTGACTGGGAGGCCCTGATACCCGAACCCCTTTCTGGGTCCTAGAGGACCAGACTAGCTGCAGCTTATGTGTGTACTCTTGGGCTCCTTATACCTGCTTCCTGCCTCTTGACAATTTCCTTGAAACCTTTAAAATCATCTAAGGCAGGAGCAAGAACAGGGTGTGGACAGAGCACCAACTTCCAGCACTTAAAACATACACGAATAACAATATGCACAAAGGCCTATCCTGCTGGAGTGTGTTACTGTACTTTACACTCAGAGTCTTGATTCTAGAGAAAGGCCTGAGGCCAACCCCTGGCCAGGCAAGAAGCCACTGTATAGTCTCACACAGCTGGCTTTCTTAGGATTCAGGCTCCCTCTGTAGCCTCGACAGGGAAAGTGTTTGGCTTCTGCTTGTATTCAGGATTGACTCCAGCCTGAAGTACCTAATCTGTCCTAAGAGAGTGCATCAGGTGCTTGCTTCTGGGACGCAGAGTCCAAATTCAGTGGCTGTCTAATGGGGTTGAGCTCACGGGGATGGGCATGTGTCCCAAGGAACAGGGTCTGTATGCCCTGAGGACATTGCATATGCCGAGCTTAGCTCCCAGAAGAGCACAAGGTGGTACTATGGTGCTGCCAGCACCCTCTGGGAAGCTACCAAAACCTAGGCACTCACTTGAGCCTGGTAGAGTCTGGTGGTCTCAAATCCCCAGGAAGCATGATGCCTCCTTCCTCTGTGATCCTCCCAGAATCCTCTCTGCAGCCACTAAAGCCCTTTTTGCATTAAAACTTCAAATGGGAGTTAGGGGACTGAGAAGCTACCAGCAGGAGCAATAATCTGCTGTCACCAGCCTTCTGCAGATTCAGGGCTAAGCTAGACCCCAAGGGGGCAGGCAAGCAGGAGCAGATGCGCTGGCGAGATCAGACTCACCTGGTTCTTCTTCATGAACAGCTGCACAGTTTGCAGATTAGTGCCATAGTCACCTGACTGGGCCAGAGGCAGCCTCTCTTCCACCCAGAGCTGCAGAGAGCAGAAGGCAGGGGGACAGCCGATGATAATCACAAAGAGCCAGATGAGGTGTTGTCTGGCTCTTCCCAACACCTCCTCAGGGTTTCGTCCCCATTTTACAGACAGATTTCAAACTAAGGTTCCAAATAGCCTGTTCCCGCTGCCACAGTGGGATCTTGATCCAAAGTCTAACTGACCCCAGAGTCCACGTTCACTGCCATCAGCACTAGCAGGTGACTTTTAAGTTACCGCTCAAAATCTACCTGCTCTGATTTTCTGTTTAGTGTAATCACCAAATCAACCCTATCAGATAAGGGGCGAGATGACCAGTCATCTGCTGCCAAGATAGCTCTGGACAGCACCCAGCTACCCCCATGGCAGCTGGCCGCTTAGTCCTGGGGGCGGAGAGGCTGCAGCCCACGCACCGTCTCATCCTCTAAGTCCCGGCTGATCTGTAGCTTGGCTTTGGATAATTCCAGCTGCTTCTTCCTCCTCCCCAGAGGTTCTAGAAGGTCTAGGAACCGCTTTTCGATGCTCATGTCTGTGTCTCCCGCCTCCGTCCCCAGCGAGGGTGCCTCGGCAAAAAGTTCCTCCAGCTCCTCCTTCCGCAAATTCACTTGGTCTTCCACTCGCTGAGACACAGGAAACAGTGTTGGTATTGTCTGTGACACCTGGGCAGGACTGTCCTTCCCCCCCAGCCCCCCCCCCCCCCCCCCCCCCCCCCGCCACATCTTCCACCAGTCCTTCGAGGCCCACTTAAAACGCATCTTCCTCCAGGAAGTTTCCAGGATGCCTCCCTTCAGCCTTTCCTCCTCTATTCCTCATGCATCTGTTTATTAAATTCCTGTCCTACCCGTTGTAAAAGGATAGGAGATGGCTTCTGAATCAGAAAGCATCTTTGCATAAATGTTACATTTCTGTATACAGACAAGTCAAGCTAAGAGGAAGAGAAGGAGCGCTTACTTTAAGATCCCTTCTACCCCAACACTCTGAGTCTACAGCCCGTTCACATGCCTTCAACTTAGCCAACATCCGGTTGACA
This sequence comes from Cricetomys ansorgei, assembly GCA_026225945.1. NCBI lineage: Eukaryota > Metazoa > Chordata > Mammalia > Rodentia > Nesomyidae > Cricetomys > Cricetomys ansorgei. The sequence continues at coordinate 739,533 of JAMJFZ010002869.1, forward strand.
GTGGTCAGATCCTTGCCCAGGTCGTCCGATCGCAACTGGTCCTCCATGGCACCAATCCATTTGTTAAGGTCAGCGTGGGTCTGCAAGCGCAGGTCAGAGCTCCGGGCAGCCGAGAGTTGTTCGGTCTTCTCTTTTGTGGTGGTCTGCAGCTCATCCCAGAGCTTGCGCAGTGCATCCAATCTTTCTGACACCACAGCCTTGAACTGGGGCTTCTCTGCCATCAGCTGCCTCCCTTCCTGTGGGGGAAGGAGGAGGGCTCACTCACTACAGGTGGTTGCAAGAGAAATCCTGAGAGGAGGTCCACATGACCAGGAATTGACAGAAACCCTGGCTAAGGCCCCACCAAGACACGCTCTGGACCACTAAAGATATCGAGAAAGGAGGGTGTGGAAGGGAGAGCAGTGTGGGCAAATGACTCAGAGGAGATCCCAGCATAGGAGGCTGATACTAAAAGAAAAAAATTCAGGATTCATTCAGGAACCAGGCCTGGCAGCACAGGCCTATCACCCCAGCACTCAGAAGGCTGAGGCAGGAGGATAGTGAATTGAAGGCCTGCCTGACCTATAAAATGAACTAAAGGCTAACTCTGGCAACTTAGTGAGACCCTCCCTCAAAATTTAAAAGATATAAAGAGAGGGTAAGGTGGTGGATGTAGTTCAATGGTAGAGGTTTAATTCCCAGTGACCCCTCCCCTAGGAAAGAAACAAAGAAAAAGAAAACCAAAATCCATCCAGAAGCCAGGTGTAGGGGTACACAGCGGTAATCTCTGCACTCAGGAGGCTGAAGCAGGAAAACCATGAGTTCGAGATCAGTTTGGGCTACAGAGCAAAACCCTGTCTCATGAAAAAATAATAATGAGTAAACTAATAAATAAATCAGATCCAGGTATCCATAGCGTGGACCCTTTACGAGCTTCAGAAGCAATGTGTTTGCCTTGAGGATAGGTTGGTCATTGAGGTTGCCTGACTTGGTTTCCCCTATTTAAATATCTGGGTTTTCGGTGTGGACAGTATAGTAGGACTTGGCTATAGGCATATATTCTATTAATAGTGGTCAGTATTATCGATGGCCTCACAATCCTAAGTGCTTATCTGTCTGCAAGCACGCAATGCGCACAGCACAGCTGGTAAGAGCTATTCCTCTCATTTCAGAGAGGAAGAGCTGAGCAGGGAAGAGAAGTCAGTCTGGCTCAACCACTACTAGGCATGGCTTCATGAGGACACTGGGCCTACGTCTTCCGGGACACTCACAGCAGGGAAAGCAAAGGGACATGACTCCCAGGGGTAACCCCTGCCACACATTGTGCCACTGGCAAACCTAATACAGATGGGTCCCATGGTTTCACCTACAAGGGCTGTGAATGGCTGCTTCCTGGTGATTTGCCCATCCAACAACAGGGAGCACAGGACTGCTAGGCAAACAGAAATGACTGCCCTCTGGGTACTGGATGCTGAGCCCTGATTGTTCTGACCAGGTTTAACGAGTCAGGAGCACTAGAGGTCTCATTACGGTTTAAAAAAGGTTTTATTTTCACTGACAAGTTCTATATTTTCCAGGGCTTCAAGACTGTGTCTGTGTCATGGATGAAACCCCCAGCCACAGGAGCGTGTCTGAGTGGACAGTCACCCACCAACCACTCCTCCACTTACCGCATCGATGTTTTCAAGCCACCCTTGATAGGAGGCCAGTTCTGCCATAAACGCCTGGTGCTTCATCCATTGGTTGTGAAGGTTGCGTGCTTCATCATAGGAGACGTCTGAAGATGTCAGCAGCTTGTCATTGATCCACAGAGTGAGCTGTGGGCAGAAAGTGCGAGCCCTCTGGTTTCTGAGTGTACCTTTTTGGCAGGGCAGGATCATGAGTCTCCTACCACTAGCTGCAGACGAAGGTCAAGGGCATACACATGTCTTAGTCCTACAAGGTGTGTGGTGTGACATAGTTTGCTCTTTCCGTAGTCCCAGGACCCAAGACAAGGCCTGAGATGTTGTAGTAACTCAGCACATTCTTAATAGATAGGTGGATGGATAAATTCATCCTGACAGTGGGGTGATAAATAATTAATTAACACCAAGAAAATGCTACATGAGGAAGAGGTTAAAGGCAACTATAATCAATAAGGGGAAGGAGGAGTTGCCCGATATGGCCAAGATGTCCTGGAATCCCTGGCTTGTACCAAGGGCAAAGGCAGATGGAAACAAAGTTATATGGGCTGAGAGGAAGCCCTAAGAGAGCAAGGAGGAAGTCAGAGAGCACCCCATTGCATGTGGAGAGTCCCATTATCAGAGTGCCTCCTTAAGGCTCTTACCCATCTGCCCTCAGGGGTCTAACAATCTGTTTTCGCCAGGGCCAAGACTTGTCCCACAATTCCAGGACCCAGGACAAAATGAATACGCTCAAAAGCATTACGGTTCCCAAATCAGCATCACCAGGGCCCTGTGTGGGGTGCTGTGTGGATGAATGCACAGAACCGCCCCCCTCATCCTGGCAGGTAGCCCTGTCCAGGCCCTAGGTGACTCCAACACAGAATGCTCTCAGGCCACTCTGCCAAACCTTGTCCTAGATTGGGCAAATCAAAGGATGACTTCAGACTTGGTGGTTGAGGGTAGAAAAGAACTGTGGAACCAAGGGCTTCGAGGAGTACCAAGCTAAGTACCCCAGGTCCCCAGCTCATGAGTGAGACAGCAGTATCTGGGTTCTGATCTCTGAGAGCTTCAGACTGAAATCCAAGGAGCACCCCGACCGTCGGCCTCACCTCCTTGCAGTTCTGCAGGAAGTTCTGCAGTTCCAGGTTGTCTTTTAGGAGAACCGCAGCCTCCTGGGCCTTCTCATTGTTCTTCTTGTGCCTGGGAAGTCAAGGGAAGTCACAATAGCACCCAGCCCGGGGTCCCTGTCCAGCACCCCTACCCCAGGGTAGCATCAGGCCTCGTGGGCCTGGAGAAGGAGTACCTGTCTTCGATCAGCTGCACCTTCTCCTTGATCTTGTCTGAATACAGGTTCCCCTCGGCCACCAGCTTGTTCCCAGAGTCCACAGGACTCAAGACCTTATCCCGGTTGTTTTCCATAGACACTAAGAAATCCTCAAATTTCCGGATCCCAGCCTCTGCGGCTGCCAGGGAATCTGGAGGCTCCAAGTGAGCCAGAGTGTATTCCTGTGAAAGCAAGTTTCCAGAGGGGTCTTGAGGATGAGCTAGGCAGTAGTGTCACAGGCAGCTGTGCTGGCTACAGCGCACCCCTAGAGCGGTGCCGAGAGAGGACTCTTCTTTCCTAGGCTTGCCCTCTCTAGGCCCACCTAGCTGGGAGGGGAAAGGGATAGGCAGTGGCAAAAGCCACGTGGGAGGGTGGTAATGCAGGCCAAGGCTTACTTCTCTAGCTTCCAAATGACCCACGAACAAGACAGCTTGGGACAAGGACCAGAGAAGGACAGGACAAGGAAGGATCATAGGTGATTTCCTTTCACTGGTGACTATGAAGAGCTCATCACTACTAAGTCTCCTGAGAGATTCCTGTGCCCCGGCCCTGTGTGCTTTTCCCTACCTGGTTGCTGAGGATGGCTTCAGCCTGCTTGGCATCTTTTTGGAACTCCTGGAAGCCCAGGCACTGGGTGAGGGAATGCCCTCGGCTCTCCCACATCCGGCGCAGAGCGTCCCAACCAGTAGCCAGGCCCTCTAAACGCTGGCCCAGAAACTGGTACTCTGGATCCTTCTGGCCTTCGATCACCTTCTCTCCAGAGGCCTTGACCTGGTGGTAATCGTCTTGGCGGCCCTCAATCTCTTCCTTAATAGCCGCATGCTGCTGCAGGAGCTGTTCGGCCTCCGGGAGTGACTCAGGCATGTCCTCAGAGGCCACTGCCTTTTGGGCCATCGACAGCCAGGCCTGGAAGTCATCCAGATCCTGCAGGAACGCCTGCAGCTTGCTGGCCTCTCCTAAGGAGACCTCCTGGCCTTTCAGGGCATCTTGCAGGCCCTCCCACAGCTTCTCAACACCTGCCTGCCGCCGGCCAATGTCCTCTTTCTGCTCAGGGTGTGACTCCATCAAACGCTGAGACTCACGCTGCAGGGCACTGACACGGTCCCGGATGGCCAGTACATCCCGCTCCAACCCGGACAACTTCCGCTGGATGGCAATGACCCCTGTCAGGTCCTGCCCCAGGTCCTTCGTGGACTCCACGACTTTCGTCTTGTCCATGATCCACTTGCTAGTCTCCTCACAGTCCACGCAGTAGTTGTGAACTCGGAGAGCCGAGTCCACGGCCTCCCTCCGCTCGGACACCACTGCCCGGAAGGCCTGCCACCTGCCAGGGGGAGACACAGACCAAGGGGGCACGTGACACACTGCTCCTTAACGCTTCCCACGGGGCCCCCCTTTCCCTCGTTTCCCATGAATCTTCCTTGTATGTTACTAATATATATGCTTGGTTTTTCCAGACAGGGTTTCTCTGTTGTAACTCTGGCTGCCCTGAAACTCACTCTGAAGACCAGGCTGGCCTCGAACTCACAGACATGTGCCTGCCTCTGCCTCTGGAGTGCTGGGATTAAATCTGTGAGCCACCACCGCCCGGCACTAGGGTGTGTGTGTGTGTGTGTGTGTGTGTGTGTGTGTGTGTGTGTTTCTGGCAAATTTATTTTAATTAAAGAACTATCTACCTAACTGTGGGTAAACAAAATTAACCTGTTGAATTTTCTTAAAGACATAACTGACAGAGAAGCAGATTCTCCTGATTCTCAGGAGTCCAGCAATGATATGATCCCTAACCATACATACTCAATGCTCAACTGGACTTTAGGTAGATATGAACAGTCTTGGATCTATGGTTGTTAGGCTTCTGGCTAGTGTGAAGGTAGTTTTCATCTAGGAGAATTGTGCTTTGAATTTTGCCCTTTGCCTGAGCTGGAAGTATCAGGAGTGAGCCTGGGCAGTGGCCGCAGGCTACAGCTCTCAGGTAGCCGTGTGACCATAGGGCAAACAACCAGCATTGCAGAGTACCATGCTGCTAAGTGAGGTGTGAACTACCTAGACTGGTCCCTGACGTGTGTGTGTGTGTGTGGTGTATGTACACATGTGTGTGGAGCATGCACCCCTGTGTGCATATGTGGAGGCCCCAGGAGAATGTCAGGTGTTTTCCTCTACCACTCCCCATCTTATTTTTTGAGACAGTCTCACTAGACCTGATGTTTGCTGTCTGGCTAGGCTGCCTGGCTGGCAGTGCCAGCTGCCTGTTTCTGTTGCACTGCACCTCCACTCGGGGAATGCAATCACACGTAGCCATGTCTGGCTTTGGTGTGAGTGCTGGGGATTTGAACTCAGGTCTTCTTGCTTGCACAGTAAGCTCTGATACTCACCCCCTGCAAATGCACTCTCTGCTTATGATCCTGACAACTTACAATGGGCTTATCGGGTTTAACTCCGTCCCAGGTCAGAGAGCATCTGTATACGATTCCCCTAGAGTTTTAGAAACACTGGAGGTATCTAGAAAGCTCACATTATTAACTTCAAGAATGCTTCAGGACAGTCCCCAGCTTCCCTAGAGGAAGCTTGAAAATGCCCCAGGCCACATTCAAAGTGCCCTAGGGCCTGAATAAAAGCAACCAAAGAGGCCTAGTGGAAAGGGCAGAAAAGGAGAAAGGGGAGAGAGGAAGACTCCAGCTGGGATCATGGTGACAACTGCCGCCATATCAAGCTTGAGGAGCAACACTGCTGTGAAGTGGGGAAACATTCCAAGGTCTGGCAAATGTCCTGGGGTCCTCGGGTTAGTCTGCTGCGCCCAGTAATCCTCCTTAGAAGAGCTGCGGGTCAGCCAGGCAGACCACCGGAGACACCTCCCTAGGGTCCACGCTTACTCAGTGCTCACCGTCAGACTATCAGCACGGGACGGTCAGCTGGGTGCTCCGGTGGTTTGAATGAGAATGCCCCTCTGTGCCGGGTGCTGACCACCCGGCCCCCAGTTAGTGGCGCTGTCTGGGGAAGTTGAGGAACTTTTGGGAAGTGGAGCCTTGTTTCAGGCCAGACTTGCAGTCTTTACAGTCTCGCCACGCTCCCTGTCCACTCTCCCTGCTCCATGCTTACGGTTCAGAGCTAAGCTCTTGGCTTCCTGCCCCTTCTGCCACACTTTCTGCTTGCTCCTGTGTCTCCCTGCCATGATGTTTCTTTCATCCCTCTGGACCCATAAGCCCACATAATGCTGTCTTTATCATAATAGAAAAGTAACTAATGCAGAAGTTGGTAGCACACAGTGGCTGTTGCTGTGAAGAACCTGGTTAAATTTGAAAGTAATTTAAATTTAAAAGTAATTTCTTCCTGAAGGAAATTTTTCTTTTCTTTTTTCTCCCTTCCTTCCTTCCTTCCTTCCTTCCTTCCTTCCTTCCTTCCTTCCTTTTGTTTTTCGAGACAGGGTTTCTCTGTTGTAACTCTGGCTGTCCTGGAACTCACTCTGTAGACCAGGCTGGCCTCAAACTCACAGAGATCTGCCTGCCTCTGCCTCCCGAGTGCTGGGATTTAAAGCATGCGCCCCCACCGCCCTGCAGAAGGAAATTTCAAAACCACGTGCTTGTTCATCTGTGGCCTAGGTATCACTATAACGCTTATGCAGGTCTACAATAAAAAGAGCGAGTGGAGCAGAAGGAAATAAAAAATTCAGAGAGGAAGAGAGCGCCAGGAAGCCAAATGTTACAGCCAAATGTGTGCTGGAAGAGGCTGTTAGGCGGATTAGTGCCATTAAGTAGAGGTCTTTTCTGCTTTGGAATACAGAGGAGGGTGTCTTCAGGGTAAGACCCCACCCAGCTATGGTCCCAACTTGTGAAAGGAAGCAAATTCCTTCCTTCCTTCCTTCCTTCCTTCCTTCCTTCCTTCCTTCCTTCCTTCCTTCTGTTTTTTGAGACAGGGTTTCCCTATTATAACTCTGGCTGTCCTGGAACTCACTCTGTAGACCAGGCTGGCCTCAAACTCACAGAGATCTGCCTGCCTCTGCCTCCTGAGTGCTGGGATTTAAAGCATGCGCCCCCACCGCCCTGCAGAAGGAAATTTCAAAACCACGTGCTTGTTCATCTGTGGCCTAGGTATCACTATAACGCTTATGCAGGTCTACAATAAAAAGAGCGAGTGGAGCAGAAGGAAATAAAAAATTCAGAGAGGAAGAGAGCGCCAGGAAGCCAAATGTTACAGCCAAATGTGTGCTGGAAGAGGCTGTTAGGCGGATTAGTGCCATTAAGTAGAGGTCTTTTCTGCTTTGGAATACAGAGGAGGGTGTCTTCAGGGTAAGACCCCACCCAGCTATGGTCCCAACTTGTGAAAGGAAGCAAAAAGCATTTTCTCCTCCTAGAAAGCAACCGCAATCAAAAGCTGCGGCTGATACAGTTCACTAGGGTCTGGGTCCACCCCAAGCTGGTAGCCTACTTGGGAAGTGTCAGAATGAAGGGGGTCATGGATCCTTCCTCCATGGCTTCCAAGAGCCACAGAGGCCAAGCAGCATGTGACAGGGGAGACCTTATGTGAAGGCTCCGAGAGGGCAAGAGGTTTAAGAGGTCAAGGCATGAAGCCACAAAAGTGGAGCCTGGGTTGCAGTGGACACCCCGAGATGTTGGAGATGCCAGAGCCTGCGGGATGTCCACCATGGAGAGTTACATACAGAGCCTGGAACCAGCCCGAGAGAGAGAAGTGTGCTGCAGGCAGCCTAGCTAGAGTGGCAGAGCCATCAAAGCCCTTTGACACCAGACATGGAGCAATAGGATTTGGAGCTGGCCCTGCTGGGTCTTGCTTTGGCCCAGCATTTGCTCTCTGTGCACCCTCTTCCTCCCTTTTGGAATGGTAATGCAGATTCTGAGGCACTGTATGTTGGGATTATGTAATTTACTTTCTGGTTTCTCAGGGGGTTGCAGTTATGAGATTTCCTTAGTCTCAGAAGAGACTTTGGACTTTAAGAACAGATTGAAACTAGAGGCTGTGGGGACTTCTGGAGTGGACTAACTGCGTTTTCCACTAGGATACGGCCATGCGTCTCTGGGGTCAGGATGTGGGATGTGGTGGTTTGAATGAGAAATGTCCCCCATTTGGGCATTTGAGCATCTGGTTCTCGGTGGCGCTGTCCAGGGAAGCTGTGGAACCTTCGGAGGTCTCCCCCTATTTCCTGTTTGCTGTCCCTTGCTCGGTGCTTGGTAACGATGAGTTGACAATGCTGCTGGTTTACATCTATTCCACTTAAGTGTTCTTCTGCACACCGTATGCTGTGTTCGCCAGTCCCGGCGTCATACACTTTGTGTTTACGTTGTCATTTCACTGCACCACTTTCCTGATGCTTGATCCGATTTTTTGCTGGTGGTACTGGGGATTGAACCAAGGCCCTTGTGCGTGCTAAGCACCATGTACCTTTAACCTACGTCTCCAGCCTCATCTCGTGCTACTTTGTTCACTATGGCCCTGGAGCTACCGACTGTACCATACACATGTACCATGCAGCCCATGTGTAGGAGTCTATGTCCTCGAGGTGATGTCAGTACGTTCTATGAGGTTCACGCAGTGACAAACTGCCTAATGGCAGATTTCCTTTTTTTTTTCCATAGCTGTACTTTATAGCTGTACTTATAAATACGAGGTAGGAGTATAAATACCTGCTGGAGGGACAGCTCAGCAGGTAGGAGCACTTGCTGTTCTTGCAGAAGACCTGGGTGGCTCAGTTCCCAGCACCCACATGGCAGCTGACAACCATTTATAACCCCAGTTCCATGGGATATAATGCCCTTTTTTAACCTTCCTTTCCTAACCGGTGTGAATATGGTGCACATACAAGCAGGCTAATACACACACACAGTAAAATTAATAAATCTTTAAAAAGTAAATGCAGGGTAGGATGCGAAGCTCAGAACCAAGAAAAAGGAAGGAAAGAGTATTTATCACCTGGAAAAAGAGCCTGGCGGAATATGTAGTTTGGGGGTGGGGGGTAGCACAGGGACAGAGAGGAAGAGGTGGGAAGTGGCCCTGGGATGGAGATACAGAATGAATGAGAGACGCATCAGGACAAGTCTTGCTGTCTCTGAGGAGCCGAGCCAGAGTCAACATGTCAAAATTCCAAGGAGACAGATTAACACTGTTCAACCCCAGTCCAAACATTCTAACCAAGGGAGTTGCCCCAAATGGGGTGGGCTTCGTGGTAAAGAAGTGGCTTCCCGTTCTCTGCTGGACTGGAAGGATTCTCAGGCCTCTCTCAATTCTGAGATTTAACGGAAACCATCCTGTCATTCTACGCCTCAGCTCTTCTCTAACCTGAGAACGGCAACTGCCTTCAAGTTTTTCAGTTGAGGCGGGGCATGGCTTACCCGTGGTAAATGTCAGCATGCAGTGACTATGATGCATTGCATAGCTGGCAAGCAAGGTCTTCCTGCCTGGAAGTCTGGTCTACTTGCTTCACTTAAATAGCAGCTGCAAAAAAAAAAAAATTCCCTCTCTGTCCTCTCTCTTCCCTCTCACACAGTCAGTACCCACAGCCTAGTGAAGAGGCATCCGTCTCTGTATGAATATCAGACTTACAAAGGAATTTCCCGACCCCATCCTTGGATGCTGAGATTCTCAGCCCCACCTCAGTGGCTCTAGTTCAGTGGTTCTCAACCTTCCCAATGCTGAGACCCTTTAATACAGCTCCTCATGTTGTGGTGACCCCCAACCATAAAACTATTTTCGTTCCTACTTTGTAACTGTAATTTTGCTACTGTTATGGATCGTACTGTAAATATCTGATATGCAGATGGTCTTAGGCGACCCCTGGGTCACGGCCCACAGGTTGCGAACCGGTGCTCTAGAGCCTCTCACTCAGTCTGGGGTTCCCAAAAGCTCTCAACACTCCCCACGGTGCCAGTCCATCGCTTTACTGACTACTTTAGCTGACTACTCCCTGAGTCTACCTTCTGAACTGCCTCAGGCAGAGCAAAGCTCATGCACAAGTAAGTGGAAGGGGCCAGGTACAGGAAGAGGAGCGGCCATGGGGCATTGCACGTGCAGGGCCAAGGTAAAAGCAGGGAACAAAAGCAAGCACTTCCTTTGTCCTCAAAGATCCTCCAGGAACTAATGAGCAATTATACCCTGCTTTGAAAGCAGCCCCTCTCTAAAGGCTCCTCGGGGCCTGCTTTCTGTTCCAACCATGAAGCTTGCTCAAGGCTCCCTGCTAATTCTCCTCTTCACTCAAGCCAGTCTTATTATCGATGCTGTATTTTGGCACAGGCAGGGGCATTCTTTAATGGACAGTACTTAAGAACTTTCAGAAAGCAATTTCCCGTGTCCAGGAATGTCTGGGGAAATACGGCGCAGGTGCCAGGTGACCCGCTCCAACTAGCTGCACGTCCAGAATGCCCCTTTCAGCATAGGTGCATGGACATACACCCTTCTCCCCAGACACAGCATCCGAAGCTCCACAGACACTCCCTGATGCTCACAGCAGCAGAGATTTCCGCCTTACTGCTGTAGCCCCAACACTAGCAACACGACTGGCAGAGAAAGACAGGAGCACTGTGGGTACATATTTGAAGTTTGGGCCATTTCCCTAGGTGTGTATCAGGTGTTAGGAGAAAATTCCCCAGACCCAGATCCTGTCTACGACCCACCTCTTGTTCAGGCGATTCTGATACTGCTTCACTTCCCCACTGCGTGGGTGGCCACTCTCTACCAGGTTGTTGGCAGCAAGGTTCACGCCATCAATTTGAGCCATCAGAGTCTTCATCTCCTGGTCCAGGATGTCAAACCTAATATGGACAGAGATAACATGACAAGCAGTGAGTGGCGGCCCACCCACTGGTTTCCAGCGGTTCCCAGTCTCCGGGTGGGCAGCTCTTGCTTCCTCTCTCTGTATCCTCAAGTGTTTTGTCTGAGAGAGGGAGGAAAGGGGGGCAGATATGCTGGTACACCCTAAGTTTTGGTTCAGTGGGTTTAACTTTATGTGTTGGCGTTTCAGGACCAAGTTAGGAGAGAGATGGTCCCTTACTATACAGGCTGCGGCTCCACAGAAAAGCGTGAAGCAGGGCGGGTTATAAAGGGGTTACAGTGTGGGGGTTGGCAAAGGAGTCCGTCAGTCACCCCAAGGACTATCTGCCACACCTCCATTGTCTTGGTTGCTATTCTACCCTAATTCTGCTACTCAGAAATCTTGGCCGAAAGGCGTCCCTCCCTAGCCAGTTGCTCCATTCCTGGGATGGGCAAGGGAGAGCTGCTAAGGGAAGAAGGCCAACTTTTCTTGGCAAGAGTCCGGCACCCTCTAGCACCAGTGGAGGACCACCTTGGCACCACTCCAGGGAGTGGCTCCTCCTGCTCCAATGCTTGGATTCTGTACAGGCTGCTGGGACGTTGCAAAGCCTGAGCATCTGCCTGATCCACAGCCTGCACTGCCCATTCACCTACAACCTTAGAATGTCCCCTGGAGCACCCTTCCACCCACAGCCTTAGCAACACCCTCCTCAGCCTGAGCATGCCACCCCCCGCAGGGTCGCCCCTTCCACAGCATGAACACGCCCCCAGCCCCTATCTAGTGTGTTGATGGAATCAAAATTGGAAGTGAGAATGGACTCAGAAACCTGTGCTTTATAAACTGGTCTCTGTGGCTCCTTAGTTGTCTGGCTAACACAGAGTTAGAGACGACAGAGTCCCAGCCTGTCAGCCCCCATGTCCACAGCACCTCCACACTTCCTGTGTTCTGTGCTCAGAAGTCATCTGAGCAAAGGCTGCTGTGGCTGAGAAACAACTGAATAAAGACAATCCCCTTTGTCTCAGGGACTATTAAGGCCCCAGGAGGTGAACTATCAGAGGCCCCAGAGTCAGAGCAGAACTCAACTCCTGTTGCCTCACTCTGTAACAAAGGACTGTTCTCTTAAAGAGATCCCTGCTGGTTCTAGAGGTGGGAGGTGACACTCAGCCTTTGGGTGTGGAAATGAGCGAAGGCTGCGTGAGCTTCTCTGACCTGTGCTGTACAACCTCCAGGTCCTCCAGCGTGTCTGGGATGTCCATCTGGTCTAGCCATTTCTCCTTCTCACTCATCCACAGCTCACAGGCATCTGACTCCCCGAACACCGTGTACAAGTCCAGGGCGTCCTGCAGCCTCTGTCCGCGCAATTCTGCCTGGGCCATCACCTGCTGGTAGAGCTTCCTGAGGGCCTGTAGACGATTTGTTACGTCTGGGGAATCCCGGAACTCCTCGGGGAAACTCTGGGCTTGGTGTTCCAAGTGCTCCATCACCCCGCGGCTCTCCTCCAGCTCCTCCAAAAACTCCTTGTGCTTCTTTCCCAGGGCCCGAGTGGCACCCTCGTCTTGCCCCACATCTTCACCGGAGAGCAGCCGGTGGGCATCTTGCAGCCAAGCCTTCAGGTCATCCGCATCACCCTGGAACTGGAAGAAATTCTCTGCATCCTGCAGGTCCTTCTTTCGAAAGGCAGCCAGCTCTTTGAGGTGGTCCCATTGGGCCGATACCTCCCTGACACGGGTTTCTATCTGTGGATGTCCAAACTGCTTTTGTGCAACCATGTCTTCGGCCTCCTGGAAGATCTGCTTCAGATGAGCATCCAGCCCACGGAGTTCATCCTCGAAGGCCTTGTGCTTGCGCTGTAAGATGAGCACGCTGGTCAGGTCCTTGCCGTAGTCCAGGGAGGAATAGATCTGCTCCTTTTCCTTGATCCAGCTCTCGGCCTCATCCATCTCCCAGAAGAACTTCCAGAGTCGCTTGGATTGCTCCAGCTGAACCTTCCGTCCAGCCGCCATGTGGCTCAGTTCACTGAAACACTGCTCCAAGTGGCTGACTCGGTCCTGGATGACCTGGGGGTCGCAAGGCTGGTACCCTGGAGGAATAGGAAGAGGAAGACCAAGAAAGGGAAGGGATTCATTTATAGGCAAGTTTCAGGCCAGAGTCACACAATCCCAACAATTCCATCTCTCAGGGTCTTGAGGACCTTGCGTGTGGTAGGCAAACGTCCTACCACTGAGCTAAGTCTCCAGCCTTTCAAGGTCCTCTGGGATTGGATGTATGGATTCTCAGTTACTCGGAGGACAGGCCGGATCTTTATAACTGGTTCCCGCTAAACTTCGGGAATGAGGAAGATTAAAAGTTGAGTCAGTGCTTAGTAGAAATGTACAACGTGACAAGAGATTTTAAAAAGAGCAGCTATAGATTTCCAGGAGGTAATAAGCTCTCTTATTTTAGGCAATGAACCAGAAACACATCTTGAACTAGCAAAAAGAACAGAAGACATATGACATCTTATGGCACTTACGGGAGTTTTTCTGGTTACGGGTTGCCAAGTTTCGTGCACCCACCACCCGAGGAAAGAGGCAGAACTCTAAAGGTGGTTCCAGCTTTACCCAAGGCAGGCAAGAGGCCAGAAGAGGGGGTCTAGCATCTGGGGCCTCAACAGGGGGTGGGGCACTCTAGGCTCACCTTTCCCCTCGGTGAACTGCAGCGTGTCTGCAGTGATGGCCTTCACTTTGTCCCCCTGGATGGCGATATCGGTCTCCATCAGCTTATGCTTCTGCAGCAGGTCTTCAACCTCTAACAAGTGCTTTCCAAACTCAGCAGACAAGATGTGAGCCTAGCAAAGGGCAAGGTAGGGGGACAAGAAGTGAAGAGAAGGGACACCTCCGGAGGGCGTGCGCGCGCGCACCTGAGCCAGGGGCGTGGATACAGCAGGGAGGTGGCTGTTGCTTGGGACAGGAGACCCCGCAGAGCAGAATTTCCTACAAAAGGGTGCCTTCTGGACTCTTGCATGCAATGTCCTACAAAATCTCAAGCTTCACTCATCTACATCATCCAATTCAAGGACTGGGGCCTGGGCGTGTTTATTTTTACAAGACCATAGTCAATTACATACTTATTTTCACTCAAGATCTCCTCTAGCAGAAGGAGAGAATTCAGACTTCTTGGGTTTCCCTTGTGCAGAGGATTCTAACTAGAGTCAAACCCCAATTACTCTGAACCTGATTCTCTAGGCTTCGCATTAACATCTATCTCTTCTTATTCCAGTAGGTTGGTGCTTGTGAAATCACAAACCCAAGACTCCTCCATTATTGGGGATATTGTAAACATGGGCTAGTAACAGCTTTGTCTTTTCTCCACTGTGACTTAGAGATGACTGGAGGGCAGGTGATTAAGGAAGCAAGCTCTGACCACAGAAGGAGGTGTGGAGTGGGCAGCCTCAGGCCCACCTTGATCTCATCCATCCAGTCGATACTATGCAGCATATCCTGGAAGAGCTTCTGCAGCGCCAGGGTAGCCTCGAGCCTCTGGCGCCGAGAGCGCAGCAGCTCCTGTAGGTAACTCCACAGACGGAGGATGTTGTCCTTCCGGGCCATGATGCGCTTCTGGTCATGGTAATTCTCCTTCTCCAGCTCCTGGGCCAGGTCCTCCAGGGCCTTTACCCGCTCCTCATAGGCAGCCGTGTCCGTTTCAATGGCTTCGTGCTTCTTCTTGGCGGCCTCCACAGCTGCCAGGTCATACCCAAAGTTATCCTGCCCCCATGGAGGAAAAAAATGACAAACAAACACAACAGCAGCTCAGTCAGATTCCCCTGGGCTCAGAAGCAGTGGGTCCCTGAAGCACAGCTACCGTATTCAAAAGGCCTATTTCTGCAAAGCGGCTGTCTCGGCTGTCCCCTGCTGCCCGTCTCATCGGAGGACAGTTTCTGAATGTCTCACAAGTATCTCTAAAAGCCTATTTTACTCGCTGTGCCACACATGCAGGTGAGGCTGTGTGTTCATTACAGAGTCCTCTGGTGTCCTGCTGGTACTTCCCATCCTGCCTTGAGAGGATCTGTCCGTTTCTGGGCAGGAGGGGGGCCGCTTAGACCAGGGTGCCACATCGCTGCAAACAGATGGTTTACCCACACACTATCTGGGGCGCACGTACATTCTCCAGTGCTCTTAGAACACTCGATATCCCCTTAACGGACAGAATTTAATTTGATTCTAAGCTCTAAGTGGGAGGGAACAGATGCTCTGACGGAGAACCAGCCCCAGGGTTCACTGTTAGTCAGTGAAATATGTCCCAAGCCTGGAGGCCAAGAAACTAAAAGGCACACTCCATCTAACCTTGCTCCCAGAGAAGAATTATTAATGTCAACTCTGACTCCTGGTTTTATTGATGCTCCAACCAACACAAGATGCTTTGGTGGGGCCCGTTTTATTATGGGAGGCTGTATTCTCAAAAGGAGACTTGATGGGCTACCCAGAGTGTAACTCTGTGGTGGAATGCTTGCCTCCCATGTTGCAAGGTCCGGGGTTGGACCTCAAGTGAGAGCAAGCGACAGACAGAGAGGCGTAGAGAGAGCGAGACTTAATAAACCCTAAGGCTTGAGGCTTATCTGGCTGCTGCTGAGACTAGCTGAGACTCCAATTTTGTCCAGATCGGTGGTCTAACACACCTCCCCTCTCCCGCCATGGTGTGCCCCTTACCTGGGTCACGAGGCGCTGGTTTTCATTGAGCCATGTCTCTCTCATGGCAGCCTTGCGGTCGAAGCGCCGAGCCAGCTGCTCCAGTTTCTCCTGTCGAATGAGCTCGCTCCTCAGGGCCAGCTCCCTTTGGTATTCTGCTTCCTCCAGGCTCTCCCAGGCCTGCATAGGGCAGAGGAGAATACTTGGGGTGCAGGAAGAATGTATGGGCTTGGGGTCGTCTCTCTTTTTCACCTGACACTGGATGACTGTAGGAACTGAGGGAGATCCTGCCACTATGGGGTAAAATGGTGGCAGACTGAAGTTTAGTGACGGTCCTTTGATTTCTGTCTGGGCTAGGCTAGTCAAAGACTTCCCAGTTCCATCTCCCCTAATCCTGCCTCAGACACTGGCTTAATGATAGAATGGTTTCCACCTTTGTAGGTGTTCAGCAAATCCTTGTTGACTAAATAGCCACCATTCCATTAGAGCTTCCAGATGGTGCTAAGACTCCAAACCTCTGAACGTCACACGGCACTTCCCGTCTGTCGTAAGAATTTAACATCCTAAACTCAAAGACAAACTCAAGGTTCAGTAGAGGACAGGCTACCAAAAAACAATGGCCCCAAAGAATGATCCTGGGTGCCTAAAGAGACTGAGTTGTGAAGGGCAGGGAGTAGAGTCTGACCTCTTACAGACACGTTCAGACGGCTCCCCTAAAGAGCCAACATGTAATTAATGCGAAATTAAGTGACATGGCCTATCCTTGCTCAGTGACCACTCCCATATCCTCACGGGGCGCTCAGAAGAGCAAATGAAACTGCCACGGTACCCGGTTGATGTCAGACACTAGCTTCCCATCGTGGGGCGTGTACACTTTCTGATTGTTGGCTCTCATCCGGGATTGGATGGTAAACAGCAGGACTTCCAGATTCCCCTTCTCCTGAAACCTGTGGGGAACAGAATGAGGGGTGCTGGTATCGAGGTCCCCACAGAAAAACTATTTGCTGAAGTTGACATCAGACCTTGTCCTGGATCAGACCAGGATGTCAGACCCTGACATCCTGGATCTAGGTAAGCAAAGCATATTCCCTTTAAGAAACAAAGAAGGAGAGGGCTAAGCCAGGTCTATTTACCTGTGAAGACAGTGGTCACGCTCACTGGCAGAGATCAGAGAGGAATTTTCATCTTTACAACTCAATTCAGGGAAAATACAGTGGCTATCAGAGCATTCATTTGCTTCCATAGGTATGAGCTAGCTGGAATATCCGGGTAACTTCAATAAATACCAAGTTTTACCAACCCACACAAAGAAACCCTTCTCTGCCCTACAAATGAAGGCTTTTCAGACAAATTGCTTTTAGTCAGTCAAACCTTAGAGGCAGCATTATCCACACAAGAACACACTGGGTGGAAACCAACTTTATCCTGGTCTCAATTAGCGAGATCTCCGGAGCCCTCTAGGCCAGATGGGTCCAAAGGGCCAGGAAGGGGTGGGCTCTGTGAGTGTGGAGGACAAGGTCTAAGCCATGGTGCGTTTTCACGTTTCTCCATGTAGCAAGAGTCTACCCACGTCCACTCCTGAACACAGCACTGAGGAATCAGCTGTGTGCCCAGTCTAGCAGACCTCAGTGCTCAGAAGCCCGGAGGAAGCCTCAGGCCCTGAAGACCTGTTGGTACAGCCAGGAGGTAACACCCTTGCACACTGGGCCTGATGTTATCGGTATTGAATTTAGGACTTTAAAAGTGGGTTGGTGTTAGACCAGAAACCAGATCCAGGGTTTCAGAACATCCTGGACTTGGTGTCTCATTTTTCCCACATTTGAGAGACTTGAATGGTTGAGTTTAAATTAAGGGAGGGGGGTAGAAACAGAGGGAATCGTTGATGAACTAGAAGCCTCTTTTCAGAAGTAGACAAGCTAATAGCCAAGAGCCCGAAATTCTTGATGTGTATATGTGTGTGTGCATGTTTATGTGTGCGTACATTTGTAAATGCATGCATATGTGTGTGTGTGCCTGCACACCTATGTGTACCCACACATGTGTATGCATGTGTTCATGTGCACGTGCTGCATAGTTGTGAATTTGTATATACATACGAGCATGAATGCATCTGTATGAGCTGTATAACTGTGTGTGTGGTCATGTATGTACATGCTTACGTTCATTATACATGTATGCACAAGTGTGTGCATGGTTACATGTGCACATGTACACGTGTAGCTAGCTGTGTGTGCACACAGTGGTTGGGCGGGGCAGAGCTCCTGGGAAACAGGCCTAGTGCTTTTCTGATGAGCAGTGACAGATAAGACGGAGAAAGATGGACATACTTGATGATCACAAGGCCCCGCCCAGGGCACTCGGCGGTAACGACAGAGGTCATTACCTGAAAGGAAACCCATGGCTCAGGGAGCAGACTCACTAAAGGAGTCACCCAGCCTGAGATGGCTCCTCTGTTGGCCTTGGGAGCCTAGAAGAGCACTTTCTTTGCTGATAAGCAGGAATTACTCATCAATGTCAGTAAGCTGGATGGCACTGAAGTGGGGTGGCCAAGTAGGACATGAAGCAGGTGACGGATATCCACTGTGGAACTCAAGGATGCACTTCGTAGGTACTGTCCCAGGACCCAATCCCCAGCCAGCTCTACCATTGAGCAATTGACTTTCTCGCCCCCTGAGGACGACCACCCTCCTAAGTGCCAGGGCCCTTACTTGGGTGGCTTCTCCACAGTACGGTAGGTGCTGAAGGCCTGTAGCTGCTGCTGGACACCACTCAACGAGTTGGCAAACTTGCGGCTGTTCAGGACATTAATGGTTTGCTCAATCCAGGTGAGCAGGTCTGAGGCTAGCCCACTGTACTTTTCAATCATCTTCTCGGTCTCGATGGCGTGGTCAATGACCTAGGGAATCACCTTGTTACTCATTCTCATCAGAAGGGAAATGCCACCAACGGTGCTACCAGTGAGACCTGGTATCAGGGTGAAGCACACTGGGACTCCTGAGTCTCTCAAGCTCTGCAGTTCTAGGTTGGGTTTGTTCCCTGAGAACGCACGTTGCTAAAGAAGGCATGGATGAGAAGTGGAAGGAGCCCTCCCCTGACTGGCTGTGCTGGGGTTCAGCTGTAGCGGCCCCCTCCTTTAATCCTATAGATCAGTTGTTCTCAACCTGTGGGTAGGAACCCCTTTGGGGGGTCAAACGACCCTCACAGGGGATCGCCTAAGACCCTCTGCATATCAGATATTTACATTATAGATTCATAACAGTAGAAAATGACAGTTATGAAGTAGGAACAAAAATAATCTTATGGTTGGGGGGTCACCATAACATGAGGAGCTGTATTAAATGGTCGCAGCACTGGGAAGGTTGAGCACCACAGAGGAACAGAAAGCATGCTGGGGCAGGATGCCAGCCCATAGAGGGACCAGTGCTTTCTTTATTTCAAACTGTTTATTAGGGATCAAGGCATCCAGACAGGCTTGGCTAAACACAAAGCACACAGAGAGATGGATGGGGACTTCTTTACTCTGGAGGAGTTGAAGATCCAAAAGGGGAAAGGAATCAGGCTTGGCACTCCACACACTGGCATACTGTGGTAGCCTGAGAGGTCTTGATGCCATAATCAACAAAACAAATTAAGAGCCTATGGTGCTCCCTGGAGGGTGTTGGGGAGACATGGGCCTCCAGGGGGATCACAGCTCAGACCTGAAGCTGTGGCCCATCAGGACAAACACGGACACTCTCCGGAATCAGCTCGAGGGTTTCCCAGGGGACTTACGGGGAACTGGGGAGTAGGTGTTCCTCATACCGACCTCCACACACAAAGCTTTTAGGATGGACAGGGAGCTCACACTCAAGGCCCAGGGCTGGCTACAAAGGGAGGGTGAAGCTGTGCCGACTCAGCGGCTCGGTACCTTGCCGACTCGCTTGCCTTCCACCGCCAACACCTTCATCTTGGAGAAGTAGTGATAAAATGCCACCACATAGGTGATGATGGATTTCTCATCAGGGTTTTCTGTGAAGACATCTGTAAGAGGAAGATGGACATTCTGAGCACCAAAACAGGGGCCCAGTAAAGTCATGTTTCAATCACTTAGCCCCACTGACATCATTAAGTTCAACCACAGGCACCGAATGACAACGGAAGAGTAGCTAGGTGCAGCGGCAGAGGAGGAGATCAGGCATTCAAGGACAGCTTCAGCTACATAGTGAATTCTAGAAGAAACAAAAAAGAACTGCGCAGAGGTCTTTGATTTCAGACAGTGGTGAGATCCACATTAGGACCATAAACCACAAAAGCAGAACGAAGAGGGACCCAAGGCCTCAAGGACCCTCCCCACAGCCAGGTGCCTGCTGAAAAACCTACTTGTCATGAGGAGCAGAGCAGGCCCTGGCTTAGCCCCGACATCTCTGTGCCCGTAGCTTGCCAGGCTCCGGGGTCAGCCCCGGGAGGAAGTCCACCTGACCGCTCCAGGATGGAAAAGTGGGAGTGGCTCACCTTCAGGGTCAAGGAGTGGTATGATGCCCAGCTGGCGTTCGGCCACATCAAATGCATGCTCCAAGTTATGCCGGGCGTTGGAATCCTTCAGCTTGTCAAAGTCGATGAGGTCAGGCCTGGGGACAAGGGCTGAACTGTTAAGAAGGTGTAGCCATGGCGGTTCCACATATAGGAGAGTTGCAGCATGAAGCAAGGATGCTGGACAGAGGTGGAGGGTTGGGAAGGAGAGAGAAATGAGAAGCAGGAGCAAGAGATGGGAGCCGTGAGCACCAGCTTTTAAGGAAGTGGGCAGCAGTATGACCGGAAGTCGAGGGAAGTAGGAGCGCTGGGAAGGGCCAAGGATAAAAGGAAAAGCAGCAGAGGCAACACGTTCCCCTGGCCTCACCAGGGCTCCCCTTACCGGTGTTTATGTATCAGGGCATTGAAGGCCAGGCCATCCTTCCAGCTGGAGGTGAAGTTGGTGACGTTGACATGGGGGTAGCTGCATTCCAGAGACACATCAAGAGTTAAAAAACAAATTCATCTGAGGTCCCAAACAAGCATCTGAGCCGAGGACCCATAGGACGTAGAGGAATAGACCTGTCCCATCTTGAGCTGCTTCAACATAAGAGCACACAGCTAAGCCACACGAAGAGACCCCTGTAAACTGCTAAACTGCAGCTCATAACCCAACAGGTTCCACGGACTGACCAAGGTGACCTTGGAAAGGAATCCTGAGTTTCGGACCTCGAAGAATCGGCTCAGGACAGACTTGAACCAATTGTACCCACGCTGTTATAGTTCTGGGGGACTGATGTCTAGTGCCCTTTGGGGATGGCAGCCCCTAGGGGATGCAAGGGGCTAATGGGGAATACGGTAATGGCAAGTTTCCAGGGTGTACACACCCTGCCGTCTTCATCTGGCACCACAAGAGGAGCGCATCCTTGGCTGAGCGTGTCTCACGACCTTCTTGAGTTTGGACAACAATGTCCTGAATCTGGGAGTGGCAGAATAAAAAAGAAAGAGTAACTTTGTCCCTGGCTCTATGCCTTCCTGCTCTCCTGGGGAGACTCCCTTTTCTTCTCTGTATGTCTGTAGTACTCACACACCACCACACCCCAGGGTCCCAGTTCCCTATTTCTCTGCCTTGGTCAACCAGAACGGCGTAGAGATGGCACCCCGTATCAGAGGGGGCAACTTTAATCAGATAACTCTAACAGGTGTTTGAGAACTGACGAGACACCCCGACACCTTCCTCTGAAGGTGTAACCCTCCTAGGCATGGACAGGGGCGGTATTGTTAACACAATACACAGCAATGGTTAGCAGACTAGTAAAAGCACACGTCTGGGTATGTCTGTGAGGGTGTGTCCAACCGCGAGTCATTAAGAGAAGAAGACACACCTTGACCGTGGACAGCATCGCCTCCTAAGGTAGAGGCTGAGGACCAAAAAGGAACCTTGAATTTCAGATGGAAAAAAAAAAAGTTTCTAGTTTAAAAAGTATAAAGGGAGATTTTTCTGCACCATTTTTGCAATTCTGGATCAAATTATTTTAAAAACTGAGACGTTACACACGAAGGGTGAGGGGACAAAATCGGGTCCTGCAGCAGACTGCAACCTAGCTACAAGTCAGCTTCTGAGCTTTAGCACAGGGAAGGCACAGAACGTAGGCCCTCCATCCCGTGGTCTCTGCTCTAGCCTCCCTAGGTGTATACAAACACGCTAGTCACCATTGTGCAAGGCTCTCAGTTTCTGACCAGCTTTGAAAGGTCTCCTCAGTCCCGTCCTCTACCAACAGGACCCACCTGGAACCGGAGGATGATGGTCCAGATGAGGCCCAGGACCAGGCGGTGGTTGCCGTCCACGATGTCATGGGAGCCCATGTTCTCCAGGTGCACACGCTGCTCCCTGAGGAACTGCAGGGCTTTGTCCACGTTCTCCAGGCAGTGGATGCGCATCTTGCCCTTGGTGGGCCTTGGCTAAGAAGGGACAGCAAGGGTCTCACAAGCATGAAGGGACTTCACAGTCACGCCAGAGGTGGCCACCCGCAACCCGTATTAGCTGATGCTGTCAGCTCTACCCGTCACCTCCCTGGTCCAGCTCCAGGTTCCACAGTCACTCCTGACACTCTGCTCTTTTTACATTTATTTATTTTCAGTTTTATGTTTATGTGTTTTGCCTGCATGGTCCTCAGCCCACCATACGCATGCAGTGGCCACAGAGGCCAGAAGAGGGCACTGGATGCCCTGGACTGGAGTTAAGGGGCTGCCATGTGGGGACTGGGAATCCAGGCCCCTCTGGAAGACTCCTCACACATTTCAACTCCTTTCAGCAAAACTCCAGAGGATTCCTGTCTGAAGCACTCGACCAGACTTCACGAGAGCCCTTCTGGGTCTGACACAGCCTTCTGGGTGGGCACTAAATGGCAATCAAACTCAGTAACACGACAGACAGTGAACTGAGTTCTGGGTGTGTACCAGGACGGTTCCAAGAACTGCTCACTGCTAGTCAGTGGTAAGCGATAGATGGATAGTAGGCAATGGCCCTGCCCCACCAAACTCTTCTGCCTCCCTGAATGGCCCAGCCAAACCCAAGGGGATTATTATTAATGCTATGTGTACAGATATGCAGTTAGTATGTGCATGTGGAGGCCAGAGGACAACCTTGGGTGTAGTTCTTTAGTCACCGTTCACCATTTTGTTTTGGTTTTTTAAGACAGAGTCTCTTGTGGTCTGGGACATGCTAAGAAAGCTGGACTGGCTGGACAAGGGAGCCCCAGGGATTTCCCTGAATCCACCCACCACCGGCGCTGGGATTACAAAGCACACAAACCGTGCCGGGCTTCCCTTATGTGCGTTTTGAGAGTTGGGCTCAGGTCCTCGGGCACTTCAGCAGCTTGACCTGTCCCTCCCAACTGTGTGTTTTGAAGGGGTCCCTGAAGCAGCTCTTTTAAGAAGATTTTCAACGTGAGCTGAGGCAAGAACTGTAGCCTGGGAATTTCAAGGCAGAAGAACACAGTGCCTTTTCATTCAAACCCCAAGGATCCCACAATACCTCACTCTATATATGGAGAAAGTATAGGCAAAGAAGATCCTGCCTGATAGGCCCAAAGTCACTAAGGAAGGGAGGGATTCCAAGGGTTCCAAGAGGAATGCACATTTCCCCAACAGCTCATATATCCAAGCCCATGCATTCTAGTTCCAGATGCCCAGACCCCAGTGAGAATGGCAGAGCTCTGCACAGCTTCTGGAGTGAGCATGGAGGGGTGGAAGTGGTCAGAAGGGGCAAGAAGTTCTGGGAAGAGGTCAGATAAGCCAGTCAGTCACACAGACCCTTGACATTGTAAGTACTGGAACCTCAAAGACAAGCAGGGAGAAACCCCTGGCTCCAAGAAAAGCCTCTACGCCCCAGCAAACGCCTTTCCTGCAGAGGGGTTGATGGCATTGGCCACAGGCTAGGAGGGGCCTGGCACAGACGAGGGCCTTACCAGCATCTCTCCTGAGAGCACCTCCAGCAGCTTGATGAGCATTCGCCCATCCCGCAGGTCCTTGTAGAGATCGCTGATGCGGCAGGACACTCGAGCCAGGTGGGAGTTCACCCATTTCGTAAAGGTCTTCTTCTGAACAACTTCCCGTTCATCTGGGTGAGGAGAAAAGGCTTGGGTGAGCTGCCTGGGGTTGGGAGGACAGGTGTAACATGGAGCTGAAGGGTTTTACTATAATTCTAGGGTCATCCTTGCCTGGCAGAGGAGGCTGTTGCATTCATTCGACTTCATTTCTGGAAGTATATGCCAACCCCTGGCAACATGGGACCATAGGCCATCAGAACCAAGGCAGTAGAGCAACTACCACCACCACCACCTATGCACTGTAGCAAGACACCCTGATTCAGCCACCTGTTTCCTGATGTCACTAAGTGATGTTTTATACTATTCTGCCTTTGAATACAGATTTTAATACCAGCTCCATCCATCCATCCATCCATCCATCCATCTCTCCATCCATCCATCCATCCACCATCCAACCATCCATCTACCCCTCCATCTATCCATCCATACATCCATCTACCTCTCCATCTATCCATCTATCACTCCATCCATCTCTCCATCCATCTATCCATCCATCCACCAACCATCCATCCATCCATCTCTACATCCATCTCTCTATCCATCCATCCCTCTATCCATCCATTCATCCATGTATCCACCCACCCACCCATCCATCCATCCATCCATCCCCTCTGCTTAGAATGCTCTTAGTGGTTGCCCACATGCCCTGCATTTAATTCCTATTCATCCTTTAAAATCAGAGCAAATGGACTTCTCAGAAGGGCTTTTCTTGACTCACTCTCTGGGCTCCTCATGTGTGCTATGATCCCTGAATTCTCATTGCCATTGATTAGCTGAATATATGTCTTTTCTGCAGGACTTGGGCTCATGGGGCCCAGAGAAGTCTGTCTCATCTGCCTCTCCATTCTCAAGACCAGAAGCTAAACACACAGTAGGCACTCCATAGTTGTATGACAGGGGACTGGTGAGGCCTTTATTCAGTTCTGTTATGTGGCATGCCTGTGCTAGGCCTGATGACACACTGCATGCTTTCAAGTAGTTCCTGCTATGTAGGAAATGATGAGCTAGGGAGAGTTGAGGTGTGCAGACCTCTGATCCACATGAAGGCTTAGGCTGGAAGCTGCCCATTGCTCATGTTACAATCTAACCCCCAGAATGACAGGCAAGGAATCTGAACTTTCAGCTCTGGGATGGTGACAAGGCACCTCCGCACTGAGTCAGCAAACCAAGCCCCTGGCCCATGTCAAACCAGTTTAGATGGGTACCTGCACCTACTGTACAAGTAAACACTGGGGAGATGGTCAGGCTAGGGCTTGAGAGAAGATGAGACTGGACAGCACAAATGATGGGACAGAATGACAGAGAGGAGAAGCAAGAAAGAGGGGAAAGAAATATGACAGAAACAGCAGGAGAGAAGAGACGACAGCATCCGTCACAAAACTGTTTGGTTTTGTGAACAGTGTGTGACCGTGGGCTCCAGGCACTTTCGTTTGAAGATTCAGGGCAGGAGCTGACCTGGAAGTTTGTCAGGGCCTGGGGGCCTGCAGGATCCTTGGGCAGTGTGTGTGTGTGAGATAGCCAGGGCAAACACTGGGTATCCGTGTGTGTGTGTGTGTGTGTGGTGTGTGTGTGTGTGACAGCCAGGGCAGACAGAGGTTATCCCAGCATGTGTGTGTGTGTGTGTGTATGTGTGTATGGGGACAGACACAGGTTATCTCAGCATGTGTGTGTGTGTGTTTCCCCAGGAGGGAATGTCAACACTGGGAGAAAAGGCTAGATGTTCACTCAGCTGAGCCCAAATGAGTAAGGGTTGGCTTTTTAAATTATTAAATATCAGGCTTAACAACAAAAAGAGGAGCTGAGCCTGTGCTGCCCCCAGGGTACCATGCTGGCAGCTCCTGTAGCTCACAGCATCAAATTCCTTCCTACTTCGTGGTTATTTTAGTGTTAAGAACTCAGCCTCTTTATTCATCTGTTCATCCATTCAGCAAATGCTTACTGTACAACCCAAGGTGCTCAGTGCTGAATGGAGGTCACAGGGAATTCAAGGACAAGCCGGAGGGTCCCTGTCCTGCACGGATTCTATGAGAAATATGATGGGTGTGTGAGTCACATATAAACAATTCGAAGGTAGCCATTTAAATATGCTTTCTTGAGGTGGAAGAGCACTGTGCTGGTTTTAAACAATTGTAAGACTTAAGTGGCGTTCACTCATTCTGAGCCAAGGAGACCCCCAATGTACCTTTCTGCCAACAGCAAATGAAAATGTTTTCTCTATTTCAAAAGCTGCTTTCGCAAAAATGTAAGTAAAGTTTGGAAGATAAGATGGACAGAGTGCAATTGTGTTACTTATTCCGGGGTATGCTGGGATTCAGCAGAGCCCAGTACAGCCCCACCCCAACCCCAGGCCTTCCCTGGACCTGTTCCTTAAGTCAGAGGTGGAACCTTTGAGGGCCTAGAGGTTTTAGCCACTATAGATAGAGGTGAATACTCTCAAAAGCCAAAGTCCACTTTTTGTTACCTAGTCTTCCTGCTCATAGGAATCCAAAGATTTTGCTACATGGTGCTAAACCCTGTTTATTTGTGCCTGGCAAGGAATAAAGATGTGCTTCTAGCTAGTGACACAGAATTTAACTCCAGGCTGCTGGGCTGGCAGGAACGGTCGTACAGAAGTCTCATAAAACACCCAGAGCCCTCCTCGGTTTTCAATACGCAGTGATGCTGGAGTTGCAGGCTGGGAACACAGCAGCTGGCCTCTTGGCTGCCTTAATTTAAGGGGGTAGATTACCCAGAATCCCTAGCACTGTGAAACACTTTGCAGTGTTGAGACATGGGAAAGATTCCGAGGCTAATGATGATCAACAGCAGAGTAAGGGCCCAGGGGTGGGGATTAATTTCCATTAGCTGTTCACTCGGCTGCTGCACATTGGCATGCTCAGCACATTCCTCCCTCAAGACCCAGACGCTCTGTTTCAGTGCAGAAGAGGCCAGTGGCCCTGAGCCAGCTGCACTGGGAACCATGGTAGTATGAGCAGGACGAGAGGGGACTGTGCGTGAGACCTGCTGTTCACAAGGGACCCAACAAGCTTAACATCTAGCCCATAGTGAGAAGAAGCCTTCAGCGAGGTCTTGTAGGAGCTAGGACTTATTTGTAGAGCCCTGACCCTGCCCATGCGGGAATCGGGGGAGGGTGAACACGGACGGGTTGCTGCCTCTGTAGCATTGAAGTGTGGCCTCTCGGTTCTCTGCTCCTCTTCCTTTCGCCAAACTCATTTCTTCACGTGTTAGGGCTGCCCCAGAAAATTCACCTTCCTCCCCATTCAGCTCGGACCCAGAATTACCATGAGGGTGTGGTGACAGGTGATCTCCCTTACAACTCCCTTCAAAAGTTGAGCTTGAAGTCAAATACAGCCGTGATACTGAAACCCTCAGAGAGCCACCCGGTGACAAGTAAGGCTGTACACGTAAAGTCCTGGCACACAGAAAGGTGTCATCCTTCCATCACAGCCACTGTGTCCAAGGGACTGTCCCAGAGGCTGTCGGGACATAAGGCACACGGCCCACACTCTCTCAGTGAGGATCTAGTTCAAGGAAACAGACACCAACTCATCAGCAGTTCCGTTTGCAGCCATGTCGGAGATAAAGTGCGTTTTCACGGGGCTGCGACAGCTAATCACGGTCATCAACGTGACTACATCTGGAACCAACTACAACCTAAGCAGCTGGCTGTGCCCGTGAGGGATTTTCTCAATTGGTGCGTTTGAGGTTGGTACACTCACTCGAAATCTGGGCCACACCTCCTGGTGGCAGCCCACATAAAAGGACATGGAAGGAGGACATGGATTTTTGCCTGCTTGCCCTCACTCTCCCATGTGAAGCAATCCATTATATTGGTGAGGTATTACTTGGCTGGTATTAGAAACTCCTTCTTCAGAATTCCAGTGCAGACTGAAGACCAGGAACTCTTTAGGAACCCTCCAAGACTCCAGCACCAGAGTGGGACTGCTAACCTCCAGTCCATTGGCCTGAACAACTCCTGGGTTGTTGGGCCCTCTGTTGGGAGACTTTGCTGGACTACCCAGACAGCAGACTTCAGCCGGTGAGCCACGCTAATACATGGTATGCACACGCACATACACCAGCCCCATTCTATCAGTTCCGTTCTGAGAATTTAAAGACCCCTGACTAATACAAACATGAATGTTGCACCAAGTAAATATTGGGTTAGTTACCAGATGAATGGCACCTATAATACATACTCCTGGGTCAATGTTGAGAGAGGCCGTTTTGACAACTGGAGCTGTCAAAAAGGTCTTCATGAAGGAAAGCACTTTGGAAGGGCAAGAGGGAGACGGAAGGAACCCAAACGGATGGGCGTGGATGGCTGTTCTTAGGCTACCAAGTGGCTGCAGGTTAGAAGAATCTGTGTAGAAAACAGGCTTTAAGTAGGACATGGAACTCTCTGGAATGAAAGGTTTAGAAATATGGACTAAAAGACCCTGGGTTCAATTCCCAGGAACCAAGAAGGCTAGGGCTAACGTGAGAATGGGAAGGAATATCTAAATGTTTAAATTTAATTCTAGAGACAACAGGAACCAGGGAAGGTACGGCAGGGCCATTCCAAAATATTAATTAGCAAGCCCCCCAATGGTAGACAAAATGGTGGGTTACATCTTAAAGTAAGTATTTCAAGTCTACATAGAGACAACCTTAAAGGACCCCCGAGGCCCACAAAAGGAATTCTGTGCAAATGGAGAACTCAGAACCACACAGACTTCACTAGAACCTGATGATGTAACTGATGTAACTGTGTGGCATTACCACATGAAAGGTGGACGTAGCATACCTGGCTACATACAGGTTTTTAACATCTGACAAAAGATGTGAGAAAAAGACAGGAGGATTCAGCACAAGTCTTTGCGAAAGGGCATGGCCACTCAGGAGAGGTTAAATCCGTACGTCATACTCCAGGAAGAATTTTAGTTTAATAAAAAAACCAAAATGTTCGAAACGAAACTATAAAATACAATAATCAACCATGGTGGGATAGCTGCTTACAGCAAGGTTAATGGAGGGTCGGCACTACACCAAAAGCCCGGATGAGCAAGAGTGAAAGCTTAAATGGATTAAAAAGTTTTGTGTGGGGGACAGAATGTCCCCCACAAGTGCAAGGGCAAACTAATGAGAAATGCCATCAAGTGTCTCAGAGGTTAATTGGCTTAATATGTGAATCTGGAATGGTCCTCAAATGTCCATGTAATGGAGACTCGATCTGGTCCACGGCTTGTAGCTTCTGGAAGGCAGTGGAGCTTCTAGATGTGGAGCCCAGCAGGAGGTTTTCAGGTGACTTGGCATGTGGTGGGTTGAATGAGGATGGCCCCCATATTAATTGGACCAAGAGTGCTTAAAAGGTTTGGAAAGGATAAGGAGGCGTGGCCTCAAAGCTCATGGCTTTCCCACTGTGACATGCTGCTTCACCAAAGGCCCAAGGTAATACAGTCTATACATTTTTGGCTTCAAAAACTATGAGCCAAATAGATCTCTTCTCCTCATAAGTTGACTAACTCAAGAATTTGTTACAGCAACAGAACCTGGCTAACACACAAATTTCTATAAGTTAAAAGGAAAATGATTATCAATGTGAACAAAGAGTTAACCAAGAAAAAAGAAACCTATGGAAATCTTTCAGTGTATATAAAGCTATCCAAGATGCTCGAAGAATTACAAATTAAAAGCACACACATGAGGCTGACGGGATGGCTCAGCAGTTAATAGCACTCACTGCCCTTGCAGGAGACCTGAATCCGATTCCCAACACCTCCATAGCCGCCCACAACCCTCTATAATTCCAGTTCCAGAGAATCCAGTGCTCTCTTCTGACCTCCATGGGCACCAGACACACGTGTGGCGCACATACATAGATGCAGGCAAAACATTTATAAACATAAAATAAAACTAGAAAAAAATGAAAGCACACACATGTATACACAAAATATAAAAACAAATTGTCCTTATTGGAAAACACACAATTGAGACAACTGGGAAAATGTTTCTCTCGGATTCTGATTACCGGGGAATTGCTACTTGTGTCTGGTATAAGAATGGTATTATGTTTAAGTGGGAAATGTTCCTGTTTTTCAGAGACACATACAAAGGTTAATTAGGGGAGACTCTCACAATGATCTTTAATTTACTTCAAAATAGTTCAGCCCCCAACACACAGACATATCAATAATACTAAATTTGGATGATGGTTTATTTTACTTTTGCCTCTGATAGTTGGAATTTCTCATACTAAAAGAAAAAGAGCAAAACGAAAGCACATGAAGACACACATGCTTTACCTCTCAGGTGAAAAAGGATCGCAAAGTCTGAGAAAATAGAGTTCTGGCAAGAGCGTGGGTACACAGCACGCACATGCTGCTGGAGAGCCGTTAACTGGGGCGGTCTCTACGAAAGGTGATTTGGGAAGGATAATCCCAAATGCACATCCTAGTGATGACATTTCTAGGGATTTATCCTTCAGGCACACTTAGACATTTACAGCATCATGTAGATACAGGTTTCTCCAATGTAGTTTTGGAAATAGCTTAAAGATTAGAAATAACCTAAATATACACAACTAGGGGACTTGTTATACCAAGATTACATAGTCACACAATGCAAAATTATTTAACTACAAATAGAATAAAGAGACTTTTTATGTATTGACATAAAATAATTTCAAGATACATTGAAGTGAAGATGTGCAGAAATATGCAAAAATTAAAAAAAAACCCAAAGCTATGAAAAACCAATGCAAACTATATGTTTAAATATGCAGAATATATTCTAGGAAAGATACATAAGATGTGATTAACTATGCTTAATCATAGGAAGAAATAGCTGTGGCCTAGCCATTTATTCCTCCCATCTCTATAAAGTTCCTTGAATGCTTCATGCCTCTCTATTCTCTGTTAGAAATTTTCTGAAAACAGAGGATGTGTGTAGGGGTAGAGCCCAGGGGTGGAGGTGCTTGCCCAGCATGAGGAAGGCCCAAGGTTCAATCTCTCGATCCGAAACAACAAACAGTAGGGAGAATGACAGCCTACGTAACCGATAATGGGAGAGTTTAATGTTTTGGTTACATTAATGAGAATAACAGGAAGGTTGCATAAGAAGTTTCAACGACAAGAAAGAGTAAGATATATTTTAAGGGGAAATTCAGGCTCTCGAGCCATATGCATAATACGACTTTATAAATAAGTAAAAATCCTGGGTAGTATTTGTTTTCTTCTTAAATAGCTACATATAAATAGTTCTTACAACCACAAATGAAAATTTTTTTAAAAAAAGGAAAATTTCTGCAATGAGCATATATTACTTTTAATAATAAGCTGTCATAGAGAATAGGGTCAAGTTCGCAAGCCCTGAGGAATAAATGATAAACATTTTAAAAGGGCGGCCTTTTTGAAGGAGTCTGCATTTTAACCAGTTCAGAGACTGACGCTCTGGGTAAAATTAGTCAGCGGGAAAGGCAAGTGGGATAAAAGGCCTGTGGCAGGCCTGTGAGAGGCACTTGACAGGCCCGGGAGAGGCACGTGACTGGCCCTGAGGGGCACGTGATCGGCCTGTCAGGGGCACGTGACTGGCCCGTGAGAGGCACATGACTGGCCTGTGAGAGGCACAAGAGAGGCCTGTGATTGGCTCGAGGAGCATGCACCTGAGCCAGACCTGAAAACTATGGTAAGCAGATTCCCAACTCAGGCTTCCTCTCCAATTCACTCCCAGAAGCCAAGTCTCGGTCAACTACAGTGAGTCATGCTTTAACTCCCATGAACTTGGGACAAGCCTCAGCGACACAGAAGCCAGTCCTTTATACAGGGAAGCGTAGAAGCAGACCCTTGAGGACATCGATGGTGTTGGCGGCATGGATTCTATTCTCATTTAACTCTTTGGGGAGGAAGTCACCTGTCAACCAACTCACTTCCAGTACACTGGGACTGTGAACAGCTGAAGGCCATTCCCCTCTGTAGTATAAAAAGCCCAGCTCAATTCTAGGGCTGGAAATCCCACCAATCCCTGAGCCCAAATCCCATCAATCCCTGGGCTTGCCCCAAATTCAGGACTTGAAATCCCACCAATCCCCACCGTGGAAATCTCCACTCTGGAAAACTCTGAGGGCCAAGGAGCCCTGTGTAAGCCTGCCTCCTGTTCAGTTCTCTGCTGTTTCTCTCTTGAGCAGAGGCAGCTGTCCTTCTGCGTCTTTCCTCCAATAAATCTCCTGTGTGAGGTTTGCTGTGTGGTGTGACTTTGCGACACTCCTTGGCTCCTGACTGCCAGGATACCTTTCCCCTTGAAACTGTTACACTTACATCTTGGCTCCTGACTGCCAAGATGCTCTTGTCTTGGAAAAACACTTACACCCTTGCCCTTGAGGACTGAAAGCTAGAGTTGATTTCAAGGAAGAGCTTTAGGGTGTGACTACGAAACTGAAAACACAAAATGTAAGAATAAAGCACACAGAAATGATGAGTTGAACACAGTAAAGTTGACTAACTGGCTTGGAGTAAATTAACGTAAAGGAAGACTAGAAAGCCACGAAGGCGATAATCTGCATGTTTGCTAATGAAAACTGATGTAGCGTATTTAACAAAAAAGATTGAGAATTATGTTACAGGCAACATCATAATACTTACATAATCATATATTTATAGGCATTAAAATAGCTTTATGAAACATTAACAATGTCTTTAGTTCTTTATTTTTTATCTTTTCTATGCTAAAATATATTGATTAATAAAATGGCTAAAAAGACACAAAAGTAATTGTCTTGAAGTTCTCTGTCGCAGCAAAAGTTTATCATAAATCAGTTTAGATCAGGACATTTTAGTCTTTGAAGAAGGCTAATTTTGATCTGAGATTTGGAGATGATAATGCCTTTAGAATTCAAGGAAGAAAAGGGAATCTGGTCAAAGCTCCTTGGGTGGGAAGGGTGTGTGTGTGTGTGTGTTGGCTATTCTGAGTTGCAACTTGATTACATATGGAATTAACTAAAACTCAAATGACTGGGAACACCTGTGAGGGATTTTTCTTAATTAAATCATTTGAAGTGGGAAGGCCTACTTCTAATCCAGGTCTTCGAGTTGGAAACATACATCTTTAATCCGGATCTTTTGTGGAGAGAAAATCCACCTTCAATCTGGGCCACACCTTCTGCTGGCAGCCTATACAAAGCTCTCTCTTTGCCTGCTCACTCTCACTCTCACTGGCAAGCCCATCCCTTCACTAGCATTAGAGCCCACTTGATGGGGAGTCCAAGGTGGATACGGAAAGCCAGCTGTGACATCCAACCTCGCGGACTGAACGACTACTGGATTCTTGGACCTTCTGTTAGTAGACAGCCATTGTTGGACTAGCTGAACTACAGTCTGCAAGCCATTCTAATAAATTCCCCTTATATACAGAGATTCATTCTGTAATTTCTGTTTCTCTAAAGAACCCTGAGAGCCCTCTCAGCATCACCAGTACCTGCTACAGAGTCCATGGCTCCTCTCGGCTCTTCTCATGCCCCCACTAAACTTCCCCAGCCCATGGCTTCTCTTTGCCCAGCTTCTCATTCCTATATAACCCTGCCATTTTGGCCATGTGCCCTCTTTGCTCCCTTGGCTCTCATTCTCTTGGTACTCTCTCTCTCTCTCTCTGTCTTCTCTGCTCCCTCTCTCTTCTCTTCCTCTCTCACACTCCCCTCTCCTTATGGCCATGTCCAGTCTGCTGGTCATGGTAAGTCTACTGCTTTCTCTCCCTGCTCTGGAATCTTCCAGATGCCTCTGGCTGTACTCTCCCTCATACCTATAATAAAAACTTTCTCCCCAACCATACCTTGGCATGTCTTGTCCTCATTTCATTCACAACCAGAAAGTGTGCTTGGGTGTGTGCATGTCTGGGGGCTGAGACATAAAGCAGGTGAAACTGGAAGACGATGATTCTAATTGCCTTGGGTAAGTAGGATTGGACCCAGAGCGGCTTGTGTAGGTAAACCATGGCGTCCGTGACAGACACTTCTACTTGGGGGCGACGTGAAAGATCTGGACGTAAAATAACACCGGCTCATCTGGAAAGTTCTATGGGTCAGGGATTCGTTGTAGCTGGCAGAGGACAGCTACCCCAAGGCTGTAGGACATCAGTGACTTTGAGGTTTTGATCAGAGAGCCTCGAGAGGCTGCAAGGGAAAAGAAAATCAAGACTAGGCATCTGGGGTGGGCTATAAAGCAGACACAGGCCATGGAGGACTCAGGAACATGAAGACAGCCGGAGGACTTAGCCCAAGAGCCAGCGATGAGTAACAGCATTTCAGTCCTGACTGTAAAGGGTGAGGGGAGCAGCTCTGTCTGCCCACTTCGCAGGGTGCTTGAGAAGTTGTGGGAACAACCTGGGTAACGCATATGGACGCATACTCAGAGGTGTTGTGAGCATGTGGCTGGCACTCCCTGGGATGCAAAGCTACAGGAGTCAAGACGGTCTAGGGCACAGCCTCAGCCCAGGCATGAATTTCTGGAGGAATTAGTGTGAGTCGTTAAAAATGTTAAATTCCCTTTCCCCAAGCCAGGACCCAAAGCACTCTGACCTTTGCTAGTGATGCCCCCCACGAGGCTTCTCAGGTAGGCGGCGCTGGAAGAGCCTGCAGCATCATCTAATTCAAGCTCCTAGTGTTCGGCTGAGGAACCAGAGGTCTGAGGAGCAGAAAAGCGGCTGGACCAAGGTCACTGGACGACGGCACCGGGACAGAAGAACGCCACTGCCAGCATGAGTCACGCCCCCAGCTCGAGCAGCCAGCTGCCCTTCCTAGACTTCTGCATGGCTTCCCCACACCTACTGTCCCCATTAAGTCAGAGCAACCCAAACCCAACCGCACTGCTTCCCCGCTAAAAGCACTCTGAGGGCTGGGAGCAGCCCTGCTCTCTGGCCCTCTCTTGAAGGCTCCTGTCCCGAGCCTACGGAGCTCTCTCAGCTGACAGCCCCTTCTCTGATCATTCAATTTGCCATTCTTGTTGTAAATAATCTCCTTTGCCACCTCTTTTGAGTTTCCTGGGGCTTCCTTCCAGGACTCCTCTATGACCTCTCAGGCCCTCTGGAAGGTGACTCCAACATGCCCCTCCTCCCTCTACCACAAACTTATGCTTGGACTCCAGCAAGCTGAACCGGTGGGTTATAAGCTATGGTGATGTTCTATTACTTACACAGTCTCCAGGAAACCTTCCCAGTGTTCAACACAATTTGCCATTACACACAGTGGTGTGTGTGTGTGTGCGTGTGTGTGTGTGTCAGGTGATCCTCTCTCCCTTGACTGAAAGGTGAGATTTCCTGGCTGATCCAGTTTCCAGCACCTGAAAGCCAAAGTGTTGGGATGCACGGTGCTCCCAGACTCTTCTGCTGGCAGCCTCCCTAGCATGCTCTCTTACTGACATGATAAGAAGGAACAAAATGAACAGATGCTCTGGAAACAACACCCTTGGCATCTCTTCAGCCAGGCGGTGTGCAAGGGAGCCCTCAGGGAACCTGGGGTGGGATATGGCTGCTCCTAGGAGGCCTGCCATTGGAGCCTGCCCTTGGGACTGGAGCTGACAACTCACAGGAATGTCCCAAAGATGAAGGAGGTTATTACTGTGGCTCACTCAGACTGCGTGGCATGGGGAGGGAACAGAATCTTATTATTAACCCCAGCGCATTAATATTTGATGGAGCTTCTTCACAATGATAGATCGTAGTCACCCGTATGAGGGGAACAGCCTGCTTCTGCAGAGTCTCAAAAAGGATGAATAGCTTTCATCAAGAGAGGGGAGGGGTGCTGGGAGACAGTTCAGTCAGCGAAGCGCACCGTGGCACGCACTGGTCATCCCAGTTCTGAGAAGAGGGAAAAGGATTCCTGGAGGGTCACTGTCTGTCAGCCTAGCTTAGCTGGTGAGTTCCAAGCCACGTGAGAGACCCTGACTCCAAAACAAACAAATGAAAGAACAAGGTACAAAGCAGCCAAAGAGGACTTTACACACCCTTGCACACGCACGTGCGCGCACGTGCGCCCGCACACACACACACACACACACACACACACACCCCACACAAGGAGGACCACGGGAAAAGTATTGTCCTGTCCGGGGCAGGGAGCTCTTCCAGGGACCACGCAGTTCAGGCACACAGCTCTGCCAGCTTCCTGCACAGGTAATGGGCAGCTCCACCTATGCAGAGGCTTGCCTGGGTGGGGCTCGGTTTCATAACTGTCTAACTCCAAGGGAAAGCTGCTGATCCAATTATTTTTCTTCCTCTGACAGTACATTAAAATGATTACTGATGAGTAGCTGTTGAGGGAAGCTGTGACCGTGGAGAGGTGATGTCTTGGTGGCTGCTGCTGTGTTTGAATCCATCATCAGGCTGAAATGAAGCAATGGCTGCCTACCTGCCGAGGTAAAATCCTGCTCCTTGGGGTAAATCAGACACCCTCTGGACACAAAGCGCTTTCTGGGTCACTGAGGACAACAGGATCTGGGCACCAGTTGGGAAGCAGGGTAAGGGGAGAGTCTTCGGCATCTCTTAAGGAGACTCTGAAGGCCACTGGATACCAAGGTCAGGACAAACCCATGTTGCCCTCTTTGGGGAGCCTCGGGCAGCCATGGAGAAGCCAGAAGCAGACTCCTCAGAGTCCGATGGAGTATCTGCTACTTACAAAACTTAACTTTGGGGCCCAGCACCGAGTCAGCAACAGTGTCCGTCAGAGCAGGGTGCAGCCTGCAGTGCTCCTCCACCCGTATGGCCCTGTTACTCCCACTGCTCAGCCTCATCCCACTTCCAGGGCGAAGATTACGAAGGGGACACAGAACGTAAGCCTGCTCCCCAACCTCTGAAGCACCCTGGATAGCCAACTTAAAGGCACAGCGACGCCAGCTGCATCATGGCATGCCCTTGTTTTAAAGGAGGGGCCCTGTCTCATTTCTCCCTTAGTAACTGTTCCTCTGAACATGTTAGCCTCTCTCCCTCACTGACCCCTCCAGACACCCTGGACTGTTCTTGGTGCTGCGACTTTCCGGATGTATCTGTGTGCACGGGCGGGCCATAACTCATGTAAATCATGCAGTGAGTGGCAGATGCGGTGTGGGATGCCAAGCTGTGTGCCTGTAGGACGGGGGAGGGGGGGAGACAGAGCAGGGAGGGAGGCACCTCGAAGTGGTCTCTCCTGGGGTCATCTGCATGTCGCTTCCTTTCTGACCCTCCTCTTCTGCCTGGGTCACATTTGTTCCTACATACCTTCACTGGGGTAAATAACAAGCGCAGGGAAGGGTATGTAGGCAGGCAGGGGTGCTGAAGTGAGAGAACAGGGGACACGGGTGCTGAGAGTCAGGGGCAGCACCCTGGCTGTGATGATTCTCTGGTCCTCGGCACTTCCCTTCCCATCTGGGTGGTCACATCTGTGAGGGTCTCTACCCACACAGTGGGAGCTAACAGGATCCAACTGACAGTGAGACAGGCTCTAGGAGACCCTGGAAGCCCCTCAGGTCAGCTGACACGGGAAAGCTGGAGCCCTGCAAAGAACGGGGATTTTGGCTTTCCAGTTATTGCCTTCCCTTAGCCCTTAAACCAGATTCTAGAGGGAGAAAGGTAGCAACAGCAGAGGCAGCCATCAAAACCTGCCCGGGAGGAAGCCTTCAGGCTGCCCACCACTCGGGCTGGCAAATCCTGCCAGTCAGACTGGCGTTAAGAAGTCAAAGTGTGCTTACAGACCCGAGAGAAATATTCCTTCTGGGATGGCTCACCCACCCTGCCCCCACCCCCACCAAGGTCAAATGCATCACCTCTGCAAGTTTTCCCCCCCATCTCTCCCTTCACTTTAAGACAGATATTTCAAATCAAAAGTAACATTCTAGAGAGAGCTCAGGTTTTTATACACAAGGGCAGGGTAACCAGATGGCTTGTTTACTTAGGCCTAGTGGGGAAGAACCAACAATGATAAAAAAAAAAAACAATAGGGAGCTCGTTCACTGACACTGAAGTGCACGTAAGAGACAGAAAAGATGGGGTCTGTTAACCTGAAGGTCACTAGGTTGGGGAGGACCAAGAGGGTCTGCAACACAGAGAAAGGCATCAGACAAAGCCCACGACAGTGTGGTTTCTTGTGCCCCTGAGAGCTGGAGATAAAGCAGAGGTCTTAGACTGGATGGTCTCATGGAGGGGGTAGTGGCTGCACCCAAGCTTTAGGCTAATATCTGTAGTATCAGAAACAGAGCAAACAGATCCCAGTGACAGTGACAGCGAGGGTCTCTCTAGGAGACGCTAGGAATCTGTTGGCTTTTTCTGCCAACCTCAGCCTCCCCAGGGAAAGCGCCCGTGTGTGTGTGTGTGTGTGTGTGTGTGTGTGTGTGTGTGTGTGTGTGTGTGTGTCTGTGTGTGTGTGTGTCTGTGTGTGTGTGTGTCTGTGTGTGTTAACCAAGGAGGAAGACAACAGGTCCTGGAACAAGCCCAGGGAAACTGAGTTGGTGATCTCGGTCATCTGAGGTTGAGAAAGGGCAGAATGTATTTATAGAGAGCTTTCTTGAGACCACTGAAATCTACTGTTTACCAGTTTGTTTTTATTGACTTTTCATTTTTTACAAGCTTTGGCTTGTTTGACCTTCCCAACCTTGAGAAAGTACTGCCGCTCACTTTGTAGCCTGGGAAGGGCCGGTGCTCTTCTGTGGCAATAGCAACGGAGGGCGAACAGGGATTCCAATCTGGATCCTGTGACATTTTCCTACACCCTAGAGCAGTGGTTCTCAACCTTCCTGATGCTGCGACCCTTTAATACAATCCCTCATGCTGCGGTGACCCCCAATCACAGCATTATTTTCGTTGCTACTATGTACGTTTGCTACTGTTATGAATTACAATGTAAATATTTGATATGCAGGATGGTCTTAGGTGACCCCTGGAAAAGGGTCATTTGACCCCACAAGGGGTCACGACCCACAGGTTGAGAACGGCTGCCCTTCCATGGCAGAAAGAAAACACCAGCCCAATATCCCCAGCACCTCACAGGTGTCCTGCACAGCAGACTGCCACAGCATGAAAGAAGAACAGGGCCCAAGCCTTCTGGCCTTGAAATTCTTACAGGTGGGCATACAGTAGACCATCGGACATGATGGCATCAACGGTAGCTTCTACTTCCTGAGGCCTTGCTAGAGAGGTGACCCCTGCCTGCCCAGGGAAGATGGCTCCCAAGAGTACTGAAAATGTCAAGAAGTTAAAACTGAAGAAACCTGACAGGCTCCTCTCTCTCTTTTCTATCCACCCAGCGCGACGAACCTTCCCAGAGTTTTAGCTTCTAGCAAAGGTCACTCCACATCACCTCTCAGAAGAAAGCCAGCAAACGTCGTAAGTTCTTTGTAGAAACAAGGCAAGGACCCCCGACGGACACGTGTACTTGGTAACCAGGCTTCCCAGTTAAGGCCT
This sequence comes from Cricetomys ansorgei, assembly GCA_026225945.1. Lineage (NCBI taxonomy): Eukaryota > Metazoa > Chordata > Mammalia > Rodentia > Nesomyidae > Cricetomys > Cricetomys ansorgei. The sequence goes on from JAMJFZ010002869.1 coordinate 778,412, forward strand.
GGGATTCTCCACTGTGGGAGGGGCAGTGTCCCCTCCCCGTGGGGAGCATTCCTGTCCTTTGGGAGGTAAGATGCTCCCGGGGGTGAACAGCGTAACCAGGCACAGCCCACACTGGGACAGCTGTGTCCTGATCACCTAGGACCGACTCGGACGTTACGCACAGGCTACCTTCTCCTCTTCGTCCCTTAGCCATCTCTATCTCTTTCCCGTTGGCTTGTGAGACCTGACTGCTGTACTCCCCCAGGCCAACCGGACACACCCTGAGTCCTTCTGATCCCAAATCACAGCCATGGCTAATGTCCCACGAGCTATTCTGACTCTCTGTATATCATCTCCTTTGGTCTCTCATTGCTGTTTAATTTATGTACGTTCCCCACAGTTCTCCTCCAGTTCCACTCACGCTAATTAATTGTGAGCACAGTTCATTTTCCCCTAATAGATTATAAAGTCCTCAGAGACAGATGCTATATTGAATTTATCTCTGTGGTTCCCCACTCTCCTTTCATGCCTAGCTGGGGGGTTTAGATCTAAACTTTGTGGGCGTACCACAAATAATTATTGAAATGAAATTCACCTAGGTTGCGTGCATGCGTGCGTGCGCACACAGGTGCATGTGCGTGCATTATCTGTGAAACACAACAAACCCGCACTGGCCAGCCCTACTTCTCATCCTGTCCTGCCAAGGCACTGCAGAACATGGCCACCCTTTTCCTCTACTTGCACCGCTAGAGCCGTTGCAGTCAAGTGCAGCCATCATGGAGATAGAAGGTAAAGACAGAATGACAAGCCAAGTGTTCCAAGTTGGTTTGGTTATTTGAAGATGTTAAACTTGCTTAAGCAAGTCAGGCAGTGATGGCGCACGCCTGTAATCCCGGCACTCGGGAGGCAGAGGCAGGTGGATCTCTGGGAGTTCGAGGCCAGCCTGGCCTACAGAGTGAGTTTCAGGACAGCCAGATTACAACAGAGAAACCCTGTCAAGGGGAGGGGGGAGAAAGAGTTTAAGCAAAAGGAGGGGGATTACTGCTAATACACATCCCCAAGGGAAAACAAAGAAGGATTTGTGCTGTTAGGGAAGGTGAGGAGAAAGCGTCTCCCACAACGCACAGGACACAGATGGAGACGGCCAAGCCCTACGGTGACAAAGGAGATGAGATGCCACAGCCCCTCTTTGGAGTGAGAAGCTATTCCCGAGAGGCCTAGGGCCCTGTTCACGCCTCCAGGTTTCCCAGGAACCAAGTTATCTGGGAATAGGGTGGAGGGAGGAAGGGAGGAAGGCATCTCAAGCAGGACTGTAAGACAGAAGATAACCCCCGGAAGCACTTATAGGAAAGGTTGAGACTTTCTTGCAAGGTAGAAGATGGTAGCAACCAGTGATGGGGTTCAGATTCAACAGGTAAAGGCCACGCCCACCCTCAAACACACACCACCACACAGCCATACAGCTCAAAGTTTCTTTATTGGCCAAAGATTTAGGGTCAGAATATAGTTCTCCTGAGTCAAGTTCCAGAGAGACAACAGAAACAGTTGAAAGGGGGTGAGGCTTTCTGAAGAATCAGATCTCAGCCAGCAGGGGGAGACGCCATTTCTACTAGAGATGTAAGATATCTCCCCACCAATACGCACACACACACACACACACACACACACACACACACACACACACGAGGGAGGGAGCCTGATGAGCCTGCTACATACAAATCTAATCCCAGGGATGAGAGGCACCATGCAGCAAACTCCTCCCTAAGGCAGAATGGACACGGTGCTCTCTGTTTTCAATTTCCTCTCTTCCTTTGGACCACAGAGACAATGACACTAATTCCTCTCCACGCACAGGCAGGGCAGCAAGTGCACAGGACACCTCCTGAACTTGTGCCTGTGTAGCCCCGGACACTCCTTCACCCAGACTTTCCTCACACTTACTTTGATCCCAGGTGACCTGGGGCAGAGACAGATGGCAGAGCCCACCTACCACCAATGCCAGCTCTTCCCTGCCTCTCAGGGCACTTGGGAAGAAGTGGGGGATTCTGGGACATGCTGCTGAAGCCTGTACTCCCTGGGGAAGGGGTGCTCTCTGAACTTGACAAAGGTGTTTCGATCACTGCCACACCAGGGCTCACACGGAGGCTTCACCATAGCAAGGAGGGACATGGACCTGATGGGGATCAATCGTGAGTGCCACCTTCTGAGCCCCATGGCCCCAAGCAGTACCTGCCAAGGCCTTGATCCGGGACCTCTCAAAGAGCCTGGCCGAGCTGTTGTCATTATCCAGCTCGTCGTCCGGGGCATCCCAGCGGGCATTGATCCGGCTGTATGGTGGCTGGTTGCCTACGTTTTCAAACTCGGTAGCCGATGTCATGTCAGCAGGCTCTTCTTAGCAGCTGTGCCTGTCTCAGTCTTCATGGAAGGGTCCCTAGGGGCAGCAACACAGAGGGTTAGCTTCCAAACCCCTTGCTCTTTTTCTCGGGGGGAAACCTATTGGGAAAATCCAACAGAAGCAGACCCTATGGAAGCCATGCACTTTGCCAACTGCCAGGGCATGCATGTTTCATCCCCTGCGGGGTCTCCGGTCCTGTGTTACAAGATATTGCAGCAGGAGTACCGGCAGCAGAGGCGGGGAGAGAGACTGAGAGCTGCATGCGGCAGGCTCCCGATGGCCAGCAGGTGGAGACATCGGTCCCAGCGAGCCTGCTTCCTTCAGACCTGCTGCCAAGGCTCCACACAGCTCAAGAGACCTGCTCCCTGGGGGCCAGAGGCTGGGGGTTGTGGGGTGGGCAAGCTAGAAAGAGAAACCCCACTCACGAACTGAGGTCAGAAGATTTCCTGGTGGCGGATACAAGGACAGACAGAGAGAGGAGATGCCGAAAGTGGACTGAGTCTGACTTAAATGGAACTGGTTGGGGGTGGGGGGTGGAGGATGAGGGTGGGGGTCACTGAGTATCTCAGGCTGCAACTGAGACTCCAGCCCTGACAGCTGGAAAGCCATACTTTTTTTCCCCTTCCTTTCCTTGGAAGTGTGAGCAGGTGCTAGAATCCTGTTGAATCCTGGAATCCTGTTGAATCCCTGACCAGACCAAACAAACCAGAGGAGCCTGTTGTCCCATCTGGGCTGGCAGCGCCGGGCACTGTATGCCAGGAGCCAGAGAGATGGGTATGCTAGGACTGAGTGCCAAGGAAAAAAGGAAGGTCAATGTGATTGGCAAATTAAGTGCTTTCCAAGGCGATTTGGAGGGACTCGTGGAAGGACAGGTGCAAAGGGACAAGCGTCCAGACGGAAGACTTACAGAGCAGGGGCACATCAATAATAACGATAAGCAACCAGCTAGAACGGGAGAACGGAGGAATAGGAGGAGGGAGAGGTTGGAGAGAAAAGTGAGAGAGGCAGTTGGAGGGGTCCCCGTGGTTACCAATGCCCCTGGCCTTTGGAATATGACTATCTTCCCTCCCTGTATCTGACATTTGGGCTTCTCTCCAGGAACTCAGTAGATTCCAAGTTCGAGTCTGTATTTCAGAATGGAGGCCCAGAGCCTTCACATTCAATAGAGTAAAAGTGGGGGAGGGAGTGGCTTTGGAGGCAAGGGAGGCAGTCAAATGACAAGTGTCAATAACTATTGAACTATTATATTCTCATGCTCCGCCCCTCCAACACGTGGCTCACACCCCTGAAACGTTCCCCAGGAGGCATGCACAGGCAGGAGAAACAGTGTATGCCCACCACTCTGAGCATGACTTCAATGCTTTGGACCTTACTTTTCAGACAGTCATTTCAGAATTCTGTCTCCCAGTCTGATAAATCAATCCTACCACATCCCTTGGAGGTGAGACAGGAGCCAAAATTATCTACCTTTACTGCACAAGGGAGCAAAGACACAGGATGTGGCCTCCGCAAGGTCGTCTAGGGAACTACTGTGGTGGCTTAGATCAAAGGTCGACTGAAGCCCTGTTTATCACCCTTGGCTGGACTGGTCTTAGAAAGCACATGGAGATATAACTCGGTCTATGGGGACAGTGTGCTCTAGCTTTTAGGGCTGAACAAAGGTATTTGCCACTTAGGGGAAAGAGACCATGCAAAATGGAAAAGCCAGTCATTAATTATCCTGAGCACAGTGTATCCCACCATGCCGGGCCTGTGCTCAGGACCACTTCTGTCCCTTTGAGCAGCCTATTCTCCATAAATGAATCAGCTGCTTCGAGGGCTGAGAGCTCCCTCTCCACGGTCTGAGCAGAGATAGCCAGGAAGGGTTTCCTACTCCCCATGCCTTCCCTCCCTCCCTCCAGTGGAATGGTCACTGGCTTGGAAGTGAGTCAGACAGAGGCTGACCACCACCTGCAGGGCCACAGGCTCATCCAGGAGCCCCTGAGAAGGGCCATGTTCCCAGACACAGGAAGTGAGGTAAGATTTGCCCCCGAGCACCGGAGGTAACCAGACCCTGGCTCACTCTCTTCATCCTGGGCTATTTTTAAGAGCAGCTGAAAGAGGCCCAGGCTGTGGGGCTGGGGAGTGAGATTACCTTAGCTATGGCTCCGTAAATAAGTCTGCCCCAGAAAGATGAGCCCATGCAGGCAGACCAGCAGAAGCAGCATTCGAGGCAAGATTGATGGCCCTGGGTGCAGGAGAGCAGCAACACCACAGCAATCCATCCTGCTTAAAAATGCCATCCCTTCCTGAGACTACGGCTCACCGAAAACAGCGGCCAGACAGTGGTGCTGCCAGGAATGTGGGGAAACACATGTGTGTATCTGAACACACGAGTCCAGTTTGCTTGTCTGTTTGCTTGCTTATGGGGGTGCCAGATCCCTAGAGACAGATCCCCCAGAAAGAAGAAATGAGAATGGGGGGGCCTCTTCCTCCTGCCACCCACCCTAGCCTGCCCAGGAGGTATGCCATCAGAGTCCAGGGGTGATGAGGTGTACCCGAACACTCAGCAAGGACGGTCTCAGAGAATCTGATGTAAGAGCAGACAGGGAAAAAAGCAGGAAGGCTACCTATGGTTATTCCAGATATGAACAGCAGCCCTCACCCCAGGCCAAGACAATGAGCCTGAACCAAATTCAACTCGGTGCTCTCTCAGGGTCACCCATGTCTCCCGCCATTGCTATCACCATGACCTTTCGAAGATCTGACTGAAAGGAACCACCCTGGCTAAAGAGATTAGCATATGTTGCAGTCTCCTGGGGGAACGCCTAACCAGACGAAGAGCCACAGAAATGGCATTCAAGTTGATGTCTGAGGGGAATGAGATGATGTGCTCTCAGCGCCCACGATGTAAGTCACTGTGCATACAGAGAGGCCTTCCATGACACACGAGGACCCCAATACAGGGTTGGGGAGTGTCATACGGGTAGTTCCTTGTGCATTCGCTTCCCAGTTCACCCCGAAGCTTCCTCCAAAGACCTTCTTCAGCCATCAAACATCTTATCAAAATGTAGGTGGGTCTTTCCCATCCCAGCTGCCGTCACCCTCGTCGGAGAAAAGTGCCATCCTCGTCTCCGGGCGATACTGGGAGGTACAGCTCAGTGGGCACAGCTCAGCACTGAGAAGCCCATCTGACTGTGCAGAGCACAGAGTGCTCGTGCTCACTTGCCAAAGGAACGCGCTTACTCTGAAAACACATGGTACAACCATTCAGGGCCACCTCTTACACATCTGCTTCCAGAATGGGTGTTAGGCCTCAGAATCCCAGCCTCGTGTGCTTTTGCCTAGCTCATCAATGAGGACCTGAGGAAGAGCCAGGGACTACAGTGCTCTCCCTGTGGGCCTGAGGGTGTTTTACGTCAGCTTTCCCCCAATCCCTGGCAGGGAGAACACACTTTCTTCCACCCCCAGACTCTCCACAGAGTAATCAGCACTCCCTCCTCTTCCCCAGGCTCCCCCAAGGCAAGAAGCAATACAGTGCAGATCCACTTCAGGACTGGGAAATGGAGCCACATCGGGTAATGCCCTCAGCGGGGCCGAGGCGGAGGCCGATGCAGCGGCTCAGACACTGACTTCCTTAAATAGGATTAGACACACTTGGGGTTTGTCTTGTCGAGTTATATGGTCTGCCCTTACCTCTGTTCTGTTGCTCATGCTGCCAACTGCTTCTAACCTATTTGGTACTATGGCAACCCAGGTCGGGAGATTAAATCCTGCAGTTCCCCTGGTTACTCTTCTCTGAATGCATCCCCAGTGAGGGAACGCGCCCTTCTCCGCACGCTGATCATAACTGGATTGCCTGTGCACAGACACCTTACGGAAGAGTCAAATACATAAACGCACACTCAGCAAAACAGAAGGAGAAGCAAAGAGATGCCAGGGCAGACCCTGGGCTCCAGGCACCCCCGCTGTCTTCTCGACATCTCTACCTAGATAACACAGTTCAGTCAACATGGCTGCAGCCAAGCACACACAGCTCTCAGAACAGCAGAACAAGGGAGTGTCAGCAAACCGGGCAGCAGCGAGGCCTAGGTAAATGCCACCCGTGGGTGGCCTTCCCAGCAGGTGAAAACCACCAGCAATTCTCCTCCCAGAGCACTCTCTGCCTTGCCACACGGTGCAGTTCACATGCCAAGCCAGCCTGGCCACGGTGACCGGGTGTGGCTTAGGATTCTCAGAGCGCCAAGTCTGTCTGTAGTTGTCAACATCAAGGATCCCCATGTCTTTGCGATGTCCTGGTCATGCCTGACTGTTACTGTCTGGTGAGGCCTGTCACAGTCCCTGCTGCTGCAGTTTCTGTCCCTAGGCAGGGGTTTCAGACCCACATGTTACAACTTGCCTGTCCTCATCATGGAAAAATCTCCTATTAAGAACCGTCCCTGGTCACGCTGCAGCTGCTGGAGCAGGGGTGGGGTGTGGGAACTCAGCTCTGCCTTATGGGGGATCTGTTTGGGAACAGGTGTTGCTTAGCTCTGATCCAGGGACTGGCTTTTAAGAACAGCGTCTATCAGCACTCACATCCTGCTCCACTGGGAACAATGAGAGGGGAGAAGAGAAACAACAGTCTTATATGAAGGACGGGCATCCCTAAAAGCTGTAAGGCTCCAAACACTGAAGCTTTTGCAGCTTTGACATGATATTGTCAGCAGAAAATTCCGTATCTGGCTCCATGTGATGGGTTACAACCCACAGTCAGGGTCACTAAAAATACTACATAAAATTACCTAAAGCTAAGCTGGGTGGTGGTGGCACTCAGGAGGCATAGGCAGGCAAGGCTAGATCCACAAGCAATCTTTCCTACTGCCCATCCCTCAAACCCTAGGATGAATATTGTTCTACTTAGTTTTTGTCAACTTGACACAAACTAGAGCATCTGGAAAAAGAGAACCTCAGTTAAGAAACTGCCTTCATTAGATTAGCCACGGGCATGTCTGGGGACATTGATCAACAATTGCTATGGCAGGGCCCAGTCACTGTAGGCAAAGCCATTCCAGGGCAGGTGGTCCTAGGTGTGTAAGAAAGCAAGCTGAGCAAGCTGTGGAAAGCAAGCTGAGCAAGCTGTGGAAAGCAAGCCAGTAAGCAGCACTCCTCCATGGATTCTGCTTCGGTTCCTGCCTTGAGTTTCTGCCCTGACTTCCCTCAGTGATGGACTGTGACCTGGAAGTTGTAAGATGAATAAGTCCTTCCCTCCCTAAGGGTTTTGCTCATGGTGTTTATCACAGCAACGAAAAAGCAACTTATGCAAATGTCTCAGCTTTTCTCCGGCTACCTTCATTTTAACGTGCTCAAGTCTTTCCCATCTCAAGCAAAACCCTTTGGCATCCTCTGCCTCCTCCCTTTCATAACCAGACTTCTTGACAAAGCTGTCAAGGACAGAAAGAGGTAACCAACATAAACTCGGAAGGCTAAGACAATGCCAGGAAATAGTTAAGCCTTTCAGAACTGAGACATGTAGCTTAAAACAAGGAGGTGAAGGCAAACATTAGCAAGCTAAAGAATGCCAGATGCAGATGGTGACGTAGAAGGATGCTAACAGCAGCGTATGTGGACTGGCCCAGCGTAAGGCCAGACACACCAAATGGCCTGTAAGCCACTTGCTGAACAAGTGAACAGACTCTCAGGACTGAGAAATGTCCTCAAGGGGACAAGTGACTTCTATAGAGGACATATTTATTATTTGGAGGTCAAGGAGACGGGGTGGGGGCAGGGGTGTCTAAACACATGGCATGTGCAGCCACGCTGAGATCCATCAATATCCAATGCTGTCACTGTTGCTCCTGCTATCTCAGCTACACACGCCCAGCACCTCTTCTTCCATCGCTAGACTATGTGGCTGAAGGGACAGGTGGCACTGGGGCCCAAGCTCCTACAAATCTCTGTACCTCTGACCCAATCCCGGCCTCAAGACTGAGAAGAGCAGCAGCCTCTCCACAGGGTCACCTTCATCCAGGACTTTTTCATGTCTCCTTCCTCAAGCCACAGAAATGCCAGTCACAGAGCAGTTTCAATCCCAGCATCTCCACACAGACAAAAGCACCTATTTTAGAAGACTGACTTTTAAATAATGTAAAGGTTATGGGTGCCAATGTATTCATTCATGTTGGAGCTTTTACAATAATTCAATTAAAGCTCATCTTTTTAACAGTAGCTCAGGCCCACAAGGACTCCTGAGGGAACAGGTGCTGGCCAAAGGGATTTCCCATCCCTGGCCAGGGACTGACTTCATAGGGCCATCCTCTTAGGAAGTAATCTGCAAGAGGCAGCTTCAAGGGCTGGAGAGATGGCTCAGAGATTAAGAGCAATGGCTGTTCTTCCAAATGTCCTGAGTTCGATTTCCAACAACCTCATGGCAGCTCACAATCTGATGTCCTTTTCTGGTATGCAAATATACATGTATACATAACATAAATAAATCTTTAAAAAAAAAAAACAAAACAAAAGAGGTAGTTCCCAGAGGTCACTGCAACTTCCTCAGGCCTGGCATCAGTTCCTGCTGCTCCCAGACCCCCAGTCCTTCACAGGACTGTGTGGCCACCTGGCTCTGCAGCCCTTGCCTGAGCTCCGCTGGAGGGGAAGCACCAGCCACCAGCTTATGAAAGTCACAGGAACAATACCAAATTCTTTAGAGACTGTGAAGCAGGTGTCTTAGCTATGACCTTGCCTGTTGTTCTGACAGAGCAACTCAATGAAGGAAGGGTCTATTTCGGCTCATAGTCTGAGGTACAGTCCACCATGGTGGGGATGTCATGGCGGGCAGGAGCTTGAGGCAGCTGGTTATACTGTATCTGTAGCTGGGAGAGGAGGGCGGGGTGGGAGAGGCTGATACTCTGCTAACTTTCCCCTTTTTATTCAGTCCAGGACCTAACCTCAGAAAATGGTGCCGCCTTGGTTAACCTAGGCATGGCCAGAGGCTAACCTAATCCAGACAACCTTCATGGGTGCATCTGGAGGCTTGTCTCCCAGGTGACTCCACATCCTGTCGGATTACAATCAACACTAACCGTCACAGAAGGGAGTCCAAAATTATTAAGACCTTAACGTGTACTTAGTAGCTGTATCCTTCTACAAGACACTTAACCATTCTGTGCCTCAGTTTCCCTGTGCTGCTGTGGCACAACTACTTGGCATACCCATACCTTGGTGTTACTTTTTCTGTTCAGACACAATTTTCAGTCGCTTCCTGCTTAGGCCAGGCTGGATGACTAAGCAGAAATGACCTGCATCTCTTCAAGGTCTTAGCCACAAAACTCTCCCCATCACTCGCTGATCCTGGCCCCGGAGTTCCTAGAACCAAGAAATCAGAGCCACAGGTGGAAGGAAGCTGCCTTTCCTAGAGGACTGTGCAGAAAAGCTTCCTCCTACACACCGCCATCCTCACTGCGATGTGAGCAAGAAATAAAAGTTCACTCTGCGGCTTCCTCCAGTCCACTCAACACGCACCACGTGAAACCTGAACAAGAGGTTGTGTGAAGTTATATGAGCAGGAGATTTCATGAAGTTGTGTGACCGCGATGTAGAAACTCAGCCCAGGCTGCTATTACAAAAATACCCTGCAGGGTTTTTTTTTTTTTTTTTTTTTGTAAACTCAGCCTCAAGTTTGAATTTGATCAACATGCTCTCATAGTAAGAAGAAAAGGATACAGGAAGTAGAGTATTGTCATCCATCGCTCTGAGCCCCTTTCCTCTTTTCCTTTTCTTCGCACGGTCCTAAACTGCCTTAACGCCAGATTCCTGCACTTCGTAGACCAACCCTTCTCCTTCCTAGATCTACGGACCCTCTGCTGCCAAGAGAGACTGACACTGACAACCTAAGTCCCCACTGCTGTAAGAAAAAGAACGGGGCTACTCTCGCTCCACCGCGAAGATTCGAAGGGGAAAGGGGAGGTGTCAGAGAGGCAGGTTAGGAGCCGAATCAGGCCAAGGGCCCACAAATGGTTGGTCGCCCAGGCTACTCACCACCTTCCGATAATATGAGGGAAGAAGCCATCTATGACATATGCAGGGAAGACCAGCTCTAGCCTGTCTGCCCCTGGAAAGCATAGACTTCTTAATACAACTTTGTGCTAGGACTCCATTCTAGCTATTTTTCCCATTGCTGTGATAAGAAACAATCGAAAGAAGAAGGAGTTTAAGAGTATATTCTCAGGGCTGGAGAGATGGCTCGGCAGTTAAGAGCACTGGCTGCTCTTCCAGAGGTCCTGAGTTCAATTCCCGGTGACCATATGGCTCACAACCACCTAGAGGGGGATCTGAATTTTCCGGTCCTACTCCAGCATCTTCTATTTGATTACAGAATCAAGGCAAGTCCTCACAAGTTGGCTCTGTTTACTCATGAATTCAGTAAATAGCTATGAACTACACCATCTCCGAGTCTACTACTTAGATATAAATACATATTTACGATTTTTAGAATGAAAACTATAAAGCACTGATGGGATGAATCACAGATCTAAATACGCAGAGAGGAATATCGTGCTTAGGGGTTAGAAGAGTCAATGTTGCTAAGATGTCAAATCTCCAAAATCTGATCTATAAACATAACACAATACCAGACAAAATCCTGACGAGATTTTTTAGAGACATCAACAAGCTGATTTTAAATTTTCGGTCATAAATATATAACAATATATTTATATTTTATATATTTATGTACAATAAATATATACGTATATGCTACATGTATTTATAGTATAGTACATATCAATATAACATATAAGATAAATAGAAGCAAAAATAAAAGTCAAAAACAAAACTCATACCACCACCCCATTTCAAACTTACCATAAAGCTACAGTCATCATACGATAGTAAAAAATGCCAGGCCTGGTGGCGCACACCATTAATCCGAACACTCAGGAGGCAGAGGCAGGCGGATCTCTGTGAGTTTGAGGCCAGCCTGGCCTACAGAGTGAGTTCCAGGACAGTAAAGTATGGCACAAGGCCAGCCATATATGCTGACGGAAGAGAACAGAGTCCAGATTTAGCTTTATTTTATGAGTGTTTTGCCTGTGTGTGTCTGTGCACCACACGAATGTCTGGTGTCCTTGGAGGTCATCAGAGAGGGTTGGAGCACTTGGTACTGGAGTTATAGATGGTTGCAAGTCACCATGTGGATGCTGGGAGCTGAGCCCTGGTCTTCTGCAAGAGCAGCGAGTACCCTCTCCAGACCCTCAGCTGGTTTTCAACAAAGGTGCAAAAACAACTTAAGGGAGAAAGGAGAGTTTGTCTGTTTTTCAGTGAATGGTGCAGCAACAGCTGCACATCCATATGCAAAACTGTGAACTGTGGCCCACGACTCGGAGCGGAATATTCAAAAATTAACTCAAGATGGATTATATACTTAACTACAAAGCCCACAACTACTAAACTGGGGGGTGGGGAAGAGAAATCTTAGAGACATTAGACTAAGCAAAAATAATTTAGACACACCAACAGCATGATCCGTAAGAGACAAGTTATAAAAGGAAAGTTTGATAAATTTGACCACTCAAATTAAAAACATCTGCTCCTCAGAAGACACTGCCGAGAGTGAAAACACAAGCAGCAGACTGGGGGATATGTTTGCAAAACACACACCTGACAAGGAACCTACATCCAGAAACATAAGGAACTCTCCAAACCCATCAATAACAGTAAAGAGGGGGGGGGGGGGGTAGGGGGGGAAGCCCTCAGATGAGAAAGAGCAAAAAGGTGTCTAAAGATGCTTCAGCAGAAAAGCTTGTGGAAGGCAAATTAAGCACAAGAAAAGGTGCACAGCTCACAGGGAGATGCAGATTGAAAATACAATAAGGTAGAAGTAGTTGCTCATTCAAATAGCTTATTTAAAAAAAAAAAGCCCTTGACTGGTCAGGATGCCGACTCTGGGACCCCACCATGGCTGTGAGATGCTGGGTCGTGCGGCGCTGCAGAACAGCGAGACAGAGATTAACGTGCATTTGCCAGACGACCTACAGCCCCACTCCTAGGCATTTGCCCAAGAGCAGTGAAAACTTCTGTTCACACAGAAACTTCTGTGCAAATATTTATAGTGACTTTATCAACCAAAAACTGGAAACGACCTAAATGCTCATCAGCTGAAGAATGGCTAAGCCAACTGACACATCCACAGAGTAGAACGTTACTCAGTGACTGGAGAAAAAAAAAAAGACTTGATACACACAACACCGATGAGTCACAGATGCGTTATGCTAAGTCAAAAGAGAATCAGAAGGCTTCGCTTACATAATTTGATGTATGTGACATTTCGGAAAAGGCAAAACTCAGGACAGAAGCAAAATCCGTGCTGATCGGGGATCAGAGTCGGGGCAAGAGGCTGGTAACAAGCATAAAGGAATGCCAGGGGACAGCTGCAGTGGCAGTTACACAACCACGCATATTTACCAAACCTACAGAAACATAACCCAAAATTTTAAAAATGTACGTAAATTACACCTGAATAAACCTAAAAATAAAATAACAAAGTCACAATTATAAATAAATATAAAAGACTAAAAAAGAAAAATTTATGAAATACTACTTGCAGCCCCACTGCTATTAACTGCTCTGACAACAATAATTTAGAATAATGATTACAATTTATTTTTACATAAAGTGAGGGTTTTCTTGAGCAAGGTGCTGTAATGTGAGTAGAGAGAAGAATCCTGAGGGCTGCAGGGACGGTTCCTGGGTTAAGAGTGCTTACGGCTCTTGCGGAGGGCCAAGTTTTGATACCCAACACCCACATGAGGGGAGGGGCCTACCATTTCTAACTTGAGCTGCAGAAGATCCAAGGCCCTCATCTGGCTTCCACATGCATGTACAGCTGCACATGCATGTACACACACACACACATGTACACACACACATACATACACATTTAAAAAATAAATCTTAAAAGAATTCACCACCCCCCAGGTTATCTAAAATATAGTGTAAATAAAGACAGAATAAGTATAAGGAGTGGCAATAAGTAATGTGGGATTTCAGAGGCAGGAAAGAATATTTAAAGCTAGAGAAGTCTTTAAGAAGAAATAGCTGAGAACAGAGAACGGTAATTTTTATTGTTCAAAGTAAATGATATCTATCAGAATGTTTCCTCAAGCCCTTTCTCCCTGACCCTCTTTACGAGCCGGCAATGCAGGCGAGAGACACGCTATGAATCTCAGTGCAGTTAGACGAAGCAGGAGCTGGAAGTCAAATTCTCTGCCTACGGACGTGGGATGGTGGAGCCAGCGTCTGAGCTCAGAACTTTGGAGAGGGCTTGATTTGTCTTCTGTCCATAGCATACTCACCTCGAGCAAAACTCTTCTTTCTCTTAAGACAGGCAAGGACTGTTGATGGGTCACTGCCAACTCTGAGTACTTCCGGAAAGCCAGCTGCTCCTCGCTTTTCTGGGCCTTGATGGTGTCCCATAAACCCAACATGTCTTTATAAAATATGAATGAGAGCCAACAGAGTGAAGTGTGTGTGTGCATGTGTGTCTGTGTGTATGTGTGTGTGTGTATGTGTGTGTGCGTGTGTGTGTGTGTGTGATGGCAGGTGTCTTCCTCAATCTGTCCTTTAAATCTGTTTGCTCCTCATTACTGTTGGTGTCATTCTCGTGTGTGTGTCCTATGGGCCATGATGCGCATGTCAGGCTTACAGGACAACTTTCGGAAAGCGTCTTTCTTTACACTGTGGGTTCTGGGACTTGAACTCACGTGGTTAGGCTCCTCAGGCCAGTGCGGCAAGCCTATACCCACTTAGCTATCCTGCCTTCTTGTCCACCTTATTTTTTGGTGTCTCTCTGAACCTGGAGCGCCCCCCCCCAATTCTTCTAGACTGGCTAGCCTGCAATCAACAGGGTTCTCCCTCAATACCCCCAAGCCGGAGCACTGGGATTAAAGACATGCCTAGTTTTTCCGTGGTACAGGGGATGGGATTTAGGAACTGAAGCTTGGGCAGCCAATATTTTACAGACAGAACCATCTCCTCAGCTCCGACAAGAGGTAACTGGTTATATTTATGGGTTAAATGTTTCAAATGCAAGGCAAGAGGCACATCCTGCAACTGTTTAATATCTGACCCTGGAGCCTGGTGCAAATTCAGAAAGCTGTGTTTACTCTTTAAAGGAACCAGTTCCCATTTTGGGAGCCTCCTTATGACTGAGGAGACCCCGTGTTCCCAGGGCCCGCCTGCCTGAGCTGTAGCTCAGATAGTGCTTCGTATAGCAACAGCATACAGTGTATGCTCACACACTGAGCTCCCTATTGCTGGAGCCTGTCCAAATGCCAGCGCCAAGCAGAAGGGAGGTCAGATGCAGAGCAGTCCTCCTCTGGTGCAGAAACCACAGCAACTCGGAGTGACGTCTACAGCCTGCACATTCTTCTGTGGTATAGGTCTTTTTGAGCACCGGTAACTAAATGATACGGAGTAGTACTGTAATGAATATCAACCATTTCCCGAGTGAGTCCTTATGGGTGCCCATAAGAAGGTGCCCTGTGGCTGCCCCTGAGGAGTTGCAATCAGGAAGATAACTGAGACACTGCCTAACTGGCAGAGCTGGAAACACCCCTCTTTTCTCAGCTCCAGTTTTCTCACCTGGCTAATGGGGAGCCAATTCTCCGGCTATGAATCTGTTACCATCAAATATTTATTGGCAGTTTGCCTTGTGCCAGGCATGGGGTTTTGTAAACACCATCACATGTAAACCTTAGAACAGCCCTGAGAGGTAGCCATTCCCATAATCCCCAATTGGTAGGTCAGGAAGGGGCTTAGAGGATCAGCCCATGAGAGACAGAACTGGGATTCAAACCTGGGCAGTCTGACTCAGAGCCTCTGCCCTTATCCACTGTGGTCACTGGCCCACTGGCCCAGCCTGACCTCAGCTCTGTACAGGAAGGGATATGGAGATCAAAGGGGCAGGAAAGGTATAAACAGTTTTAAAAGCCTCAGAGACGAATTCTTCCACATCCAACTCAACACCAGGCAACAAGAACTCCCAGAAAGACGACAGGAAAGAAAGGTGATCTTCACAGGGAGGCCCAGGAGGCCTCTTAGGGTCACAGCTAATCCACCCCGGTATTTCAGAACACAAATGCTCCAGGCCTCTAGCCTGCACCAGATCCACGTTTTATGAAGGTCACCAGCTACTTTTACTCCCACTCACTCACAGACAGCAAGGTGGGGAGCATTCTGGGACAGAAAAGAAACTGAGGCAAAAGAGAAATGTCTGCAGCCAGTCCTGGGGCTCCCATCTGAAGTCCCACCTTGTGCTTTCAGAGACGTTCTTTAACATGGAACACACACCTATTTGCAGGAGCGAAACCCCAGTGCACCACAGACAAGAGGGCTTGCAGCAGAAGGCTCCACAAGGTGTTTCGGTTTGATACCACCTTCCTGGTATCTGTTGAAGAACGCGGCAAATTTTATCATCTGGAAGCAGCCAGTGCAAGACTACCCCTAATTCCTAGCACTATACATGGGCTCCCCAGAAGTTCCCGCCCTGGACTTCACCCCAGCACCTCTTCCATCACATAATCAGGCTGAGTTGCTTGCTAAGTAACCAAGACCACATTCTGCTCTTATTCCAAAGAGCCTGATTCCAAAGAGCTCCTGTGGAGCAACGGCTGCAAGACTGCAGAGGGCCACCTGTTCCTGGAGGCATGCGGGTGTGGCCAGTGTGTTGGACACATAAGCCAGGCTAGGTCATTTACAAAGTATGGAGAAATGAGCGTGTCCTGCTAAAACAGTGTACTAGCAATTCCAAAACACCAGCGTCAGTGTCCCCTAACACGAGGCACTCAGATCTTCCATTCAAGAAGGGCTTGAGCTAGTTTCCAGAAAGAGCCAGAGGATAGCATGCAAAGGCTTTAGACCAAAAAGACTAGACTAAGGTGACTCTGATCTGGTGTCCTGAACCAGGCGGTACTTTGTGGGGGTCAGGTATATCTGTAGATTGCCTTGGGATAACCAAACAGTCACCCACTAGCTGTGAGGGCTCTGGCTGCTTACATTCTGTAAGTTTCTATTTCTTCATCTATAAAGTGGAGTTAATAACCAGCGTCATCTCCCAGCACTGGTGCTTGGATCGGATGAGATAATGTGCTAAAGTCCCTGATGAAGTGCCCGGGCATCTGCCTCACAATAGAGGCCCTGAATACAAGGCTATTGTCTCAAAACGAAGTATCAGCCCCTCTTTGTGCCTCAGTTTCTCCAGTTAGTAACTATTCTTCTCTCTGTTCATTGCTCTTAAAAGAGAATACATACATATAGAAGTATATCCATACAGAGTAACACACAGAGAAGTCTTGTTTTTTTAGTCACCAGAAGCCTATTATCCTGTGTTCACATGGACGTGCACAAATACTGCTACCCTTCCCTATGTGAGTGTCTGTGCAGAGCCCCACAAGCTAGGTGCCACATTCCCATTAAGCAGGCCATCTATCCTTTTGCACGTCTCCTGGGTTTTGTGGTGCTGGGTTCAGGCATGAGGTGGCATCACGTCCCCATCAGGATGTCTCAGAAACTGGGCAAAGTGCTAAGGGTCCTGAAGTTAGCACTCGGGATTCTTAAGATTGTTGTCAACCTCTTTTCCCATCTGATGTAAGAAAACATGGGCTTAGTACACCACAAGGGAAAAGAAACAATATACAGATGTCTGCCACACTCCTTCATGAAAGAGCCTCGCCTCCCTAATCCTTCCATTTCTATGTGGTCACAGCTCCGGTCCCATCCAGGTGCCTAGACCGCGGTGTTAGGGAAAGGCCTGGTTGTGACACCCTGATGAGTTGGTTCGGATTCGGGCTTGTCTTGGTGGCTCCCTTCAGATGAAGCCCACAGTAAGATCAGGGCTCCAAAGGATGATGGGGTTTGCAGAGCGAATGCAGCCTGGCTGGCCTCAGCAGCACACACATCAACCAGCTGACAGGCCCAGAGAGTCTATCACCATTCTCCTTGGCATCAGTTCCTGTGCTTTGAACCAAAGCAGCTCCATTTAGAAGTTGCCCATTCTCTCCTATAAACCCAGTACTCTGGAGGTCAGGTAGGCAGATCATGAGTAGGAGGCCAACCTGGGCTACATGCTGAGCCCTTGTCTCAAAAAAATAAAAACAGAACAACAACCAACAAAATCTCCATCGACTTCCCAGTATAGGTATCTACACACAGCTGCCACCACCCCAGGCCCCCACTCCAGAAGAGAACTGTGTTTGGCCTGTGTTTATACGGGAACAGTTAATTTGATGTATCTCCTTCCTGCCAACCTAATAGATTTCATTAGATTGTTTTTAATTATACATCTGATGTATGCCAAGCCCTTGGAAAACCCCAACCAAAAAAGGCTGCAGTTGACATTCAACAGTAGTGGACTCTCCCCAGCCTCAGAATGGTGCCTCCCAGCCGAGGAGGAAATCCACACGATGAGCAGCAAGGGACGCCCTTCCTCTCCAAGAACCGCTTGGCCAGAGTCATGGCATCAACATGACCAGCTGGAAAACCCACTCTGCATTTACATTTGTACTTGACTGCCAATGAAGATGGTCAGCTCTGTTATAAACTACCCACATATGCACGAAGGGATCGAGTCCCAGTACCCAACAGGAAGTTGATCTCCAGCAACAGACAGCTATAGAAGAATATCATCACTGAAAGCAATACTCCTCATATTTAGTATACGGGTGAAACCACCCTAAGTGCCTAATACCCTTTCTTTCCATTATTGGTGAACTCCTATGAGCAACTTTGGTCTGCTTTTCAGACAGGGTTTCATGTAGCCCCGGGTTACTCTCAAACTCACTATGTAGCTGAGGATGACCGCAAACTTGGGATCCTCCTGCCTCTACCCCCCGAGTGTTGAGAGTAGAGGTGTGCACCACCACCCCTAGAAAATGTCGGTCTAGAGATCAAACCCAGGTCTTCGCGCATGTTGGGCAAGCACTGGACCAACCGAGTCACGTCCCAGCCCCTGTGAATGCTTTCACGTGCCCTATTTTATACATGTAGAAACTGAAGCTTACAGAAGGTAAGGCGTGTGCCCGAGGCCACACGAGCAAAGGAAGGAAGGGGTGAAGCATGGCCTCCGTCTGCCTGCTGCTGGCCTCACAGCATCGCTTTGGGATACATTGACTCTGTTGATAAACTCCGGTTTTGTTAACAGCCCAATAATTCGCACCAACGCTTTGGAGGGTTTTAACAGGCAAGAAGTGTCACGAGGGTGCTGGGGCCTGCTGTAAACGCTTCCTGTGTGTAAAGTCAGGCTTACTCTGCTCTTCCCCTGCCCCCATGCATTTCTATCACAAACAACCAAGTGTTTCTAAAATATATCCAAATAATACCCCAGGGGCTCCACCTGATCTCTGCGGTGGGAAAGGTGCCCAGTTCCTTTGGTGGCCACAGGATGCTACTTCAGAAACAGAGAGGAAGCTGCCGTTCCTAAAAGACCCGGGTGATCCATGTTGCTAGTCCAACAGAAATAAGACCCAGAGTCTGTGCCCTTGAACTGTTGCTCTCGCCCCACATGCCTCTTGCTAACGGGACAGAACGTCACAGGAAACAAATGCAACACTGGGAACCCAAAGGTCCAAGTAATCCTCAGCCAAGCCACTAACCATGCCAGGCTGGAGCAGCCCACAGGTGTTAAGCTCCTCCTGAACCCACTCCATTATCTAGGCATGGCAGACCCGGCTTGCTCCTCTTGTTATCTCTTTGTGCCCCGCACGGTTTGCTACGCCCACTGCATGTAGACACCCTTATCAGGAAATAGTCACAGAACTGGTTTGTGCTTTGGAGTGTAAGTGGTTAGTTAGCCCGCCAAAAATTTGATAATTCTGTGTCTGCCTATTGGCACATACATTATGAACACACACACAGCTGGTGGCTACAGAGAAGACACCAACAGAGAGCACCAACCAACTCACAAAGCAACAGTCATAACCCTTTCCCTAAAACGCCTGCCATTCTCCTTATGCCTGTCGGCTAGAAAACAAAAGCAAAGCTCACTAGGCCTTGAGTGACACTAACTCATCCCATAAATATCCTCTAAGCATTGTGCTGAATTCCTGCACAGGAAGTTCCACCAAGCTGTAGGACTCTAGAGATGAAATCGAAGGTGCCCTACAGCCCTTCTGTGACGCTCGGATTAGGAGACAGCAGGCGCGCTGAGCTTACAGGCCTGCCGAGCTGTAACGGTCTTTGACAGCATGAGGCGGTATTTTTTTAAGGCTTCAAAGTTCTCGTGTATGTTTCTGACGTTGTGAAATAATAAGTTTGCCACAGGCTCATCTGCTCTCTTCGTTTTTGGGTCTTTTTTTAAAAATTATCATTTATATTTCTAATGCATGCAAATTATTTATTAACTATTCATGGTCAGACATCAAGGTCAACAGTGATTTTTGAAAACCCACTGCACACTTCATGCATAATGTAGGCGGACCAAGGAATCTAGATGAAATATGTAATGCCTCCCTGACCACTAAAGGACTGAAAACCACCACGCTAAATTGTGGCCACAAGCACAACCTAAGACGCCTCTCGAAACACTAGCTGCTACGTCCCTGTATCACCCGTGATCAGAGTGAAAGCAGAGAGCTGTTACTCCTGACTTGTGGTAAGTAACTTGACCATAATGCATCAGGCTGACTGGAATTCCCTTCTCCCTACACAGAGAAGCCTGATCTCGACCACAGAACAAAGACTGCACAGTAATTAAACACCTTGGCCCAGAAGCGGAGCGGGGAGTGGACCTCATTCCCTGGTCACCAATTGAAAGAGTCAATAAACATCGGGGGTGGGAGAGGCAGGAAGAGCTGGAAAGACCCTCAAAACGTAGGCCATTTGTACAAGACTAAGGGGACCTCATACTTTGCAGTGGACAACACACGGCTGCATAGGCTGTGCAGTTTCAGAAAGAGCAGG
Organism: Cricetomys ansorgei; assembly: GCA_026225945.1. Lineage (NCBI taxonomy): Eukaryota > Metazoa > Chordata > Mammalia > Rodentia > Nesomyidae > Cricetomys > Cricetomys ansorgei. The sequence continues at coordinate 798,696 of JAMJFZ010002869.1, forward strand.
ATCCGGGCTCCTACGAGCAGGTTGTCAGCGTCTGTAACCGGATGAAGAGCACAAAGCAGACGAATGTGCGCACCTGTGTTGTGGCAGCTGATTAATTCAATTAATATTTATTGCGCACCTGTGAAGCTCAGGGTTGACTCTTGTGGGCTAAGGTAGACAGTATGCCCCGCTCTCATAAATGCACAGTCTCATTACAAAATGGCAATGGCTGGGAAATGACACAACTGAGTCTGCTCAGGCCCTGTGTGGGGTCACATTCATGACTCCTTTCAACTGGGTTTAAACACATGTCTACAGTAGGCTCGGTCTCACTGATCCTTCACATTCCTGCATACTGACAACAGAAAGGAGTCGGCTCAACCAGCAGATTCTAATCTGGTCTGCAGTTTTGCTGATACGCTGGAAGGGACATGGGGCTCCCCACGGCCTCGGTGGGGGGGGGGGGTGTGCACCGGCAGCATGTACACTAAGGTGGAGAGTGATCTGCAGCCAGCACTGCCTATGTGCCTCCATTCTTTTAATTCTTTGTTTTTGACTTTGATGTTTTTGAAATGTGTTTATGTACGTCTAGAGACAGGATCTTGCTATATAGTCCATAGATTTTTCTATTCAATAGTCCAGGCTATCCTAGAACTTAGTACTACCCGTCTCAACCTTCCAAGTGCTAGGATTACAGGTACACCACCATGCCTGGCTATCTTCGTATTTCAGTGTCTTTAAAAATACATATTTAATTAATTTTAAATGTGTGTGTGTGTGTGTGTGTGTGTGAGAGAGAGAGAGAGAGAGAGAGAGAGACATGCATGCATGTACCCTTTGAGGACAGAGGCAACCGATCCTAGATTTCCAGGTAGTTACAAGTCACCTAATGTTGCTTCTCGGAACCCAACCAAGATCCTCCGCAGGAGCAGCAAACGGCTTTTAGCCTCTGAGTCACCTCTCCGTTGTCTATCCTCCTTACTATTTCTTAACAGTTACGAAAATCACTTTTCTATCTGTAGAGTCACTTCAGGATGTGATCTCTCCCGCTCTTCCCAAGTCTGGAAGCATGAAGCCTAATCAGGTCTTGGTTGAGTAATCCTTCAAAACCCCAGAAAGCTAAAATGGAATTTCAGTAGGAAACAACAGTACAGAAGGGCAGCAAGGAAACATGACTGGAGTGCTGATTCTCCTTCCCAAAGTCATCAAGTTCAAAAGTCCCGGCCACACGAGAACACGTGTCCCCTCCATGTGAAGAAGGGGCATCGGTATCCGCAGATGCTCTCTCCTAAGCACAGTACAGACTCTAGGCCTGCGAGAACCCCAATAAGGAGAATGGACAAGCCTATTCCTTATCCTTCAGGCACCTTCCCAGGCTGGCTGCAGCTCTTGTCAAGTCTCAGTGGCTGTGTCTCAGACCGGCTACCCTGATGTGGAAATCTAGAGGGATGAGGGGAGGGGACTACTGAGCTCCTAAGCCCCAACAGCAAGCAGAACACCAGAAGCCTCTGAGCATTCACCACCATGAGATACTACGCCAGCTGGAGAGAAATGCTGACTTGTTACATTCCCTTCCTTTTCCGGACAGATTCTAAATAAACCACTTGAAACTCACTGCAGAATCCATGCCCGACAGAGCATCCCTCCCTTGGCTACGGTGGCAGCCAGCACGGACCAGCTCTTGAAAAGCAGCATGCCCTGTTCCCTGTGTTCTCTGTGTGTCTCCCCTCCCCCTCTGCCCAGCACTCTCTGTGGCGAGGGAAGGAAGGCACCCCCACCTGTGCTCCCTCCACAATCCACAGGCAGCCCAAGCCAGGCGATCCACTCTGAAGTGCTTTTTTTCTCCCTCTTGTTCGTCTCCTGATATTTACACTGATCAATCACCCAAGGTCACTTTTAAATATAGTCTGAGAAGAGAGGAGTCTATGCTTCCCTTTGCTAATCTCTCCTAGTGACTCACAACCCTCGCATTAATGTTTTATATTTGGCTTTCATTCCTTCCCTGTCATTTAAGCAAAAAAAAAAAAAAAAAAAAGAAAGAAAGAAAGAAAAAATGGTTCCTCCCATTTTACCTTTAACAAAGGTTGGAATCTGCTGATTAGTATTCAGTTTTGCTCTCATATGTCTTTAGGTTTTTATTGTGAGTCCCATTTTCATCTTCTTAACAGGGACTCCTAATTCTCTCTAACGCGAGCTCCCTAATGAGACCAGACTGTGTAGGGAGCTGTCCAGATGTTCTGAGAGGATGACCTCGTGGTCCCTCTCCTAGCTGAGTGAAACCCTTTCGATGCCATCACATCGCCTGGCCACTCGCTGGCTTAAAGAACTAGCTGGAACTAGGACACAACCTCCCTCCCACCCCCGCTCTTGATTCTCATTTCCATCAGTATTGCTAATCAACTATTACGCACAGTACAATTATGGCACTGGAAAACCGCAAGATACGTCAGCCAGTGAACTACATCACTCCTTCACTCGCCGACACACGGGGTCCAGCTGCTTTTAATTTATTTATTATGCTCCAGCCCATGATCTAGCAAAGTTGCTTTTTGCTTAGTTATACCTTACAGAGGAGTTCCAACATTTTCTCTTTATAAATGTTTATTACATTTATATATTTGGGGGGGTCAGAAGGATTGGACTGAGGTCTTCAGGCTTGGCAGCAAGCTGAGCGATCTCTTCAGCACCCCAACAATGATGAGTATGTGCATATTCATGTGTTTATATAATCATTCATATATATGTATGTATTTATGTGCACCTTTTTTTTTTTCAATTAAAAATGGCAAGGTAAATAAGGGCTAATTGTTGAACAGCCATAGTTGAATATACCCTCGGAATACAGTAAGAATATCTTCTATTTTCAACTGAAAATTCACTTTTGTATCCACCGTAGAGGACAGGTCTAGAAGAGGGGCTGCCTTCACCTCAAGTGTAACAGGATACTCCAGGACTCCGGATTTGACCCACAGTGCTGTAGCCTGAGAACTCTCACGCAGAGCATTTCCTTTCTCATGCAACATGTACCAGGTGCTTAGCATTTAACAGCAAAGCGCAGCACAGACTAGAGACCCTGGATCCCTTACTTGGCCTATGGTGGAGTCCGAAGCTACAGTTGGAAGGATGGCTCTGAGCCCAGAGGCACCCAAGGGCAGCCTGCTTCTGTACAGCAGCCCACAAGCACAGAGTAGAGTCAAGATTTCTATTTTTATTATGTTTATTTTGTTTTATGTATTTAAGTGTTTAGTCCACGTGTGTGTATGTATACTACATGCCTTTCAGGTGTTAGATTCCGTGGAACTGAATTTGGGTCCTCTGCAAGAACGGCGGGTGCTATTAATCACTGAGCCATCTTTCCAACTCCAGATTCTAGACTTTTAAAGGACTGTAAAATAAACAAGACTATGCCACAGAGATCATATGTGGCTTGTACTATCCAGCCCTTCACACAAAAGGCTCGCTAGTGCCTGCTTCTGCACCTGTTTGAAGCCTGTGGCTCACCACCACTGGGACAAAAATGGGGGGACCCAGGATGGGTAGATGAGTAACTTCCAAAGCAGTGGTAACAGAAGGGCCTCTTCCGACACCCCACCGTACCGTGGTGAGTTCTTCAGAATGCCGCCTAGGAGATCTCTAACCTGATCTCAGGACTAGTGGACTTAACCTCCGAGCTATTTTGAAAGCAGCACACTTTTTTTCTTACAGTACTTCTAACCCCATTACATCAGTACAGAAGCATCTGCAAATACCTTTACGTTTCAAAGCCCTTCACAAGGGCTCCCTCCCAACCCTAAGGTCTTCCATGGGCAAGGACCTGCACTGTGGCGACGGCCCGGCCTAACTCACTCGTCCTTCGCCTTCCCAAACGAGCATCCTAGTTCTTGGAAGAAGCCGAATAGTAGAATGTCAGCACTTTTTAATACCATCCCATTCTTAATTTAAAAACTTATTATCCTGGGGGCATTCACGATACGTGTGGGTGGTAGGACGCAGGTGTGTGCCAAGGTGCACGCGTGGAGGCCGAAGGAAAACCTGGTGGAGTTGGTTTTTCCCTCAACCTTTACATCCGATCTGGTGCTCAAATTCGGGTCACCAGCCTTATTCAGCAAGTGCCCTTTACTGGTGGAGCCATCTTGCCAGCCCTCCCATTCTTTCTGTCAGTGTGAAAACTGTGCAGGAAAAGTAGTTTTTGTTGCAGTGACCCTGGCCTTCCATTTTGGCTCTCCCTCTCCCCCTTGATAGGGTCTCTATGTTGCCCTACCTGGCTTTGAACCCTTGGCCTCAAGCATGTCTCCATATCCTAAAGAGCTGAAAGCCTGTGCCGCTGTATCTAGCTCCTTCTTAAAATCTACTTTTATTAATTCATTGAGAGTTTCATACAGTGCATTTTGAATATTCTCACCCCACCCAAGCTCCTCCTATAACCACCCCTCCACTGTCCCAACCCTTCCCACTCTAGGTCCTTCCTGACAGGCCCTCTGCCTGATGGTTCAGTAATTCCTTCCGCTCTCTTCCTTGCTCCTATTACTACAAACTGGTTTTTAGGGTGTCAAGATGACAGCCAACTTGACATGTTCCCATCCTCATTCTACAGGGTGACGGCTGAAGGACCGGATCACTAAATATGGTTTTTGTGACATTAGAAGTGGAAGGATTGAGCTGGCTCCAATCTGGTTGTTTCCATCCACCTACATGTCACATTCTTTATGAACCTGACCCAGCTTTCCAGACAGAGAGACGCCCAGAGAGACCCACTGCTAGCCCTGGTAGCTACTTTTAGATTTTGGGCAGATAATCTAGTACCACCCATGGACACAAAGAAATGCATTCCATGCATAATTGTAATGTGTATGTTATCTCTACTAGCAGAAAACTAGTGCAAGGACCAAAAGTCAGGGCTCAGGACAGACTGTGGGGTTCAAATCCCAGCTCTGACCCTTATAAGCTATAAGAGCTTGACAAAAGAATTTAATCCCTTTGTGCCTTGGCTTCTTCATCTATGAAATGAGACTATGAAGATCACCCACTCCATGGGATTGTTGTGAAGATTAAAGATTTCATATGTGTGAATGCCTAGCCTTGAATAATGCCCAGGACCTAGAAAGAATAACTAATACCTGTTAATAACGATAATCACTGTATGAGTCTAGGCCTTGATCCCATTGCTGGGGGTTCATTCATTCATTCTTTAAAGGGTGATGCATCTTGCCCTTTGCTAGGCATAGGGGTTACAAAGATTATTATAACCCGGTCCCTTTTGATCTACAGGCATTGCCTCCTCAAAAAAAAAAAAAGTTTTCTTAAAACCATGTTCCTAGCTGGGCACTGGTGGCACACACCTTTCATCCCAGCACTTGTGAGGCAGAGGCAGGTGGATCTCTGAGTTCGAGGCCAGCTGGGTCTACAGCCAAGTTCTAGGACAGCCAGAGCTGCATAGAGAAACTCTGTCTTGAAATACAACCAACCAACTAACCAACCAACCAACAAAAACCATGTTCCTATGTAAATACAGACCAGTGTTCAAAATCATGTGGTAAGACAAGAATAGAGAAATACCCACGATTACATGTGCAGCATTACAAAACGTACGAAAGGTCTACAAGGGTGGGTAGGTGTGTAGATCCAAGGAAGAATAGGGATCATGGAGGTAGCTCATGCATGAGGCCCGGGTTTGACTGATCCCCAGCACTGCATAAATCTGGTGTGATGGCACATACTTGGAGTTCCAGCTCTCAGGAGGTGAGGGAGGAGGTAAAGGAGGAGGGTCGGGAGGTCAGTGTTATCTTTAGATATAGAATGAGTTTGGGGCACCGTGGGTTACATGGGACCTGTCTTAAAAAAGAAAAAAGGAAGGAGGAAGGAAGGAAGGATTTAAGCACACTTGATCAAAAGAAAGAAGCAGCAAACTAGGTGAGGGTATTTCAAGGAAGAGGAAAGTCAAAACAGCAGCAACCATAGAAGGCAGGGAGCGGGGAGGGGGAAAGAGGGAGGAGCAGCCTCACAGAAGCTGGAGCAGCCAGCATTTGGTGAGGGGTAAGACATGAAGTGAGAGAAGCAAACAAATAACATGGAGCCAATAGAGGGCTTTAAGTGAAATGGTACGGGTAGGTTTGGTTTCCGCAAGAACTGCTTTGGCAGAGAGAGACAGAGGTTTATTTCAAAGGGAAATGGCCAAGGGGAGATGATCATCAGTGTGGTCCTTGGGATGAGGTGGTATAGGCAAGCTAAGAAGGTGAGGGCTGTTTACAAAACTGTTTCGAATATTAGCGGGTGGCTGGAAATGGCAAGTGAGAGGCAAATGTCTTGTCCACTCTGGGTGGCTAAGTGGCCGGTGGGTCCATCACTGGTCTGGAGATTACAGGAAAGGAACACATTCACTAGGAGGGATGATGAGACTGATGGGTCTGTGTGGGCAGCAAAGCAAAACACAAAGACGCTTTGCTTTTGTGGTGCTTTCAGTCCAGTGAGGAAGATCAACAGACAGCGGATTCTTAGAAGTAATTGGTGTTTGACCAATTGCAGCGTGCTGCAGATATATGCATACAGGTATTAGAAGGATTCTAACTGAAATCCCTCCCCTTTACCCAGGGATAGAGGAGGCTTCCCTGGGCAAATGGCCTTTAAAGGGATACCTGTGGAATCAGTAAGTGTTGGACAGGCAAAGAATAGGGAAGGGGCTTCTGCCAGGTGCACAGAAGGAGTCTTAGAAATTCTGTGGGATGTCTGGGTAGAAGTGGTAAGCCTGCAGCTAGCTATCCCAGTCTCAGAACCTGGATAAATAGCTAAAGACTAAAGATATTAGAGTCGTCCATCACTAAATAGGTTGGCAGCAGAAACACCCAATATCACTCCAAAGGAGATGTAGGATGCCCAGAATGAGAGTTGAGGATGAACTCTGGGAGCCCCCTCCCTTAGGCTATGCCTAAGAATACACAGAACAAGACACATCAGGAGAGGACATCATTAAGAAGGAAACTGTCAGCAGCAGGGCAAACAACAGCGTCTACTGTCCCAGAGAATCTGATCGATTCCCAGCTGGGGACCACAGGAAGAGCAACTTCAGCAGAACCGTGCAGACAGATGCCCCGTGGCTTAAGTAACAATGGAATAGGGAACACAGCCCATTCCTTCAAAACATTATATGGAAGTACGGAGCTGTGAGGATGGCTAGACAGTAACACAGGGACAAGGGATAGTTTCTGTCAGTGGAAACAACAACGCTAGCCCTGTCTAAAGGCTAGAGAAAAACAAGTCAGAGGGTCAGATTGAATCTGAGTCTATGTGTCAGGCCCGAAGAGTTTGTGTGTTGAATCTCACACATTGGGTGCTTCGGAAAAATGTAAAGTCTGGGCAAGACCACGCCACAGCTGTGCAGAGCCTTGGTAGATGGCGCTCTCCCCAGAGGACACGACTCTGAATTCCCTCTCTTAGAAGCGCTTCAGTTGACGTTGTAGAACTAACAAGAAAACCACGTGGACTAGAAGTTTTCTCCCTCAAATTACTCCCCAGTTCACTCTCCAGGATACCGGGAGGCTCAACCCTCCTCTGAGAAATTTGGTATCACTTCCGGGTAAGTAAATAGTAGCGGTAACCGCCCCCACTCTCCTGCATGTAGATCTGTGTGCACAGAGAGGCTGGCTGAGAGGGCTGCTGGTGTCCCCGGGACAGAGCTGGCTCCTCAATCATGTCTGCCGCAAGTGGCACCTGAATGAGATCATCCTTGGGTTCCTTGCCCTTAACTTAGGGCAACTTTCCAGAAAGTAGGGGCCCTTTACAACCACTCTGGTGAAATGACAGCAGGGATACCTGGAACCAGTTGGCTCTAGGAAGGAGAAGGGAGGGAACACTACTAACCAGGTAAAGGGTTTCCCAGTCAGAGAGGAACGACGCATCAAATCAGAGAGCAGCAAAATTTCAGAAAGGCAAAAAGAGAGGGCGAAGACAAGGGAGAAAGAAGGTCAACAAAGCGTCTATAAGGAAAAGTGCCGGGCGGTGGTGACACACGCCTTTGATCCTAGCGCTCAGGAGGCAGAGGCAGGCAGATCTCTGAGTTTGAGGCCAACTTGGTCTACGGAGCAAGTTCCAGGTTAGCCAGAGAAACCGTCCCCACCCACCTACCCACCCCCACCCCCAAAAAAATGGAGGAGGAAGAAGAGGGGAAAGAAAAATGAGTAGGGGCACTAGTGTAGAGATCCTGGCCCAGTACCAGAGGAAAATACACTCTAATGCAATTCCTTGTGAAATATGGAACTAACACTCCGGTCAGGGTGTGTGTGTGTGTGTGTGTGTGTGTGTGTGTGTGTGTGTGTGTGTGTGTGTGTGTGTGTTTCACTGCTAGGGATCAAACCCATGATATCATATACCAAGCAAGCTTTCTACCAAATGAACTATATCCCCAACCCCATTAACCACCACTACTCAGTTATTCTTTTGGGTTTGGGGAGATAAAAAGAGGGTGCTAGATTGTAGTAGATGGAATACTTCTCTCTCAAGGTCCCCAATATTATAGTCCCCTAAGTTCTAACACAACACAATTGCCTGGAAAGAAATGAGAACTCTTCTCAGTGGCTCCAGGATTGGGATCCTTCAACACAGTTCTTGGAGCTTTTGAGGTCGCAAACTTCATGAAACCAAATATACAATAAAGAAAGCAGGGAGTGGAAGGTGTGTCTGGACACCCGCAGAGGAGACATGATATCTGTTTCTTCTCCCTGGCTCCAGAGGGCCCTCCTGGAGCTTCCTGGTGCCTCTTGTCGTGCTGCAGCAGGGGCTGCTATCAGGGTGCCAGGCCCCCAGTAGGACACCTGCTCAGTGCACCGAGAGAGGCTGGAAGGCTGGGACACAGAGCTGCAGGAACACTGGCCATAGCCCAGGCCCCAACCTGAGGAGGGAGGCCTAGCAGATGGCAAGGACACACACAGCCCAGCTGGCCTTGAGGGCCTCCTTGCCTGGTTCAGGGGAGGAAAGAAACGAGAGGAAAAGCTGTGAAGAAAAGAAGAGATGTTTCCAAAAAGAAAGCTGCCTGCTAATGCTGGGTAAGGGAGCTGCCCTGGCTTAAGCAGGAAAACCGTATGGAAGCAGCAGCTGGCTCTGGGTAGCTCACTGCAGGAGCAGAGAGCACTGGTGTGGCTTCCCAAGCTCAGTCCTTGGGAAGGAAGCTTCCTGACACTCACAAAGTGAGTCTGCAAGGTCGGACCAAGAGCCCTTCCTCACCCTCCCTCACCAGGACTCTTTCCAGCTTCCTGCCATGAGAGAGGGAACATCCTGAGAGGGAGGAGCCCACCACAGGATCTTTCCCTTTCATAGGAAATCCAACTTTCAAAGCACAAACACTGCTACCCGAGAGGGCTAGCCAGGTTCAGCAAGGACGCAAGAGCTTCAAAATTTTGAAGGGAAAATTCAGACTTGTCAATAACTTTGGGACCCATCCCCTGAAAATCACTCCTCACACACACAGAGCCTTCTTCCTTTTGAAAAGAAAGGAATCTTACTATCCAATTTCCCCCAAAAGTATTAGCGGGAACAGACTTTGCAAACCATGTGCCTCGAGGTTACCAACACCTGCAGACAAAATACATTCTCCTTGCTGGGCAATTACCAATTCCATAGAATGCCCACCTTGATCAGGGGTTCAAGACACCTCCGGCATCGAGGGATATATAGCTCAATGGTAGAGCATTTGCCTAGCACATACAAGACCTAGGGTTCAATCTCCAACACTGGGGGTGGGTTGGAGGGAGACTGGCCAATGAGATGGGCTCTGTTAAAAAGCAGATGTTCAGGCTGAGGATGTAGCTCAGTTGGTACCATGCTTGCCCAGCATGCACAAAGTCCTAGGTTCGATCCCTAACACCACACAAACTGGGTGTGTTGGTGCACATCTGTGATGTCAGCCCTGGGAGGTAAAGGCAAGAGGACCGGTACTTCAAAGTCATCCTTAGCGATACAGCAAGTTCCTGCCAGCATAAACTCCATGAGACCCTGTAAATGATACCCCAAAGAGGATATCTGTGGCTGGGGAGAGGGCTCAGTGGACAAACTGCTTATTGCCCAAGCATGAAAACCCAAGTTCAGATCCCTAGCACCCACATAAAAAGCTGGACACAGCAGAACCTGCCTGTAACCCCAGAGATGTAGGGGAGGGGATGGAAACAGGCAGATGCAGGGGCTGCTAGTCAGTCCATCCAGCTGGAATGGTGAACTCCAGATTCAGGGAGAGACCTTGTTCCGAATAATAAGGCAGAGAAGTAATGGAGGAAAACATCCCAATATTAGCCTCTGGCCTCTACAAATGCCTGTACAGGTAAGTATACCTGCACACACACACATGACATATACATACATAAATACACACATATACCACACACTCACACGTACACACCATACATGCACACACACTACACATGCATGACACATACCACACATGCACACACACTCACACATACAGACCACACATGCACACACACACATACATACCACACATGCACACACACTCACACTCACCACACATACACACACTCACACATATACACACACACACACACACACACACACACACACACACAGAGCAGGGCAACTCAGCCTCAAGCACTGAAGAGCTACTTCAGAGGTCACTGGCTCAAAACTTTATATGCAAGCCACAGCTGTTGTTGACATGTTGACAAGTTTACTGCCTCTGTGGGTAGGAAACAAAGTTCTTCATTTCTGAAGCCAGTAAGCAAAACTGGACCTCCAACCGAGTAACGCCAGGCACCCAGCATAAAACCCCAACATGCGGCATGATCTCTCCAAGCAACCAGGAGTCCACACGACCAATGCCATGCTAATCTATGACAAACCTGCAAACGAATGAGCAAAGGCTTTGCTCAGCTCTGTGGTACACGTTTGTGTCCATAATTAAGCCACAAAGAACATTTTCTAACAACTGTTGAACTTTAGAAGGAGAAACAAAAAAACCAAAAACAAACATAAAAGCCCAACTCAGATTCTGGAAACCATTTAGACTGAAAGGAAAAGTTAATCTCTCTAAATTACAAATTATTGCTGGGGTTGGTGGCTCACAGTGCTGGTGGCTCCAGCACTGAAAGCAGGGGCAGGAGGACCACATTGAACTTGAGGATAGCCTGAGTTACATAGTGAGTTCTGGGCTAGCCAGAGCTACATAGTGAAACTGTCTAAAGACTAGATAGATATACAGGTATTATATATTACACACACACACACACACACACAGGACTTCAGATATCTGAATTCTCATCTTAAATTTTTGTTTTATTAACCATTTTACTTACTATTGCCAGAAATAGGAAAACCATTAGTTGTCAAAATGTTTACGCTCAAAGGACCTTGAACACGTTGAGTTTTTGATCCCTTATAACACAGGAGACCAGCTCCACACTAGTAAATCTGATAAAGAGAATCCAAGCTAGGGTGGCAAGAGCCACTAGCATCTGTGGCTCACTGGCATCTGACACACACTTCTGTCCATACCACAGCACACACCTATCTGCCAGGTGGATATGTTACGCCCCATTTCACTAGAGGGGAAGACGAAGCTTTCAAAGATCACGTGGCCACTCAGCTAGTAAGAGCTGGAACCCGGATTCAAAGCCAGCTAAGACTGTAGCCAATGCATGTAGTTTCTCTGCCATGCCACAAGGCAGGAGCGCCTACTAGAAAGGAAGTCGCCTCGGGAGGAATGGAAATTTACTACTCACTGTACAACAGACAGAGGGCAAGGAGTACCGGGTGACATCAGACGAGGAGGCTGCTCAGGCAGCCGTGTTAAGCTGGACTTTTATTTGAATCTTTTAAAAGGCAGGCAGGAGGGTGACGTGGGGGAGCAGTGGGTTTAATGTATTTTACAAAGACTGCAGAGAAGCCACTGGTTTCTAACAAGGGCACCGCCTAGAGATATTAAGAAATACAGGCAGAGGGAAAAAGAGATTAAATCAGGGGAGCTAGAGAAAGCTCCCTCTAAGAGGATCCCAAATCAGTGAGAGAAGGCAGGAGGGAGGGTGGGAAAGCAAAGTAAAATGAAGTCATTTGGTCTAAGCAAGCTTGGGAGAAGAGGCAGGGACTCTCCAGGGCCCCCAGGAAAAGTCTTTTTTAATTTGTCTGGGCCGGGCGGGCGGGGAGAATGGAGGAATCATAGAGATCTGTTGTAGAAGTTTATTTTTAGTTATGTATAAAATAATATCGTGCACTGTTGGGTGAGGGGCTGCCTAGGCCTTGGCATTTTGTATGGTCTGCAGGTGTTGAATTTATGCGGGGGATGTTTGATTGCTCAGGATCTACATGTGGTATCAGTAGAACACCTGAGGAGTTCTGGATCAATAAAAACACCTGAGCTCAGACACTCGGGGTTCCACAGTCCAGCATGGTGCCTGCCATGATGGTGGTTCCCTCTGGCAGGGAAATCTGATCTGGCAGGGTATGCACTTATGAAAATGCCCCCATGTCTTCTTTGTTGAGCCCCTCACAGCAGAGTACAACTACAGAGATCAGCCTTCTTCTACCTCGATAAAACATTTTATTAAGCTCTCTTAGCTAAGGCAGACAACATCCATCCACAGCAATTAAAAAAAAAAAAGTGCTCTACATTATTGGTCATTACCAAACCAAATGAAACCACAACAATCCAATTAAATATCACTCCAGCAATGGTTAAATGAAGTATGGTCCTTCTATAGAATGGAACAATTTTGTATAAAGTAGATCCATAGTTTCATATAGATAGAAAAATGACCTTTATGTATTGATAAATAATATATTTGTTTAAAAATATGTAGCATTAAAGTGTTCTCTGCGAAAATAAGTAGTAATTGTTTCATAAATATGTGTTTTAAAATATTAGAGGAATAGCCATCAAGGTGTAGTCAATAATATAGGGGTAGGGAAGGTAGATGATGCCGATTCTCATCTTCTATGATCTATACACATGTAGTATTTTACATTGGTAAAACCTGGTATTACATTAGTAGTTTTTTTTTTACAGTAATCCTAAAAAATTCACCAATTAAAAAAGTGGCTCCTGAACAGAGCAGAGGTAGCACATGCCTTTAATCCCAAGCACCCAGCAGGCAGAAGCAGGTAGATCTCTGAGTTTGAGGCCAGCCTGGTCTACAGAGGGAGTTTCAGGACAGCCAGAGTTACAACAGAGAAACCCTGTCTGGAAAAACCAAAAAGATTCCTACCTCATCTTAAATGAGAAAAGGATAAAACAGCCTTAACGATAAAAGAATTAATGTTTCCCACAAACAAAATACTTTGACCTCCTAGATTCTAGAACCTAGAAACTAAGACAATTACATCAACTGTGGGGCTGATACTTGGGCTCCTCTCCTACCCAAAAACAGAATTTGGGGTGGCAAGAGCTGGGCTCCTTTTTGCAAAGAACAACCCCCACCCCCTGCCCGTTCACTAAGCAGAAGGGAAATCCCCCAGTGACACGAACCAAGCAAAGAAAGTGCATTCACACCCAGGGCACTTTCAGGAAACAGAATCCTTTCTTATCACCATCCACCAGAAGACTCATCTTTCACCAACCGATTGAATGAGCCCCTTTGTCTCCCCTAAAGGATCATCATACATTCATTTGGCTTACAGAACACTGAGAGGCTCAGAATGAGTCCTGGTAAAAACATACGTGTCCATAGTTTTGGGAGAAAAAAGAACCTGGAAGAGAGGGATCCTGAAGGGTGTTGGTGACCGGGGGGTGGGGGGGGGGCACCTAGGTAGGTGCAGATATGTGATGGGGAAGATAGTTCGCCTCGTAACTGTGCTTTGAATCTTACCTGTTACCCTCTTTCTTGCATACCATATGCCTCACAGCAGAGTCCTAAGAAGAAAAGGGACAAAGCCCTCCCCAGGATGCCGAGAACTGGAGCAAGGGGCCACAGCCTCCGGGTGGTCTTCTGCCTCGGCCGATTTGCTAAATGGAGGAGTTACTAAAAATCAAGACCTCTATTCTGCATCTCAGGCAATCCTATCCCCTCCTTCACGCTAAGGGCTGTTAAAGTGACGTCCCCCAGTCCCAGCCTCTCCGGGGCTCCAGACTCAATGCAGCTGCTCCCCAGAAACACACTGCTGAGACCTCCCACCAAACGTGTCAACACCACATCTTTGTATCTCCTCCCCACACCCAGAGCTACTGCCTCTTTTTAGGCTTAAATCTTCAGAAATTACTAACATCAGTCTCTTGGACACCAGAGCGGAAAGGCTGCCCATTCAGCAGCTCTCCCATCGTGTCTGGCTCCAGGACCAGCAAGTGCGAGCCTCTTTCAAGGCTCGCATCCTCCTCTGATCCCCTTCTCAGGTGATCCTACACTTGCTAACCTGTTTTTTATGTTTTCGAGGGAGGGGAGACAGCTCTCTGGACAGTACAAAATAGATATTGTAAAATCGAAAGCAAGAAAAATTTGAAAATCTTTTCCAAAACAAATCTTTGGTTGTTTTGTTTTATTTGGTTGAGGTTTTTAAAAATAAGCACAGGCTGGGCCTTGAACTCTTGATGCTATTGTCTCTCTTTTCCCTAATGCTGGGATTACAGGTGTGTGCCGCTATGACCACTTCTTTCAAATATTTTTGGACAGCAAAACACATTTAATATGAGACACGTCAGCTTGTAATATCTTTGGTCCTTTTTGCAATGGAGCCTATAAAGACAGACACTGGGACCTACGCTCCACAGCAAGTCTCAGAAGCCTGTGTTCATCCCTTCTGTGTCATTCCTACCATCCCAGTTTAAGTCTCTTTAGATTTCACCATGACACCTTAATATATGCCAAACCCTTGTTCACAACTCCACAGTGGATGTGACGGTGAGCTGACTGTCTCCTGTCACTCTATTGATCATCAGGGTTGATTCAGCTGCTCTGTATGTCCAGAAGAGGATGGCCTCCCTGATACAGGAGGTTCACTCTTTGGCCAAGGGTACATGAGTGGTTGCACTCCTCTGCTTAAGCCTCAAAACGAGCTCTCAAAAATTCCTATGGTGTGCCAAGAATCTATAAGCTCTTTCATGGTCAATCTCGATTGTTAAGGACTGTTACGGTCTAGCCTCAATACACCTTCGGATCCCTCTATCACCACATCTTCCCATTCATCCTTTGCCAGTGTCATCCCCTATATATCACATTCCATTTGACCCATTAAATGCCAGCTCCCCTACCTGTTTCTCAGGCTAGTGTAGATGGCTGCTCTTTGGCAAAGGCTGCCTCCTATGAGTCCCTACCCAACCAGTCTGGGCTTCCTGGAGCCCCTAGAGCAGTTGTTCTCAACCTGCGGGTTGCAACCCCTTTGGGGGCTGAACGACCCTTTCACAGGGGTCGCCTAAGACCATCTACATACCAGGTATTTACATTACGATTCATAACAGCAGCAAAGTTACAGCAATGAAGTAGCAACAAAAATAATTGTATGGTTGGGGGTCACACAACACGAGGACCTGTATTAAAGGGTCGCAGCGTTGGGAAGGTTGAGAACCACTGCCCTAGAGCATGCTGCAGCCACACACGCCTGACTCTGCTTTGTATTCTGTCACAAGTCTTCAGTCGAAGGGAATGCAGGCTTTGACTAGCAGTTCCAGAAGACAACATGTCTGAAGAACAACTGCTCCTGTCTCCGCCTCCCTGCATCACATCTGTCTTAGCTCCATGGCTACTTAGCTCTCTGCATCTCATTGCTGTGCTTGTGGCGAATTACTAGCTGTGTTTAAAACAACCAACGCTAAGGAACTAGATTTCTTAAACACTTTGCTTTGTACAGATCGGGAGTCTAGTATTCAGCTGACTGCATGACCTCAAGGAAACCTGGCCTGACCAGCCTCAGCTTCTTCATCAGTGAAATAGGAATGGTCATATCTCATTCTCTGTCTGTCTTTCAAACTAAGGTAGTCAAGGTGCTTGAGCTCCTAGCAGGCCCCAGGCATCATGTTATGATCAGTGGTAGAAACAAACAAAAGCAGAATCCCAGAGTTCTCTAACTATTTGGGCCATGTGACCTTGTCAGAAGTATCCTCCTTGGAAACTTCTAAAAATAGAGATTCTCACTTCAACAACGGTTCTAAAAATTATCATGAAGAAACAGAAGGATCTTAACATACTATGTACCTGTTAAGAATGAATATGTAGGGGCTGGAGAGATGGCTCAGTGGTTAAGAGCATTGGCTGTTCTTGCAGAGGACTCTGGTTCAATTCCTAGCATGCACGTGGCAGCTCACAACTGCCTGTAACTCTAGTCCCAGAGGAAAACCTCACACAACATACAATACCAATTCGCATGCAATAAAGGTAAATTAAAAAAAAAAAATCAAGAATGAATAGGTAGGATCAAGAGTGGTGCACACCTTTAATCCCAGCACCCAGGAGGCAGAGGTAGCAGATCTGAGTTCAAGGGCAGCCTTGTCTGGCCTTGAACATAGTAGTTCTTGAACATAGTAAGTTCTAGCCAGCCAAGATTACACAGTGAGACCCTGTCTCGAAAGAAAAGAAAGAAAGAAAGAAAGAAAGAAAGAAAGAAAGAAAGAAAGAAAAAGAAAGAAAGAAAGAAAGAAAGAAGAAAAAGAATGAATATGTGCTCACACACACACACACACACACACACATACACACACACACACACAGACACAGACACAGACACACCCACACAAAGACATACAGACACTCTCAGATCTACAGCTCTGAGCATATGCCCAGCAAGGAGATGCAAGAAACTGCTAATAGTGGTCATATCAACTAAAACATTTGTACCACTCTGCACTGTTTGAGTTTTTTTTTTTTTCTTAAACAATGGCCATCAGTTCAAATTTCTAAAAAAATAGTTTTAAAAAATTTTGTAAAGACAGGGCCTGAGACGGGGTCCAAGAGGCAGATCAGCAAGTAAAGGCACTTGCCACCAAGACTGACCGTCCAAGTTCGATCCCACACACAGTGGTGTGTGCAACCCCCCCCCCCCCCCACCACACACACACAAATGAGCCAACAAGTGCTCAACATTGTAAAGAGGAAGAAGGGAGAGGACAGGAGAGCAGAGGAGGAGAAAAGTCTACAGAGAGACTACGGATCCGAGGACCCGAGTTCCACCTGAGAGTCCTATAACTAATGTACTTTCCACTTTCCGGCAAACTACCTCCCTTTCTGTGGACCCACGTGTGAAACATTTTACATTAAGGAACCAGAGATGGCTCAGCAGTTAAGAGCCCTTGACTGCCCGTGCAGAGGACCCAGGTTCGATTTCCAGCACCCACACGGCAACTCACAACCATCTGTAACTCTAGTTCCAGGAGATCTGATGCCCTCTTCTGGGCTCCGCAGGCACCAGACAAACATGGAGGCAATACACCCATACACATGGAATTAAAAATAGAAAGTTTGCAGAAAGTATGAAGCGTAAAAGATAAAAAAAAAAAAAAAAAAAAAAAAAAACCAGAAGGGTGGAATCATATGTTTTCCAGGGATGGTTCTGAGGTTATTGATACGTCTGCAAGGTGCTCTGGGTACATTTTATCCACAGAACATCTTTCTTTGAGGCGCTCTGATGACTAAAGCACCAGGTTTTAAAAGAGGAAATGTAGACACAACTTCATCTCCATCCTCTTCCCAATTCAATGAGAAAGCATCCCTACTGTTTTATAGACAGAGAAACCAAGCGTTGTCTGAAATGATCCCTTGCCAACCAAGCACACTGCTCACTAACTCCACTGTTTGCAGAGACTTACAACTGCCAGGAGCTTTTAGCTCCCGATTCATTCTGTGTCTCTTCAGTGCAGAGGAGGCGCAAGGCTTCTGCAAAACGAGCAGAAGGCACTCTTTGCTGGTGGAAACGGGGTGAGATGTAAAATGACTTCCTCTGGGTCACAGTATAAACAAAGCTGGCTCCCCTGAGAGGCAGGAAGTATGCAACCCTTGGGAGCAACTCTGCATCCCTCCCCCACCTGGACTGGGAGCTTCACCTTGAAGAGGAGCGCTTCGCCACCGCAGTCATTTTGAGTGTGTTCTGGGTCAGAAGCAGTGAGAGCAGCCGAGCCCAGGCTGCCAGTGGAATTGCTACATTGAGAGTGCAGAACCCTGTTGACTTCTTTACTATGCGCACCCCCTGTGCTCACCCTGCAGCCTGGGTGGTGAGGAGAGCCCAGCTGGACTAGACCAGCTGAGTATTTTTCCAGTCGCTGGGCAAAAACGACTTCACCCAGTTTTGCAATGCAAATGACCTGGTTTGTCCTAGTAGGTATGGGCTTCTGTCTTGGAGGATACTCACTTCCTCTCCCAGAGTTCCTGGCTTCGATTTGAGGATGGTACCTTACTCTGCACCTGTAAACTCCCCCATTCTGCTCAGAACTCCACACGGTGAAGAGCCCTCTTCCATGCCGACACTTTCGGTCAACACACAACGAAAGGCAGAATTTGAACTACTAACTCTATATGCAGGAGCCTAGAATTTAAATGAGAAGTGAGACCAGAGAGAACATGAAAAGGACCACTCCCTCAAAGGGTATACAGCGGGCCACTGAGAGCCAGACTACCACCAGTGACCTGCTGAACACCTAGTATCCCACCACAGGAGGATTACTGGTTTTCACGGCTTTCTAGATCTTCTAGAAGCTGCTATGGATTACATCTACTCTGTCACCCTGTTAAGTGTGTGACTGCTGTCTGCTTATCACTGGCCTCTGTGATTATGCCCCTCAGAACACACTGAGATTCTAGGCAATTACCCCAGCAGAGTGCCTTCCTTTACCTCCCCGCCCTCAAGACTCCGTCACGAAGCCCGACTTTGTCCTCTACCTCTCTTTACCCTGAGTGCGTATTTCCAAAGCCTCCGAGGACCTTCTGTTTCTCGGTCATCTCAGACCTGACACGTAATAGAAAGGCCTCTTGGATCCACTGGCTCCGGCAGTCAGACACCAGCCCCTATCTATCCCTCGGCACACAACGGGACGAGAGTGGGAGTGTGTCCGTGACAGAGAGTTTTGTTGAAAGAAACAAAGCGCGCACAAAGGCCTGAGCAAGCAGAATGCCAGTGAGTTCTGCCATTGGTGAAACTCGCTTTTTGTATGGGTGAGGCAGAAATGAAAGCAGACCAAAGAGCACTATAATATTATACAGCACAGCTTCCATGTCATAGGCCTACAGATGAGCCAACAGCCAAGCAGGCCACATGTACCCAGAAAATAAAACCTCTGCACAGGAATGTTGGAGGGTTTTTGGGTTTTTTTTGTTTTTGTTTTTCATGAAATGTTTTTCTTAACTCTTTTCCCTTATAAAACAAATCTTACATAGATGCATCTGAAACACCCATCAAAGAGCCTTTCATCATTGTATTCTGAGGGTCAGCATCAAACAACCACTGAAAAATGAGGTAGGAGGGGCAGGATGCTAGATGAACAAATTTTTCTCGCAATAGACATGTTCTGATGATGCCTGTTTAAATCGGCTGTTACTTTTCCTTCCAGTGAGCAGAAAGCAGTTGGAGGAGGCAGAGGTGGGAAGAGCCCCCACTCATGTCTGGAGCAGCCCTCACCCTAAATCTCACTCACAAACAGCTAGTATCTCTCATTAGCCCTTCTTCGGAGACTTCTGTAGCCACCAATGTTGATTTAGCATAACGCTGAATATTCCAGAAAGCTCCTCTATTACCCAATTCAGTCAGCATTTCTAGAATATCACCCATGAGCCGGGGAGTGAATCGGGCACCAGAGTCTCCATGGGAACAAGACACTGTCCATTCTTCAAGGAACTCATAACCCAGCAGAGTCCTACATATTACCAAGCATTGGAGGAACCAACAGAGGAGAAAAACGTGCCTCCCCAAGTTAGGGAAGAGAGACAGAGGTTTTAGGACATTTTCACTGCGGGGTTTTATCTGAGTGGGGTCTTCAGGGACACAGCACACTGAGCCTGCGGCTGACACAAGACAGAGAGCCAATCCAGGAATAGACAGCAGTAGAAACAAAAGCCACAGAGGCGTGAGAATGTGTCTCAAATTGAGCAAAGTCACAGGTGTCTGATGTGGGTAAAAGGAGAAGGGATGGACCTGGGAAAAAGCAGCCACAGACTGTAAAGGTCCCTGTGGATCCACTTAACTTCCATCTCCGGGAGCTGAACCCAGGACCCTACTCATGCTAGGCTGCTCATTAAGCTGCACCCACAGCCTTTCCCTTAAATTTTATTCGGGGCAATGGAGAACCTAAGAATATTAAAACAGTAAGATGACTCTTGTCAGACTATTTGTTTGTTTGTTTGTTTGTTTTTCAAGACAGGGTTTCTCTGCTGTCCCTCTGGTTGGCCTCGAACTCACAGAGATCCACCTGCCTTCGCTCCTGAGCGCTGGGATTAAAGGCATGCACCACCAATGCCCAGCTGTCAGACTCATATTTTTAAGAATAATTCCAAGGTCCGGGTACGGGATGGATTGGAAAGGGAAAGACGGAAAGCCAGTTTATTAAAACGTAACGTAATGGAGAACACTGCCAGACAAAAACCTAATCTGGAAACTCTGAAAGAAAAACAAGCAGACGTTGGCGGCCACGTGGATGTGAAAGTTCGCAAAGAAGAAATACGTAAGTCCTGGCTGAGCTTTTCACTTGCGGAGATGGGAAACAAGGAGCCACCAACAAAAGGCAGAAGAGCAGGGCTGGGGCCAAAGCTGAGTCCCGCTGCAACAGGCAGAGCCGGACATTTGGATGCAAGCAAACGGGGACAACCAGCAGACAGCTGTGATGCACACCTGGACTGAGGAGAGGTCGAGGCTGGAAACCAGGCTTTAGATGCACAGGGAACCCCGACAATTAATAGCTCACAGAGAGGAACGGACCAAAGACTGTTAAGAATGGTACGATAAAAGAGGAACACGGAACCCAGGGAGACCAAGGCAGGGCCTCACCTCAGCGTGCGGATGCTCACAGGTTACGGAGTAGGGAGGTCACTGCACTGAACGCTAATTCTGGCTTCTCTAAGGCAGCTCTAGTGCAGGTGCCTCATAACCGTGGGTATATTGTGTCAGCATCTCTGTCCTCAAATGTCAAAGGACCATGCTGGAAGCAGGACTCAGAACATTAATTATTTATTAAAGGCTAAATAAAGGGATTCAAGTCTATTAGGTTAAATCCTTACAAATATAAAGCAGCCTATGGAAGCATGCAATTAATTACCGATCTAATTTCAGACTATTAAAAATGCAGGATTTTGAAGAAAAGGATCCTTGAAATTGAGTGTTAACGTCCATCCAAATACGGGTGGGCACGATGGTTCAGATCCACGTGGGTTCAAGTCTGGCCTTAACCTTAGTGGGTAGGGAGCTGGGTAAGTTAACTTCTCAGAGCTTGATTTTTTTTTTAATCTGTTGGATTAGAATAACAGTACTACGTATATGATATTATAAATGCACACGAAAGCTTTTACATACTGCCTAGACTAGCAAGTAAGTTCTCAATAAATGCTGATTTATTGTTACTAGAAATTCATTTCTAACATAAGTACCGGCTGCTCTTCCAGAGGCCCCAGGTTCAATTCCAGCACCCACCTGGGGGCTCACAACTATCTGTAACTTCCTAGGATCTGAATCCTCTTCTTGCCTCCACGGGCACCAGACACACAGGTGGTGCGGTGCGTGCAGGCAAAACACTTAAATTCATAAAATTACAAACACACACACACACACACAGTGTCAAACAGTCACTTCTTTTTTTTTTTTTTTTTCAGTCAAATAAAAATTTGAATCACTCCCTTCTGTGTGCCAAGCATGGCTTTAGATGCTACAAATAGTTTTTAACTAGGAAAAAAAAAAATAGAGCTCAGTTTGCTGTCACAGGAAATTTGGCCAAACACTATAGAATGCAAGTTGACAGTCACATGGCAAACGATTCATTCGTGGCAAAGCTATGAGTGAAGTCCCTTGAAAGTGAGAAGGCAGCTCCGGGTGCCGCTGTAAGCCCCAGCCAGGGAAGAGGCCGCCAGCAAGGCCATCGACATGAGGCGCTGCCTTATAGAGCCATATAAAAGGATCTATGAGGAAAAGTTTGAAGATGACAATAAACACTAAGGCAACATGCACATGCACCTTGGGAATGTCAGAGAAAGAGGGAGCTCTCGCCCAAGGGCAAACGGAGAGAAAAAGGATCTGGATGCGGCCCAGATGCTCGTCATCCGGCTCAAGGAGACTTCTTGGCTGACGTCTTCCTGGAATGCTTACACCTCCCCTACCTGGGTTTGGCTCGGTGATCTACAGAGCAAAGCAAACACCTGCCTGTCCTCTAAGTGCCTTTAGTCTAAAAATAGACAACTGATCTACGGACACTTGCGGGAACGTGGATGACAAGTATTCCCCAAAGACAGTGATCTCAAATAATATTTGGGTTCATCGTGGCCCCCAAAGCGATGACGCTAATATATTTTTTTTTCTTTTCTCTTTAGAGGCATTAAACAATGGAAGGGAATATTAAAACAGATGGATGGGTTCCTTTAAGATAGAACATACGATGATCCAGCAATTCTGCTTCTAGTTATATATCCAAAAGGAAAAAGGGGATCTTGAAGACATGCATGCATTTTTCACAGTGCTATCTTGTTCACAGCAGTCTAATTTACAATAGGCAAAGGCTGGAGGTAACCCAAGCGTCTGTCTGTGGGTGGGGAGGAGAGAGAATGGGAGCCAGCAGTCAGTGGATACAGTGCTTGAGTTTGGGAAGATGAGAAAAGCTTTGGAGATGGATGATGATGATGCCAGAGAGCAATGCAGATGTAATTCTGCCACTGAACTGTATACTTAGAAGTTGTTCCAATAACAAATTTTATGTCAAGCATATTTATCACCATTTAGGGAGAAGAAAACATTTTAATTACATGGTTGCCATGCCTATGAAATAACTATTCTTCATCAACTAGGGGCAAATGAAAAAAAACAAAACAAAAACTTTGTTTCTGACAAGCTTTGGAGGTGCAGCTGAGGGGTAGAATGTTCTTCCTAACAGTTAGGAGGCCTTGGGTTCCATCCCTGGCCACCTGAAGAGACGGGGAGCATGAATCGGGGTATATCAGAAAGTCCGTTATCTAAGGGAACAATATCCAGTTAGCATTCCCTGAGAAAGGACGCCTTTGTAACCCACTAGGAAGGCAGCATTG
Organism: Cricetomys ansorgei; assembly: GCA_026225945.1. Lineage (NCBI taxonomy): Eukaryota > Metazoa > Chordata > Mammalia > Rodentia > Nesomyidae > Cricetomys > Cricetomys ansorgei. The sequence continues at coordinate 821,795 of JAMJFZ010002869.1, forward strand.
CGAGTCACTATCATCTGGCAAAATCAATTACTCTAACCTGGCGTACCAGCACCATCTATCAAAAATTACTAGTAAACACCCAAATGTGTTTGCATTTGCCTGCATTCCCAGCACACAGAAGGCAAGGGAAGGAAGATTTGAGTTTGGGGCCACCCTGGGCTACATAATGAGATAGTGTCCCAAAAATCACAAACAGAAATGGACTAGTCAGCATAAAACTTGGACCAATTACAAAAATTGCAACGTAAAAGTAAAACAAACATCCTTCAGTTATTAATGGAACTTCTACTTCCAAAAGCATTAGTGGGAACTTCACATAAGACCCAGGACCGCGATCCATACGTCAGTTCCTTCCTGCAAGAGTTGATTATCAGCCAAACATGGTGAGGTGCACCCATGACCCCCAGCAATGGAGAAGCTAAGGCAGAAGAACCACAGATTCAAGAGGAGCCTGGGCTGCCCATAAGATCCCGTCTTAAAGAAACAAACAAAGGCTCTTTGGAAAGCGGGGAAAGCCGCTTGCCGTCAAGGCTGACAACCTGACCGATCCCCAGGACCCACAAGGTAAGAAGGGAGAACTGACTCTCGAAAGTCATCCTCTGACCTCCACGTTCACGCCGCGGTGCGTATGTGCCCCTCTGCTACATCCGCCCAGAGAAATTACAAAATAAAAGCCAAACAAAACCTAAATAAACAAATGAGCATATTGCTTGGCTGAGCAAAATTAAATAGTAATGATAAAAGATGTCTGCAGTTTCATTCAAATCAGTCACACATGTACCTAGTGTGGGAAAAGGTCATTATGGGATGGGAAGCTTAAGGAAGACTGTCTAGCCTTGAACCCAGGTCCTCTGTAAACCACTCCAGATCTGGGAGAAATGTTTAGGACTTAGCAAGTAGAAGGCTACAATAGGGGGTGCATAGTGGGAAGCGACGAGAGGAAGAGCAGAAAAAGAGATTATGGCCAGATTACAAGGACTCTTGAGTATGGATTTCCATGGAGGCTTTGGAGAAGCGTGCGATGAGGCACAGGTCCCACTGTGGAGGGTTGGACATCAACAGAAAGCTGGACTCCAGGCCACTTAGGAACCTACTTGAGAGTCACTAAGTGACAAAACCTCCCAAGTCACACCGAAGAGTGAAGCCAATCCAGATTTTTGTTAGATTTAAACTGTCACTCTAAAATGCAGGCTGATGCTTAGATGTGCATGGTATTTTTCTGAAGAATACATAGGACGTGGCTGTCAAGGGTGGCTTCTTAGAAGTAAGACCAAAGGGGCTGGAGAGGCAGCTCAGCAGTTACAGGCAAGTGTCGTTCTTACAGAGAACCAGGTTCAGTTCCCAGAACCCAAGTCAGGTGGCTCACAACCGCCTGTGACTTCAGCACCAACACTCTTCTGGCCTTGCAGGAACCTGCGTGCACACACACACACACACACACACACACACACACACACATACAATACATAAGCAAATAATTTCCGAAGGTAAGACAGAACAGATTCAAAGACTTTTACTTTTTATTGTAAAGCCTTGTGTAATGTGGATGTACATTTTAAACATGTACATGGATTCATTTTTATAAATTTAAATGGCCTTCTTTATGATTAAAAACCAGGACACAGGACAACACCACGTGAAACATATTTCGATTTTGTCTCTATCCTGTCTTCATCTCCATCCCAAGGGATGTGCGAATGATCTAAGGGGCACAGGAGCAGATTCACAGCACCTCGAAGGCTTCACTTCACATCAAATAGATTCATGAATCACACACAATAAAATATCCCCTTTTTGCCGGGAGGTGGTGGCACACGCCTTTAATCCCGGCACTTGGGATGCAGAGGCAGATGGATCCCTGGCACTACCCCAAACCAACTGCTCAATGAAACCAGAATTCCAAAATAATACTCCAGTATGTTTGATAAAATGTATCATCATCTCAGTAAATGGTCTTTTTATTTTTACATTTGTTCAGGCCCAAAACAATTGCACCATCCTTGGCTTATCCTTTTTTCTCTTGCCCTCTCTATCCAAATCCTGTCAACCTCACCTTCCAAATATACCCAGAACACAACCACACAGCACTGCCTCGCTCACCCTGACGCCTAAGCTTTCTCTCTCGCCTGGACTACAGTCATTCTCGCTGAGCTCCCTGCCTCCATCCTTGCCTCCACAATGAGGACCCCAGACAGATCCTCCTTACAATCAAACGTGAACAAGTCACTTCTCTGTATACAGTGGCTTCTTACCTCACTTGGACTAAAGCTAGAATCTGAATTCCACTCCCAAGTAACCCCATGACCCTCTCTCCCCTTCCATCTCTGCTGAGTGGAAACCTCATCAGAATCCTTTCCTGACTACCCACCTCACCAGACAGAACCAATATCGTTCCCTTTGTGGTGCTTAATTTTTCTCTAGAACATCAGCTACTATTTACACCTAGAAAAAGAAATTAATACCTGACAGACTTTAATCGAGGAACAGCTCACATGAAAAAAGGTAAATAAGGGAAATGGTCAAAAGAAAAAAGATATGAAAAAAAGTAAATAAAGCTAAATAAGTAAAAGTATAAAAATTAACTATAAAATTAAAGTAGATACCTATAATAAAAATTATAAGTTGTGATATAAAGCAAATAAGATAGACATAATACAAATATAGATAGATGAGGAAGAAGCCGAAAAGCAACTGCACATAAGTAAACAAAAACAAGAATTGAGGAAACAAGCCAAAAGCAAGAACATTGCGGACCTACGAGAAATTTAGAAAAAAAAAACAGGGACAAAAAAGTACAGAAAGAAACTAGATACAAGGAAACCAGAACAATAAAAAACAACAAAAGACAAAAAAGACAAGCCACGAAAGAATGTGTAAACACTGAAAATGAGAAGATACTGATACATAGCCAAGGTAGAAGAGAAACATTAAGGAAATCAACCAGGGGGTAACAGTGGAAAGAAAGAGAAACAAGAGCAGAATCAACTCATGGGGATAAACTCTAGAATGGGGACAACAGAAACAAGAGAAAAAAATAAGAAGAGACATTCAGGAATAGTTGTTCTAAACGTTAGAAGTCAAGAAAAGTATAAGCTAAACTGAGAAACAAATAGACTAGAAAGATAAGGAATAGGGTGAAACAGTGAAACTAAAATGAAACAGACAGAAGGAACGGATCAACTTACAGACTAACAAATCCAGAGACA